>WHVC01000012.1:0-600000 GCA_015178925.1 Russula emetica | reverse complement strand
ACACTCCACTACGGGTGGATCAATCGTGACAGAACCTTCATCACGAGCAAACGACGCTCATCATTTTCGACCCTATAGTATTTCCTTCCACCGGGGATAAATGAGATCGGCAGGGATAATTGCTAATTCTTACTACTCTGATCACTCAGGTTCGGTCTCGGGAGAACAGAAACGCCCGCGGCTTCGATGACAATCTGCAATCTGTGGAGTGTGGTGTGAAATTAAACCTCTTAGGTGCAAGTCAGCACATAGGGGGGACCCCGGGATCCCGTTTTATTCTGGCCAAGACATTTCACCTGACCAGCGGCCAAGTTGGACGTGCCCGCTGATTAGCCAATGTTGACCTTAAAACGCAAGTCCAGTCCAGCTGACAGGGGGACTACGGCATCAAAGGGATCAAGGGTCCACGAGGACGCATGAGGAACAGTCAGACAAGAGGGTACGTGGGACTTGCTCTCGGCCACGAGATTAAGCAACAATTTTTAATTACAAACCGCCCAAGAGGCCAATCCGGCCTCTCGGGAAGTAGTGGACGTACAAGGATGCAAAAGACCCCTCTCGTTTAACACAACGATACTTCTACACGTTTTAACACCCACAATGTCTTGAGGGCACGGAGTAAGCATTTCTGTATCCTGGAAACGACATACATCGATAGGAACCGGAAACAAGCCTGTTCACTACTGCGGCGGTGGTTGGAATCTGTCACATTTGATCAGCATGTCATCCATTTAACATCCCGGACGATCGTCTTCTTACCCAGGAGGGGGGCCACCGAACCCAGGAGGAGGGGGGAAAGGTACGCCGGGCGGAAACCCAGGAGGGCGGAAACCGGGAGGTGCACCTGGCATGCCAGGTGGCGCGAATGGCATCGGGGGTCTCGCAAATGCCGGGGGACCGGCTGTTAGAATGAAGGATGTAACAGTAAGTGACAATCGCTCCCGATTGTAGGGCAGGAATACGACACGCACAGGGAGGCACCATTCCCATTCCACGCCCAGCCGGCATCCCGCGACCAGGGCCAGCAGGAAGCTGAGATGCACAAAGATTGAGATGGACTTGCCATGAATTAGAGGTCGCACATACCGCATTTTTTTTGTCCTCATCCTGAACGGGCGGAGGGCCTTCCACAGAGAGGGACACGACGGTTTCTCCACGAAGGATTACAAGACCGAGCGACCGCTTCATTTCTTGCTCTGGACCAGACTCTGACTCTCCTTGCTTCTTCTTTGGCCTTACATGACGAAACTCTTCACAATCGGCAAGAACGAGGTTCATGTGCTTGTCAAAGGCAAGCATTTGACCGATGAAGGCGCGCCCATCGTTGATCGTAACCTTCAACCTCCAATTAATGAGGCCGAGCATTTTCCCACCTTTCGATTTCGGAGGAGGCTGGAAAGAATGATCAGATTTCATCAGACGAGTGAGACAATGTGCACAAACCATGGTGAGCAGTGAACGTAGTGAACAGTGAACAGTTGCGAGGCAATCCCAACGATGAGCACGAGTCTCGTACTCGACTCGATTTTTCGACGCGCCGCCATGTAGTCACCAAATAGAGGCAAACACTTCGTCTCACCCGGAGACAACGGGCCGTCGATATGGATTCACCTGACTCTCGTCCATGGCGTCCATGGCCCCCTGTAGCGGAGTGTGGAGGCTGACAGAGCCAGAGACTTCTCTTCGCTCTTTTCGAAACCAAATATGAGTAGTACCCTACAAACTGATATTACTCGTCTACTTGGTATGAAAACAATTTATTGAGCGGGGTGAATCTGTCCGTGGGCTCAAGCACCACTTTCAGGCATTCAAACTCCAATTGTGCTCGCTCCAATGGCCGGGGCGAGCGGAGGTGCACTTGCCAGCGAAGTTTCTCTCGCCGGTGGCTTCGGGTTCTTGTCACCAAGTCCAGGTGAGGCATGTCCTTTGCCACACCCAAACGTAGAGGAGATTAGTTGATGAGGAGGTTGTGTGGCGCACCAACCACTTCAGTCTTCACAGGGGTTGAGAAATTCAGGGACCAGTTCGACATCGCACGGTCGATGCTCAATATAATAATACCCTCTGGCCCGCTCCCCATCGGCGCCGGTTTTCTCGGGTGGAAGCTCGACGAAGCGGGTTCTCAGCAGATTCCACTTCTCGAACTGGCACTCGAGAATCGTGTGCGGGCGATCTGGCTCTCCTTTGGGCAAGACTTGGGCCGCTGGATCGAGTTCGTCCGAAATCACGATCAAAAGTCTGGCAAATCTCCGAAGACTCTCGTCTTCGTTCAGGTCAATTCCGTCGACGAGGCGCTCGTTGCCGTACAAGCGTGGAAGGTTGACGTTCTCGTGGCCCAGGGTAACTATTACAACCGTCTTTTTTCGTTCGACCCCCTTGGCCCTGCTTCATCATCATCGTCATATGTGTTTTTCTACCCCACTTTTCTTACCTCACCCCCCATTTCAGGAATCGAATCGGGTGGACATGGTTCAGCTTCTGCTCCACCAATCCTAAATCTCGTTCCTCAGATTTTATCCGCCCTTCCCCCCTCAGGAGCCCCACCCGTGCTCGCGGCCGGCGGACTCTCAAGCGGTGGTCACCTCGCGGCATTCCTAACTCTCGGAGCGGCTGGTGCCGTGGCAGGCACGCGGTTCCTCGTCGCGGAAGAGAGTCAGTATTCGGACGTACAGAAACGGGCCATCGTTGCCGCCAAGTCCGGGTCCACCGCGCGATCCTACGTCTTTGACGAACTTCGCGGTTCAACTGGGTGGCCGGCCGGTGTGGATGGCCGCGCGCTGTCCATACCCGCTCTGGCGGCGATTGAAGGCGGCGCAGATATTACTCAAATCAAGGAAGAAGTTGCAGAAGGTACGAAGAGAGGAGACCCGAGCTCAGTCATCGCCTGGGCTGGCACGGGAGTAGGACAGCTAAGCAGACTTCAACCCGCAAAGGTAAAGGGTCCCACTATCACCGATCTATAAATGGAATAACACGTTGCGCCAGGACATTGTACGGGAGTTACATGAGGGCGCTGTGGCACACCTCAAAGCGTCATCCATCCTAGTTGGTACTGCATGATATGGCAGGACCTGGGAAAACAGACAAGGCAGGTGGCTTCGAGCGGCGCCATTGCGTACGCTATTGTTTACCTATTCTCAAGGGTTCCTCTACTCGCATGTTTCCTGGTGCTCGGTGAATACCATAACCCTTTGACCTTTCGATGTTTTGTATGCCCAGAATATCAAGGTTTTGACTCTTGACCGATCCGTCGTTCTTGCTGCCTAGGATCTTTCCATCTTCGTGCAAATGACCGATTGAGTCGGGTTTCGCTCTCATATTTTTTACAAATTCGCAAAATCCCATCTGTAGGACGACACAAGGGGGTAGGTATTCTACGGTGACGCTGAGGGCCGGAAGATGTAATCGTCGTCATAAGTCTCGCGATAGAAGTCCTCTGCGCAGCTAAAATTGTACGTTTTTTTTTTTTTTTCGCAGGACACGTCCTCCCTCCCTGCTGGTTGCGGCGCTTCTTTAATATCAATGATGACGCCAGCGGCGGCGAAGGGCCAGACTTCGGAGTTGGCTGTTTCCCTTCGTCATACCCTGACCCTGCTAATCATTGGGGGACAGAGATAAGCACAAGTACAAATATTTGTTCCAAGGAACGTGCGTAGCGATAACGCACGTTCAATAAAACCAGAAAGGTAAGAACGGCACAACCTCGGCATTGCGTTTTCGTATTGATGGTGGGACCCTGAGCCTATCATCGCATACGATGATGGGCAAACGCAATCATACGCCGTTTCTGTATCCTGAACATGCTTCTAGTGTAAGTCTTCCCAGACAGTCGGCACTATTTGTACCGAACATTCCAAGACTCTGGGCCGCATTGCATAAATGATAAGAGAACCGTGGGACCGTGAGATCACTTGGGTATCTACAGAAAACTTCTTACACTGCATACAACTACAACAACGAGCAGTTTCTTTTTTCTAGCAATAGTAGGCGACGGAAAGAGCTGGCCTCAGGATGAAACGAAAAGAAGTGTGCTGTACGAGCGCTGTGACGGAGGCTTCTTGATAGGGCTAGTGCATAATCTCGACGGTCAAGTCTCCCTGCGTTATCGAGTCGCCTGAAATAGTTCACATTAACTTAAGATTTCGGAAGCGTGTTTGTTTGGTCCAAGTACGCACCTTCCTGCACTACAACACGTTTGATGTGGCCTGAAACGGGGGCGGTCACGGCAGATTCCATCTGAAATTGGGGGTCAGTTATCTCGCCAATACCTTTTTCTACGAGGGCTTCTGTTACCTTCATGGCACTGAGGACTGTGGTGGAAAAGGCCCGAAATGTGAGAGAGCGCTCATACCCAACGCGTGGAACAAGACGTACTGCAGAGAGGATCACCCCTCTTAATTTCGTGACCCTCTTTCACGCGAACCTCCACAACGACACCAGACATCGGCGCGCCGACAGAGCCAGGATCGGATGTTGCTTTTTCACGGGAGACGGTTTCCACCGCGGAATTCTTGTCCTCTACGGCCACAGCACGCACCTGCCGTGCTGCACCTTAGCCTAGTCCAGAATGTTTTCCGATTATGTGACTCACTTCGCCATTCACCTCGAACCAGACGTCACGTTGTGCGCGGCCCTCGACCACCGGTCCTACAGCCATTAAACGGATAATAATGGTCTTACCCTTCTCAATAGAAATATGCATTTCCTCGCCTATGTTTGGGCGTCCGAGGAAGTAACGTGTAGGAATTACACTGATCGAGAAGGTGCACGGTTAGCCACAGAACTCCGCGGAGTGGCTCTGATGTGTTTTACCTCAGGTCACCATATTTCTGCAGGAACCCTTGGTACTCTTCGAAGACCTGTGGACGGCATAGTCTGGCGCACGGGCGGCCCTCGATACAGGTTCTCTTACCTTGGGATACATCACATAGGATGTGACATCCGCGTCCGTGATGTGTTTACCAAATTTGCTCCGCAACTCGGCCTTAAGCTTCTTGAAGTCTAGCGGTTCCAGACCAACTCCCGGACGTCCATCAATCCGTGGCTTGTTCCGAATGACCTTAGTCCTCAGTGGCTCGGGGAAGCCACCGACAGGTTGTCCGAGATAGCCCTGGAAGAAATCGACAACCGATGAAGGGAAGTCCAATTGCTCCGCACGATTGAGGACATCGGTCTTCGATAGCGAATTTTGTGTCATCCACTGAGCAAAGTCTCCAACGACCTTGGACGACGGTGTAACTTTGATGATATTACCGCACTAGCCAAAAAAAAGTCAGTCTCAGGTGGACATCTCAATAGGGAATGATGTGCCGACCAGTTCGTTAGCCTCTATGTACTTCTTCTTGATTTCTATCAAGACAATCACAACACTGTTCATTAGATATCCTCTCTCCGCACTCACCCGTCCATTGGGTACCAAGACCAAGTTGAGATGCTTGGAACTAATGCGGCCAGAACAGTCAAAAGAAATTGTGGAGAATGCGATTTAAGGGCGAACATACCATCAGGTTCGTATATTGGCCACCAGGCATCTCGTGGGCAAACACGCTGGAGTCGGATGCCCGAACGTTGGCTTCGAAGCAGGTATAGAGCATGCGAACTTGTGTCCAGTAAAGGTTGAGGGCTTGTATGTCGGCATAGCGAATACCCGTGCCAAGACCGGTCTGCTCAAGGGCTAAGGTCACGGCACCCATGGGCGGCTGCGATGTCAGGCCCGACATACCTAATAGAGTACACGTAAGTCCCTGCAGGTAGGGTAGATCGAAGTACTTACTGTCGATAGCAACATCGACCACATCGGCACCAGCTGCTGCTGCCGCGATCATGCTAGCTGTTGAAATACCAGCCGTGTCATGTGAGTGTACATGAATCGGGATATCGGGATGTTTGGCGCGGATACTTCCAACGAGTCTGTATAACGAGCAAAGTGTCACTTACAGTTATCTTCGTGACATAGTGACTTACAACTTGGCAGCCTCTGGTTTGAGCAAACCGGCCATATCCTTGATGCCTAGTACGTGGATGCCCTCCGCAACAATTTGGTCTACAAAGTCGAGATAATACTCGAGGGTGTACTTGGTTTCCTTCTTGTTCGCGACGTCTCCGCTGTAGCACACAACAGCTTCGACCACGCCACCAGCCCTCTTGGCTGCGTCGATACCAAGTTTCATCTATGGGATGCTCAGCATCGCAGTCGTTAAGTATCAGTCGTTAAACCTACGTTCTCTGTGAAGGCACAACTCAAGATCGGAAGATGAAGGCAGATAGCAATGCATCCACATACCGATGTAATTCAATGAATCGAAGACGCGGAAGATATCTAGACCGTTCTCAACCGCTTTTCTGGAGAAATCATAGATCGCGTTGTCGCTGTCGCACAATTAGTTAGACTATCCGATAAGATTGAAAGGTGCATTGGCGTACGGGTAGCTGGTGTACCCGACACCGTTTGCGCCGCGCACAAGCGCTTGGAGCGGGATGTTCGGAACCAGCCTACGGATAGTACGCTGTATATGCCTGCGTTAGCGCGCTATCCGCACCGCTGTCTCAGTCTCACACAACATACCAGACGCTCCCATGGATCCTCATACAAGAACCGCATAGCTACATCAAACGTCGCACCGCCCCAGCATTCAAGCGAGTAGGCATTGGCGAGTGCCCAACTCGTCTCCTTGGCGATATTGGCTATATCAATCGTGCGTAGACGGGTTGCAAGCAGCGACTGGTGCGCATCACGCCATGTAGTGTCCATGATGAGAGTGCCGGGGTACTCGCGTACGGCCTTGGCAAAAGCTTCTGGTCCCTTCTCGACGATAATGTTCCGCCAACCATGTTCGCAGGGGAATGAAGTGTCGAGGGGAGGCCCATTAGGGTCCTCTCGGTTCTGGAATGTAGGGATTGCAATGTCGTCTTTGAGGCCGGGTTCACCCTTAACAAGGTTATTAGATGACCAGTCGTTATAAAAACTCGAGAGGAAAGGGTTACAGCCTGGCCCTTGATGGAGCTGCCATTGACGGCGATATCTCCGAGGTATGCAAGGAGCTTCTGAGCGCGGTTCTGCGTCTGCACAAGTTTGAACAACTCGGGCGTATCGTCGATGAACTAAGATAGGTTTCAGCAACGGGACGACGAGTTATCTACAACAAGCGCCCACGGTTGTCCAGGTCTTCCCGGCAATGAAGACATCATGCGTCAGCAAACGGAAGAGGAAAGGAATGTTTGTCTACAAGCAATTTGAGGAAAGGAATGTAGGTCTACTAGTGGAAAACGGACCTTGACACCGCGAATACGGAATTCCACAAGGGCGCGTAGCATCTTTCTTCGCGCAACCTCATACGTGGTCCCGCTGACGCTGACCTTGACCAAAAGACTGTCATAGTGCGGCGTGATCTGAGCACCTGCGAAACCGGAACTGGCGTCGAGTCGAACGCCATTACCGCCGGCACTACGATAAACTTCTATCTTTCCTGTGTCCGGCTGGAAGTTTGCAGCAGCATCTTCGGTAGTGACACGGCACTGAATCGCAAAGCCGCGCTTCGTGATCGCGTCCTGCGTCAAACCAAGCTGAGGAAGAGTTGCACCAGCTGCGATTTGTATCTGGGCAGCGACGATGTCAAGTCCCGTGATTTCCTCTGTTGTCGGATCAGCAAGCGCATGCAGTTGGTTTATGGAAAAGAGTTTGCCTGTGATGGTATGTTCGACTTGAATGCGAGGATTGATCTCGATAAAGTAATGTCTTCCCTGCTGATCAACTAAGAATTCAGCGGTTCCTGCATTCCTGTAATTGACGCTCTTCGCGATCTTGATCGCATCACCCCAAATTGCTTGGCGGACCTCCTCAGGGAGATGCGTCGCAGGGGCGACCTCGACCACTTTCTGATGCCTGCGCTGAACGGAGCAATCGCGCTCAAACAGGTGCACGATATTGCCCAGTGAGTCTCCAATAATCTGGACCTCAATGTGACGGGGACGTTCGAGGAAACGCTCAATGAAGACAGTCCCGTCGCCAAACGCCGACTTGGCCTCAGAAACCGCACGCTCAAACGCGTTCTTAAACTCAGTCTCTTCGCGCACAACACGCATACCACGGCCTCCACCACCCATAGCGGCCTTGACAATCACTAAAAAGTGTCATTTAGTGTTCTATATGCGCCCCAGAAGGACGGTAATCACCTGGGAAGCCATATTCCTTGATGAATGAGTCCGCGTCGGTCCATTTATCAACAGGTCCGGGTGTTCCGGGGACGACGGGAACGCCGACTCTCATAGCTGGGAAACGTACGCATACAGTCAGTCAGCGGGTTGTCCGCATAAGGATTTAACATAGGAGATGAGTTACCAAGAGTGCGTGCCTTTGTCTTGTCGCCCAGACTATCGATAACCTCGGGCGTCGGTCCGATAAAGGCAATGCCAGCCTGCTCGACCTTTCGAGCGAATTCGGCATTTTCGGATAAGAAACCATACCTGCGATGTAGGTAAATCGGAGGTGGTGAAACCCGAAAATATCGGTCGCGAATAGCTCACCCAGGGTGGATCATATCGACACCATGCTCAAGAGCAATGCGAATAATATCGTCCTGCGCGAGATACGCGGCAACGGGGGTTAAGCCGGCACCGACACGATATGCTTCATCAGCCTAGGCGATGGGTAATTAACAAGGTTGCTTTCAACGAGACCACTCGGAGTGACGTCACGTACCTTTTGACGATGAGCGGACATCCGATCTTCATACGAATAGATCGCGACTGTATGCATCGCAAGCTCGTGGGCCGTGCGGAAGACACGGATGGCAATTTCCTAGAGACAGATGAAATGGAATGTTACGTGGGCGGGCTCAAACGCCGAGTTCATTCATGAGTTATCGTATCGTACCCCACGATTTGCGACAAGGATCTTTGTCAGGGGCCCGCCATGGCCCGCCGCCTTGCGGCGCATGGTTTGAATAGAGTGCACAGGTGTGCCTGGCGCACTGGGGGTGGCGGCAAAGATGGGTGCGAGCCTGGGGGGATGAAGAGTACTAGACATGGTGGAACGATGAAATCCCGACAAGGGGCTGTCACAAGGCTTTTATAGTCGGCCGGGGGCGGCGATTTTATACCTTTGAGAAAGAGAGAGAGAGATTACGACAGAGGATGACGTGCGCCGGATCTCGTGGGGAATGGCAACGTAGTGGAAAGAAAGAGAGAGTGTGGGGAAGTGGTCATCTAAATACTGGTTATCATCATTATCGGTACCGCATTTGCGCTTATCATATATCATGGATTACTATCAATCTTTCACGCTACTGGACAGATTATCGTATGCTCATCGACGCCTCTAACTACTAGTCCGGTTCCAATCCGACTCATCCTTTCCTGTGACCTTGTACCTAACTCGCCTCGCACCCAGCAGACTAGCGGAGAATAAATCAATATCATTCCTCTATCTATGGTGATCATGTTGGCATTGCTGACGCTCCACTTGGGGCCACATCCAAAGTCCGTGTGTCCGTAGGGCTACTCCTTCCGTGTCATAGGTATAATTGTTTCTGCTTTCGCTGCGCCTTCACCTTTCTTCTGATTATTTTTCGCAATCGCGTACAAGATCCCCGCAAAAAAGCCCACAGTTATTGCTGTGACGGACCCGAACGTTACTGGGTCGCCGAAGAAGAACATGCCTGATGCGGCAACTGGCAACTTGTTGAGCGCACCAGTCATGCTACATTTTCGGGCCATCGTCAACTGCCAAGGCCACCTTTCCAAGTCGAGTATAACTCTCACCTGTACGTCGTACTGCTTGTCACGCGGATGCACCACGCGGTAGTATATGAGATGCCGACTGCGGCCGCGCCCGAGAATGCGATGGCAAAGAGGAGCAGGCCACGTGTGTCGGGTGGGCTGAATCGGTGTACAGGTGAGAAAAACGACCCGACGGCAGTGGCACGGTGGGCACATACAAATTTCGGTTTAGACTGTCAGATCCCCAGTCTTCGATAACGAAGGAGAAAGTGACTAAAACAGGTATTGATAGTAGATTGTTGTAGAACATTGAGTCCCAATCAGAGAAACCAGTCACTTTGATTCTCTTCCGCATCGCCAACACCTATCAAAAGCAATGATGTCAGCACCGTGCTCTTTCTTCTCTCGTCAAATGAAATATACGCACGTAAGCCGCACTAGTGAGGCAATTAGCAAACATCCAGAAATACCCTACATTAAGAGTGGCAACGACACTTGTCATTGAATTTAGGCCACCTGGGCCGGATGAATGGGATACATCACTCCATGCCGCAATTATAGACGAAACGACCTGCACAGGCTCTGAGCGCCAGGGAAGCTTTTACCCAAGTCATTATTACGTACCATAAAGATAAATGAGACCAATGTCAACGCACTGACACGGCCGCCAAACCATAAAACCTCTCCGTAGGCCTGTCCTCTCTGCTAAGTCAAAGGAACATTTGAGAAAATCGAGACCCGCGCACAATAAGGATGATAGTCAAGTTTTTAAAAATAGTATACACAGGGATGGTCAGAAATTGCTATGATAGATGGTTAACTACGCGTAGCCATCATGAGGTGAGGTATCAACGCACCAAACTTTTCGAGCCGGAGTATATGACAGTAACCAATAAAAAGCTGATCGGGAACCACGCTTTGGCATCGGCCGCGTCGAAATTTCGGAACGATATTATCCGTAGTTTTTTCACCGACAAAACGCACATGACGCAGACGGTGGACTGGATGGCTAAGAGCAGAAAGTTCATGGAAAAGTTACGTCCTGAGACGACGTACTGCGGAGCGGTTTCAGCGCGCTACATCGCAGTAGCAGTGGCATGACAAGAAAACCTTGACACTCACTTTGTTGACAACGGTCATCACGATCGATGCCAAGCAATAACAGGCAATAGATAGGCCTAGCAGTAATGGGTCATGTCAACCACGAATGAGTGACCAAGGAGGGGAATCTCGCGTCTGCGCTGTGCAGAGCGATCACGCACTTGCTGAAGAAACTAAGGGTTCCTCTATGCTGCCCGTCGCCACTGCTTTTCTAAGCTCGACAGCATCTTGATCCTCCAACAACACGTTTTTGTAGTCCCCGCGGTCCTTTGACGTGGCCATTGTCTAGGGGAGGTAAAGGAATGAAGAGGGAAAAGAGAACAATGTGATGAATGGGATCGTGAAGGGAGTGGGGTTAGAGGGGAAGGTGTAAGAGTGAGTGCAAGCCCAGGTGCTGATTTTGGCTGTGCGAGTGAAAATCGGGCGTTTATTTTTGCCAGCGGTTTACCGAGGCAACGCTTACCGCGGATCCGTATTGAAGCTTACCTCAGGCATAATGCATAAGGTGTCACTTAGACACCCTATACTATCCTCAATCAACACTCCATAAATAAGCACATTGCATTAAAGAAAAGGAAGGTAATGTAACGACACTCCTGCCACGGAATAAACCCCCGCAGGACAGAGGAAAGAACGGACGAAGTCCATGTGTCTCAACTACAAAGCACGGAATCAAACGCAGTCACCGTCCGTTGATCGTGGCTGTCGAATCTCTCCTCGTAGTCGAGGGGCCAGCAGCGGAGGCACCTGCCCGCTCTGAAGGTATCCTATTAGGGTGTTCAGGAATCTTTGCAATCTCTTTCTTTGCTTCCTCCCAAGCTTCCAAGTTCTGCCAATTATTATCAGCGAGAGACTTCCTTGCTTCAAAAGAACGGCTGTGCACACCTTCTTGCACCACTCCCGGTGGCTGCGCGCCATACTGATCGACATCTCACGCAAATCCGCAACTTTTTGGCGCTGGAAACGATCCAGGTCGGCTTGGATAGTAGAGCTGGCATACTTGAGATCCTGAGCCGAAAGATGAAGCGCGTCCTCAAGCTGAAAAAGGGCTCTTAGCCATTGATAATAATGGTAACTAGATGGCAGCTACCTGTGATATTGTCTCTCTCGTTTTGCTGATGCCGCTCCGCCGCGCTGATTCAGGGTCGGTATCCATCATCCCATGGATCGTATAACTCAGTGCGCTTAATAGACCCATGCCTGGAGCCCTACGTCTTACTGGACTGGGCCCCGGATGCGGTGGGAGAAACACTGAAGCCGGGTTCTCATCTTGTTCATGTTCATCTTGTCCTGTGCTCGTCGTGGTGTCAATCTGGTCGGCTGCATCAGGTGTGGATTCGGTGTCAGGTACAGATGGTGCTGTAGAACGTAAGCGACCACGTTCGAGGGCCTCTTCGAGTCTCTTTGCTTCTCGTTCACTATTTTCTAGCTCGCTGAGCGACTCACGGCGAGCTTCGAGGGCATCTTGGGTCATCTCCAATTGCACATGCTTCTGGTGGCGATATGCGAGTAACTTCTTGATAATTGATGCGAACTGGGAATATTCGTGCAGAGGTTCTTGCCAGTTTTGTTCGAGATCCTGTAGCTAGAGTCACGTCAACCGATGCTCCTCTCATGAATCCCCTGAACCCGAGGACTTACGAGTCGCACAGTGGTCATGCAAGTGGCGTCAATGGCCTGGCCAGTCTTCTCGATAGCTGCGGAAAGCTCGCCAGTTTCATTCAAACTGAAGCCGTTCCATATCGCGCCGAGCTCCATATGATCTTGTGAATAATCTATTGCAGAGAGAGGTGAAGGGGGGTAGGAGCGTTGAGTGGGCTATATCGGAGCAGAAACAAAGGAGAGAGGAAGAAATGAAACATGGAATTCGAAACAAACTCGAACCAAGGATTAACACTGACCTGACCAGCGTTTCATCGCTCTTCGAGTTACTTTTTCCATCGGACCACCCAGATGCGAAGCGAATTTGTTTGTGAATACCTCGGAATCTAAGAAACGTTGGTCCGGACGACGCAGGGGGTGGGCAGGGGATGGGTTCGGCAGTGCCTCGTATGCGGGCGAAGCATTGGGGTCGGTTGGGTTATGCGCAGGGGCCTTGAGGATATTTTTCGGAAGCTGGGAGATAGGTGGCGAATGCAGAACCTCCGTCTATGCGGCAAGAGTTCAGTTAACCTGCATATCCTTCAAAATATGCGCACACACCCACGACACTTCTCCCTGGAGGAATCGATGAAACACATGCTCATTTGATATAATTGGATGGCGTGCAATTCTGTTGAGAAAAGTCTGCAGCATGCGCTTGCGCCGCGCTATCATCGCCGCGTCCTCGCGAGCCTTAGCCTGTTTGATAGCATAGTCACCAATCGTTTGCTTTGATGGGATAGGAGGGATGATCAATGTCGGGTAAAGTTTTGTCAAGTTTAAGCGTAGAGATTCGAACTCTGAGTAACGATGGCGGGCCTCCGCGTTCTGTGAGCAGAAGGTCAAGATTTGCTCGGGATCTTCTGCCGAGAACTTACACCAGAACGGATGACATAGGTTATGTATGGCGAAGTTGAATTCTCGCTCGTCTTCTGTGCATCCGTGATCTGCGTATGGGCGCGCCAAACAGCTCATCAACGACAAAATGCAGAAGTAATTCGAGGAGCAAGAAGCACTCACCAAAATCTCAACATCTTCTCCCGAGTGTAACCAATGATCTCGAATACAACAAAAGTCGTTCTTGGACGTCGGAGCGCGGGGGCTATGGCCGGAGCCTTGAGAAGGAAAGCCGGTTCGGAGTGAGGATGTTTGAATCGCAATACGCGGAGGGGAAGGAGGTAAGGTAACGGCGTGGTTCGGAGGTGATGAAGGAGCAGAGACGTCGACGTGAGAGTTGGACGAGGCAGAGGAGAGTGGTGGGTCTGCCGTCGAGAAAGGGTTCTCGTCTTCAAAAGGTTCCATGTCGTTAACGGTGCAGATGGGAGTGTGGAGGAGAGCGGAGCGGTCACGGTGGCAATAAAGTGAATTAGGCTACGTGTGTCCTACAGCTAGCTAAAATCCCTTCCCCAGCAACGACGCAAACAACTCGTCGATTTGCGCTTCGTGCCATCCAGCATGGTGAGGAACTGGAACCATGAAATTTTGTATTTTGTCGTGCACTTCGTACCTGTTTGTATGCCGGTTAGGCAATTTCCAACAACGACATAATAAGTACGACAAACCGAAGCTTCCGCCCTTTGCTCGCCCTCGTATCGACGATTTTTTTCGACTTTTTCCGCGTTTGGCTTACCATCAGTCGCCCAGAACCTCCTTTCGACCCAATCACGTCGCGTAAGAGTTGCTGATAGAAATCAGTATCATCGAATACCTCATCCTCATCGGACCCTTTATTCCCTGCACCTTCCTCACTTGTCATATGGGGACCCTTACTCCTCTTACGTCGTGTTCGGGATAGTAATGCTGGCCATTCGCTCTGGAACATATCCTCAATCTGTGTACCAACACTTTTCACTCCTTCCTTCGTGCTTCCTGCCAGAGAGAATCTTTTGCGGGGCGCAGGAAGCAGGGCGGAGGGCGCGACTGCTGCCCACCTTTGCGGACCATTTTTCCAAAGTACGCGTAAGATGCGCATGATATCTGGAAAGTCGTGTGAGCCGAATGACGGCAAGGGCATGACCAGACCATCAGTGGGAAGGCGTAAAAATTTGTACCGCCTGACGAGATTTTACGACCCCTCTGGCGTAGCGAAGCCCTCGTGGGGACCAGATGCAGGGCCTAGAAAGCCAATGAAAATGCTCACGCGTGCTCAAGACCCGCTGCATCTTCGCTCGCTTCCCTGATTAGGGCGTCCCAATCTCGATCGACATTATCGATCTCTGGTGGAGTATAACGCCGCCCCTGCTCATTACTTTCTTGCAAACGACGCCGTTTTCGTGGCTGCCATTGGGCTTCCATGTCCTTCTTTATGAGCTCCTATCGTTCGAATAAACAGTCTGTTGAACCCAAATTGCCAGATGACATGAAAAGGGACGCACATCCCTCAGGGCCGACAATTCTTCCACAAGCGAAAGGGATTCGCCTAGGAGCGCGTGACGTGCCTCAAGGCAACGGCGGTGGAATGTAAATTCAGATAATTCGGTGGGCTTTGAAAGGACAAAAGTGAGCAACACGATCGGAGTGTCAAATGACATATGCAAGAAAAGAGGGTTTACAAAAACTCACGGAAAGCAGTTGATTAGACGCTGTGACGGACTTTTGTAGACGTATACGGGCATCGAGTAGACTGTCCCAAAGGTTCTAATTGCAGTAGTGTAGTCTGTAAACTGGGCACGCCTCGACAGCAGGCTATGCTCACCAATTGCTTGGTTACAGCTCTGCCCTTTTTCCTATCTTCATCGCGTCTTTGTCGTACTATCGTGGCAAGGTCCTTCTCGTGACTTGAGTTCTCTTGAATGACTTGGTTATTTCTCCGAGTTGACTGCTCGCCTTCGCTTGCCTCCTGCTTGCCAGGTGACTGAACCTTTTCTTCACCCTCATCTTCTTCACTGGCGCTTCCCTCACTTGATTGAGATGCAGACTCGTCCTGATCAGGCGAATCTGCAAGAGCATCGCCCTCTTCTAACTGCTTTCTCGACGTCTTGACACCAACATATTTTTGATCTATAACGCTGTCGAGATGGCGACGAAGAGTCGAAGGCCTGAAACACTCCGTTGGCCTAACCCTTGGCCGGGCAGATATGAAGAAGCACCCACCCAACTTGGACGTAGTGTTCCCGTGCTTCCACTACATCTCCGGGCAGGTCCGGTGAGCCGCGCTGTTCGTCCTCGGGATCAAAGTCTGAAATATGAATGGTGAGCGCGGAGTGATGGATGGTAGTTAACCGTTTACCCGCTGGGGTGGGCTCATCTATCTCTGCGATTTGTTGTGCCAGAGATAGGCCTAGATGGAAAGAGTGTCAAAAAGCGAACGAGAAAAGCAAGCAAAACGACGGACGTGACAGAGGAGACATGAGAGCGATATTACTGTAGGGTTATGGTTAGTTAATCAAAGGCCACGTGCCAATAAAATAATTGGCCGATTTTAGCAAGAGCGCATCTCTTCTCTCTTTTCTTTCAAACGCCCACAGGGCCGTAATCTTCTCTCGTTTCTTTCCACTTTTTCAATCTGGATCCTTTTCAAACTTACCCATGTCCATTCGTTGCAGAACATGGCCAAAAGTACATCATATAGTGCGTACCCCCTTCCCTTTCGTCCCCCGATATTTCGGCTGCTTTCCTCATCAAATCAAACATTCGTGATGTCCTCGAGGCGAGGCTAATTTGTTTTATTATGCCATAACCTCACTTTTTTACTTTCATACCCCCCGTTTTCATCTTCAATCGATAACCGCTAGCCTCGCTCTCTTACACTCGTGCTCCTCTTCCCGTCGCATCTCTCTCACACCATTCCTCAGTTCGTCAAAACAAACAGACTTCCGCAATGTCGCCTCCTCACGCCCACACGTCGGGCATGGTCTCATCTATGCACCAACTAGACGACGACGACGACGACGACATTTGTCCTATATGCGAAGGTGCTTGCACGTGCAACAACAAAACCGCCCCTCCAATCCCTGCTCCCTTCGCATCCAGCAGTCGTCAGACCCACATTCAAATCTCACCCCAGTCGCTTCCTTCGCCATCTGTTCATGGACACCCTGCCACCACAGCGCCGTTGAAAATAAAACTCACCATACCTACCACCCTACTCTCACGGAGTCGTTGCTCTACCTCCGACGACCCCACGGCTACTTCAAAAAAGCAAAACAAACACACAGATGCATTCAGTCGAGCCAAACGCGTTGGGCGTCCACCAAAGGCCGGAGATCGCTCGACTGTTCACCCTGCCGCTATCTCAAAAATCAAGCAAAAAAGGGTCACCAAGCCCCCATCCTCGGCCAAAGACATGACCGAAGAGTCACCTAAGAACGTGAAAGCCGGCGGCCGCGATGACTCGCGGGGCGGTGGCGATTCCGCACACTCTCGCAGGAGTCACGAGACAGGCGCCGGCAATTCCGCAAAACCTTATAGTCAATTCATCCAAAAAAAGGGTTTTCCCACATTTGTATCTGCTGACGAACTCTCCTCTGCAAATGAGAGTTCTGCTGGCTCCAGCTCCAGCTCTGAAGAATCAGAGCTCGCAGAGTTTTCCGATTCGTCAATCGCGGAAGAAGAAGAAACGTATATTCGAACAACGGAGGAACAGCGTGCCCGTGCTCACGACAAAGCAAGGATCAAGCGCGAGCTGCTTGGCGATAGTACAACGAACAGAAAGGATCATCGAAATGATTGGGAGATTAGGTCTCGGAAAAAGAGTGTCGGTCCCAGTGACGACGACATGGACGTTGATAGTGATGAGACCGATGATGAAGCAGAAAATGTTGAAGAGGCCGAAGGTGATGATGAAGAAGACGAAGACGATGTCGGGCCTGTGCGGGGGTCGTACGTTGGCATCGCGACTGGCTGGTCCGAAGATGAAGAGTCGAGCTTCGACGCTGACCTGTTTTTTGCTGGCTTAGGCGACTCGGATTCCGGCCCGGAACTAACCACCGTTCCCGACCAAGATGCCGCTGCCACTGAGGACGATTCCTCAGATATTGGACCGTCTATCCTCGCACAGGGTATCTTTGAGATTACAGAGGGCTGGGATGGCTCTGTAATCTTTACCAACGGACTCCAAGATGGTCAAGGACTTCTCGACTGGGACTTTGAAGCCAATGCCGCCCAGCTCCTAATCGAGGCTAGTACAATATCCGAATCCAACTCTGGTTCAGACATTCGAATGGCCGAAAGTGAAGGTGACATGGGCGACAGTGAAGATGAAACCGACGGCTTGGAGGAAGTGGAGAGTGATGACGGGGACAGTACGGAGGAGGAACTTGTTGATGACTGTGGTCTGCCGACGGCCCGCGCAATGCGTCTTTTCCGTCCCCCAGTGACTCCGCTTTACGCCATTGACCCTCTCTCCACAATGAACCTTGGACCCCGTGTCAGAGAGGGTCTTCCCAACCAATCCCCACTGCCTTCGGACATCCTTGCTGGCCGTGAATTTGGGGATGAGGACGATGACGCTCCAGAACCTCCGATGAGCGAGATCAGTAGTATAATCCTCAGCGCCTCATCTGACCGAGGAACACCACGAATCCCGCTTATGGGCATGTTTGAGGCTTCGAAACCCGATTCAGTTCATCGCGCCATTATCGATGGAACCTGCCATGTTGTTCCCAGTCCGTTCCAGAGGAACAGGCGGCGTCGCCTCTCTGAATCTGTTTCAGCTCGGAGTTTCAGTAGAGTGTGTCTTGTATCCTAAGCTTCTATTACGCCGCCAATGCTAACTCCTTGTACAGGGCCGCGACAGATCTCTCTCCCTCTCCCGTGCATCATTTACGACAACTCCTGCACCGTTTGGGTTACCAAGCCTTTCCGACGAGCCAACCCGTCTTACATCCCCTAGCCTACCCCCTGCCGAGTCTATCCGTTTAGATGACGTTCTCGACACTTCTATCCTCGACTCTGACCCTGTGGATGCGCCTCCCACCTTCGAACAGCCCCATGATACTACCGGCGATCTTGAAGCCAGTGCGACCGATGACGGTGAGCGCTATCTTCAGAGTCTTAGCCGCTGGGACCGAATTCCTATGGGTACTTTCCGCCGTACGCGAGAAAACTTCCCTTTGAGCGATGGTGCAGGCGAACTTGGGTACGGCAGTATTATTCGTAATAGCCCATTCAACGGTGTGTGGCCTTCGGATAGGAACCATGACCAGCCCTCCGGTTCTCCGTCGAAAAAGAGCAAGGGAAAGAAGAGAAGGTCTCAAGACATGGTCATCTCTCCTGTTATTTTGCCCGTTCGCGACCGTGACGGTGACCACACTCCTACTGGACATGCAGCTGGCCAAACATGTCATGGCCCTCTACATTCCAAGCCCCGCAAAGACAAGGAGTCTCGCAGAGATAAAATGCTTAAACGAAAGACCCTAATGGGTACCTCGATTGGTCGGCGCCATCAGCAATATCATCACCTGCACGGCCATCATCCAAATTCAAAAGGGCGGGCGTCCGGTAGCATGCAGCGCATGGGAACCTTCGGTGGTGGCTCGGTTCCTCCTCTGAATCTCTAGCTGCGTTATTAATACTACTTTTTGCATCTCCTGTGGAGTCAATGCAACTGATTTCCCCCATCCCAACAGTTTGTTTGTATTCATTGTTTTAACTGTCATGTCCGTTCTCTGTCCGTCCGTTGTCTATCCCTCCCTATCCCCCTTTTCTTCTCTTTTAAACTACCTACTGTTATTCTGAACTCGCAAACGACCTGCATCTCGCATCACTCCTATCCGTGTCTCGGAGCCCTTTGACGTGTCATATAACTCCCTGCAGTCCCCTTACGATGATGTCCAAATTATTGTATTCCATTCATGAGTCCGTTATATTTTATTATGGTTTCGTACTCCTGTGTTTCTTGATCCTTACCTTGTAATGTCTGGTGCAGTTTAAAAAAGGGCCGTTTGTTGCTCGTACATACTGTAGGTTTTCTCAAGGAAAATAAATTCGCGGGTGTCTCCAAGCAGGCTGACCAGTTGAGCTCAGTTGTGGGGTGGTGATGACCCATTGCCAGGCCCAATTGATGACACGTGAGATACCGCCGACTTTCTCCATCAGTCCTATGGTCTGTGGTGGGATGACCATGGAAGTTCAGGCCGTTCAGGTCATCGTCACGTGATTAGTTTCCTCAATAAGCCACGACCGTGAATGCGCGCTCTGTCTTCGCCAAAAAATGAACAACCACCCACACGCGAAAAGCGCCTCACAGGCTAAAGAGAGGAACTATGCCCACTTATCTAAAAGTCTTGCGCGCCTCTCGTGCGCCATTGGCGAGACTGCAGGCCTCTTCGAGCAGTTGCACCTTGACTTGAACGCGTTGCGGACACTTGCCGGCATTCACAGCGCACAGTGAGCTCCACGAGCGTCCCAGAAGGTTCTCTCATCCTGAGATTATTGTTGTAAACCATCAGGTTCATGACCGTGGCGGCAGAACTTAATCCCGATCGCAATGCTGAGGAGCAGGAGAAAGGGGGAGACGGACAAAAGCAATGATGGCTTACCGTGTGCGCGATACTTTGAGAGTCTTCTCTTTCTAGGTGAGTCATATGTTCTCGAGGCATCTATTATCTCGGACGCTGACCCCATCTGTGCCGAAAAGCCCATATTAATTTGTTACCATTGTACATCCACCATCAGACTGCCGGTTGGAATCTGTTGCCTTGTGTTCAGGCAAGGATATACCCGCGGGGATACCCACGAATCCAAAGTTATCGCTTCTTGTCCTCAATATGCGGTTCTTGGATGGTCTTTTTGTTTTCGTGGGGTCAAATGGACACGATCATCTGTCGGCATCTTCCTCCACTGTTGAACCTCTAATGACGACGGCGCTTGCCCTTGATCCGACCTGATGGAAACAAGGATTGGTCATGATTCTTCTTAACGAAGCTCTACTGCTCGCCAGACTGCGTGAACACGTGCAGAGGGCTTTTTGTTTTCAGAGCGCCGCAAGGCTCCAGCACGTCAAATTTCCCCATCATGACAAGCAGGTGGTGAAATCAGAACGAATCCTCAGAAAACCCGGCGCGACCTAAACCCTTTGTGTCTACCGTTTTTGAAGGCGTCTTCTCTCGGATGGCGTACTTATATCTCCCGCCAGAGAGGGGGGCCGGCCTATCTATATCACGTACTCGGTGAAACGCGGTTACCCGTTTCGATTTTCCTTCCTCCACGGAAAACGAGAGTGGCAGTCGAGCCGAGTCGCAATCGTGTTGTTGCTTGTGTGTATGAGCGAACGGCGCAATGTACGGGACAACAATATATTTGAACCGTTGGGGGGGCGGGGAGGTGGGCAATAGATCCATTGCGAGCACAGTGGATCATTATTTCCGTAATTACATTCTGGTTTCGATCAACGGTACCAACAGCCCGTTTCCCACCACGCTCCAAATTTTTTGCAGCAAGGCCATGATAAGGCCGTCTTTTGTGTCACAGAAGGGGGGATTGAAGTGCAAAACCGTTCGCCTCCGATGGCAAATCGGTAAGTGTTTGAACATACTATATTGGCAGAGCCACGTGGCCGCGTCGTTTGTCAGCGTTGAATGAACGAGAGCGGCTTTGCCGTGTCGGGCTTGTTCAAAGAAAATGTACAGTATGGTAACTTGAATCCCATCGACTCCTATGCTGTAAAGGAGTAGTCATATGCTAGTTGGCCTTACTGCCGCACATCCGCTACTTTTCCGGGCAGTCACGTCTAGCGGCGTGCTTCAACATTTACATGGGTACTCAACAAGTCATCGAAACGCTCACGCCCGGCGCTTATCCATTGCACCTGGCCTGTCTACTGTACTTCTCGGCAGACGCTCTCCAGAAACACGTTTCACGGATCATGGGGGCGCAATGAGCTTGATAGTCAGTGCAGGGCGGAGTAAATGAACCGGACGCGTCTTAGTAGCAAGGTTTTGTCCGTCTGCACGGATAGAACAAACAACAACCTCGATTCCACGTGAGTTGGTATCGCGTGGAAGGGATGAATATCCAGGCACAGTAGCTGTCTGGGTAATTGTCCCCTACTCAATACATCGTACGACCGTGAGGGTGCAATAACTACCGAATAACAATCATCGTCGAGAAAATTGTGATGGGGTTTTCACCATGATAGTCAATAAAAAACTCCAGTCACGAAACCTTCCTAGGTTTTCTCGTGGCGCCGCTGTGGGACAGTAGGTATTTTTTCCGCAGCCGGGAACGGCCATGGCCTCTTCATATTGTTGTCCATCTCTAGTCGGTCGATTCCACGGAGAAACTTGACCCACTCAACAATAAAGAGAATGCTGATCATGGGATGCAGCATCCTTGCGCGTTTTGCGTCCGCCACGATCTGGCGACGGTTACGACAAGCCCATCGCCCTGACCCTGGCACAGCAGCCGTCCGCGGCATTTGGTAGGCAAGAGATCGTCGTCGTATTTGAGCGCCTGCCGGATTTCCGTCCATGTGTATCATCGTCCCATGGCATAAAAGGCACAATTCAGTCTGCCTGAAACCAGATGGATGACGACGGCAGATATTCACATGGGAGTAGTTATGGGTTTGCGCCATAGTTCCTTTGGTCCACGCAGGATGGAAGGCGAGGCACATAGAGGTCTTAATTTTGGACAAACTTAGGATGGGCGGTGTGTTATATGATGTGTTTGATGTGGGATAGACACCGTACATTATGCGCCAATCCCTTGATTGGGGCGATGAATTCACTATCGTTCAATTCCTGGCATTTCATGTGTCCATAACTGAGAGCACGTTGGGCGCTTTGCCGTCTAGGGTGCCAATATATTTACGAAGGGTCGGCGTTATGACGTGCCAACGCCTGCGCAACTCGCAACCCCCTCGGGAAGTGTTGTAGAACAATAAAGGGATTTCCCGTCATTGATTAAGGAAATTCCAAAGTGTTCCTCCCGTGGCGGACATCTGAGAATTGCTTGATGGTTCTCAGGCAGTCGAAGGTTCTCTAGTGGTTCTATTTGTCCCTTCAGATTGTTTCTCTATCTTTGCAGAAACCTAATAACGCGATTATGGAGATATACATGCATCATTCAATCATGTGTAAGCCGCGGACTGGTAGGTGAACTCACATCTTTGATATGGACGCCAGCTCGGTCAACTCCATAACGCTTGCTGCGCTTGTAATATTCCAATGCCTCCGGCAGACGCCCAACTAATTAATGCGTAAGAGTAAGCCACTCCAAGAGAGACAAACACTAACAGGCCTCCAGGACTGAAGCAAAATTGAATGCAATCTCAGGATCCTCGGGCGCAAGTTTAGCCGCTGTCCTGGGATGTAAAGTGGCGATGAGATGAATTATAGCCGCAGAGGAGCAACAAGAGACAAGGTAATCACTGGAGATGTTGGAGGGCGAGGTCGGGTCTCGACTGAGGATGATTCAAGTAGGCGCTCGCCAGGTCTGTCGATGAGCGCCATGTTTGGGTAGGGATCACCGGAAGAGGGAGAAACGTGCGAACTGGTATGCGCATCTGCGCTGGATGGTTGGAGCTCAATAGCGGATGTCCAAGAATGGATCGCTTTGTCGAACTCCTCTTCAAATGGGGTTGAGTTCCAAAAAGCGAGGACGATCAGTTTGGAGTACGAACTGAGATGGTAGTGTGTAACACCCAAATTAAAGAGAGAGCTGGCGTTACGTTTGATGTCTACACTGCGTTGATATAATTTTTTTGCGCCCTCCACGTCGCCTTCCTCGAGTTTCTGGGTACCCTGTTCCAGGCAAAAGAGAGCCTCTTCTTCGGCAGGGTCCGACGCTATCGAATGAGGAGTCGTAGAGCTTGCAAAGCCTATATGAGGTAAAACAATTGAAACAAAGTCGATGTGAAATTGGAGTATTAGCTGGCCATTGAAGGGTGCAGGGATGGTGAGATGACGCCTACGTTTCGTGTGAAAAGACCCCCGTAGGCGCGTTTGGTGACAATGGGCGAAATGCTCGGCGCGAGTATAGTACCTTGGCTGAAACGCATTGGGCGAGCAGAGGCCTACTGGCAAGCGCAGTGCGAGGGCTCGCGGGAAAATATATCGGAGAGGAGGAGACATGCGGTAGAAGCTTATTGTCTTTGAAGACTGAGCGCGTACCTCCTCTCCAAAAATCAATCGGAATCGCGGCGGTAGAGGAAACCGAGCCCGTGACCAGGTAACGGGCGAGGATCGTCACGCTGCGAATTCGGCCAATTCTTTCCCTCTCACTCCCACTCCTGTCACTCTCAACGACGGCGAGCGACGACGAGTAACCTAAGTCTGTTGAGTTGACACCCTTATTCCTTTTTCTCTCCTCCTACAATGTCCTCCCAGTCATACCCCGCAGACCCTGCCAACACCCAGGACACATCCGACCTACTGAAAAATGTCCACTTCTCCTCCCAGAGTTCAGACCCCATCCCCGAAGCACCCACAGCCTCGGACTTACTGTCAGGCTCTTACGACCCCGCCAAGCTTCATCCCATGGCAAGTTTGGGAGAGCAACTCGACTACCTGGTTTTAGACGATGACAAAACAAGCGATCTCCCTGGCTCAGGGACTGCCATACCTTCAAGGGGCTGGAGTGACGACCTCTGCTACGGCACAGGTACTATGTATCTTGGTGGTACGTCATGCATGCTTCTCGCGATCAATACTGTCATCCACAATTCTTCCGCGTTCAACCGGTCTTGTTCAAATTTCAACCTTATCAGCCATCTTATTGTCTTTGTGCTGACCACATGTTCCGACCTCCTATAGGACTGGCCCTTGGCGGTACATGGGGCTTCCGCGAGGGTGCAGGCAGACCGCTGGCAGTGTCCAACGCGCGGCTACGAATCAACAGCATCCTTAACTCCGTCACGCGAAGGGGGACATTCTTGGGTAATTCAGCCGGGGTCTTAGGTATGATCCACCCCATAACATTTCTTTTTGTTTTCTGCTCAGCGCCCATCCTACAGCTCTGGGATACAATGGAATCAATTCCACCATTGACGCGGTTCGGGGTAAACATGACGCGTTTGGAAGTATGGTAGCTGGTGCTCTCACGGGCGCTTTGTTCAAATCCACGGGTGAGTGCCTTCTCATGTGTCACCTGTTCATAGCCACCCAGCGCTTACCTTTCCTGCAGCGGGTGTGAAGCCTGCTTTGGCAGCCGCTACTATTGTTTCAGCATCCGCGGGAGTTTGGAGTTGGGTAAAGACACGCGTCTGAGTACATTATGTGGTGTTTAATTCTTAGATGTGGACGCATTCGTCCATCCATGATTATATCTCGATTATCCATCTGCATCTGCCAAGTTGGTTAACCTAATGAAAGGGAGACACCGGTTACATCGGCAAGACAAGAACCTGTGCGTCAATTATGAAGAAGGGTCGCTCCGATACTAGGGACTAAATACGGCTTTCTCCAGATGAGCCACTAGGTCGGCCAGATTGCATGAACCCGGGCCTTGATACACCACTGGAAGGTGGCCCTAGTTGGCGTTCCTGCTTCGGTGATTTGAGTACTATATGAACAAGGACTTTTTCCGTATTTCAACCTGTTACCCAGCCTACCTGGCCATCCCTATTCTGCCCGCTGACACTTGGCACCACGTGTCCATCGTCGCGGTCGAGCTTCATATGGCTCTCCACTTTCGTCCAACTGATCCCCTCCCAGCTCCTGCGTCGCCCATCCCAGATCCAGCTGGTGCATGTATTTCCTTCAACACGAAGCGATGTGCCGACGATTGGTGGAGACCATGTGAATTTGAGCAGAGTGAACTTTGCCCACTCCGGGATGTCAATGGGAGCTCTGGCGCACTCTCTTTGCTCGTTGAGTCGCTCCCTACGCTCCCTACGCCAAGTACGACAGGGAGGAATCCACAGTTTGCTGACCTGGCGTATAGGCGCTCTTCCAACCCCACATACTATATGTTCTCAGTGTCAACCTTTGCTCGGTCATGTTGCGCGTTTCCACGGCTCATTTGAGATGTGATCCGCAGGGTTGCATCTCGCCCGACGCGGGGGAGGTACCGACGGTTCCGCGGAATGCCAGAGTTATTGCGGCGCTTCGCCGTCTATCACCTAGCGTCCCTGCGCGAAGTATCAGCGACCGGCCATCATCATCGCGATCGAGTGAATCTCCATATTATACACGTCCGTCCGCGGGCTCAGGTAATTGGGGTGCCCCCCGTCCGCCAACCCGCCTTCCGGAGCCTCAATGCGCGTCACTGCTTCCAACGACCGCCTACCTTCCTGATAACCCTGGGGTAGTTTCTCCGCCGCGCGAGTCAAAGTGATATCAGCTGATCTTCTTTCTTGCATCTGTTCTTCTCACTCGTTACCATAGGACATACTACTTGGAGGTCATACAACAACCCGAAGTGTCAGCAGAGTTCGGCACCGCGGCTCTGTCCCGTCTGCCACTGGCTCCACCTCTAGTGGCTCAACTCATCATTCGTGATAGCAGGGGTAACGTCATTGAATCGTAAGTTGGGAGTTGCCGCATAACTTAACCATATCTGCTTACCGCTGTGCTATTCAGTGACCCTGATCACCCGTACCTAATCTGCCATCTCTCCTTACACTCGGCAGATGGGTTGACGGTCCTGGACCCTGTCTCCTCTTCGAATAGGCAATTCCCGCCCGATCGACTACTCTATGGCAATCTGGTTTCCTCCCCACATTTTCTCCGCAACCTTCAAGGTCGTCCGGGAGTATATTTCCTCTTCCCAGACGTCAGCGTGCGATTGCGGGGGCGATACATTCTCCAGTTGACGCTTATGCGTCTGTCCAGGTACGCATCTGAGACACTTGGGTCGGTAGTGCCGATCATCTAATTTAATAACTGCCACGAAAGAGTTGACGCATCAGGCATGGTGCGTGTGGGTGAGAGCGGCTCTGTCTTGGCACAGACTCGCACGCGGCCCTTCGACGTGCGGCCGCGCCACATGTATGTCGCCCCGCGTAAGCCGCGCCGACGCCCTGCACCCGCCCTTGCCCTGCTGATGGCAGGAGTCTCCTACAGCACAAACACCTTTGACGGAGTTTTTTTTACAGCAAGGTGCTCGAATGTATGCGTTTGCCTCCCGGTCGTCGCGCCTTCACAGCGACGGCTCTTTCTAAGTTCCATTTTTCTCATTCCCTTCCACCAACTTGCGCCGCTCATTTGTGGTTTTATTTGCATTTTGGCAGAATGTGATCGATCCACCTCGCATCGTTGCCTCGCGACAGTCTCTCTTCCAACACAAGTGCAGTTACCATCGTTTCCATTTTCACCTCTCATGCGCGGAATATATGTATCATAGCTCTCCTTTTTTTCCCTTACTTTTCCGATCTCAATCGGTTGTTTTTTTCTCTTGCTACGCTGATAATCATAGATGAGGAGTTTCGCCCGGCGTTGTTTCATTTCATAACGTAGGGACGCAAAGTAGCTGGCCGTGGAGACACACGCTTAATTTAGAAGGTTTGGCCTACGAAACGTACTGTATTTGAAAGGTGATCATGAAACGCTTGCCGACTGCGCGTACGTACTGGCGGTGAACATCGTGGATCAGTCCACCGTCCCGTAACGTTAATCGAATTTATAATAATTCCAGTCACACTGTTACCTGTTTCACAATGGAGACTCAGAACGCCGCACGTCATCGTTTAAGGCTAGAGTCTGCACTCTCCGGTACCAGCGGAACGTACTATTAAGGCCATGATTTTCGGATAGTTATAACGAAATACAAGCGTACAGAGAGAAAAAAAACAGACCCATGATTGAACGGGAGTAAACAGGGCCCAGGGCATGATGCGTGTTTTGGCATCATCGCCCGACACATGGGCAACCCCCCCACACAATGACACACTACTAGTAGTGACACATAGCTTGACACGATGCCACAAATGCATATATTCTTTCCCTCCAACTACCAACCTACTCATACTCATACAAACTCGCTTCATCGGCAGGCAGTCCATATTCCTGCCCTGTCAGCAGAAGCCAAAATGTCTCAGCTTCTTGCAAATTAGGTTTTTTTCTTTTCATCCAGGCCCCACGCTCCTGAAGTCAGTAACTGAATTCCCCCTAAGCTGAGGTCACCACCTCGGGCGACAGAGGGATCCAACAAAGTGCGATACTGCAGTAGACAGATGCTGCTGAAAAATGATCCAATTGTGGCTGACCTAGGTAGGTGGAAACAGCAGGGGTCAGACCGGGCTGCTAACCGTGGGATAAGGTATAGGATGCTCTTAAATAGCGAGGCTAGCATATTGAATGGCAGAATGTATCATAAATGCATGCATTGTCCAGGGAGAGGGGTGAGGGAAATGTGGTCGAGAGGCGAGCGCGAGTAAGTATGGTGTGGTTATATGGCACGGTAGGGTAGTGCCAGAAAAAGTAAGTCGTCCCAGTTAGATTTTCGTACAGCTTCAATTTACGTCGGTCACGGGACAGCCAAATTCTGTGGGGTCTGCACAGGAGCCTTGAGCTTGAGTGCATGAGCAGATGAGATCAGGAGGAGAAGGATCTGCAGTTTATTGCAGGTGGAGTATCCGATACCAGCACAGCATTGATAGGTGCAAACCCATGAGGAAAGTTGTATCACATCAAATCCGGATCAGATCGGTAAACCTGCGGAAAACATATCACCCTATTAATGATGAGCGGATTTTGCTCTGCTTGCTTTGGTCTATCCAGTGCGGCGCAGCGGGCTGAACTAACAAAAATGTCTCGCTGCCGAGTGGAGCTAATGGACGGCAACTGCTAGGACAAAAGAAGACGCGTTGCCAGAGTCAGATGGTACGTTGGTTAGGGGTGCACTGTGCTGGGAACAATGAAAAAGAGATACGAACGTTGCCAAGGCAGATGTTCGAGCAAGAGGAGCACCGCGACTGCGCAACTGACGCAGCCTTCGGGATCTTCGGGGCGCCGGAGTCGGCACATGGCAATGTGGGAATTTACTTTATAAGTCCGCTCACTCTGCAATCGAGGCGACCCCGACCCCCCTCTTTCTCGCCTTCTCCGTTGTCCTCATGTCCAACAAAGATTACTACGGTCAACAACAACAGCAATATTACCCCCCTCAAGGTGCGACTTTCTCTACTCATTGTTGTCGTTCCTGTGTCGTTGATGAAAGTGTCTGTCATCAGGGCCACCGGCTGGTCAAGGCTACTACCCTCAGCAGCCTCAGCAGGCATACCAGCAGGGCTATAGTGGTCAGCCTGGCTATCAGCCGCAGCCGCAGCCTCAACCGGTTTATGTGTACGCCTAAAGTTCCTACCAGGGGTGTTGGGATACCAACTCATCTGAGCTTTATCATGTAGTCAGCAGCCTCCGCCCCAGAAGGACAATAACTTTTGCACGGCGTGCTTGGCAGGTGTCTGCTTGTGTTGTTGTGCAGAAGGTGCGTGGCTTTGCTGTTACGTCCTTGCCTTTTTATGTACTTACGAGATTGGCCTCCACCTGTCTGCAGAAATATGCGCGTGTCTTTTCTGAGCGAGTGTTCACCCTCGCCGAGTAGTTGCTCCCAGTATCGATGCCCCTGTAAACGTCCTTGATAATCTGACCTTTTCTTTATGGCCGTCGCTGTTGCACTATCTCCTGGACCATGTTTTTGTATTCCCGTAATATGAAATTCTACTCAATTAAATCACTATCTACTGCCATCCTTTTATCATTGATCTCAAAGACGGTGTTTGCTTTGAGATATCTAGGGCAGGATGCCAGCACGGTGCTATGGAAATAGTCTGGAAATAGGCGTAGTTTGATTGGAAGGTAAGGTGTGACAACCTGTGACGACGGGTCAGATTCACCTTCCTTTCTCTCAAGAATATCCTCCCGTACTAAAATGCTCCAGAGGCTGCCTGCCGCCGCTCTCAGTAAGACCGGCGTGTTTTCAGCCTCTCGCGCTGCACCCCTTCGTGTCATTCAGCGTTCGAGTTCGGTAGGAACAATTCCTTGGGTGCTGCCACCATATTTCCGAGTTGGGTTGTTCACGTTCACGACAGCAGGCCAGGTTCGCGTCTTCCAGTGCCGCGTCACCCAACGCATTCCAGGTCTGTAACACCCACGAACCTTCATGCCATATGCCTGATTGACATCCTAGTCGCTGGTCTATTCCCGAGTAACCCTCGTTTCTGCGACGCTCCTTGCTACTGGCTCGTTTGCCTGGTACACCCACTTGTACGGAACTCTTCCATTTATCGGTGAAGTACACGCGTCCTCGCCCGGAGAGGTTGGTCTCCACCCGGCCGCATATCCATGGCCACACAAGGGTTGGCTGGACTCGTTTGACCATGCCAGGTAATGCAACTTCGTTAGATTCCGATATATTCCGGACCCTCATGAAACGCCGTGTATAGTATCCGACGAGGTTACTTGGTCTACAAGGAGGTCTGCGCTGCATGCCACTCTCTCGATCGTATCGCGTGGCGTAATCTGGTTGGTGTTTCCCACACCGCGGATGAGGTAAAGGCGATGGCCGAGGAGGTCGAATACACCGATGGCCCCAATGATGAGGGTGAGATGTTCCAACGCCCGGGGAAGCTCTCAGATTACATGCCTCCCCCTTACCCCAACGAGGAGGCTGCTCGTGCTTCGAACCAGGGAGCTCTCCCTCCAGACCTTAGTCTGATCATTAAGGCTCGCCACGGTGGTGCTGTACGCGTACATCACTTTCCCTCCAGATGTTTTAGCTGAGCAATGCCTGACAGGACTACCTATTCTCTCTCCTTACCGGTTATGTTGATCCTCCCGCTGGTGTTGAATTACGTGACGGGATGAACTACAATCCATATTTCCCCGGCGGTGCTATCTCTATGCCTCGCGTGATCTTCGATGGCCTCGTCGAATACGATGATGGTATGTGCTTCCTGATTGTTTTTCATTCTGCTTGCGCCTAATGTTGCTGTACAGGCACTCCCGCGACGACCTCACAAATGGCCAAGGACGTTACTAATTTCCTGAGTTGGGCAGCTGAGCCTGAGCATGACGAACGCAAAAAGATCGGTATCAAGGCTGTCATCCTCTTCTCCGCGTTGACGGCCCTGAGCTTATATGTGAAGCGCTTCAAGTGGAACGTGATCAAGAACAGGAAGATTGGTGAGTCACGCAATGTCATGTTGATTGCTGACCTGGTTTGACTGAATGTGCATTAGTCTACAACCCTCCTGTGGACAAGACTCATTGAGAGTGAGAGAAAAGCGGTGGCTGCTGTAGTGGGACAGAGGACTTAGATAATACATTTCATGTCACGTTAGAGTCTTACTAAGCTCGGAATTCCCACGGTGTCTTCTGTCCCACTTGTTTCTGCCAACAACTCTCATTTCACTTGCTTTCTTAATCTCGTCTATCGCCATCATGTCTGCCGAATCATGGCCTCCACAGCTCAAGTTCGTGAATGACACTTTCTTTTCCTGTCTCAGCTCACAGTTACCCAGAGAATGGGTTCGCATCATGCTTAGGCCAGATGACGGATGGAAACCGCGAGGAAGCTCAGGCAGAACTACGCCAGGTAATTTCTGATGCTTATAGTTCCAAGACGTTATGGACAACAGACTGGGCTGGAGTACAACTTAAAAGGTGCTCTTGTCCCGATTATTGCCTCCAACACTAATCATTTTCTGCCTTCCTTCCTTCCCAGTTTGTTGCCTAAGCCCATGCCCATAATAAGTAACCACGCCTTGAAGCGCAGACTGTATGTTTCCTCACCTCCCTTCGTCCTCTCTCGCGCCGTTAACTGTTCGCGTTATAGTGACTCCCCGACAGGTCAATCCAAAAAGTCTAAAAAGAATCAGGCGAACAAATCTGCCGCTACATTCGCGCTAGATGTGGGTGACCGTGCGACGCTCAACAGGCGTGCAGAGCGCTTTCGGCGGGAGCATGAGTTAGAGAAACAGAAACAAAACGGTGGTGGTGGTCAGGCGTCGTCTCTCCGGACTAATCAACGGACTGCTCACCCTTTTGTCAATCTCTCACGTTCCGCAACCCCATTCGCGAATGCGGATGATCCGGAGGCGGACCCGGTGAGCGCTCTGCCACCACTCACTCGGGATAAGTCGCTCTCATGACTCATGCTACTGCCACAGAACGTCCCTAATTGGGATCAGCATACTATTGTCGGAACATCTCAAGAGATTTTCAAAGATTACCTACGTTTGACATCAGTGCGCATTGCGTGCCATTTTATGGGATTGTCTGAAGTTTTTCCGCTGGATTCTAGGACCCAAATCCAGAACAAATACGTCCGTACCATGTTCTTCAGCAAACGCTAACAGAACTCAAGAAGCGATGGCGAGAGAAGGTTCCCTATAATTGGATATGCAGCCAGTTTAAAAGTCTTCGTCAAGACTTGACCGTGCGTCACGCCCATCGCTGCCCATGGACGGGGTGATGCGGCGTCTAAATTTTCATAGGTGCAACGAATAAAGAATGACTTTACGGTTGCCGTATATGAGATTCATGCACGAATGGCCTTGGAAGTGGCAAGTGGACCTCTTCCTATTATGTTACTCTTTGGCTCATATTCCCATCTTATAGGCCGATATGGTAGAGTATAATCAATGCCAATCATCGTTGAAGGCTTTATATGAACTTGGTATCCCTGGGAATGTCGAAGAGTTCACCGCCTATCGTATCCTTCTGTTATTACACGGCCGCAACAGAAGTGGTTTGTGACTTCCTTTTGTATCTCCGCTCTCGGATCGCTTACTGACTGTCGTACTTGTAGAATTAAATCTATACGTGAGTCAGCTGACGTCCAAACAGAAAGCATCGCCGGCGGGGAAGCATGCGTTGGCTGTGCAGCGTTCCCTTGCTCTCGGAAATTATCATGCTTTCTTTGAGCAATATCTCAATGCTCCAAATATGGGGGCATATATCATGGATCATTTTGTTGACCGTGAACGTCTCCGCGCGTTGTTTATCATGACCAAGGCGTACGTCTGATAATCTTCATTGATGCCGATCCATCTGATATGATGTCTTTCGGGATATAGATATCAGCGTCTAAGCCTAACATTTATTCACCAAGAACTTGCGTTCGACAGCCTCAATCATGTCCGCGAATTTCTAATGTCACATCGAGCAGCGCATTTCGTCAATCCTAACAGTCCCGATGCAGAGAAAATTTTGGATTGTAGGGCAGCATGCACGGAATTACCAGCAGTTCTGGAGGAGAAATATCGCAAAGTACAGATCAAGGGTGCAATATGAACATTTCATTGGCCCACGTTACCTCTTTTTTGCAGTTCCCTATCACTATTCGTAGACTGTATTTATACCTTTCACTGAATAATCATGCATTGGAGAGTACAATCATTAAGCGTACACAAAGACGTACAGTTCGATTCTTTTATGACCCATCCCTCTCGGGATAGGTTCATGCGTATGAGTTAGAGGAGAGTACAAGATTTGAGCGAGGTTTTACCACTAAGAGGAAAGATAGGGAACCGGAGATAAGTACTATGTGTTATCACAAAGCATGGGTTATATGCGGTATGCACTATAAGAGTGTCGACAGTATAAATGGTGGTCGGAGTGGATTACAGTAATTAGGTGACGTGGCTATGTTCATGGCACCCGTCGACACAAGTTAATAATACAAACGCCGAAGAAACGGGATCATGGCATCCCTATGGGCTTGCGGCCTCTGCAGCGAGAACTCGCGCTTGAAGTTCTCGAAGCCGTCTTTGCTGGGCTGGGACTCATAGATAAGCTGGGGCTGGCCAGGCGTAGAAGGAAGGAAGAGTGGGGAAAGAAATGTGACACGCACCTTGTCCCGGGAAGTAGGTAATTAGGAACTCGATAGGCTCGAAGAACGCCTTGCACACGTCCAGCGCGATAGTCAACGAGTTGTCATGTTCCCACAATGTGAGGGCACTAACGGACGAGGATGATGATGAAAAAAAATATCGAAATGATGAGTGAGCGCCAGACACGTAAATAAAAATGATGGGAGGGACACTGTACTTACCGGTAGACTTGACCCATGTACCACCACATGAACCAAGGCCGTTGCAGGATGTTGTATCCCTTATTGTTATTGCCAGTGATGGTGTGCATGGCATAAGTGACTGCCTTGGCACGCCTGCCCTGCCCTCGCACTATCCATCACGCAATGCATCAATCGTCATTAGCGCCACGTCAAAAACAGGTCCGGGTGCAATTACCCGGCGGCAAAAAAAGACAACGAGGTACTCACACCACTCTTCCGCTTTCCTACGATTTAATCCAATCAACCTTTTGCCACGCATACCAGCATCAGCATCAGATGAAAACGATTAATGATTCGTATTTAAGGGGCAGGAACTTACACGTGAGGGACGAATCTTTGAAATTCGTACGAGATGCACATCCGGGTGCTGTTATCGGTTCCGAATCAGTTTTGTGGCGGGGCACGGGTGCAATTCAGGCGAACGTTCCACGTACTTGAATAGAATTTCCCGCCCATGGTACATGGACGACCCTTCGCCACGGCACGTATGCCACTGCAGCGCCTTTTCAATCGCCTCCGTCTCGATCCATGCGCGCATCGCAAAGTCACTTCGATCATAGTCGCTAATACCGGTGTCATGTCGCATCCGGACGCATCCATTCCAGAGCAGCATCGCACGAAGATAGAGCGCCGAGACGGTATTCTTGCCACCCATGGTATCCGAATAAATCCGCGTTTGCGACGGAAGTAATGATTCCCCTGGAAAAAAGATTGAATACTACATGTGAGGTGAGTTGCCTTGGCTGAGGGATGTTAATCAGTTGAGGATGGTACCTACGTTAGACGGCTCAACCATGAAAAGTTCTTGAATTCGCCAGTTGACGGCATCTGAATACGAGGTGTGCCCAGAGACAAGCATTAGCGTGCTCCAACAAAGCCGCCGGCATTCTTCCTTTTTGATCTCTCCCTCGGTCCATTGAGAATTCCACATTGGTGTGGTTAGCCAACCCGGAGCCTGTGATTGAGCCTCTGGCCACTGGGAACCGAGCGAGAGCGTATCACAAGAGCATCTTGAACCACTGGTGGTAGTGTCGACAACAGATTGCTGCTGTTGTGCGCTTTGCTGTGTGGGTGATGGTATAGACATCGAACTGGTGAAGCTTTGGGACGCGGAAAAGTATTGTTCTGAGTTGGCGTCGACCGCGGGTACAGCATTGCGGGTAAATGTCGAGGCAGCGGGATCGTTAGCATCTAGGTGCGCTATTCCCAGCCAGCGGATAATGGAGTCGAGAATGTCCAGCGCCGAGTATATCCGCGATGATTGATGCCCAGGATGTGCGCAGAGTTCAAAGAACGACAACACCTTTCGATATCAAGAGCGGTAAGTGAGCTTCAACAACCCTCCCCAGACAAAGTTTCTAACGTACCCAGGCAGCTTCAGCCAATTCAACGTCGATGGCACGGGCATGTAGACTTGCTTCCAGGTATCCCTGCGCTTCATCCCGTAGCAGCAGGGCCACGCGGAGGACCTCTGCTGGAGACTCTTGTGCTGCACACTGGAGACACTTGGACACGGCCAGTAGAGCAAGCAGCAAACTGGGCTGCATACGACTCCGGCGATAGGGATCCATGAAGTTATTGTAGAAACGAGGCACGTTCAAAAACGAGAACCAGTAGGGAGAGAATCTAAAGAGGAAGCGTAGGTCATCGACAATCTTGCTGAAGCCGCCATCATATTGTGTTAGCCCAAGAGACGGGTCACACGAAACTGGCATGGATACAGCATACAAATCGCGAACATGATCAAACCATGTCTCGCGGCTGAATTGCAATGAGGGATCGGCGGTAATGTCGCTGAGATTCAACTCAAGTTTGCGTTGCATAAAAGCAATGTACGCGTCAGGTATCACGGAAGTGCTGATGGTATGGTACGTTGCTTCGTCAGTGTTATCATATTCGTCGACTCTTACGAGAGAAGGCTAGAATGCAGTTAATGATAAATTACAATGGCACAAGCAGGCTACTCACAGTATGTCCGATAATTCCAGACTCAGCCATGACCATCTCATTATGTGAGGTGGTCGTGCCGAACAACGCGCTACCTTCCAGGAGTTCGAACCCGGGATCTACGACTTCATTGATAACGTCATATGGTTGTGGATCGACAAGAAGAATAGGATCTTCCGAGGTATTGGGCTTCAAGGGCTTGGCGGTAACACTTGGCCGGGTGATGCCATAAGACCCACTAGCGGCTTGATCGACTGTCGTGGGACGGCGGCGCCTGCGCCTTGGGGGAGGTTCACTATCATCATTCGGCCTTGCGGCACGAGAACGCGCTCCCTGGATCTTATCAGGCCCACGACGCTTCGGTCGAGTATCGTATGTACACTCGTTGTCTTCACGCTGAACACAGTGGAAGCACTTCGGCTTCGCACCATCACAACGGGTCTTGCGGCTTCGGCTAGCGAAAAGAGATCAATACAACGATTGGACCTATATGTGGAGATGGTACGTACCATTGGAGACATGCCACGAACACTCGCGCACGTGGGCGACCTTGAGTGGTTGGTGGCTGGTTCGGTGCGAGATCAATTCGCGGTTTATCTCTGCGCGGCTTCCGGGTTTGATCAGATGCCGGGTGAATAACGTCCAACATGTCGGGAAGAGGGAAAGGTGGAGAAGAAGAAGAACCTGGGCCTTCGGTGGATGTAGGTGCGCCCAAGCTAGATGGACTGGGGCTGGTGGAAGTGTCTGAGTAGGACATGATATTGAAATTCTCTTGGACCGTGTCCAAGACCCTGTTGTCCATGCTCATACCCAGCTGCGATAGCATCGAAGCTTCATCACGAATAGAGTTGAGATGGGAAAGACCTGTGGAAGAAGGATAAATGTCTGGCTGGTAGGAAGCATATATGTTGGTGTAATGGTTCGCCATGGAAGATGATACCGGCTAAAACACCGACGGGTGGTATAAATTTCGACCGTTTTCGGCCATCAATCAATGTTGCACCAACGTATGACGAAACGGTGGCGGTACGTTCTGACGAATCATTTGCCGCCGCAGCCGCATGGCGTTACTGTGGATGACTAGATGACTACTGTGGATGACTCAGAAAATCGAAAGAAAAGCCACACAGGAAACACATCAACCTTCTCTAGACCAAGCCCACTTGGCAAGGATGCATCAACGCCCATCCACGGCCCACGTCCAATGCGAAGGCATGGCTCAGTAAGGCACCCACCTTGCGCCCATCTTGATGTGAGCACGCAGGTCCCAACAATCACAGCCGTTGCATAACGATAAATTATGCCCTGGCGTAACTTACCGACTTTGTGTACAAAAGGAATGAACCGGCGCCTTGTTTCAGCCGTTTGCATAATAAAAGGCTCACTGCTTGTAAAGGTCTTTGCTCGACCTCATCAGTCCCTAATGAAAGTTCGAGGACACGATGGACACTGATGCTGGTAACCCTTGCAATATTACTAGGTGACAACAATTTGCTGTTTTCAGCACGGGAGATGTGTATGTTAGTACACCGGTTGAAATAAACAAGGCAGCAGTTCATTACTACTTTTAAATTAGTTTTTATTTGTACATAAGGCCCCATACAGCAAACAGGATAAATCCGGGATTCGGATAAAACTGAATTGAAACTGGATTTTTGACTAAGCTTTTCAATTCAGTTTTTTCCGAATCCCAGATTTATCCCCTTTGCTGTATGGAGCCTAAACAAAGCTGGTAAGTTACGCCAGGGTCAAACGGCTGCAATTAATCACGCATTCTAGCAGGAACAAATCTCCGGACTATTACTTCCCGGATAACATACCGTTTAAAGCATGCCGGCGAAGACAAATCTGCGACTGAAAGTTGCGAAAGTGCCGGTATGCTTACATACGAAAGGACAAGCGTCTTGCACATAAAATCAGCCCCATCCCCCAAGAGCCGGAGAAAAAACGACCGGGGCACACCTTCTGAACTTGCGAGTTGACGCGGTTAATGGTACTGAACCACTGCCAAGTGAAAGGCTCTACGTTTGATAATGCAAATGGTGAGGACACTGCGTCATCGGGATCCTCATAGACGGGGATAAGAACCATGGCGAATCTGGTATATGTTGTCAGGCCCTCGGACGCGAAACGTATACGAGAATAACAAAGTGGCTTACTCAGCATGATGGAAAACTGGCCCTCGCTTGTATAGAAGGTAGTCCACAGAGAATTTCACACCGTTCTTCACGACCCAACCAAGAGATCGGTAGTGATGAAGAAACACGTAGTTGATTAAGAAAGGATTATCTGGTCGCAGACTGTGTGCCTGTGATGGGGATGCCTGGAGATGCGGTGAAAGGTAGGCGGTCTGGAATATCACCCAGATTTCGCGTAGTGTCATTGGCTCGAGCTAAGTAAATATCTTAGGGCACATTGCGCACGCACATGCGCGCAATCGTACCGTTTTGGGATGATAAATTGTCAGACAATCAAGGGCCCAGGTCAGGAAAAATGCTTCAGCCAATGTGAGTTGCATATGTTCCATATCCTCAAGTGGTTCGGCGTTGAGATCCGTTTCCTCTCGGAAACGTTCCGATCGAGGAGATGCGACGTTTCGAGTCGAATCAGAAGGTCTCCATGTGGCGGCTGATGGGATCGACACTTTTGATTCTTCCGCAGATATTATGCGACCCTCCGCAAACGCTGCTTCTGCTTCTGCTGCAGCGGTCGCCATAGCTTGTGCTCTGTCTAACTTGAACTGTTTTCGCTCAGCTCGGCGCTTCGCTGTCACCTCCTCGGAGGTTACCTCTAAATAAAGTTTCCATTAGTACATGCAGCCACATATAGGCATGGTCAGGCTTACGCCTCCCAGAAGTCGCTCTGAGATGAGACTGCCTCACTAACCAACTCGGCTCGCTGCGTGAAAGGTTTCCTTTTCCGAAAAAGCCACGCCTCCAAAGGATCATGCTGTCCCTTGGATTTGTTATCCAGACAGAACGCGTGATAGGATCGAAGGTCCCCTCGCATCGGGGGTTTAGCACTTGAGTGGGTGAAATGCCAAAGATACCCAAAGCTGTGACAGCAAACCTGTTCTCGATCTGAGAGAAGGTAATAGGGAGAGGGTTTGCATAGATGATATTATTTTCATTTCGCTTGCGAACGCCTTTTTTTTGTGAAGAATCCCCTCTTGTAGTTGACGGATGGATTGCAGCCATTGCCAGTGAGAGATTGAGAGGCGACTTGGAAAGGCCAAACATCGCGTAAACATCGCGGTTTCACGTGGTCTTTGCTTTTCTGCTGCTGCCAGTGCCGCTGCCGCCAGTGATGTCTGCAAAACTCAGGGATGAAATCGAGGCCAAGCGTGCCAAACTTCAAGAGCTACGCCAGGCTCGTTTGAACAGACAAAAACATGACACCGAACGCCGACTCTCTGTAGGTCCGCCGCCATGTACCTCCACCTATCTCATAATTCTTCCCCCGACATTCTCTATCTCTAGACACCTGTCAAGTCTTCAACACCGACAGATGTAAATGCGCTGTTGGATTCGATTCTGGGCCAGGGTGATGCTCTTACCCCTCGTAGTCCAGACTTGACGCCTGCCTCATCTGTCCCCGGGACGCCGTTGCACGGTCACTCTGACCTTCCAGGCCTATCTTCGCTCCGCGTTTCAGGAAGAGTGAGTCGCATAAGTAGCGCGGGGTCAGATAGGGCAAGTCTCGGCGCGACGCTTGTGCAGTCTGCGACTGACACTATAGTTGATCGGTGCGTGCATTTTCGAGAAGATGCCGTGAAGATAGCCTGAGCTCTTACCTTATAGCCCGATGACGCCGAGATTCATTCCAGACTTGATTGATATCCAGCAGGAGCTGTTTGAACTTCCACAGCGGGTGCGCTGATTTCCATTTCAACAGAGTCTCCGACTAATCTACGCTATTTACAGGAGCGTGTCACGTACAACAAGGAGATACAGACCGCAGATTTTGAATTTAATGCTGGCTCTACTTCCGATGAAGAAGTCAAGGAGCCTATCTTCCGCGAGCGCGAAACCACAGTGGACCCTGAGCGGGCATTGGAAAGGCTCGAAGAAGAAAGTGCGACGTTGGACCGCGAGATAGAAGAGGAAATTCGGGGTTTGTCAATATTCCCCTTTGCATCACATTTTTTTGCTAATAAGTGTGCAGATTTAACGGAGGAGGAAAGAACTAGCATTATCGCCGCTCCTGAGTTTCTAGATTTCGTGGAGCAATCGTCGAAAATCGTTCAGCGGGCACTTAACGATAACTACGATTACATCCGGGATTACACTTCCGGGGCAGAAACCGGCGGGTATGTTCCCCCTCGCACAGCGTCTTAGCTTGTTGGTTCACTATCATCGTAGCGACGACTCAGAAGGCAAGCGCGTAAAATGTGTATGTGCCTTCTGGGACGAGCGATATTGTAAGAACCGGTCCATCACGGACGTGGACTGGTCACCCAAGGTCCGTCCTAGCCAGGGGGAGGTGTTCCACCTACTCATGATGATTACAGTTTCCGGAACTCAGCGTTGCATCATACAATAAAAATGCCGCGGCGGTTAATGAGCCTGACGGGATTGTGGCTGTGTGGAACCTGCACTTGCTCGAGCGACCAGAATTTGTGTTTCATTCTCAAGTGTGTAACTCCTTAACCTCTCATTCACGCGGCGTTGACGAGGGTGACATAGTCTGACGTACTTTCAGTCACATTCTCTCCCTTCCATGCGAATCTAGTCTTTGGGGGAACGTACTCGGGACAGATATTACTCTGGGATACGCGGTCGAAACATCTCCCCGTGCTCAAAACGCCGTTATCAGCGGCAGGACACACACACCCGGTCTATGCGATGCAGATGGTTGGCACTCAAAACGCACACAATCTCATTACCAGCAGTACGGACGGTATGATGTGCAGTTGGCTCGTGGACATGTTGGCTCAGCCCCAAGTGCGTATATTTTTTTTCATGATGAAGCAAGACCCTCACGCAAGTTAGGAAACACTGGAACTTGTACATGCAGGTCATAACAAGACTGGCGAAGTTGCAATCACAACCCTCGATTTTCCTGATAACGAGACTACAGCTTTCTGGGTCGGTACCGAAGAAGGAAATATATACCAAGCAAACCGTTACGACCGCGCCGGAGCGAAAGCTGGTCTCAACCAATATGATGTTTACAAAGGCCACTCCGGCCCAATTATGGGACTTAATTTCCACCCCCTCCTTGGGCCGGTAGACTTTTCTGACTTGTTCTTGACCTGTTCCGTCGACTGGACTGTGAAACTGTGGCGTACGAAGTCACTGGCGAAGCCATCCACGACCTCGCAGACCGTAACACCGATCTATTCATTCGACGAAGCAGATGATTATGTTTACGATGTCAAGTGGCATCCCGCACACCCCGCAGTTTTCGCTTCCGTGGATGGTTCAGGAAAGTTTGACCTTTGGAATCTAAACATGGATACGGAGGTGAGTCGCGCGATGCTACCTCTCAAGCATTACCTGATAATAATGTAGGTACCGGTGGTGTCTACCACCGTGAATGCGGAACACGCGCTCAACAAGTTCCAATGGGACCGTAAAGACGGTCGACGCGCTATCTTGGGAGGTAGCGAAGGTCGGCTTTATATATATGACATCGGAGATATGGCTATCCCACGAGAGACCGAATGGAATGACATGCAGAAAACCGTGGCAGGCTTTGTCGGAGGGCAAACGAGTGGGGTAGAGGTAGACTCTTCGCGAGTGCTGGCCACTAGCGCTAATGGTCGATAACTCTGTTTCTGGTTCAGGCCGCATCTTTGTGGATGTAACTTAGCTTGTACGAATATTCAGCTTACCTTATACCCGTTCTATGAACTCAGGTTCAATACTGTATGAGGAGTAGTATCCGCCGAAAATACGCTTTCGTCGGTCGACTGTCGGCTCGGAGGAACAAGGCCGACTCGGAACACCGATAATCCAATGTTATCTCGTATCCGGGGCGGCGCCGTACTCAATGCAAGCATTGGTCACCCCACCTCTTCTTTCCGTTCTTCTTTTATCTCTACTCCCGTAATAAAGCGCAATAGGATCATGTCATCAAAGACAGGTTTTAAACAGGTGCAGCTCATCCCGCATATACTCGCCTTGCACTCCTCCACTCACCTGTATCAACTTGAAGGAACCTCATCAGTAAGTTCCTAGTCATCCTGCTCAACGACGTTGCCATTTAACACTGGTTGATAAGGCTTTTGGTGTAAGCATCTTCCATGTCACTGGCACATCCCTGTCCATAGTATGTCTGACAAGGTCTCGAATAAAAGCATACCTGGGCCCATCGAGGTCACGGACGAAGTACGTTCATCCATTCTTGGGGATGAAATTGCTATCAGTTTACACAGACCGATTGCTATTATTACTTCACAGGTCCTCTATGCCAATGCGCATCCATCCGTCTCTCATATGTCTGCGAACTTCACGGCAATTTTCGGCGAGAGCATTCGCATGACAAGGTACGTGCACATCATCCAGACCTGTTCACCCTTTAAGCCAACCCTCAACGCCTCTTTCATATTCATATCGAATCAGAGAGGTTGTCCGGACGACAACCGCACAACCGTTTCTTATCTCCGGATCTGGGACACTTGGATGGGATCAGGCAAGCCTTTCACATCCCTCCCTCTTCGCTATCACGCCCCGGGCGCACCTAAGACACAAATTTTAGGTTTCAGCCAACCTCGTAGAGCCTGGAGAAAGGGCTTTGGTACTCAACGCTGGATATTTCGGCGATGGCTTCGCAGACTGGTACGCATATAGTTCGACGTCTCGCGTGCCGCTCGTTGTCTTGAATCACGTTTTGGACATTAGCCTTCAAACTTACGGAGCACAAGTTGACCAATTGCGTGCTGACTTTGGCGGGACCGTCGGCGTAGCGCAAGTTGAGCAGGAGCTTCGATCCAAGAAATACAAAATCGTGACAATCACACATGTAGACACTTCGACAGGTGCGAATGTTCCGTCTGTCACTTATATTCGAGCACCTCCCAACTCCATTATTCCCTTTCACTGCCAGGCGTGCTTTCGGACCCCCAGCCGGTGGCTGATGCCGTGAAAAGGATCTCACCCGATACGCTCGTCATTCTCGATGCCGTCTGTGCCGTCGCAAGCGAGGATATTCAGATGGACAACTGGGGTATTGACGTTGTCATTTCCGCTAGTCAGAAGGGCCTCGGCGCGCCTCCAGGACTCAGTATCGTCATTGCTAGCCAAAAGGCCATGAAGGTCAAATCTTTATCTCTCTGTGCTCTACGTCCCAGCACAGCAATTGATGGTTTTGTTTCGGTTAGGTCTTTGAGACGCGTTCGAAACCGGTCACGGCGTACTATGCCAGCTGGAAGAGGCAAGACTTTTCATTTCATCACTCGACTTGAATTACGGTCTGTACTCACCACTGGCGTGACCACAGATGGCTCCCTATCATGAAAGCATACGAAGGCGGATCCGCCGCATACTTTGCCACTCCACCAGTCAACCTCATCCATGCGTACCACGAGTCCCTATTGCAGATAACCAAATCTAGCCCTTCTCTAGATGAGCGCCTCAAACGGCATCGCGAGACTAGTAGTCGCATCAAGGCCGCTGCTAAGGAGCTCGGGCTTGCTCAACTTCCCCTACGCCCAGAATTTTCCGCAAACGGGATGACCGCAGTAAGCCACCATTGATGCCTAACATTATCTCAGAAACTCATGGGCCTCGCGTCGCGTTTTCTTTCCTCGGTAGCTCTGGTGCCCAGAAGGCGTAAAGTCCTCCGAGCTTATACCCGCCTTCCTACAAAAAGGCGTCATTGTTGCAGGTGGTCTAGGAACTAGGAAGGGTATGTGGACCCCCCAATCTCCTCATCATCATCCTCTAACCGTCATATTTACTTGATCTTTCCCATCTGTAGAAAAATACATCCGCATAGGGTGCGCTGTTTTCACTTTCGCATTGTGATGGATGACCCGTCCTTTTACTCATCGAACGAACCACATCACGCTCGTATAGTCACATGGGGATTACGGCAATCGATCCAGAACGCGGAGATGTCGACCGGATCGTGAATGTGTTGAAGGAGGTCATCTCGGCGGCCACGTCCAAATAGTGATGTGCGGGCTCGGCTTAGCCCGAAAGCCGCGCCTTGGGCCCAACTTGGAGGGACTTACAGCTCGAGTTATGTTCAGGCCGAGCCCAAGCCGTAAGGGAGGGCTCGGCTCGGCTCCTAGGGCTGGGACTGACAGGAAGCAAGTCGTGTTGGTACTGTCTAGCTAAATAATATCCAAAAGTCGTCCATGATAGCATCCGAGTCTGACTCTAAATTGTCGTCATCTTCCTGGTGGTGCCATTCACATGATCATATGATGCATGGCCGATGGACAGTACTTGTGACGTCGCAAGCGCGCTGATCGGGGTTGAGTGCTGCGAGGGTGAGCGACACCGTGCCCATTCCATTGTCGTGAGGCCCGGTGGTAGCCGAGGATGGCGCACGAACGCGGGACGAGGCACGAGAGGAGTATGTGCCAGTGCTATGCGCATTTGTATTTGGTGGCATACGCGATGGTGAAGGACCTAAGAGTTGTTGCGGTAAGACGAGGGTGCACGCGACGGAATGGGGAGGCTGGCGAAGCGAATGTAGCCTTTTGAAATCGGGAGGAGTGATACAGTATCAACAACAGGGGCGTCTGGTGCGGAGCAGTGTCAGACGCGGCCAGAGAAAGAAGGCATCAAGGCAGAAGCGTCTGTATTCCCTGACAATGAGGAGGCGATCGTGGTAGTCGAGGGCCTGGTGTGCCAGCCTTGAGGGAGCTTCGGAGGGGCTTGGTTGGTAGTCCTCGAGTTTGTAGGTGAAGTTGAGGAGCGTTTAGGAGAAGACACCTCGTCGAATGTGGGCAACGGCGAGAAGAAGGATCTCAGGATACTGTACTGAGCTGCGGAGGCTGTGATTGACGGTGCGTACAGTAGATGCCGCGGGAGGTGCCGGATTCGCAGAGGCACCGGATGCGGGGACTAGGCGGAGTGGGAACCTGGCATCGGGAGAGGGCTGAGCATCTAGGGGGAGAATGTAGAGCTAAAGGACAACGCTGGACGGGGGAAGTATTGTCAAGAGAAGGTTCTATGGGTTGGGTACCAGTGGTCGACGGAGGATGGGAGAGCGCGTATCACTGACAAGGGGAGATGGAGATTGTTCAAGTTGCTAGGCGTCCTCCTGTGAAGCAGGTTGCATAGACGGCAGGCAGATTAGTGCCGGATCCTGCGCAACATGAGGGGAACAGAAGAGCAGTCGAAATGAGGGGGCGAGGCGAAATGCCAAGTAAAAGATCAATCTGATCGTGTCCTGCTGCCAGCGGAGGGCTGTATTTATGTGATCACGGAATGAGATTTTAAAACGATCGACATTCCCGTGAGGAATCCCTACAGTACATTCATCACGATCAGGCCTGATCGGGCGCTCCGACGGATGTGCTTGTTTACCCTAAAGCTACGGCTTAGCCGAAGCCGGGCTTCAAGCTTCAAAGCCGAGCCATGCACATCACCAAGTCCGTCTACCGGTAGATGACAACACGACTAGTTACACGACGATGGAGGCTCAGAACTTTTCTGTTGACTCGGAAATCGAGCTCGCACAGCTCATTTTTCTAGCTATTCTAGTACATTCTTAAGCTTAAATCTTACTGTAAGTCTGTAATGCCATACTAATCTCCCCCCGGGCTTTCCATTCAACAACTGACATACATACATTAGTATAAAATACCTCAGGCTGTAAATACTCTCGGGCACCCTCGCGCGGCCGCGTTTGCCCACAACCCATCTTTAATCCCACACGTTTTCCCGCACGCCGTGCACCGGTTCTTCAACATTTTCATGAGAACTCTGACTGTCGTGTTCCAGATCTTCTCTGAGTCTTGCATCTTCATAGAGTACTCGGAGAAACTGAATTAGCTTCGGTTCTTACATGCCAGTCCCCACAACTTGAACGCCACGCCAGCAGAGTACGGCTTACGGTACGACACGAGGCAAATCATATTACACTGGCATATGGCAGAAAATAGTAAAACATGAACAAAAGCGTCCTGTTGGATCATACAGCTGTGGCACAAAGAAAAAAGAAAGTGAATGTGAACATTGCTTCATCCAACTAAATATTTACCCCCGAAAGGCGTCACCCCTAGACAAGGGAGCATTTACTACGAAGGTGCAGTGGCGGGAAGCTTTAATTGGAGGTTTCGGTCCCATTATTTCGAGCTACTGCAAGTCGAGTTACTGCAGATGACTGGGAATGTCGAGTCGAAAGCGCAGATCACACTGCAGATGTCGATGCCAGGGATGAGATCACAGACTGGGCTGGAAAAAGGTTTTTCGATCAGGTCAGAACTTCCACGTGCTGTAACTACAGTTAATAAGGGACATACTTGTCGCGACGAGCAATAGCTTCGGCAGGAGCATTATTCCCAACTGGGGTCGCACCGACCATGACGATGCAACTAAGCGCCGCAATCAAACTGGGGGTGAAGGCATGCATGATTCTGTGGCAGTAGTACTATGTCGCATTGTTAGTAAAAGGCTCAACGCAGAGGACGGCATCATGCGCACCTACGAGAGGAGAATATTGTATAGTAGTCTTAGTAGCGTTGAAAAGCGCAAACTTGGAAGGTGCGAAGACTAGATACTAGTTGGGGGGATGGACCATCGTGGTACAGTACACCTGACCATGCTTATATAGATTTGCAAGACCAGATGGAAGAAAATGAGGTTTCTACCATGTCGGGATATATAATCTTTTCAAATTTCTTGGATATTAGTTAACTTCCCGGGATGCATCATTGACGAGAGGCATTTTGCCAGTATGTGTCACGGGTGTGGTTCATTCATGTCATATTAAACTATTTACTTGCTCGCTGGGGTTAGGTTCCGATCATCTTTGTGCTTTTATACAGCTTATTAGCGTAACCCTACATAGCAGGCGGTTACACACCATCATTGCGCCCATACAGCACGATCACAGATTGAGTACCTCGGTATCTGCAGTACGGGCAGTTCGTGAAAGGCGGCATGATCAGTTACGAGCAATGTAAAGCACTAGAAAGCTGGTTTCCGTTGAGCCCCTTATTATTACACAGCCGTAAGCGAAAAGACTGCACAGGGGCTGAGCAATGGCTGAGCAAAAACTTGAAGACACAGCCTGCACAGGGGCTGAGCGCTGAGCGCTGAGCTGCCAGTGCGGGGTTTGTAAGCGAAAGACCGTGACACTGTCGAGCCGTAATGGCGCTGCGAACGGGAGATGGAGGGTCGTCTGCACGACTTGCGGCCGTTTTAAGTTTATCCTGCGGGCATACAAAAGACGTTGAGGCGGTTGAGGCGTGAAAGCACGGTGAACGCGGTCGGAACCCAATGAATTTTAGGTGTGGCGACAAAGTCATGGAGAGGAGAGACTGCCGCGATTCTTTGGGAATTTCTCGAATTTGAAATCGAGCTTTCAATTGTACCTGTTTGTTTTTGGCGAATCAGCCCTTTTAGTTCCGCATAGCAGGTACAATAAGGCTACTGATTGGAAATGCTAGTGGGGTCATGGGTGTCAATCTGATGCGCGCATTTCTAATTAGTAGCTTGTCCGAGTCTTTACATGTACAGTGCCTCCAGGACCAGTTATTCATCTTCCAAAGCGATTGTGACGGACCATTGGTGGTGGAGGTTCAAGGGTATGATGATCGGTCTGTGCAGACCGACGAGCTTCAAGTTGAAAGAGATGTGTGTAATGTGTTAAATGTGATGTTTTATGGCTCAACATCGTCTTTCGCTTACACACACCCTGTCACAGTCACACTAGTCACTTTAGTCACTTCCGGACAACCCCGAAGTTCTCGGTCACTGGGTTTGATCAAAAGTTCTGTATGTACTGTATAGTACGGCGTAGAGGGCCAACGCCCCATGCCCTGTCACAATTTTCAATTCCCATCACAACGTGCATGACAGTCCTGACAGATGGGGGCTGTTAAAAATGCGCACACATCACTGTCCACAGCATAAGCACACAACCTCCTGCTGTCGCCAAGCCAATCACACGCGCGACACATCCCGCCACCGCCGTCACCGCCACCATCGCCGCCACGTTCACTTCATCAGCCCCTATCAGTTTTTATTTCTGATCAACATCCCGCTTTTCCGCCTCAATTTGCTTTCATGCAGCCGATCACGCCCGAAGTTCCTCGACCGCTCCCAGGGTTACTCTTGCCAAACGGCGTCATGTAATGGAGAAAGATGTCAAATTCATGCCTGTAGTCACCGGATGTAATAATGTCTGCGACACTGGCACGACGCGATCTCCCTGGACTCGGTCTTCACATGGTGCTTCAACCAACGCGTGTTTCAGTCCGCCGTTCCCAACGGTGAGAGTGATACGTGACGTTCCTTCTCCCCTTTCCCCGTCGTCGCGCTTGTGAGTGATGAGAGTGAAAGCGAAACCGAGAACGTGTTTGACGCGCAGTGTGTGTTGTAATGGAATCGTCGCGGTCGTTGTTGTCGTGGCGCCTTTCTGCGGCGGTGGTAACAACGATGGTAAGGACTAGCGTTTGCCCGTGCGAAGCTGATAAACACAAGATCAGAAAACGGCGGCGGCGGCGAGAAAGGTAGATGCGGAGGGGGCGAAGAGTAATGGAGACATAACAAAGATCCTGCAAAAGGAGATGAGAGCTTTTCGCACACCCAAAGTTGTCGTGTGCAGACGTTGGCAGGATAGTAAACAAACAATTGTGACAAATGTCAGAGACGTGCACAGTACTGCAGAGTCACATCTAGGGTAGCCTGAACGGTCTTGTAAAGCCTGGTACAGCTCGATGTCCTTCCTTTCAACTTCAGCACACGACTCCTCCAAATCCCGTCCAAATTTACCACTTGTGAGACGACGACTCGGAACCGACAGAGCAACAAGATGGCATGACGTCGCCTAAAAATGCCAGAGGGGATAGGCAGGTTTGCGATACGCCCAAGGAATGTGCTCGATGACTGGTATTTTGACCGATGAGAAGTAGTCGTCGCGGAAGCGGCCCTTTTCCGTTTCGGTCCAGGCCAGTCCGAGTTCATTAAACCTGTGAACTTGCTGCGGTAATTTAAGCTCCTCTCGAACCAAAGGAAATTGCATTGACTTAACTCTGAGTCTAGCGCGTCCAAGCGGTCCTGCATGAGCCGCACCCCAGGGCCCGGGGTGAAGTCGGGTGGATAGGGAGAAAGAGTGGGCAAGGAAAGAAGCGGCGGGTCGGAAGGAATGCGGCGTATGTTGTGAGATCACAGTGGTCCGAGGGATGGTTTGTCGGATTGTGTGTGGATAGTAGGGCTGGGGCTGGCCTCGCAGGAGAGGGTTAGTATCCGCACGCTAGCCACCTGTACTATTCTGCAAGGGCGCGAGGGGATACTAATTCTGAGAGGGGCCAGAGGGGTCGTAGACTGAAACTTTGACATCGCCTGCTACGAAGGTCTCCAAGTAGTAGCAGACGGAAGGGGGCGTTCTCGACGACATGGGCGTGTATCTGTGCGCGTCACGTTTCCTGCCTGTATAGTGGGATACTCAGCACAGCCGAGCGTCCAGTTGGTGGCACCGTTAGCATCTTCGGTCAGCGTTGATGGTAGTGCCGACTTCATGCGCTAAGTCCTTCCGACCTGCCATCCTTTCGCAAAGAAGCTGGGCCAAAGCCGTCCGGCCCGGACCGGCTCGGGCCACGGCTGGAATCCAAACGATGAACCTGTTTGGTTGAAGATGCTTGACGTTGCCATGTGCAGTTCACAGTTACAACATGGGTCAGAAGTCCCTAGGTAGACCACTGTATGATAGAAGTACAGAAGTAATGTATAAAAAGAATTACGCATCGTGTCAAGCATCGTGTGTTATGTGCCCTCAATGCGGAAGCGAGCTTGACCTACCAGTTTCGCATTAATCTCAGCGTCATAGAAGGCGTTATGGCCACGTTTCATTTCACGAACTAACCACCGGAGGTCGAGCACGACGACCCTCCACGTCACGAAGTCCATATACGACAGGCAGGAGGGCTACCGCCACCACGAAGTGCAATATATTCTTCGGATATAGAACGCGCACAACATAAAGATAAACATATAGATCATGCAGCAATCTCGCGATACGACCCCTCACCGCCCATGCCTTCGTACCATGCCTTTCCCTCCATCGTAGGCGATATATAACCAGCACGGATCACGAAATCGCCAAAGTGTTCTCCGTCGAGTCTCTCGAGGGCATACCTTTTGATAATAGGCCTGAGAATGGCTAGGATCTCTGGTTCCGTCACGCTCTCTACGCAAGGCAAAGATGAACGATATTAGCGAGGAGAGCGAGTATAAAGGAGATCCGACTGACCTCGATAGATTTTGTTTAGCCGTTGGCCATAGTAGCCGCCTCCGAGCAGCATCAGGTAGGTCCCTGGCGCTTTCCCAACAAATGCGACCTCTGACAGTTCGTTAGTCATTGCCTACGAGAGCTACACAATATGTGAAACTGACCAGCAACATAAGGCCGAGCGCAGCCATTGGGGCAACCAGTCATTCGCATGACAATTGAGTCATTCCGCAGGCCATTCTCCTCGCAGATCTTCTCCACCTTATCAACGAGCAGAGGAAGATACTAAAGGGCGCGTTAGTGAGCAGATGGCCAATAATTCGAGATGGACCAACCCTTTCAGACTCGGCCATCGCAAGACCTGGATAATGATGTCAGGCACGCACGAATGATACAGTAGGCATATACTAACCGCATGTTGGGAATGCGACACAAGCCGACGAGGACAAACGCAGCCCAGTAAAATTGAGATTGTCCAGCTTGTAATGGGCGAGTAGCCTCTTAATTTCCGGTAGCTCCGCCGAGGAGATGTCCGAGATGATGAGATGCTGATTCGCAGTTAAGCGGAACTCTCCCTTATGTATCTTTGAGATCTCCCGCAAAGCGGTCTTGAAGTTACGGTCGGTTTCATCTTGTACGCGACCATTTTCGATGAAACAAGTGAAATGATGTTTACCATCCTTGCCGGTTTGCCAGCCGAAATCATCAATATTACGGTCGAAAGTATACGGGCGTGCAGGTTGGAAACGGAAGCCGAGAAGTTTCTCTACTTCTGTTCTGAACGTATCGAGACCCATGCGATCAATCGTATACTTTAATCGAGCATTCTTTCGGCTGCACCGACTTTTCAGTGGCACGCGGAACAAAGTCATCGGGAAAGCTTACTCAGCCCGGTTGCCGTTGTCCCGCTGCACAAGCATGATTTTCTCGGCGACCACTATACCTTGTTCTGTTGTCACGAAGCCTAGAATGCTCCCTGTGCGTGGGTATGTCTTCTTATTGCCGTGCGTGACACCCATCCCACCACCTGCGGTCACGTTGAAGCCAGCCAACTTGCCACGCTCGTCGACAATGGCGATGAAGCCGACGTCGTTGGTAAAGACATCAACATCGTTAGTTGGTGGGACTGCAACGGCAACTTTAAACTGAAAAAAGGTAATCAGGTACTTGTCAAAAAAGATCATCATGGGACAGACCTTTCGAGGCAAATAAAATTCGCCATACAAAGGCTCAAAGTCTTTAAGTGCCTCACCGGCCACCAGCTTCTTGTCCAACCAGATTTCATGGTAAGCAGTCGTCCTTGGGAGAAGATGTTCGCTGACACCCTTTGCAAACGCGTACACTTGGGCATGCAGTTCGGAAAACGACGGGATCGCCGAACAGAGGACATTCCTTCATGCGGACACGTCATTCCTACTTAACATGCGCCAGCATTGAGGGAAGAACGTACCTATTGACGTCGCCGCATGCTGCCAATGTATCAAGAAGAGTACGATTGATGGCCTGCATCGATGGCTTCAAGTGCTTTTTGATGATGCCGTGAAATTGGAAAGTTTGTCTAGTTGTGAGTTTAAAGTTCCCACTGCCATGCTCGTCCGCAATCTCATCTATCGCCAGCCACTGTGCGGGAGTACACACTCCACCAGGGAGCCGCACACGGATCATGAATGCATACGCATGCTCGACACCTTGCGCCTCACGTTCGTCACGGATATCACGGTCATCCTGTTGGTAGATGCCATGGAACTTGGTCAGTTGTGTGTCGCTTGGTGCTAGCGCACCCGTGCTCGTGTCCGCAAGGCCCTCCACAATCGTTCCCCGGAGGTACGACGAAGCCGCCTTAATGTGCTCGTTCGTGATAGGTTCGGGCTCGGCCTCATGTACCTCGATCGAGTCAACGCCCAACGCCTTCCAGATCCGCGGTTCCCAGACCTTGTAACCTGTTTCGGCACCGTCCGCATCTTGGTCGTCGCCAAGACCCAGGTCCGCAAAACGCTCGCCTCCAAGCGCGGCAAGCTTCACGTCCAGATCCTTGCCCGGCTTGTTGTAAAAATGTGCATCCTCGGGTCTTGGCCAGTAATGGCTATCTCCCATGCCAAACACGGAATATGTCATTTTCGTCAGAGGCTTTGAACCAGTCGCAACAGCCGCGTTGAGAAGCTTGAAGAATGTTCGGCCATTCTGTGGGGGTTCTCCCTGGCCCGCTGTCGAGGTGACAAAAACGACGTGTTCTTCGTGTGACAACGCATCAGTGTCCATCGTGTCCATCGTTGCGATCGTGGTCGACAGTCTTCGCGCCTGGGCTCTACCAGCCAACCGTTTCGCCTTCTTCTCGGCCGCACCACCGTCCGACGCGTATAATATCAACAACGGCGGCGCATCAATGCCTGACAACAACTCTGCGTACGCCTGTTGGGCGCGTTTCTTCCTCTCCGCCTTCACAGTCTCGCCCAGGCTAGTCACAAGCCCCGCTGGAAGCAATGGCTTGGCACGGACCAACTGGGATAGATGATTTTGGCGGTCCAGGAATGCTTGTAAGTCATTTTTCACGGCATCCGAGTCGAGAGAAAATGGTTCTTTGCCGGCGGCTTCCTTGCTGGGGTCCCACCGGTACAGCGGCCAGTACCCAGAATCAACGGCTAGTTTGGTCTCCTTGAGTAAGTCTAGGGCTGTGGACTCTTCTGTTGTGTAAGGAAGATACGCAAGAACGACACTGGGGCCATTGAACTTGTCTGCTTCTACGAGGGCCTGCAAAACTTGGGCATACGACGAGTAAATAGCGATGCTGGCCACATAGACACCTCCGTAGTTCATAGCATATAGTCCGATATCGTGCTTGCGGCGATTGGGATCTGGTGTATTGCGGGCCGTGTACGGCAAGGTGTCGAAAATGAGGACGTTCATGTTAAGACCAGATGCGATGGCATGGTGAAGACCTGATGCTCCAAGATCATGGGACCAGGCATCTGATCCAATTATCCATCGAGACCTGGCCCTGAAATGTTCCCGAAGCAACAAAATCCGGGGTGCAGCCGGGTGGTCGACCCCCGACTGTAAAGTCGCGACGATCTCGTCTCCAATCTGCTGACTTTTTGCGGCGTCATCCTTGGCGAGCGTCCAACGACTAAGCAACGAATGGGTTTCCGATGATAGGTTTGCGTCCTGTAACAACTCATGGATAGCCTTTGTGAGTTCTGCACGCTCCTCCAACGACCCGCGAATACGCCCCAGCGCAAATTCCGGACTAGTCGCGAACTCGCCTTGGGATCGCACGAGAGACGGCGAGTTTGATACTTCTAAGCGCTCGCCAAATAGATGATCCAGGATCCTGGTATAAGAGCTCTCATGTCCCGGTATATGGGGAACCTCATGGCCATTTGACAAAGTTGGGATTGACGACCCGAGTCGCATACGAGCCGACGGCTTGGAGGCTGTCACGGCTTGAAGAAATGTTGTAACGTCCTCCGACTGCAAACCACTTGTGTCACCTAGGTAAGCATTACGAACGGTGGGGCGATCTGCTGGATCGCGATGCTGCAGGACATTGACGATGTCGAGAAAGAGTGGGGTCCACCTTGTTGTCCACTTCTGAACTTGCTCAAGTACGACGACGTGCCGGACGGACGGACGGATGGCACCGAGAATGCGGGAGGAGGGGAGGGGTGACAGGAGAGATACGTCTATGTAAGCGATTCCATCGACATTGAATTCTAGGTTGGTCTGACCGAAGCCATAGATAAGGGTATGAGGTTCACTGTGACCCCGCTGAGCGAGCGCACGTTGTGGCCTATGGACAAGGGCGAGGGTGGCTAATGCCGCAGCTTCGTAGCCGTCAAGAAGCTCCACGGTGATAGGATCCACGGGAATAGTGAATGTCGGGGTGGCAGGCGTCACTGGCCTGGGAGATTGACGCCCATTCAAGTCACTGCCTTTTCGAGAATGACCATTAATAAGCCCATTGGCTTGACCATTGGCATATTTTGGCGAAGGGCTGTATGGTCGCGTGGGAGAAGGGCTATACGATCGAGCGATTGGACTCTGCGGACGACTGGGAACAGGACTCTGAGCACGCCCGGTAGCTCTCGAATGGGTACGCGTGCGCTTCTCGGCGTAAAGGAACTGCTTAACGTTAACTTCTGCGACTTGTTCTACTTTGTCATTCTTGTTGCCTGCGTGAAAAACGTGGACAACTGCCTTGCGTTCGGTACGCGCGAGCCGTGATGCCAACAACGCATTATCGTGGGCTTGCTGGGGATTGGAGGAATGAATAAAATAGGGTACAGCTGCTCGGAGGACTAGAGCATCGGCGAGATCGCCTTGTGTCACGACGTGGATGACAATAGGCCTAGCGGATAGTTCGGGAAGATGAGGTAGAAGACGGATGAGAGCCGAGCAATTGGGGGCGGTGAATGACAACAAAGCTAGGGTGCTTTGACGTAACAATTCGGGAGTCGGGTCCGAACTGTATGGAAGGGTGGTGACAGTCGTTGGCTGGAGGGCATTATCAGGCAGGGATTTCCAGTATACGGAAAACGGAGATGGATAGTCTATAATGGCGTCGGAGGAGAGATACGCCACCCGGGCGACGGCAGCGACAGATGGTGTTAGCGGATGCATGATCGCTAAGGCTTTTAGAAACTGGAAAGTGATGAGTTGTGCAGCACGAGCGAAGAGAAGGGAACAGCAATACCTTCTAGGTGGTGAGTGCGCCCCGGAGAGATGGAGAGAAAAGGCTGAGAAAACATATTTCCAGAGGTGGGCCGCTGCTGATATATCACGACAGAATTCCGAATTCCATGTTTGATTGGCCCTGTTTGCCATCACTTTTTTCCCGCCTTATCAACACTACACTTGCCCACTTGCCACTTGCCATTCTATTCAACCATCCTTGCGTTCATACCTACCTTCTTCATGCGTGAGACACCTTGGTAAACTGTGCGACTCACTCCCCGGACGCGCTCACCGTCAGCTGTCTCAGTCGGCTTACGGTCGGACTTCGCCGGGTGCGTATGTACATTTTAGCCTGCACCCATATTGTACACGTTTTGGAACAGCGTCGCGTAAACGAAACTGAAAACGCTATAACTCTTTTGTCATCTCAACGGCGAGACCCCAAAGGAGCGCAATGTAGGTGTGAAAGTGGTTATTTCTTGAAGACGACGAACCCGCAAATTTTGTGCGCTCGAACTAACATCGGTCTGGTACAGTACGAATTCAAACTAGTTGAGTTCAAGACACCGCTCATGCGTAGGACTCGTGCAGGTTGACACGTTTACGGCGGATCCCGCGTCACTGGCACTATCAGGGAGCATTACAGTAAGGGATTGCAAATTCCGCCGACGCGGATTGTGCTCTGTAAATGCTCTGTCTCATTTGGTGAAATACGTGATTCGGATCTCCGCGTGACGTCCGTAGCTCGGTCGTTCATTGGAGTAAGAGTTAATCTTCGTTGGAGGCGTCTGAATATAAACGGCTATGACCTGCTTCACGTCCCATTCAACCTCATCAGCGATCACCGGAGGACCATACAATGAACCCTCACGATCAGGGTCCTACCCAGATGGAATGACACTGCGTGTACACCTCTGTGAAAGGCGATGGTATTAGCAGCGTATCATCATAATTTCAATGATAATGTTCTCGCATCAGATTCGGATCTTTTGCTGTCTTAACTCGTCAACGCTTCTTTTTCTCGGCTTATTGTCGGTCTTGGGCATCCGTGTGAGGGAGATAATTACATGGAAAATTCGGCTACAGTAACCAAAATAAGTTTCACATACTAAGCGTGATTCACCCTTTGTCAATTTGTCTGGTACAGTATTTCAAAATGTACATGTTTCACGGATCGTGACAGTAACCCATCTTCGCCAAGACGTTTTCTCCAACTTCTTTGATAGTTTCCCAGGCATTATCAATGTCACTCTTCTCTGTCCTGGCGGCGCCAACAGCCAACCGGACACAGAACACTTCGCCAAGTGACGTTTGTGTCAATGCGAGGTTGGGACGTGTCTGGAGATCGCTGTAAAATACCCGGTTGAGAGCGTTTATAACCTCAAGCTCTTTCGTACTACCCTCTGATCCTGGCAAAAGCCTGAACACAGAGAGCGCGAAAGAGGGAGGGGTCACGAGTTCGAAGATTCGAGAGGCGCGGACGCGTTCCGCGAACAAATTGTTTAGAGAAATGCACTGAAACAACAAGTAAATGACTTGAGAATGTGCAAAAATAGTGCAGCCGGGTGATGACAGACCTTGCGTACGTTTGCCTGGAATCCTTCAACGCCAAAACTACGCAGCACGAACCAGAGCTTGAGAGATCGGAAACGCCTCCCAAGTGACAAATGCCAGTTTCTGTAATCGATTACAATACCTGGGTCATGTTTCAGGTTAACACCAGAGTCAGACTCCTTTTCATGGTTACGCGCACCTGCGTCCCCTTCTTTAGTCCTCAAAAATTCCGGAGTAACATCTAGTGCATTAATAAGTTGCCTGCGTTCACGGACCCAAAGAGTAGATGCGTCGAAATTCGTCAAGCCCCACTGCCAGAAGGCAGAAGGATTAGTTGAGTTGCAGAATGGACATACAGTTTCGTTCGAACGGGTTACCTTATGAAAGTTGATGCAAAGGCTGTCTGCATACTCGTTAATGCCGGGTAATTGAGCTGTTTCTCGGTACTCAGGACAGGCAAGAGTGACTCCCGCCCAGGCTGCATCGATATGCAGCCATATTGAGGGGTAACTTTCCTTGACTACTCCAAATGACAAGGTCATGTGCAAGTCCGCAGGGAGTTAAAACATACTGGTAGCCCCTACATCAGCCACTCGATCTATGGCACCCGATGATGTTGTTCCAACCGTACCAACTGTCATGCACATTACAGCCTGTCAAGACCCCGGAAAATACGTGCTGGTTGTACTCACTCAATACGAACGGATGTAAGCCCTGAGCGTGGTCTTCTTCTACCGCAGCTCTGAGGACCTCTCCGGTCAGTCCTGTATTGTCAGCTACTACTGTTGCGTCCACGTCAAGTGCGCGAACGCGCAACCCGAGTATTAACCCTGCCTTCTTCCCGAAGGAGTGTGTTTGAGTCGTCACATAAATGACGAGCGACTCTAGTGCTGTACCCAGATATTCATTGAGGTATTTGGTACGAGCGGCAACGATGGCAGTAAGAGCTGCGTCAGACGCGGTAGTCTAGGCAAATAAGGAAGTAGATTGAGCTTGTGAGGGCCGCGGAAAGAACTTGAATCATCATCTGACCTGAATGACACCGCCACCCACTTCGTTCGCATTCCAGAAGACGCCGTCTAGTCCAAACATCTTGGCTGCCCAGTCCATGACGACGGCCTCTAGCTCGGTGCATGCGGGGCTTGCAAACCACTGTGCCGTGAGGCAGTAAATAAGCCTGTTGTCCCGTAATATTACCATCTTCCAAACGTACATTGAAACCAGGGCTTGCAGTGCTCGAAGACAGTAAATCTCCGAGCATACCTTCAAAAGTGCCCGCTGTCGGGAAGTATGCAAAGAAAGACGGGTGCTGCCAGTGTGTCAAACCTAGTACCTCCAGTTGGACTCGCGAACGAAGGGGTGTACGTCAAAAAAAAACCCATACCAGGAACGATGACCTTCTGATAATCATCTACGATAGTTGCCCAATCATGTCCTTTTTGCGGCGCAGACTCTGGAGCGCAGCAAGAATGATTTGAATCCTTGTGCCCATCAGATAATAAAGATAGTACCTGGTACCAAGTCGCGAAGATATCCTGGTTTGACTTGAGCGACCACTGGTTTCTCGCGGATTGAATAATAATAGGCGCATATGCGATCGATCGCGTCGTAACCCGCTTTTCTGAATCTTGTGTACTAATCAATATGTCAGTGCAATTACGTGTTGGGGCGAGGACCGACTGCTCGATGTCCATTCAAGTTTTACAGCAGAGAATCCGGGAAAGATCAAATACTAGGAGGGACTGAATTGTCTGGCCTTGTTTGGTCAACGGTTCGATTCCGAGTCCATCTTGGCGCTTGTGGCATCGCAAAGTGCCTAGACAGTGTAACGTGTAGCATGTATGTACTAAGTACGAGGACGCGCGCGGGCGACGATGCGACCCAGTTGGTTTGAGTAGCTATGGAATGTATCTACGTATTGTGAGTTGACTGCGTCTGCGCCGTGACTGGACGGCATGTTTGGGTGAAGTGCTACTCAGTAACTCAGGCTGGGCCTCCCGGCCCTTGAGTCTATCCGTGTTCCTCCTCTTCTGGTGGGAGCTCCCGGCGCCTGGGTCTTATGCAGGCCTGGGATGTTGCCAGAGAGTGCCCTAGCGTGGAGCCCCCTTCCTTCGTGCCAGTCTGCCTCTGCAGTGGCTTCTTCTCGTACTACCGTATGTCACGTAGTAGGGCCTTCGACTCGGATGGTGGGGGTGGTAGGAGGGTTGGGGCTTGACAAGCGGCTTCAGCGATGGCCTTGAGGTGACGAAGGGAAGTTGACCGGTTGACCCTTTGGCTGCTGGTAGCCAGCCCAGTGTAAGTGCGCATGTACCGGGGGCTCCTTGAATCGTAACCACCACCATGGGTGATTTTCCGATGTAGGGCAAGGAGGAATACTGTACCAACCACACCCGCCCCCCTACACTAGACACCCACTAATACCCACTCAATTGAACATAAACATGAGTTGTGTGCATGTTATCAAAAAGGATGTGTACGAGTTACCATGGGACCTACAAAGCCAGTAAACACTGCATCCTCCCATCCCAAGCGATTATTTAGGTAGTTAGTGTACAGGATTACCAAATAAAGCGCTTTCCGAAAAAAAAAAGTGTATATCCTCTCGTTATGACATTTCTACCAAAACCTGAGTTGTCGGTCTCCGCCACTCGGTCAGTGGTCCCCATGCGTCCACCTTCTCTAGCTCCCTCGCTCTCTCTTCGATCAAGCCAAGCGCGAACGTCTCCACGGTCTCGAGGGGAGCAGAGCCGCTGATCAACCGACGTAGGATCAACTCTGTGTCATAAATCTTGTACTGTTCCACCCATTTGGGGTTTGCGCCACACTCCCCTGAGACTTTAATGTGCTTAAAAAGCTCTGTTTTACGGCTTCCATGCCAATTACAAGCTGGATGAGGGCAGCATATCCAGTCGGGTAAATGGAGATCCAAAATGTGTCGATTTAATTCTTGATCACGCTTAAGGCCATCGCCGCATACTGGGCAAAGCCGGTTCGACTTTGAGTCGGAAGGAGTCTACCAACGAGTTAGATATGGGCAGCAATAATCGTGAACAATCATACCTGGGCCTGGCGCGAACTGGCAGCAAATTCGTGCAGCATTGGAATTGGTGCTGGGGAATGAGAATGGGGCAGTTGCATGCGAGTTTATATGCATTGAAAATCTGGGTATTCCGCTTGTAAAGTGCCATAGATACTTTGGCAAAGTGCCAGAGAGGCCATGAAACCGAGAAGACTGTCCGCGTAGCAGGAAGATACGTGCCATTGGCAAGGTGTATCTACGCCGAGATGACGTCCGAGCCGTATCAGCGGATCACGGACGATCTGTTTAGTGCCAATATTCTCACGGTCATTCAGCGGTATCGTGCGGTCCGTGCCAAAGTTGCCCACTTGCTAGTGCCTACTGGCACTTCCTCGGCTCGCTACTTGTGTATGGCACTTATTCCATCTATACCTGGGAAGCTCCGTGTGTCTGGTACAGTACATCATGATATTGGCACTGTACATTTGCTGCGGGAAAAAAGCGTATCACATTTCCGTGATCCAGTACGCGATCACATGCTTTGGGTGTTGAGTAGCGCTGAGCTTACAGTAAGAAAAGTGCCCGAAATGCATTACAATAAGAATCGTTACTATCCTCTCTCGTCGTCTAGACTTCACTTTCTCGATCCAATCATCCGGTCGCGGAGCTCTGCGTTTTCCCGGAGCCTTTTCAGATGGAGATCGCTCTGAGGCTACGTCACTGGCAAGAAATTACTTGAACTTGTCGGACAAAAGGGACCTGTTGCGAGATCTCAACACTATCCGAATCTTGTCTGTTGCTAGAAAGATCCGAAAAACATACGATTAGACAAACTTACTTGTTCAAGCTGAAGACGCACTTACTGTGCTATATGTCGATAGTCAATACGTATTCGTACGACCTGGTCAAGATCAACAGCATTCATTTGAGATATTCTGGCAGCATGACCTGATATAGTGAAAAACCTTCTGTTCCGTACTGTAGAGTCCTCTGCCGTACCCACAGTCATTAGAATCTGTCAATGTGTCAACGAATGCAAAAATTCTTGACCGAAAATTCGCCCGCGCACACACACATTCTTATAAAATAATAAAAGAGCTCGAGTGGGAGTCGACAACCAGTCGATATATTGGACATAATGGCACTAGAGCGGAGGGCTCTTGATGTGTTACAGATGGATACAGAGCCATTGGCACCTGTTGCAGCAAAAAAATTGTGTAAGACAGTACAATACCGCCATCGCGCGCGCGCGACTGGTCATCGCATAGTAGAGTATGTGCTGCACGAGCTGGTCATCTTGCAAACAGTGTCGCCAACTCGTAGCGGCGCGTACCACCGTTGCAATGTGATACAGTACGACTTTCTTCTGGGGGACGCCGGGGACACCGACCGAAAAGTTCGAAGGGGCTGGGTTAACGGTCGACAGTGGCCGATAGCCTGGTAGGCGATACGGCGATGGTCGGTCACTCGACGGGAGACGTCTCAATTGCGGAAGGACTCGGAGTGCGGGGTGCGGTTCGTCCCGGTGACACGAACTGTCATCTCTGCCGTTGATTTTGTCGGGAACAGTTTGAGTTTTGGGTTTCGCACAATGTTACGGTAAGAGGTAGTCTCGTTCCCGTTGAGAGAGGGTTTTGCGAGGGAGGATACGAGGAGGGCAATGTGTTGACTGGCGCTGATGGGTTCATTCGAAATGCACTAAAATTGTTCCTGAATACTGTACCCCTCGCATCTCTCTAAGAGGTAATGTAATAGAGATTGGACGGGGACGGGACGGTAGCGATGGTGGTCTGACAGTAAAATATGGATCAGACCATTTTGAGGTCAGGCATTTTTAATTGGCGCTGGGAAACTTACCCCATAAAGTGCTGCTCCATGTCGAAATCGAAATTATCTCTCCACTTTCATCTGTGAGCCTGTGAGCGATGTGGACCCCTCTCGATATCCCAGCCTCGCCCAAACAACCCTTCACAGATTATTCCCGTTGGAGGTTGCGCGACACAGATGACGGGAGACATGTTTGGGACTTTCTCAAAACAGCCGAAGACCTCGAGGCTCGTCCTCCATGCAACGCAGACAGATACTGGCTAAACCTCCCGCTTGTCAGCTTCCCTTCGTCCTCGTGGGCGCTCCTTTCCCTGAAATATTAATATTCCTTGTATAGAATTTACCAACGCTCCCCAGTGCAGAAAGTCCACTAGACGCAGCCAGGAACGGATACACATTCTATCGACAACTCCAATCAAATGGAGGCCATTGGGCTGGCGAGTATGGTGGACCCATGTTTCTCTTACCTGGCCTAGTCATAGGTTCATATGTTACCGGCATGTCGTTTCTTGACGAAGAGAGGCTGGAGATGATTCGTTATGTTTTCAACCACGCGCATCCCGATGACGGTGGCTGGGGATTGTATGTTTTATCATAAAAGTCGATCCAAATCACGGACTGACGTGTCTAGACACATCGAGGGACACTCGACGGTAATGGGTACTGCGCTCAATTATGTCGCTCTTCGCCTTTTGGGAGTCCCCGCGGAACACCCGGTGATCGTCCGTGCCCGCGCTACTCTACATAAATTAGGTGAGCATAATAACCCAGAAATATACTATGCTGTCCGCTTACAATTCTTAGGCGGAGCTGCCGCCTCAGCCTCCTGGGGCAAATTCTGGCTTTCTGTCTTGAATGTCTATGATTGGGAAGGCAACAACCCAATTCCTACTGAGCTATGGTGCGTGAATATGCAAATCAACTCATTTAATTGGACACATTTTTGGCAGGCTACTACCTGACTGGCTCCCTTTCCACCCGTCACGATGGTGGATACACACTCGTACGGTATACGTTCCTATGGGCTACCTATACGGTGTGAGGTTTAAGGCTGCGAAAGATCCGTTGATTCTTTCGCTCCGTGAGGTTGGTTCTTATGTGCCCCAACATCGTTTGAATAAGATCTCATGCGCGAGTAGGAACTCTATACCCAACCTTATGATACGATTGACTGGCCGGCCCAGCGAAATAATGTCTCCAAAGCAGACCTTCATTCACCTCACAAAAATCTGTTCGATCTCATCGCCGTGATCCTTGGTGCATACGAACAATGCTCTATCCCGCCTCTCCGCCATGCCGGCGTGGAATACGCGTATAAGCTCATCGTCTATGAGGATGAGAATACTGGATACCAAACGCTTGGCCCTGTGTCCAAGATGATGAATCTGGTCGCACGCTTCCACGCCGAGGGCCCTGAGAGTGACGCCTACAGACTACACGAAGAGAAACGACGGGACTTCATGTGGCTTGCCGGAGAAGGCATGATGATGTGTGGCACGAATGGCAGCCAGCTGTGGGACATAGGTTTCATTACTCAAGCTCTGGTCGAAACAGGACTGGCCAACGATGAAGATAATAAGCCAAGTCTAATTAAGGCTCTGCAGTGGCTCGACCGTTGTCAAATTCGCAAGAACCCGGAACACTTTAAGGTGTCAAATAGGCACCGAACGAAGGGTGCATGGCCATTCAGCACCAAGGAACAAGGATACACGGTTAGCGATTGTACTGGAGAAGGGCTGAAATCAGTTCTATACTTGCAAAACCAACTGGAGTATGTCATCTGCCCTGATCGACTATCTTCATGTGCTGAGTACAGGATAGGTTTACACCCACTCTCGTTTCCGATGACCGCTTGTTTGATGCCGTTGACACCCTGCTGACGATGCAAAATCGCGATGGTGGATTTGCTAGCTACGAGCTAGTGCGGGGCCCTAGTTGGCTCGAGTCGTTAAACCCCGCCGAAGTCTTTGGTGAGTTCATTCCTGCTCATCGTTACAGCTCCGTTGCTGATCCGAGTAGGGAGGATCATGATTGAATACGAATATCCGGAGTGCACAACTTCTGTGATTACCTCGCTTTCTATTTTCCGAAAACACTACCCCGATTACAGAGCGAAAGACATCGCGTGAGTCATTATAGCTGATTGTATTCGCGAGGTAACCGAACGCGTTCTGTCAATAGTAAAACAATACGGCGTGCCATAACGTTTTTACATGCCATTCAGCAGCGCGAAGGAGGCTGGGTGGGCTCTTGGGGTATTTGCTTTACGTATGCAACGATGTTCGCCCTGGAGAGCCTTTCCCTTGTCGGTGAAACATACGAGACAAGCCAGTCAGCTCGCCGGGCGTGTGACTTCCTCGTGAGCAAGCAAAGGAAGGACGGTGGTTGGGGTGAGAGCTATAAGGTATGTCATTCATCCCGAATTTATTCGGACGAAACTCAGTTTGGGGGCAGACATGCGAAGCCTGTGTATGGGTCGAGCACGACAACACACAGGTCGTCCAGACGTCCTGGGCAGCGATGGCACTCATGTACGCAAAGTACCCATATACGGAGCCGATCAAAAGAGCTGTGGCGTTGGTCATGTCGCGCCAGCTGCCGGTTCGTTATTTTAGTTCCACTTTTTCGTGTCACCACCCTATAACGTCTTTTTTCAGGATGGTTCATGGGCACAAGAGGCCATCGAAGGGATCTTCAATAGGACATGTGCGATTTCGTATCCGAACTTTAAGTTCTCATTTACTATTTGGATGCTTGGGAAGGCACAAAAGTACTTGGCAGAGCGCGATGCTCTTCCGTTGAAGTGTGGTTAGCGTGGCCTTGTTGAAGTGTAGTTAGCGTAGCCTTGTTGAAGTATCAAACCTTAGTAATGCGATACCCTGAGTTGTGGAGCCTTTATCATTGTACGCGGTGCGTCCTCGGGAGTATCGTGACCCCTGACAATGACGTTACCCCTGACAGTAGTGATAACGTTCATTTCTCTGGCTGCCCATGCGCTCCACATTAAGCACACCAAACTGTTCCTTCTCGGCCTCGTGGTACTGGACCCGCTGCCGTTTTAGCGTCTTAGGTGTCTTGCTGGTGGCGCCCAAGTTTGCAAGTAACGTAAGAATCGTGGGAGGTTTCCTTATTTTCCTTATGGGACCCAGGCTGTCTCCTCTGGTGCAGTACATAGACTTGATGGAGTGGGGCAAGTTGAGAACCGGAGAACAGCTAGGATACAGTCACAGTCTGTGCACTGGCGATACAGTATACCTGTGAAAACAGACCAGTTCAGCTCTTCTCAGATTGAACCGTTCCCACGGGGCCAGTCAACGTTTGTCTTCGACCACATCGTCATTCATACTTAATACGTACTCTCCTGGGATGTCTTATCTCGCACCTTCTACCTCTTCCCTTCAATCCACCGAAAGAATCAGCCAAGGTTCAACTCGTAGCGAGCCCAAACGGCAGAGGTACGCTTCTCATCTGTTATGCTTATCGGCTTATATATATAGCCATGGCTCACGGTCAACAGATCACATACTGCGTCGATCCACATCCTCGATGAGGATTCACTTCTTAACGTCTTTTATCTCTATCGACCTGCCATCTTTAACGGGGATGATGGCGGTGTCCGTGTCGCTAGAGGGACGAGATGGGTTCGTGGAGAATGGTGGTATAAACTGGCACACGTTTGCCAAAGATGGCGGAACCTTATACTTGGGTCGGCATCCTACCTCGGTCTTTGCCTCGTCTGTACATCTGGCAAACCAGTTGCGGACATGTTGGCAAATTCTCCTCCCTTTCCCCTCATTATTGATTACGATGGTGAAAACGACGATATCAGCGCAGAAGATGAAGAGGGGATAGCCCTCGCTCTCGAGCAGCGTGATCGCGTCCGCCGCATCCGCCTCTGGATGCCTGTTTCGAAACTGCAGAAGCTTCTCCTCTTCATGGCCATTATGGAGGAATATCCAGTCCTGGAATACATGACCGCAGGGCCTGTGGCGAAGGATGATCCGGCCTTGATGCTTCCTGGGACACTTCAAGCACCACGCCTACATCACCTCCTGCTGTCTGGCTTTACTTTTCCGACACGACCTCAGTTACTTACGACTGCTGTGGACCTCGTCACATTCCATCTTCACATAGAACACCGATTTACCGACCTCCGACCAACTGTCCTGCTCCAATGTCTTTCATCCATGCCCCAGTTGGAGATGCTTAGGATCGCCTTTTTGCACCCTGTTCCCAACCGTGAAGTGGAGAGGCAACTCATACATACTCCAATCACCACGCAGGTCACACTTCCTAACCTCCGCCAGTTTCTTTTCCGAGGTGTTACCGCCTACTTGGAAGCGCTTGTTCGTCGGATCACCGCCCCTAGCCTCGAGAAGCTCGAAATTTTGTTCTTCGAGCACCTTACCTTTTCCGTCCCACTTCTCCTGCAGTTTATGCACACAACAGAGAACCTCAGGTTCAGCCGTGGCAACTTCCAGTTCTTTGACGACCACGTTGTAGTGAAGATGTACCCCCGCGAGGAGGCCAAAACGTATGCTTTTTCTATATATATCTACTGCTGGCACCTTGACTGGCAGGTATCTTCCATGGCCCAAATTTTCGATTCGCTCAGTCAGATATCCTCTGCGGTGGAGCATCTCGCCCTCGAACACAGGGTACACAGTCGGTCATCTGAAGATCACAATGAGGTCGACCGCACCGAGTGGCGCAAACTTCTTAGGCCGTTTAGGAACGTGAAAACGCTTCGCGTTGACCACGGGCTCGCCGACGAACTCTCTCGTCTACAATCGGACGGTGGAGAACTCCCTCTGGAGCTGTTACCTGAGCTTCAGGAGCCCATATTTCTACGAAGTGGTGATGTCGCCGTTCTCCTAACTGACGGCTACATTTCCTACACATTCAACCCACCAATTGCGGAATACTTCCTAGGCCATCTCTTCAAAGTAGACAATGCAGCATCGATCGAAGTAATCCGTGACCCGAACGGGAGTGGCGCCTATTTCGTCTTTAATCCCCCTTCACATTTTACTCGGCCCCCACTTACGATAAACGGACGAGATGCCTGGGTTCTTGATTATGATGTCAGGTCCGGTGGTTCCGTTGTCCCCCAGGAGTTTTGGTTTACCTCAGGGCCAGGGTGATCGGCGCCGCTACGTGAATCAAATACAATTCCGCATGCCCGTATTTTTCGTTGGTATAGATGGGAGCCTTGGCGTGCCAGTCTTGAATGCCGCTGCAGGACATATGCAGGCGCGCGACCCACATTTGGCGCTGCCACTGCAAACCAAGACAACGACCAAGATCCGCATCGCGGTTCGAGCTCTTTCTTTTCTGTGCTGCGCGTTCCCCCATCACTTACCATGTGGTGCCATAGTGGCCAGGCTATAGTCCTTCCGAACATCAAGTTCAACTTAGGGATCAAACTCCTACAAAGAACCTTATTACCTTTGATAGGTTTGTCAAGAATGTGGGAAGCCGCGTGCGACGGTTTTTAATGGTACGTTTGTCCTGGATGTGGCGATATCTCGGAAATTAAACAACTTTTAGGAGTGTGGCGAGCGCGTTCCTGTCCAACATTCCAAGTGGATGGTGGGACATGGCAATATCACCTCCGATGAAGTGATGCTCATTGGCATTGTCCAAGTCTCGGAGGGCAGCTGGATGCCCATCCTCCAGTTGATGACCCGAGTCGTCGTGTGAGCTGGTCAGACCAAGTGTTATTGAATGCTCAGTGGAGGAAGTTGCATTCTTGTGTAGGAAAGCAATATGTGATGTTCCGAGTCGGGTCCTAGGGATGACCTGATGACGGGCCCAGCCCCTTGCAGGTTTGAATCGCCGTGTACAGTATATGGCTGTGCCATAGTATATAGATTATGATAGATTGTGACAAAATATTGGCCGTCTCTGGGAATCATAAAGTGAGAGATCGCGGGATGTAATGTCCTCTCATCTTAGGTTAATTGATTGAACATTCGATCATAATGCGACAAACAAATTTTTTCATGTTACATGGGCCCAGGGTCTGCAAGGCGGCGCTGAGGGCCGTTCTCGAAGAATGTTTCTGCATTCTCTCTTGCTAAAGGCCAAGTAAGTACATGCTTCAGTGTTAACCGGCTGCCGGCAACGTTCAAGTTACTGGTGAATGATGGCCACGTGACTCAACTACTTTACGCCCACCATTCACGACGCGAGAGTTCTACCCAATTCACCCATCTTTAGTGCCCTGAACCTACCCTGACTGCTACCGCCGCCGCCCAACGCTCTTCTGACTGTAACTTTCGATGGACTAAAGGGCACGGAATTTCGGCGTGGCCCTGGCAGTGGGCACCCGTGTGAGGGAGTGAGAGCGGGCATCTCATTGCAAAATAGCCTGCAACAAGCCTCAGAAGTACACAGTGAGGACTCGGTGCACGATGTACGTACCCCTTGAGACAATAACAAACCAGTCAGACGTTGAGTTCATGATTTCTAGGAATCTATAAGTAATCGTCTTGCATGAGATGCTAGAGCCTAGTAGTAAGAGTCCAAGATATAACCGATACTTCTCCTCAGCTTGTAAGATGACATACTTGCGACGGAATGATCAACGCCATGACGGCATTTATCTACTTGCTCAGCAGCAGTACGCGGCCGGTCCCGTAACGTGTCTGTGGTCGCCGGCGATATTTCAGTGGCTTTCAGGTGGATTTGCTGCTCGGATGATACTCGGGGGTTGTCACCCTGCGCGGTACACCCGCAAATGCAATCCCAAGTTAGCAAGGATTTTGCGCCTATCATTTTGCAACGTCCCCATTGCGCCCTAGTAAACCTATCCTTGGGTCGCGACTTATCTGGTCATTAGTTCTCACTGGCACATGTTTCTCTCACCTCGATTCTGGTGCGTATAGAAGTGGTGGGTTCCTCTTCCTTTTAACACATAGTCTTGCAGATGAACCCGCCGCAGTTGACCCGCGACTACCTTACTGACGGTTACATTTCCTTCACATTCACCTCACGAAATGCGGAATTCTATGTGGTCCATCTCTTCAAGAGAGATGCAGCATTGGTTCAAGCGATCCGTGACAAGAGTGGGGCCTATTCTGTCTTTATTCCTCCTTCGCATTTCAGTCCGCCCATTCGTACGCAATATGGAGACACCTGGGTTCTCGATCACGCTGTCAGGAATGGTGGTTCCGTTGTACCTCAGCAGCTTTGGGCTCCTCAAGGCCAAGGCGGCGATCGGCGCCGCTACGTGGATCAAGTGCAATTCCGCATGCCCATTTTCTTTGTCAACATGAATGGGGGTCTCGGCGTACCTGTCATGAGCGCAGCCGCGGGACACATGCAGCTGCGTGACGCATATTTGCCGCCGTCCCCTATCGACAAGACCACGACCAAGATCCGCATCGGGGTTTGTACCCGGCTTTTCTCTCACATACGTGTTCCCTATCACTTACCAAATGATATCGCAGTGGCCGGGCTATGCACCCTCGGAACATCAAGTCCAACTTAGGGATCAGACTCCCAAAAAGAACCCTATTTCCTTTGATCGGTTCGTCAAGCATGTGGGAAGTCGCGTGCGACAGTTTTTAATGGTATGTTCGTCCTGGATGTGGTGATGAATTTCGGAAATTAAACGGTCTTTAGGATTGCGAGCGCATTCATGTCCAACAACCGTTCAGTTGGACGGTGGGACATGGCAATATCACCTCCGATGAAGTGATGCTCATTGGCGTTGTCCAAGTCTCGGAGAGCAGCTGGATGCCCATCCTCCAGTTGATGTCCCGAGTTGTCATGTGAGCAGGTCAGACCAAGTGTCATTGAATGTTCAGTGGAGGAAGTTGCATCCTTGTGTAAGAAAGCAATATATGATGTTCGGAGTCGGGTTCTAGGATGACCGGATGATGGGCCTAGCCCCTTGCAACGTTGAATCGTCGTGTACAGTATGGCGGTGCCACAATACATAGATCATGATAGATAGTGACAAAAGATTGGCAGTCTTACAGTAACCGTCTGGGAGTCAAAGGTGAGAGATCGCGGGATGTAATATCCTCTCATCTTAGGTCACAATTGATTGAACATTCGATCATCTCGTGACAGAATGCGACACAACACTTTTCGGTATATACTACTATATGGGCCCAGGGTCTGCAAGCGGCGGTGAGGAGCGTGCACATGATCGACTCGACTTGGACAACACCAACTGTTTATTGTACAGTACTCCCACACCGTGATTTTCCGCGACAAGTTCGAGTTAGTCATCATGATCACCTCTGGGCTCAGTAGTCAAAAGGCAACCCCGTCTCACAGTAATGTACTGCAAGGAAATCTTACCAGTTGACAACCGTTGATATCACTGCTATCGTCAAGAGACTCGGAGAACGCATTCCTTGCCGTGGTTAGTGAAGCAGGTCCGTCAGCAAGCAATGGAGTCACGGTGGCCCAGGGTGTTTTCGAAGACAATAGCCTGAGTCCAACGCGGCCGTCCCGTCGGCCAGCTTTTAGTTACCTGACTTTTGTTGACCACGCGCCGCGACGACCGCTCGTGACATGCATGCCTCAGACTCTGTGGTAACTGGAGAAACGTAGATAACCACCGTCACGGTGACGGAGGTACAGTAGATGGATGTGTCGCCAAGGGGGTTTCCATAGACGAATGTAAGTCACCGCTTGCCATTCAAGTTGGGGGAAGATCATATCTACGGACGTAGGCATCTAGCCGTCGCCTTGAAACCCTGAAACCGTCGTATACTGTAGAATATGCACGAACATTTTCCTGGTTGCATCTTTATGGATGATCGAAACGTTCCCTGGACTCCGAGTCGGAACCGGCAGTGACATGAGTTGCTGGGCGTTTACAATTTTTTGATCGCCAAGAACGAGTTTTATAATCACTCAGGCTAGCGGCTATGACTCGGATGATGCTGGTCACTACTACAGTAGTATCGGATCAGTTAGTCTACAAAGTCGCCGGAGCATGCCGCATGAAGAAAAGTAGTATTATATTGTGGTATGCAGTGTCCATCTGTCCATCACCATCATGATGATAAGACTTGGCACTTGGCAATGCGGGCCAAGGCTTGGCTTGGCTTTTAGGGTACTACAGTATACTCATCTCGATTGACAATCGATTCCACATGCCGAATCGACGGTTCATACGTACTGTACGTTTATGGATACTGTAGTTAGTTAGATCTAAACCGTGACCCTAGTAGAAGCCAAACTAAATCGTAGATACGAACTTACCGGCGCGAAACACTCCGAAAGGGGAATCTATGTCCCTATAAACCTCGGAGACTCGGAGGTGGGAGGAGGCTTCAATTCTCGCTCTAGTATTAGGTGCACTAGTACTGGCAGTGCCGCACCGCCTTTTCCCTCCTCCCTCCACGTGCATTGCAAACTAAACCCGAACCAGTCGCGCACAAGCTGCGAGGCATGCATATTACGGTATCCTAAGTCTGAATAATAAAACATTTTCTTCAGTACAACTATCGGAGTCCATACTTTCTGAGATATGGAATCGCAAACCATATGCTTTCGTTTGTGCGCCGGGGTTCAACGTTCAACGTTCAATGGCAATCCTCGAAGAGTACCGTGATCGAGCACATGTTTCCAAATGAATTCATTAAACCGAAGGTCACGACTGCGGCACGGGCGTAGCCGGCGGCGAGAGTCGGGAGCTTGCCAAGTGGGCTGGTCTAGAGAAGGTTTGAGTCATGTGACCATTTACGCTGAGGCTATCAAATGCATCCGTGATTAGGGTTTTAGGAGTCGCTCGGAACTCGCTCGGAAGTCCTAGGAAGGGCGTGGAAGGCCCAAAATCCGAATAAGAGAAAAAGAAAATAGAAATGACGATCGCAGTTCCTTCTTTCCTACCGGCCTCTTTCTCATAAAAAATGAATGTATTGGTATAACGGAGAAAATTTGTCTAAAAACGCCGGTCTATGCTATGAAATGAAGGTGGAAGATGGCGACCGGAGAGATTTCCCACTGATAATGCAAAATAAAGTGATAAAGAAAAGGAGAGTACACATACAAGAGTGCGGATGATCGTGGTCTAGAAACCGCCGAGGCAGGTCTCGTCATCCGCCTCCAAACCATAACCACCAAAGCTAGTTCCGGAACAGAAAGACTTGTATTGACACCTGGCTATGTCATCATCCTCGGCTTCGTCATCCTCTTCTAACTCTTCGGAAATACCGTTGGTGGATTTCGCCTCCAGATCGCGGATGCTCATGTTGGGTCCATGAGCGCGCTGCCGAGGGCATTGTTCCCGCCCGCCCTTGCCACGATCACGCTTGCGACGTCGACGTTTCCCCTCCTCATACCTATGATATTGGTGGTCGTCCTCCTCGTTCGGAGACTCTGGGGATTGGAAAGCGCTCTCGCCAATATTGAGATTAGGGAGGGATGCGAAGGGCAAGAATGCGAGTGGATTGGGGACGGTTGCATTTGCGTCACTTCCCGATGGAGGACTTGTGAATCCGTCTGACTCATCCGATTCGGAGGATACGTCAGGGATGAGGGGGGGAGGAATCTCCGAGGCGGCCGTGAGATCGTCATGGGTGGCTTCTTGAACGATCCCAAAACCAAGGGCGCGACGAGGATGCATGTGCTTCCCTCCAGAATTTATTGCCGCATTTCTGGAATGTGAATCAGGAGAGCCCGAGGGGTTGAGTGGGGAGCATCCTGGAATATAAGTCCGCCCTGGACAACCCCTAGCGGGGAGGGCGCAGGTGTTGGGGACGACAACGATAGGAGACCTGTCATATGTGGAAGAGGAGTGGGCTGAGAAGGTGCGGGTGAGAGTTGGAGAGGGGGGGAAGTGGACGGTGTTGCGGCACTGCTGGCGAGTTAGGTGAAGAGAAAGGGGGCTATCGGTTGGCGGGACTGGATGGGATTGGGAGGAATGTTTGAGGATGGGGCGGGGCAATGCCACGCTCATTGGCGACATTGGGGAGGGGGTGTGGGAGACGTTAGCAGAGGGAGAAGGACATGGGGGCGAGAGAGAGCAGATGAGGGTATAAAAAGAGAAATGTTGTGGCACTGCAATGAGCCCCGCTAGTCCGATAAACTGGCTCTGGCCTGTCTGCCTTGGCATACCCACGTTAGTCGCTCGATTAGCTGTACACGCCATCACCCGCTTCCTTCCCTTATGGAGTATCCCGTCCGCCGTCGCCCCTTGCACCCCCTCGTGCTAACCTCGCCTCGCTCTGCCATCCCTCCCACACACACTGCCCTTCTAGACCCCTCTCCTTGTCACCCACGCTTATACTCTATTTCTATCTCAATTCCCATCCGCTCTTCCTCTTGCTCTTGTAGTCCCCAGTCTCGTGCCATAATCAAATGTGCGGAATATGTAGGCACTTGCTTGTACAGTCGTCATATCACGTACAGATGCCTTGTGCTGCCGCTCTATACCCATAGTTTTATTGTTTTTTAAATTCTATCCGTGCAATCCTGCTTGGTTCGCTATCGCATGTCAGCAACGTTGTCCTTCTTATCTTTGAGTTCTTGCTCTAAACCAATGACAATCTGCGCCGCCGCGTCACAGGCACCCTTTTTTTTTTTTTTGGGTCGTATCAGAACTCCCGGCATATCCACCCTGACGCACGCCCCGCGTCGGGCACTCCTCAACTTCTCGTCTACTGGGAGCCGTTGCCGTAGGCTATATATTCTGTCATAATCAGCGAAGTTTTGCCATAGGGCGAGTCGAGCCTGGGATTCCGTGCCTTGCACATTTTTGACAGGTACGGCTGACATATAGTCCTGCCTTTGCGCTCATGGTCTTTAAGTGAAAGCTTGATGTAACAACCCTGCATAGACCTTAGACCTGGACCATCGAACTTCTTTGAAGCCCGTGATAAGGTGTGTAGACTACTACGAGTTGATTGGCTGCAACGTAATCGGATTTAATTTACCTCCGGCGCGCGAATCTTGCATCATCATCGGCCACTCCTATCACATCACGAATCCGATTGTTCTATTGACATCTTGCCCCAGCTCTTCCCATTCCAGTTAACGTACTTCTGGCCGCTCTCGACCGTGTGTACCGCGAGCTTTTGATTCGTTCGGTGCTTCGTTGATAAGATTGACCGATGGCCGGTCGTGCCGCGCCATCAAAAAGAACATGCCAGAGTGAACCAAAGTGCCGATAATCAGGCCATAGTCGGGAGAATATCCCGTCTCGCGTGTATAAATGAACATTACTATGCCAAAAGAAAATAAGTATCTCTTGGCGTGTGTGTGGCGCATGAGGGAAGTTTTGCAAACTTCCATTCCATTGCGGATGTCAGTGAACGACTTTAGTAGACCCACTCGGGGCGGAGTGGGACCATCGACCCAAAAGTCTCGGCGCCAAGATGATCTTGTTTTTGAGTCTCGGTCTCGTGTGCCGCGTCGCCCCCGCACCCGCGCCACCCGCTACCAGTGGTGGGTCAGTCCAAACCCAACCCTAACCCCGCGCGAATCCGTCAAAACGCGTCAACGGGACAACGCTCAACCGGCTGCTCCAACACGATGAGCAGCATCGGTTTCCGCGACTCCAGCGTCGTCATAATCGAAACAGGTAGAACAATAATTCGCGGCGGACTTGGCCTACACGAACTTCTCCGCACACCCTCCATCGTCAGCCCCAATCTATCCATCCACCTCTGCCTTCACTCATTCATATGTAACTTAACACCCACACACTTTTTTTTTTTTTTTTGCTTTTGCTACTTCATTAGGAAATCCAAGCTCGTGTAGGCTTGCGTCCGCAGCTACATGCCGTTGCCTTTCCTGAAGGGAATTATGGTAACAAGCTAGCGCTGCTAGGTGAAGCTGGCCCTTTGGCTTCGACGTCGACTAGTCGCGCCGCGTCCGCCGCACCCGTACCGCAGCCCCCCCAAACCCACACACTCAAAGTCACCGATTACCTCGTCGGTCACCAATTAGACGACGCGCTCGCAGCAGGGCAAGAACTCATAATTTCATGGCCCTTTGCCGACGGTCAAATATATGACTTTATGCAAGCCGAGGCACTCTGGTACGTCCCCTCGCGCACGTTCCCCCCCTTTTTTTTCTTTCTTCTTCTTCTTGTTCACCATATCGCATCACTACCATCTACCATGTGCGTGGCGCTGGGGTGGTGTATCGTCATACATACACACACACAGGAAATACGTCCTCTTCACCGGCCTACAACTCCGACGCGTCCAAAACGAATCCCCCGTCCTCCTATCCCTCATATCTGGTCTCCCACGCGAAGCCTACGAACGTACAGGCCAAATATTCTTCGAACGTTTCAACGTAGCAGCTTTCAGCATCCTAGATCGTCCCATGGCTCAGCTATACGCCGCCAGCGCTCTCTCCGGTGTCGTAGTAGACATCAGCGACACCTTAACGGACATAACGCCCATCTACGACGGTATTCCCCTCAGAGGCGCACGAACCACCGCAGGCGTAGGCACTCGACACTGCGAACGTTTCCTCGCTCATCTTCTTCGCAATAACACTTCCGTCTCCGCCGTCTTCACAGAACTCGACATACCACCAGCGGACCAGCCCTCTGCGCTCCGCGCGCTCGCCCGACAGGTGTGGCAGGCTGGACTTGTACGCGTACCTGTTGATGGTATGGCGGTGCGCGAGGCGGAAGACGAGGGCGTGACGGACATCGCGGCTGTCCTCATCGCCGGGAAGGAAAAGGCCGTGATCGAGAGCGGGATGAAGCGCCGTGCGACAGCAAAGGCGAGCGCGGCCGAGCAGGCGCGCGCAAAAGAGATCGAGGCGCTCGACCTGATCACGGTCGAATTTCGGGGTAAGGAGGTCACACTAGGCAAGGAACGCCATCGGTTCTGTGAGCCTCTCTTCGACTCGAACCTCCTTTCTCATGGGGATAGCACCACGCTCGATGAGCATGCAAGTCCAGAAGGCGACGGCATGCCGATGACATTACAAGATGCGGTCAATCATGCCGTTAGGCTTGCGGACGTGGATCAGCGACAATACATCTGGCTTGGGTTATTGGTGACGGGAGATGTTGCAACACACGTCAAGGGTGAGTTTACACCGGCTAACTTTTGTTACGTTGTTACCTAACTGCCAATTGAAGGCATCGCGCCTGCGCTGCAAACGTATCTCGCCTCATACATTCTTAGCAGCGCTGACCAGTATAATGAGGTACAACCGAAGCAGATTCGGACCGTCAAGGTCCCAGAATACTTTGCAGATTATCGAGAGAAGGGTGATGGGCTTGCAGCATTCCTTGGCTCAAGTATCGTGGCGAAGGTGCATCCGTTTCAGTTTACTCTTACCGCAGAATCTGAACATGTCTCCAAAGGTCACCTTTCATGATGGAAAGAACTTCATCTCAAAAACGGATTATGCGGAAAAGGGACCCAAGGCGATTCTTGAGATGTCCGCATCTCTTTTCTAATCCCCGCGCCGTCGGACATTCGCAATACTACGTACGGTGGCGTAATCATGGCCGTCGATGTTTCATCGGGAATAATAATAGAGAGATGTACTTGGCGTGCGAGATCTTAAGGTCGGCGGAGTGTCATGATTTTAATGCTGGAGACCGTACAAACAGAAGGACCTGATAAATGACACTTTTATGCCGCCGCACTCTCGGCAACGCTGAGTAGGTCGCTATCTCCAGGATCGGTGATGGTCATGACACTAGAACCAGGTTATCCGTTTAGCATACGAAATCGTAACGACAAGTTGTATTGAAAGGACACGCACCCGACGCGGAACAGCTTTCCCGCAGCGGTACCAAGAGCGACGTTTGTTCCCGCAAAGTGGTGTACTGTCGTCTTTGACAACATGGCGTAGTACTCAATCTCCGACTTGCGCAGTGGGGGGCAATTGCCGGCAATGAGAACCAGCTTGGCTACAAGGTGGCAGACGAACAAAAAGTCAGCCAAAAAGGACCTTCTCAGCTTTTGGCTCCAGTCCCCACGCAGGAATGGTGGAAATTTACCTTTGCCATTGCGCATTTGCTTGAGGGCAGATTTGTAGCCTAGGCTGTACTTTCCCGACTTGACGACAAGGGCGAGGCGTGCCGAGATTGACTCTATCGATTTTGTAGCCTTGGACTTTTTTGTGGGAGCCATTGCGATTGTCGGTTTTGTGGATGGGATGGTGAGGTTGAGTAAGTGTCTTAGACCGACAGTCGCCGCGTCCCAAGGGGTCCGTTGATGGTCACAAAATTAAGGTTTCGGCATTTACCCTTGCAATTATATGCCCGATGTTTCCGTATTTTTTTTTTGAAATTATTTTTTGTATCTTATCTTCCATGGAAGCATACGTCCCATCGCATCCTGATCTTTTTGAGGTCGACTTCAAGGAAGGATATTACTGTTCGGCTCTAATAGCGCGCAAAGTCAGGCTTTTTCAGATGCCATGCTTCAAGCTCGTAACTAATCCCGCAGTGTGTAACTTAGGACTTTGAGGCTGGGGAGGTCATGGTCCACTTGACAGGCATAACGGCAGGACCCAAATCTTATGTCACCTTACAATGCGGTCCAAGGTCCGGCGACCACATTGTGCTCAATTCCGATTTGGCGTACGGTGTGCATGGCCCCAAAATGTTTTTTTTTAATACTGTTAGATTGACGGATCCTGTGCTCACACCCCGTGTTTGCGTTGCGTTTTTAATTACAGTCAATCACTCGTGTGATCCGAACGCCGCTTTCAATCTATCTGGTCCAGATCAAGCGAGATGGCACGTGCGCGCTCTCAAGCGTATCACGACTGGAGAGCCTGGTTAGCAACCAGCTATTAATCAATGCCTTTAGCCTGCATAGTGGCGCGGATCTGCCACTGCTTTGACAATCGGTTTTGACGCGACATCATCTTTAGTGACATGCTTCTATCCGAACACCGAGTGGGCGATGGACCGGCCCTTTATTTGCATATGCGGTGCTTCAGTAAGCTATCATGCAATGCGGATCAGACACCGTTCTCACCCACCTCCTAGTCTTGTTTGCGGCGCATCGAAGGCGCGGCAGTCCTTTCCGAAGAAGAAATACTTGCTCGCGGTACCGTCAGTCCCTGGATCCTTGATGCGATACGACAGCGGGACCTCTCCAAATACCATGTGCATGATTAAACCATAAGCTTGCATCAGAACCACGTCGTTTGTCGTCCCGATGTCCAAATACCGTATTTTTTTCTCTATATGGCCATACATCTTACAGCAGTTTTCATATAAAAACAGTTATGTGTCACTGTTTGGCTGTAACCCTACATGGTCTCAGTGTAAGCAACAGTCCAGAGCCAGAGGATTCTAGTTTTTCAGTTCTAGTCATTGCTCATCTAATTGTGCAGATTGCTAGCCAAGGAAACAAGAAACCTACCAAGAAAGACACCAAAATGAAGGAGTTTGTGCACACATTCCATGTGACTAAATTCAACCATTTCAACTACTATCCAAATAGTGACACAACTTTTTATTTATTTAGAAATTCTGCATACATATGAAAACTGCTGTAATTCATTTTCCAGTAATTGTATCGTAAACCCAAGTGCATTTATCCATGCTGCCTATTGAGAGCGTGCGATAGTCCTCAAAAGAAGAGGTCCTTCAGGATTCTAGCTGTATCTGCTGGGCTCGTGACTGTATGCCCAATTGTTCGCGAGTCGGTGAAAATCTCGTAATCGTTCCCTCCCTATATCACACCGCTGAATTAGACCGGCGCGGGCACATTAAGAGTGGCATATACCTTGAACGTTTTATCTCCGAAGAAGTGGATCTCTTCAAAACCCTCGTTCTCGACGTGTCGGAGCGCGTAGGTCTTGTCCCAGCCATTTGGGAAAGCGTCAAACGAGATTTGGCCACCAATAGCGAACGTCAGGCCATAGTCTGCAAATTTCTCCTGCAAGACCTTGATAAAAGCTGCTCGCACACCGTGTACCTAAAGAAACTTCAACTCCAATGACAGTGAGAGCCAACAAAGAAGACAAACCTTATCATAGGCCTCAAATTCGTGACGTTCTTGAATACTATATTAAGTAGCTCGTTAGATGCTCTCATAATCGTAGTCGGGCAGAAGCGGCGCACGTCGCATTACGTCCGATAGGACTGATATTAATCATGCCATTTCGGAATTCGACGAACGTGCCGCTAATTGCGCCGGTCAGAACCGACATCAATCAAATAAAGTGGACGTGGACATACCGCTTTATTGGAACGTCAAGGTCTGCCACGTAGTGCAGGATGAAGTTGACGAGCTTCTTGTAGCGTTCTTCGCCCACGTATTTGATAAATGACTGGGACTGGAGTTGTTTACCCAACCTATACGCCGTCAGGCCATTCTCTGCAAATGCAAAGTCGAAATCGTCGATGACTGGAATGCGCGTTGGGCAGTTGGGATCATTCGCTTATGTCAAACTGGGGCCAGGCAGCTAACACTCACTATTATTTCCCCTGACACTGAGCTGCTTCTGTGATCTTGACGAGATCTGAACCACCGACAAAACCAATGACGACTTTCTTCCTGAGCTCGTTCAATAAGTCAAGTATCTCAGCGGAAGCCGACTGCAGGCTCGTTTTAGCACTTGTTGAACAAGGAGATCAGACAAGATGCGCACCTGGCGTGCAGGAGTGAGAGTGCCATCGACGTCGAAAAGTAGTAGTTTCTTTATGGGACGATATACAAACTCCTGGGATGCCATAGGTTTCGTCGTTAGGTGATGGGAACGAGTTGAAAAGGCAGAAAGATGAGAGCGCGCGGCTCAATTCGTCTCTACATGAGGTAACTTACAAGGGGACAATTTATGAAAGGCGGCGGCAATCTCCGGTATATGATGTCGATTAGATTCGATCGGTCCCCTCTTGTACCTCTGACCTGACTCGAATGTCTTCATCCTTCCACGCCTTTTCTCTTCCTGAAGAACTCCTTCAGAATCTTACTTTGCGGAGTCGCTTAGCACAGCAACCCTGCAGCAGCGAAACCTAACAATACTGAGCAGCAGGACCTTTCTTCACAGCAGACAGCCATCACGCATGGGTCAAGAGCGTGCAATGTCTGCCTTGGTGCCACGTTCCTAGATGTCGAGGAACAACGCGTTCACTTCCGCTCAGACTGGCACCGCTATAATGTAAAGATTCGCCTCCGTGGAGGCAAGCCCACCTCAGAGATCGATTTTGCAAAGCTCGTGGATAGTACGTCCATCGGCACTTTATCTTACGCGGCCCATCTAAGCGCACTCTCAGGTCTTGAAGATTCAATATCTGGCTCTGCCTCCGAATCGGACGATACCAACTCCGGTGAATCTGACACCGTTGGAAATTTACTTCAAAAAGCCAAGATCTCCTCCCGCCCTGCTTCTCCATCAGAATTAAACCCAGTCATCCCTCAAATACCTCTAGCATGGTTCCATTCCCCGCCCTCCACACAAATTGGTGTCTACAAAGCGCTATTTCCTCTGAAACTAGATCCCGCGTCATATATAGACGAGCTGAAATTAATGCAAACTAGCGGTGGACCCATAGGACGCAAATGGGCGATGTTTATGACAGCCGGAGGACACTTTGCAGGAGTCATCGTTCGGGTTAGTAAGCCGGAGGTTGAAGAGGAAATCTCGAAAACTGCGAAACAGAAGAGGCTGAAAAGACCCGTACCAGACACAGAGGTTTTGTGGCATAAGACCTTCCACCGTTATACCAGTACGTGTGGTGGTCTGTTCTGTATTGCCTTGCGCATTTAACATTTCGCAGCCCGTCGGAAGCAGGGAGGATCCCAATCTATTAATGACAACGCGAAAGGACCCGCGAAGAGTGCAGGTGCCCTGCTTCGTCGATATGGTGAGCAGGCTCTTCGGGATGTGTGTGTGTATATCATTGGTGTTAGGCGTGCGCTTTTGACCTCCTATCAGGATATCCGCAATCTACTCTCTGACTGGGCCGACGAGATTCACCAATGCGAGCGAATATGGATTCGTGCAAGTGCCTCGAATAGGAGGATATTCCTTGACTACGATGATGCTGTGATCGCCAAGGGTAAGTCCCTTGGGAGGTGTGCGGGTGTGCTATTCACGAACAGAGCTAGGCGACGAGCGGTTACGGACGTTCCCCTTTCCTACTCGTAGACCAGTAAGTTGTCTCGACGTCTTCAACAGCATATTCTCATACCATCACGCAGACGCAATCAGAACTTCAACGCTGCCTCCTTGAATTGACTAGAGTGAAGATCTCCCACCTCACTGAAGAAGCCCTGAGACAGCAGGATGAAGCATATCTTGCATCTCTCCCAAAGCCGAAGCCAAAACCCCAAGTCCATGTCTCTACACCTGTGACGACGAAGGTAAAGGAACCGAAGTTATCGAAAGAGGAAGAGCTCTTGCGGGACAAGTGGACCAGATTACTTGACATGGCTTATCATGGCCGTCTTGATGCCCTCAAGGACTTTTGGGAGCGCGAGGGGAAAAGTCTCGGTGGGATTGATGCAAGAATTCCGTCATGGACTGGGGTGAAGGTGGCCACGCTCCTTCAATACGCCGCACAAGCTGGGCAAGAAGAGGTCACAGAGTGGCTACTAAACGTGGGACACGCAGATCCCACAGTCGTAGTTCCTTCCGGGGTAGCTGTGACTGGGCAGGATCCTTTAGACGGTGATCAAGAAACGATCAGGAAAACACGAGGGCTGCACCAGACGGCTTACGACCTCACATCGTCCCGCGCTGTGCGTGATGTTTTCAGACGCAGTGCAGGCGCACACCCAGAATGGTGGGACTGGCTTGGCGCCGGCCGTGTTCCGAGTGTACTGAGCCAGGAAATGGAGGAGGAACGCGAGGGGAAGAAGAAGGTGCGCCGGAAGGGACTAAAGGACAAGATCAAAGAACGCGAGAGCAGGGAAATAGGACGCGCTAGCCAAATTGAGGAGGTTGCTGAAGTGCCGGTGTTGGAGGCCCCCAAACCTCCTGAGTCTAATAATGGGCCGAGGAAATTGGGTGGGTCTTCTGGTTCAGCGGACGCTGTTGCGGGCTTGACACCGGAGATGAGGGCAAAAGTGGAGAGGGAAAGGAGAGCAAGAGCTGCAGAAGCACGACTCAAAATGCTTTCTGGACGTTGAGAAAATACTTAGTTGTTATTACAGTCCACAGTAACTTAGAAACGTGGAATGTAGTGAAGAGTTGACTAAATTAGATGCGATGCCATCGCGTGTCACAACACGCTTTATAAGTGAGACGCGCCGACACGCGCCGCCGTTTCTCTCAGCAGTACATTCTGCTTCAGTCCCGAGGCGAGCTAAACATGCCTTCGGAAAAGCAGTCTGTTGTCGCGAATGGCTCAAGCTCTCGGTGAGATACATAGCCATGATGCTTAATCGCGCCCTTATGCTTACCCCTTTTCCGTTACGCGACGCTAGCACGAGGGCGGAGCCCGCGACAAAGAAACAAAAACTCTTGCCCACACCTCCAGAAACGCAGGACAGCCAGTCATCATTCGCAGATGTCCTCGAGAGGATCCAACTGGAAGCGCAAGGGAGTACTCGTGCGTTTCTTACCTTGATCGACCTGCACGCTTGCTCATTAATCACGCGACGCGTCTAGAATCCGAAGGCGGAGCGGATTCCTGGGATCGGCCTCGGCTCAAACACATTGACCAGGCCAGGGATAAAATAGGTGCGGAGGCCTTCCCTCGTGCGCGCACAGTTGAGACCAACGTCTCCACTCCACAGTGTTCCAACAGGTCGATATCGACGGGTCGTATGATAATCTCCAGGCAGGTCCGCAGATCAATATATTCGGTGTGACATTGGTAAGACTTGTCCGTCTGGTGCCTTTCTCCCCACTCATTTACTTTTGTGTCAAGGAGGGACACAGTGTGCTTGCACATGTTAAGGGATTCATGCCATACTTCTACATAGCTGTGCCAAGGGGCTTTGAAAACGCGGATATTGCCCCGTTTATATCCGACCTAAACGTACGTCAAGGTCGTCCTCCATTGGTGACGCACATGTGCCCACCTCATCTTAGTCATCGGTCAATGCTGTCACCAATATTGAATTGGTTAAAAAGCGGGGCTTATGGGGCTATAAAGGGGATGATTTGACGACTTTTATGAAGATTACCGTCACGGATCCAAAAGCCGTTCCTCGCGTACGAGATGAGTGTGAGCTTAATTGATGTATTGCATCCATCTTCCTTACCTTTGAGCGTTTTCACGTATATTCGAGAGGGGGGAGACAGACTTCAGAGGCCTGTTCTCTGGACCTGTCACGACCTTCGAAAGCAACATCCCATTCGTTCTGCGTTTCATGATAGACACAGGGGTAGGTGTAATGGAATGTTTTCTGCGACGCAGTCCAATTCTGTCGTAGCTTGTAGGTATGAACTGGATCGAAGTCCCTGCGGGTAAATACTCCCTCCTCAAAGGAAAAGACAAGAAGTCGCATTGTCAAATAGAATTCACCGTCAGGTATAGCATACATTCAGATATGTGTTTTGTATATTGACGGTACTGACGATGGGCAGATATGAACAGTTCATATCACATGCGCCAGAGGGTGAATGGGCAAAGGTTGCCCCTTTGCGTATCCTCAGCTTTGACATTGAATGCGCCGGTAGAAAGGGGATCTTTCCCGAGGCATCTGTTGACCCTGTCATCCAAATCGCGAACATGGTCACACGGCAAGGTCCGGTTCTATTCCTATTCTTTTCTAGCTAATACCTATAACTTCCATGAAGGAGAAAGCCAACCCTTCATCCGGAACGTTTTTACGCTAAATACCTGCTCTCACATTGTTGGCTCGCAAGTCATCTCTACTGATAACGAGACGGAGATGCTCCAGAAATGGAGAGATTTTGTGGAACAAGTCGATCCCGATGTCATCATTGGTTATAACATCGCGAACTTTGATCTTCCTTATCTTCTTGATCGAGCAAAAGCTCTCAAGGCACAGCAGTTTCCCTATCTCGGTCGTTTGAAGAGTGCGTTTCTTAATAACATTGAAACGTATTTTTATTGACAAGAAAATCAGACATCCGCACGCAGATAAAGGACACACACTTCTCCTCAAAGGCATTTGGACAACGAGACTCCAAGGAGACAAGCATGGACGGTCGGCTGCAGCTCGACATCCTTCAGTACATGCAGCGTGAGCAAAAATTACGGAGCTACACGCTCAACTCGGTTTGCGCACAGTTTTTGGGAGAACAAAAGGAGGATGTCCACCACTCTGTAATTACGGAATTGCAGAATGGAACTCCTGAGTCCCGACGACGCTTGGCAGTGTACTGTTTGAAGGTATTGTAAATTGCTGATGTGGTCGCGCTTGATCTGACTACGTTCACGCGTGACTAGGATGCTTACCTTCCCCAGCGGCTGATGGATAAGCTCATGTGTTTCATTAACTATACCGAAATGGCCCGCGTGACCGGCGTGCCCTTCAACTACCTTCTATCGCGCGGCCAATCAATCAAGGTGTTGTCTCAGCTCTTCCGAAAAGCCAACGATGACGGCTATGTCATCCCCACTATGAAAAGCGAAGGTATGGATGTCATATTCCTTCCGGTCTTCCTCTCAACACCTCGCTAGGGTCCGATGAACAATACGAAGGTGCTACGGTTATTGAGCCTAAGAAAGGATATTATGACGTTCCCATCGCGACTTTGGACTTCAGCTCTCTTTATCCATCAATCATGATGGCGCACAACTTGTGCTACACAACACTGCTGGATAAGCTCACCGCAGAACGACTTAACCTCCAAAAGGACGTCGATTACGTCCAGACGCCCAACAACGGTGCGCCATATGACGTTCGTTCCACTTGACATCATTTAAGGACGCTTTCAAAGATTGGTTCGTGAAGCCGTCCCGACGGAAAGGCCTTCTTCCCACCGTGCTGGAAGATTTGATCAGTGCACGTAAACGTGCGAAGGCCGACTTGAAGAAAGAAACCGATCCTTTCAAGCGCGCTGTGTTGGATGGCCGCCAGCTTGCCCTGAAGGTAGGTTTATCGGATTGATCCGACCCTATCTCTTGAGCCCTGTTCACCATTTTGTAGATCAGCGCAAACTCGGTGTATGGCTTTACCGGGGCAACGATTGGAAAACTCCCTTGTCTACCCATCTCATCGAGTGTGACGGCATACGGTCGACAAATGATCGAGAAGACAAAAGCGGTGCGTACCTCTTGAATGTGTATGGAGAGACCAATATAACATACCCTTTATTTGATCTGTTTAGGAAGTTGAGGACGGAGTACTGTGTCGCTAACGGCCATTCACATAACGCGGAGGTCATATACGGTGATACCGACTCCGTCATGGTCAGATTCGGGCCAACCGAACTGGATAAGGTTATGACAATGGGTAAATGGCACGGTACTTTCATAAGTCCGAATCCTCATGACCATTTCAGGAAGCGAGGCTGCGGATCTGGTAACCAAGAAGTTTGTGAAACCCATCAAATTAGAGTTCGAAAAGGTGTACTACCCTTACCTGCTCATCAACAAAAAACGCTATGCCGGGCTGTACTGGACCAAACCAGAAAAGTATGACAAGATGGACTCAAAGGGCATTGAAGTATGATGCTATCCAACTATTGTGTGTACTTTGAACTGATGATATGCTCCAGACAGTCCGCCGGGACAACTGCCGGCTTGTGCAGACAGTTATTGAGACCTGTCTTCACAAGATGTTGATTGACCGAGATGTGAAGGGTGCCGAAGAGTGCGTCTTATTGGGGTAAAGTCATCCCAGTTCAACTTCGATTGACTCAACGGGCCAGCTACACCAAGCAAATTATATCTGATCTCCTACAAAACAAAGTGGACATGTCACAATTGGTGATCACGAAGGCGCTAGCGAAAACCGGTAGGCATTTGAAATCATCTGATATGAGCGTTACTATCAGCTAACTGGACATCTCAAGATTATTCGGGCAAACAAGCGCACGTCGAGCTTGCTGAAAGAATGAAACAGCGGGACGCAGGTACGTGTAATTAAAGTTCAAGCAAGGACAGTTCTGATACCTGCCTAAGGCTCTGCTCCGGCCCTCGGCGACCGAGTAGCATATGTGATAGTCAAGGGGATAAAAGGTAATGATACGAAATATTTTTTCACAAAGACCGGGCTTACTTGACTGTAGGCGCTGCTGCCTACGAAAAATCCGAGGATCCGATTTATGTCTTGGAAAATAATATCCCGATCGATACAAAGTACTACTTGGAAAACCAACTCTCAAAGCCACTAATGCGCATCTTTGAGCCAATTTTGGGGGAGAAAGCCAACTCTCTACGTGCGCCACGTTCATTATTTTACTTGATGTATGAACTGTACTGAGTTTCGTTGTAATAGTTTCAGGAGAACACACGAGGACCATTCAGATCGCAACTCCAACAGTTGGCGGGCTCATGAAATTTGCTGTGAAGACTGTCACATGTTTAGGGTGTAAGACCCCGCTACGGGCAAACAACAGCGTCAGCGGTGCGTACCGCTTGCGCCCCTGATACTGCACGAAGTCATATTCGTCTCTTGGCAGATGGCGCAGTCTGCGATAATTGCCGTCCCAGAATCAATGAGCTCTACCAAAAACAAGTACGAGTTCATCGTTTATTTATTTTTATTGGAAGTATCACTCGCCAACTCACAATTACTTACCGCAACCGTAGGTAACTTCAACCTCAGAAACTCAGGTAAAATTCGCAAGACTGTGGACGCAATGTCAACGATGTCAAGGATCTCTTCATCAGGTAAGAACGAACCAAATTGATCCGAAAGACCGGGGGATGACAGCTGGATTCCAGGATGTGCTGTGCACGAGCAAAGACTGCCCGATTTTCTACAGGCGGAAGAAGGCCCAGAAAGATGTGGAGGACGCAGTTGCGATGCTTGAACGGTTTGATGATGAACTCTGGTAACAATATACCCCCTAGGCTCACGCGTATTTGCACCGCTATAATGTAATATTAGTCCATACAGCGCTGGAGGAGCTATAAGCATCGCCTCTGCATCATTTGCGGCATGCGTGACATCCCAATTCCAACGATCAACGTCAAGTGACGTGCATGACGTGTTATGATTATGATTAAAAGAGGCAAAAAGGGGCACTAAATCAGATGACAACTCCAATTAATACGCTGTATTTATTTTACTCTACTATATCAGATCTACGACGAACCGCCCTCTCTAAGGGATTGTGCGTCTAAACAGAGAGAATTATGAAGGAAATACGGAGAGGCGTTCAACGAGAATGAGACTCGTCTACATGACGACTCGTTGCATCAATTGAAGGATGGGCATCCAGCTACCCTCTGAGACTTGGACGATACCAATGAGCATCACTTCATCGGAGGTAATATTGCCATGTCCCACCATCCAACCGAACGGTTGTTGGACATGAAGGCGCTCGCAATCCTGAAAGTCCGTTTAATTTCCGAAATTCATCGCCACATCCAGGACGAACGTACCATTAAAAACTGTCGCACGCGACTTCCCACATGCTTGACGAACCTATCAAAGGAAATAGGCTTCTTTGTGGGAGTCTGATCCCTAAGTTGGACTTGATGTTCCGAAGGTGCATAGCCTGGCCACTGCGAGATATCATTTGATAAGTGATAGGGAACACACGTAGGTGAGAGAAAACCTAGGTACAAACCCCGATGCGGATCTTGGCCGTGGTCTTGTCGAGAAGGGACGGCGGCAAATATGCGTCACGCAGTTGCATATGTCCCGCAGCTGCGTTCATGACAGGTACGCCGAGACCCCCATTCATGTTGACAAAGAAAATGGGCATGCGGAATTGCGCTTGATCCACGTAGCGGCGCCGATCGCCTTGGCCTTGAGGAGACCAAAGCTGCTGAGGTACAACGGAACCACCAGTCCTGACAGCGTGATCGAGAACCCAGGTGTCTCCGTATGGCGTACGAATGGGCGGACTGAAATGCGAAGGGGGAATAAAGACAGAATAGGCGCCACTCTTGTCACGGATCGCTTGGACCGATGCTGCATCTCTCTTGAAGAGATGGACCACATAGAATTCCGCATTTCGTGAGGTGAATGTGTAGGAAATGTAACCGTCAGTAAGGTAGTCGCGGTTCAACGGCAGGCTCATCTGCAAGAACCCCACGTTAGAAAAAAAGGATTGGATATATGTCGATGATGCGCACCTTGTGGGTATACGATTCAACTCTTGTGGGTGGACGAATTGTGAAGTAGAAGTGCACAATCCGTGTCTTCAAATACTCCCGCTATGACTCGCCAGTACTTGCGTTGCAGCGCAATGTTCTGTATGGCGGAGGATGGATGGCTTTCATCCGGGGACGAAGGACTACGATCATAGTGACCAAAGTACCGACATACAGCCGCATCCATGGAGCTGGCACAGCAACAATGTCAACCGCTGGCCGGCATTGACATTCCTAGGAGATGGACTACATGTGCGAGCATTGACGTAGGTCCAGTGAGATTAGACCAGATCCAGTGCGCTGGGATGCGGAGCAATGACAACAAGGTTCAATTCGAACATATTTTCCAGGGGCGGAGCAATCACCATCCGGCTATGGGACTGAAATAAACCCCTGGCCACCAATAAGAGTCTCCCTCCGAAGGTTTGTTCAATCCATACCTAAAGGCATCATTCCGTTGCAGGCTACTTGATACGTCCAGCTACTAAAGTCCGAAACTGTTTAACCGATGAATGAAACGGATGACTGGGTTACACCGCAGTGGAGGATGTCGCACAGGAACTATACACAACCAGTAGCTCCAGAAACGGAGTGGTGTTGGCGGCAAGTGGAAATATTGTAGTCGGATTTGGTCGAATTGGGGGCTACAATAATTTTGAGACGCGGAGTTTGGTTGCTACAGTAATATCCGCAGGTACGGATCTTTTGCTCGTCTGCATGTTATCAACTGCGCCCGCCCGGTCTTTCATACTGCGAGTGTATGATGAGTTGTGCTGCTTGCAAACCCCGACCGTATGTGCCACATGATGAGGCTAACATACAGTCAACTTCACTGCAGGACGTAAGGGCGTAAGGGCATAGAAGACCCTCAGGCTTGGCGCCAGATCCTAGAGAAAGGCCACCGCGTCTTGGCGTAGAGCCCTGCCGTGTATGAAAGCGCTGTCCCAAAGAGTCAGAGTCATAATTGATGATGAGACTCTAGCATCGGTAACTACATCGAATCTGTCTTGCGTATGCACAGGATTAAAGGGGTTCGGCCGAGTCGCAACGAGGAATGCGGCGTGAGGCAGAGGTGACATTGTTGAATGTTTCCCACACTCCCACTTATTTCTATCCATTTCTGGTAGAATAAAACAAAGATGACTTCCACTTTCTACTCCAAATAACCGAGTTTGTCAAGCAGGGCACTGTAGGTTTTGTTACTGCGTCTGATTTTGTCACCCTTACAGCTCCGGATCTTTTCATGATTTAACACCGAGATGGCCATGCGCAGAGACATACAGCACTGTATGCCGAATCGGACTGAGATGTGAACAGATCACGTGCTTGCCTCGTGTCGCGTCGCGACGCGTCACGCGTGACCATATCGTGTTAGACCCACCCTTCAAGGTCAAGGCGTTCAATGGCCCCTTCCCGCACAACCCGCCATCCCCATGCCCAATTATCTCTATATGCAGATGGCTCTTCCAGTGAAAGCGACAATGAACAGACACCTCGTCAGCGAGGAAAATCTCATGCAAACCGCAAGCGCATCAGCGAATCCCAAGACAGAAGCTTCACCGAAGATGCAAACCCCGGACGCGTGCCACTCAAGGCGGTCAACATCAATGACGACTCTGCGGAGAAGCGAAGGAGAAGAAAGAGCGCGAAGAACCATGTTATCGATAATCCCGAGGCTGGTCCCTCAAATAACGGTAGACAAGATGATACAGAGGAAGCTGTGGCCCATGCGCATTCTCGCCATAAACAAGCCCTCAAATCCAACATTGTTGAGACACCAATCATTGATGTACCCCTGGACATTCGAAATTCGAATTATGAGGAATGGATGAAGATGGCAATGGATAACGTACGCCCATTATTAGATTCCAGTCCTCCCTGCTTGCTTACATCCATGGTCGCAGAAAATCAATGCGGCAAATTCATGGAACTTCGCGTTGATCGATTACTTTCATGACATGTCTCTCCTGAGGAATAACGTCGACAATTCTATCAACTTTCAGCGAGCCTCCAGTACATTAGACGGCTGTGTCAAGATCTGGATAAGCCGCGTGGATAGCGTCGGTACTGAGACGGGGAAACTCCTCAGTAACCTTGCATCTGACGGACGAGAAGTCGGTGATGAGGAGCCAACGTCTGACAACCCCGATGCCCAAGAACCATCCCAGAAGAGGCGCAAGGCAACTCACCGATCTGAGACGACTCTCGCAAAAAACCCCCTCCAGCTAAAGAATAAGAAACTTGATTTGGAGTTTAGCATTGATCCGCTCTTCCGGAAAACATGCGAGGATTTCGATGAGGGTGGCGCACATGGTTTGCTTATGAACCACCTTGGCCTCGGTGTTGGCAGTGAGTGCGCCCTCCGTGTCATATTCGACGCAAGCGACTCCGTGAGAAAGGTCGGGGAAGACGAAGAAGACCTCCTGGAGCCTGAAGACGATGTTGATTTGACTGCCCTTCGCAGTGAGACAGTTACTTTCTTCCCGCGAGCTATCCTCACAGTGCTGGCTCAGGTGACTTCCTTCCGGACCTGGAGGTTCTAGAGCGGAAAGCCATTTCGCACTCACTAGAAGGCTTCTCGTTCTCTAGGGACACTTGGGCTCTTGACGAAGCTACACTTTTCCGTGATGATACCCCGCCTGTTCATGATGTCGCAGGAAATGAAGTCGATGGCTCGGAACCCGGATCGATTGGCGATTTCGTCGACGGTGGCAACAGTGCTCTCCCAGAAGAGGACTTCTTTATGGGTGACCACACAGTCGGAGACGATTTTGGTGGAGACGACCTGGGCCCTGGAGGGTATAATGCGGAAGACGGCGAGAATGGCTCGGCCGATGCTCAGGCTGGCCTTCATCCAGCTGGCACCGAGGGCGGCCAGAATGTAGCTTTCGATCCTCGTCGGGCCCCCAATGAGCGCGCCTTAATCATGGCCATGACTGACGCCGATGGCGATGGCGGAATGTTAGACTATTTTGATCAATCAGTTCTCAAGAACTGGGCTGGACCTCAACACTGGAAGTTACGCAAGGCCGTACGAAGACGTTCGTATTCCCTTCCCAATCTCGGTATCCATTTTTGACACCACATCGATTTCTTGCTTAGCCGACATCGCAACAGAAGCCACTACTGCTTCTAAGCCCAAACGGGAGAAGAAAGAGGCATTCAAGATTGACTTCTTATCTCCGGCGGAGAAGGATCTGAAGGAAACCGTGAAAGAGCTCTTCGCACCAGTTACTCGGGGTGCAGGTATAATCCTTCCAAAATATACCTCAGGAAGGGGTTCAAAGGGTAAGAAACGCAAGGTCAAGGGGAAACAACTTGATCATACGCTCCCGGATGACATGCATTTCTCCAGTCGGCAGTTAATCACGCTGTTCTTAAAGCCCAAGTTCTCCGTATGTCTTCCGTTAGTATCGTGGCCGATGGTTAATTCGACCATGCCCACAGTTAAAGATGCGTGGCCAAAGGGCCGCACTTAACGAGAACGGCGACGGCGAAGTTGATGAGAACTTCTGGGCGCAAGCTGCTGCTGATCAAGCTGCGGGACGTGCTACGTCGGGTGACGAAGGTGGGATTTTTCCTCCCCTGCCGTTCAGCAGACGTCTCTCTGACATCAGATGCTAGCCGGAGATGGAAGTTCGATCCCATTCAACACTCAGTTCTTCCACGATGATGACGATGATGGCCCTGGCTTTGATGACGGCTTTGATGGTGATTTGGCAGATACTGCAGATCCTGGGGAACAAGACCTACTTGCGAGTACGCAGGGCAAGACAAGACGAGTCCGACCGGAGTTTATCAAGTATACTAAACGCGCGAAGCGGGTGGACGTCCGCAAGCTGAAGGAGAACATATGGAAGGGCCTTAAGATTCCAACTCGTGATGAACGACAACAGCCAACCAACCCAGAGGAAATGGTACGCGACGATAGCCCCTGAGAAAATTCGCAATATGCGGACTTCCCGGACTCACCTCACTCATTACTTTGGGCAGGACGTTGATGGAGACAGGCCGTCGATGGGTGTCACAAATCCCGAGGAGGAAGCGCGCACGTTCGATGAAGTGATCGTCGGGTTGCAGCGCTCATATCCTGGAGATAAGCTCGCTGAGATTAGCACGAGCTTCTGCTTCATATGCCTGCTTCATCTCGCTAATGAGCGTGGGCTCAGACTCGAGAGTGGAGGAGACGTTGCCGCAGCAGGCCCTTCTTCCTCTATACCAACACCAGAAGTTAAAGAGGACGATAAGGTTGGCAACATCCGGAGCCTGAAGGTTAGTCGAATGTTTTTGACACGTCGTTGGCATTCGGGGTTGACAAGGCGATAGGTTTCCCGGGACATGAATGCTACACCCGCAGCGTAACTGAACCTTGTCCTCGTTCAAGACTGACTACTGTAATTCCGTTTCCTTAATTTAAAGCAGACTTCTTGTTTTCTTGTTCGGTCCAATCGTCTGTATTGTTGTTGTGTGTTCTTTCATATATATCATTTGTATAGAAGGGGCTTAGGAACATGGTGTATCAAAATTTTCCCTGGTGTGACCTGCATGTGAAGGGTATGGATGTATCTATCTTAATTATGAACATGTGAGAATAATAAATGCGGATGTAAGGTATGAAGCGCGAGGAAAAAGAAGAGAATACAGTCAGTGAGTATCGGTGGTAAGGCTACAAGCAGCGACTAATGATACAAAAATCCGGGGGCTGGGTGAAGGGTACAGGCGGAGAGCTGGCATGACGGGGGTATACACGATGCTGATGTCGAATGTGGGACGGACGGACGGTACCCAACGTCTGGTGGACCTTCAACGGAACTTGCCCTTCCACGAGGCCCAGACGGCATCGAAGCGTTTGCCCTTGCGGGATGAGAGCTCGCTGAACTCGTCATATGCCTTCTGGGGAAGTTCGAGGGTATCGCGGGGAATGGTCAAGACGTCATCGTCATCAAACACGGTGAGGAGATCGTCAGAGTTGATGCGGGCACATGGGACATCGGAGACGAGGAAGGTGCGACCGCTGACACTCGATGGCATGAAGATGTACACGTCGAGGTATTCCTCATACTTGTCGTGTGGTCGCGTCGCTGTGAGATAATGAATCAGTTTTACATACAGGATCGACCATGAGCGACAGGTTTGTGTACGTACCTTGGACGACCATGACCCGGCGCTGGACTCGAGCAACTGCGATGGAACCGTAGCTCAGCATGATTGGATTTGGATATATATATGAGTGATGTAGGGTGTGTGTTGTGTTGAGAGGAGAGGAGAGAAGCTGGGCGTCGCGATGAGGGATGGATGAATGAGTAGAGGCGAGAAAAGTTCGGGAAGATGAACTGATGTCCGAAGTCGTCTTGGAAATGTTGGGACTTTAAAAGGGTGGAGATGCTATTGTTCTGAAAGCATGGTCGCAAAGGAGTATCAAGGGCAATGAGTGAAGAGAAAGGATGAAGAACAATAAGAAAATGCAATAAGGAAAAGACAAAAAGACAACAGCTACATAATGCGCAACGGACACACACCACGTGATTGCCAGAATACAACAAAAGGGATCCAATAAGGTCTCCCCCTTTTGTTCACGAATCAATTCGTTCATTGTTTCCTTGGAAAAGAACGATACGATACCCTTTGAATTTCATACTTTCTGTGAAATCAGGGCCACTCGGAGGCGCGACGAGAGGGGCCTGGAGACATATTACGCATTGCTGTACATTGGAGAATTTTGACTCTTTCTTACAGCACCACGACCGTGGTCGGTTTTCTGACAAGCGGAGGAGGCACCTCAAAGAGTACTAGTGTACTGTATGTACGCAGGGTCCAACCCAAAGTTTCATGGATCAGGTGCCGGTGGGGTCTTCAATTGCGGACATACTGGATGGTTTCGTACTGTATGATCTCCGCTGCGCTGCGCACCGGACGCCCGCCCGCCGCCTGTCACTTTTCATTTCAGGTGTGCGTTTTCTACTGTACCGTGTGAAGAAAGAAACATAGGAATGGAACAGAACCGGAACCGGAACAGGCCACACAGCCCACGGTATTCATAACATAAAATAAGAACGCCCGCCGTGCCCAGGGGACGTTGTCCTTTCAGCTTTTTTTTACTTTTTGGTTATCGTTTCCCGAATCATGGGCGTTTCCTATGTAATCAGGGACGACCGTATGGAAAAAGATGCAGATGCAACAGGCTGCCAGGCGACACGCTGACACCTCGCGGTTCACCATATCACTAATCACTGGCAAGCCAAATGAAAATGAAAATACCGTGCTCAGGTGCTCTTCCACTCGTCACCACGAACGTGGCTTGAACCTTCACAGAAACTTATAGTGCGCAACACTCGTTTCCCTCTTTAACCCCGCGTCCGGTGATCGTGGTGAAATACAATTTCGATGATGCGGTACGACACCAAATACCTCCTAAGTAAGGATTGAACGTTACTTACACGTGAAAGCTTAGTAAAGTTTAGGTGGCTCGATTGATACTTGAAACCCTCACAGTAGCCAGCCAAATTAACAAGTAATGAAAAGATCGTGGAGAAACTTAATTGAATTGTCGTGTTGATGTGGGCCCACGACATGGCCAGTGCGCATTGCTGGGGATCGGCGCCTCCCAGGTACGCTTCGACATGTGACTGGATGGATGGGTCATGCACAGCAAAACGTAAGTCTAATTGGCGTATACCGAGAGGGTTTAAATGCACTTTCTTCTCGGACAATGGCCAACAAACTCACTTGTATATCATCACCCCGACAGGACGGGATCAAGGCAAAAACAGCGCAAGCACAGGTAGCAAAAAGCCTCAGACTCCCAATTCGTAAGGACAAGGCAAATGGGGTTAACAAGAGAGCTTGCTTGACTCATGTCTCTTGACTAGATATGGTAGCGGCGGCGAGCACGGAACCATATACACGATAAAAGGGCTGTGGGTTAATGCGTAGACCATGACAGCTGCTGAATCCAATGGAGTAAAGGCGGTATGGTGATGCTGGCATAAAGTACAGCTTCAAGTTTGCTGTGTGGAAATGCATGTAGGCGGTGCATATATAAGTCCGTCATCGGCCAGATATATTACGGGAAGATACCCGTTCGGGACGACGAGCCATAGTCCGAAAGGAAATTCCAGTCTAGTTCCAAAAAAGCGTGCCGTAACTTACAAAAGATAGGAAGAAGAGCGAAGGAAGAAGAGGGCAATAGAGAACAGCCTCCTACAGTCCAGATTAACGGCATGAACGCACGAAGGACCCAATCAGCGACAGAATATATCAAAGGCAGTTCAGCCTCTGGCGTCGGATGTGCAATTACTGTATGGCAGGGAAGCATGTCGCGTGCAAGGCAGTGCTGTAGGGGCGTCTGGGTTCCGCCGAGTGTGTGATCACCCGTGACTTTGGGGAGAAATCCGAAGTGGTAAGTTTGTTATCCGATCTCCCCCGAAATTGACGGCACCGAGACGAAACCCCTGCGCGCGCTCGCGCGTGGCGGTGGCGGGGGTTACAGATCCATCCTGTACGCCAAACGATGCGATGATGAACGGTTGTACGGAACGAACTCTGTCGATGATTGGAAAAAATAAAAATAAAAATAAAAACAGGTTTAGCGCCATTAACGCGTTGTTTACGCCACAGTTTAGCGACCGATCCCTGACTGGCCAGTGCCAGGCCAAGCCAATCAGTCAGGTCAAGTCTCAGTCCGGGGGATCGAGTCACCTATCGTAAGTCAGTCACGAGTTTTCTTCCCATCATCAAAATGCCGAACGTCCGCGGTGACCCCGACTCCGACTGGTAGATCATCACATGGGGCCCGCGCCAAACACCAGAAAGAGGGAGGAGAAGTCCGGATGGGAGTGTGTCCGTTGCGTGCCTTTCATCATCTCTCTCATTTACGCCCGACAACGGGCTGGAACTCGCGGAACCGGGGGCTGACTGACTGACGCTCGCTCGAAAAAGTTAATATGTAAATACTGTACGAAAACGTGATCACGGTTTCACCAGTTCACGGTTCCGTTTGAACCATTTGAAGATCAAAGATCAAAGGTGCCAAGTTCGCTGCCCCGGTTTACCCGATACGAACTCAAGCTCCGTCACGTCAGCGGCGGCGTCCCTTTCCCCCCCCTCTCTCTTTCCGAGTCAGTCGGTTTGCGCTTGGGGGCCCCTCCCTTCCCCCCTTGCCTTGCACAGCACCGAAACGAAAATAGTATAGTTGTGAGAAACAGGGACCTGGAGGCAGGGGGGGTTGGCACGAACAATACCTACGCGGTTGACGAGGTGACGTCGCGACGGCGCACACTGCCAACAAGGTATGTTGTGAAACTTTCTTCTCTTCCTCCTGTCCTCTCTCCCTCCCCCTTTCCCCATTCCATTCTCCCTCACTTCCCTTACCCGGGAAAATGGCCAAAAAAAATTCATATTCGGCCTCAATTTCATTCGTTCTATTATTTCTTCTTCATTTTTCCATCCCTCTCTGACGGTGACGATGAACTGGCTTGGGTTTTCCGCCCGCCCAACCCAATGGCAAGCTAACAAAATGATAGCTTGGCCCCCCCCGTTCATCCATTTCGTCATCATCATCTCTCACGATCCCGCGATCATCATCACTTATCGATCGTCATCATCATCGTTTCATTTCATTTCGTTCGTCCCGATTACTGTAAAATCAAAATCATCTCCTTTGTAAGACACTTCATCATTGGGGAAAATGATGGTAACCCCAGCCGGCCCGCAAGAAATTTGGTAAGTTGTTTTGCACAGGAAGGATGCGGAGGAAGGAAGGAAGGAAGGAATGCGACGTCTCCAGCGTGTCCATCGCCTCGGGAAAAAGATCCGGTGTGATTTACCCATCAATCAAAGCCTAGCCCGAGTGAGCTTCAAGTTTCGATCTTTCAATCTTCAATCATCAACACATGGCATACAGTACGCGTGCGATGGCATGTCAATACAATAACGTTTTGGTTTTAGTGTGTGTGTGTGTGTGCGGACTTTGCGAATTCTCCATGCGCGCTTCCGCGACGATGGCGATGGCGACTTTTTTTTCTTTTTTTAGTTCCGGGTCCGAGTTCCGTCGAGGGGGGGAGGGACGCGTCCCCCCTCGAAAATGAAAGACGGCGGCGAGAAGACGGTGGAATGATGGGTTTGATCTAGACTCAAAAGCTCCGTGCCGTGACAAGGTGACGATGAGATATACTTTCTTCAGCGCCGGCGGCATAGGTTGACATTCATTATCATTATCATATTCAGAACATAGCACAGCGCATTCTACGCGGAAAGAACCCTCTTTTCCCACTGTCACCTTCACAACCCTACGCCCAGTCCACCTGTGCTAACCTCCAGTCTACGTGATGCAGCCATGTTGGGCCGGCACGAGACCAACGATTATTAAAACAATACTGTACATCGAACGCAGACTCCCAGGACCCAGGGGTGATCACAAATGGAGGATGTTAGAGTAGTGAGATTTCATTATATCGATTGATTCTTCAGACCTCCAATTCACCAGCAAATACATGACATGACATGACATAGAATCAGCGACTCGCGCACACGTGTGGAGCACAAAAAAAAGGCAAGTGGCAGGTCAACCAGACCTGTATAGTGAATGTAAATAGAACAGTAATATAGACAAGAAGTGTGGAACTAAAGGGGATATAGAGAGATGTATGGAGAGCCAAGATAAAGGGTGCGCAAAGTAAGACACAAGACAGTATTTATGAACGGTGGAGAGGATGGAGGAGCTGAAGATGCGCTTGCCAGCTACCCTTCGATACATGGTCGAGTCTCACAAGCACAAGATCGGTCACCTCAATCTTACGGGCGCCCACAGCCCAGATGGGTTCCCCATCTTCTTCCATTGGACGGTTTTGATGTTCCTAAAAAGAATCCGTGAGACAGGTTCGCAATGACTCGAGAGATGGTGCCTACAACAATAAACCGAGCTACGGATTTGGCCACATTCTTTGCGAGTTTCGAACGTGTAATAGGCCCAGGAGGGTTGCGGAAATCCCTTGTAGGGATCTGACGACTCCACGGTTGATAACCTGGCCACTGGTTTTGTATAGCATCAGATACGGATATATTTGACAGGTGATATACAGCAAAGCTACGCGGGGTGAGACTTACGTTAAGGCGCACCGAGATAGAGGGTCCACGCTCTTGAAACATAGGTTCGTCGCGCCCTACGAGTTTTGCAAAGCGACCATGCAAGGCGTCCCTCAAGGGTATCCCTAATTCATCGGGTTTCGACATATAAAAAGGGATACTTGGCTCGAGTTGGACCTCTTCAACGTAGCGACGTCGATCACTGGAAGTGTGGGGCTTGTATCGCTTCTGTGGCACCATAGGGCCTCGTTGGTGCTCGCTGAATGGGATGACACGCTCTGGTTCCGGAGATAATTGCTAATGATGGAAACTGTTTTAGACTAACGAAGGCAGAATGAATGACAAAATACGAACACCATTAGCTATGTGCCATGGGGAGTGTTGAGCCGGGTAAGGGGAGCCGGGAGCCGAGGAGGGAAATGTGTGATAAACATCAGTTACGAGACCGAGCGCATGGGAAGAAGTAGAGGGGGACACATTCAGCAGGCTTGGGGATGATGCGTAGCCCAGCTGAGATGGTGATAGAAGGGATGGGGTGGCTGGGGTAGTGGAGTCGGAGGAGGATGGTCCACGGGGGTTTAAACTTGATGTGGCGAGGGCAATATCAATGGGAGGTACACTGTTCGGCGGGTGGTTGAAGGGGTCATCCTCGTCTTTGTAGATCTGTATACAGTTGGGGGAGGAGACGGAGAGATCAGAAGGAGAAATTGTCTGAAGGTTCCACATGTCTTCGAGGGGTGACTGGGGATACTGTTGGGATGCTCTTCGGTAAGCGGATCGCACCTACGGCAATGAAGATAACTACCTGCTGCGCGTCTTGACCGCCACCGAGCTGAATCGAGTCAGGCTGAGTTGTATTAGCGCCAAGGCTGGATACAGAACACGCAATGCAATACCTTAGAGGACATGAAGAGAAGGGGTGAATGATCGTTAGAATAGGCTGGTGTGTAGTACGAGTCGTAGGACATTCTTGACTCTGTTACGCGGGCAGTACGTTAGGTTGGCCTGAGTGGGGGCGTGATCGGATACTATATGGTGAGGGGGAAGTGAAGCAAGATGGGGGGAAGCGTAAACGCGTGGTGTGTACCAATGAGTCAGATAGGACTTAAATGGAGGGACACAGATGGCAGTGCGGCCTCAAGTTGAATGGAGAGCGAGCGTATTTAAGGACGTCGAGGGATAAGTGGATAGGTCCAGGCACACAGAGACAAATAATGGCATATCCAAGGTGGGTTCCCGGGTCACAGGCTAGGATGACCTATGAGATCCACATAGATCGCAAGATCTAAAATCCGGTATTTTGGCCTGATGGGTCTGATGTGGCGTAAAACACGCGTCCCAAGCGTTGACCGGGGTTGACTGGAGCAGAGGAGCTCATACCGGCGTTGCAAAAGGCGGGCAGCGGGACAAGTTCAGAGCGCTTAAGGGACGAAAAAAGTGAAGGTGAAAAGTGAACATCGATAATGAGATTGCGGCTGGACAAGGCAAGGGGCCATGCGCTGCTGGAGGGGCCTGGGGGCCTTTCGTGCGTGGCGGGGCAAAAGAAGGGGCGCAAGGATATGCGAGCGCTCTAGTGCCAATATAAACAGGCGCATACATCCCACGTTATAGCACACGTGATCAAGTTGGGGCCTCGCCTCGCCTCGCGCGACCTTGTGCGGAGCGCGATGTCTTCTTCTCTTGCCGGAGCACTCGCATCCCCAGATATTCCTTACGAAAAGCAAGATGTTGACATGCACTCCTCCTCTTTCGATGACGCCCCGCCGGACACTGCCGCAGAACACCTAAAACACGAGGAGATGGGTGACCTCTTTGGTGAAGACTCTAACGTTGACTTCGTTCACCACAGCCGGTTAGTCTTCCACCAAGCTAGAGTCCTCGTTCTCGCCTCTTCGCACGCCCTCATTTAAACCAAATAGTGACCATCATCTGGCTTCGGGTGCACCGAGCGCTGCTGAATCAAGATACTCCTCCCCCTCTTCTGCACCACCACCAGATGACGGCCTTTCTTCACCGGACCGGAAACGTAGACAGGCATTAGAATATGAAGAAGATGAGGAACCTAATCCACTCATCGAGCATCGCCTGGAGGCATCGGTCTCGATTCCTAATATTCCACTTCCAAAAAGTTCAGACGGACAAGTGCGTGTTTCCGAGGATAAAGGCACACGTTCCCATCTCATATCCTGTCCTTACCACAGCATTGGGTTATCCGGATGCCCAATTTTGTCAAAGTGGACTCCAAACCTTTTCATCCGGACACTTACGTTGGGCCAGAACATGAGGAGGACTTCTTGGGCGGCACTCACGAACGCGACATGGGGATCAAACTCCGTGTAGAGAACACAGTACGGTGGCGCTGGACAAAGAACAGGGACGACCAAGATGTCAGTCGTCGTGTTTCACTCCCTAATACGAGGGTCTGACCCTCATGTTGCTATAGCGTCGACAGTCAAACGCTCATATTATCCGATGGTCCGATGGTTCCATGAGCCTCCGTCTGGGCAAAGAGTATTTTGATATCAACCAAGTAATTGATAGCTCTGGTTCTGCGCATCGGCAAGCATTTGGCACGTCACAGAACTCCCAATTACAGTCGTCTCCAGGAACACCAACAACCGCACCCGGAAAGGCTCACGGGCTCACCTACCTCGTTGCCCAACACAAACGCGCGGAGATTTTGCAAGCTGAGGCCGCAATAACGGGCTTCTTGACCTTGCGCCCAACGGACATGCAGTCAGAAACGCACCGCCTCGTCGTCCGAGCTGTTGGTCAGAAGCACAGCAAGGTCGCCCGCTTACGGATGGCACCAGATATGGATCCGGAACGCGAAAAGCAAGAATTAATCCGCGCTTCCGTAAAGAAGTCGCGCCACCCACGTGGCGAAGATGGTGGCAGTGGAGGAACACGCCGGCGTCGTGCCCAAGGCGGTGGACGACGTCGTACGGGAGGGGACATGGACATATGGAGCGATGACGATGAACCCGCGTACGACGCTTACGGGAACGACGACGACGACGGGCGCAGCCCCAAGAAGCGCCGCGCGCGCGAGCCGGAAGAACGGCGGGGTGGCGAGTACCAGACGGACGATTTTGTGGTCGCCGACTCTGACGAGGACGATGCTGCCGGCCACGGTCCTGATGGTGTCGCTCGCCGCAAGAAGGAGGTGCGCGAAGAGGCGGAAGAGGACGTGTTGGATAAATTAGAGGCTCAGATCGGCCAGCAGGAAGCTGATAGGAAAAAGCGACGGGACGAAACGCCGGATGCACCGGAAGGTGGCGAACAGACCGGCGAAGCGGCGATGGAGGTTGAAAGTGAAGAGGGCGAAGAGGAATTTCGGGTTAGACGCGTTGGTGGTGCACGTAAACGAACGACCGTCGCAGGGTTCGACGAGGAGGATGAATAACAATAATACACATTTGGTAGCTAGCACGGTGACGACGAGCAACCCCGATCATGTCATTTACTGTACTGAAATCACGTTGTAGCGGTGTATGGACGTCCAAGTTCCGAAGCCGTGGCACCTCGTGTCTTTGGCATGGCACCACCGCCCCATTCCTCCATTACTATCATCCTCCTTGGCACCAGGAAGATCGCGAAGCACTACAGTAGTCCCACGTGTTCATCAGGCTGAAACGTGTTGACAACGGCCTGGTTTTCGGGGTTATTATGGAGTAAATTTCGCAACGCAAAAATAGCATATTCGCGCAAGTCTGTGATTTTCATTATCAGCCTCAGCCGAAACGTAAAACGTAGTTGGATAGCGGTGTGTGAGAGTTGTGTGAGAGGGTGACATCCGGCGCGAGCGAAGCATGCGAGCCAACGCGGCCCAAAAAGGAACTTACAGGGGTTCCGGTCGTCAATCGTGCACAAATTGAGTACAACTGAGATCCCTCCGCACAACCGTATGCGGTCTTGAATCGCCTTACGGTTATGACACAGGATCCCGAGCAATCTCACCAGGTCTCGTTTGAGGTAAGGAAAGTCGGAAGAATCCTCCGTTCTTTCGCCAGGAACAGGCTGAACAGCTTCTTCCATCCCTTTCGGGGTTGACCTGACCCTCCTCCCAAAATTGATGCGTGGGAGAAAGAGGTCGAGTAAACGCAGGGTTTCTGGGTTGGGATGAACGATTGTCTCTGTAAGAGGTAGGATGCGGGTCGAGGAACCATCATACCTACTAATTCTTCGATAAAACCGGTCCCCGTGCGACTCGGGGAGGCGGAAATGGTGTCATGGCAGAGGTGAGTCACGGTGACTACTCCCGGATCCGTGTTTGCTCCACTGTTATCTTCCTGCTCTGCTAGTAGAATAGACGAGAGACTGGTTGACAGCAGCACTAAAGCGACCCATACGCCGGGGAGTTGTCCATCCAATGCGCAACTGGACGCCACACCTACATCGGTGACGATATTCTCCACCGGCGGCGCTTCGCCGGTGGCATGTTGAATGACGTGCTGCGCATGTTTAGCCTGGAAGAGAAATACGGACGCCAGGAAGCCCGTTAAAATGTTCAGATGATCATGTCGGCCCCGAAATAGAGTGGGAACGGGGTTCAGAAACGAATCGAGCAACTTCAAGAGTATTGTTTGGGTCGGGGAAACGGGCTCGTCTTCCCTACAATAGGGCGTAAGTACGGGGAAGTGGGCTATGTGAGAACATGCGTGCGTACAATGATGTTCGATTGTAGAGTTCTGGAAAGAATCCAAATTGGAAAAGCTCAGAAAAGATCGTATACCTGAAACGTATATCGTGCCAAGCAAGACAACGAAGACGGTGAAGGATTACCCTAACTCAAAAATTTTCGTGTCGTCCTCCTCTTCGGGAAGGTCCAAAGGACCCTCTAACCTATCAAGGATGGAAACACATACGCGGATACCGATACTTGTGGTAACTAAAGTGTACCTGCCGGAATGGGGGTGAAAAGTTAGAACCGAATTTCAATGCAAACGGGTGTGGATCGCCGTGCTTACCCTCGTTCTCTGCTGTCGTGGATGCAATTCATAATAAGGATAAGCACGGAGAGTACAGTGCGCAAATCAGGCAAGCCTAAAAGACGGCTGTCCTGGTTAGGAAGAGGTCAGCGACAAGAGTATATACAGGCAAAATGCCGTTACATGAGCACAGATTGTTCCTCAGGAATGTCCATATGAACACTCCAGAACTGGTCGAGGAGCTCTTGGTTTCCGGTCACCAGATTGGAAAGTGTTTGCGTCAGCACCCTCGTTGTCGCGAACGCTATTTCAATAGAAGTGCCATGAATGGAGGTGGACCGTGTCAAGAGGGGGAAACCTACTATTACCTTCATTGCCATCCTTTGTCCATGCGGTAAGAAGATAAATTAGTTGGCGTATTCGTGGTTCTGAAAGGCTGGGAAATACTCGTCAACTGCCTGGGCTTCCCGGAGCAAAGGAACGGCCGACGGACTGGCCCGCTCACTACGCGTTTTTTTGGTTAAATGGGACGTCGGCGACAAGATTGCGAGTGAATTTTGCTAAGCTGAGAACAAGCTGCGTATGCTGACTGTCCAAACCGATTCCCGCGGACTGTACGCGGGTGACAGTATCCCATACTTCGTGGAGGGGCTTCCAGATAGAAGGGGTTTGAGAACCTAGTTGAATTCTATTAAGTCCAGTTAGTTAGGTTCGGGGAATGGAAAACGTTGACGAAATGACCGGAGGGATTTGTTCGAGGCAAGTTCATGAGAAACGTCATCCAGAGCACTCCGTAAGACGGGAAACTCTGAGGGGTTTTGGGTGGAAAAAGAAAAAAGCGGGTGAAGCAACTGTGAGTATGAGAGAAGGGTAGCCATGCACGTTTCCTCGTGCCACTGCGCCCCCGAGTAAGATAACAACACTGATTGTTCCCTCCCTCAGGCTCGCTCACTCAATGAGTCGACCTCCACAACCTGATAATCTATCCGTTTCACTGGAACCCCATCTCATCGAGATACTACGGCCTCTCCTAGACACAATCCCCGCCCCACTCTCCGCGGAGCTCTCACCGCTCGTCTCTGAAACTACGAGTTCGAGTTCGTCAACACCAACGATTCCACACGCCATTCTTCTGTCCATATCAAGATGGGCGCGGACAGAGGAGGCTGCAAGATCACTCAGGTCGAAAAACCCTCCTCTCGATCCATTAGCATATAATATGATTTCCCTGCTTGCGGGAACCCGCACCTCTCCGAACAAGAAATTTCCGCAGCTGTCGCGCTCATCTGATCGCTCTGAGAACGCGGCGCGCAATATCAGCGATAGAAGGGCGATCATAGCAGTGCTTAATGCCCTCCTCAGTGTGATCTGTACTGGCGCCGCGACATGGTGGGCAGCACAACGCACGGGTTGGCGAGACGAATGGGTGGGTTGACCCCCTATTACGTTTGGTCCGTCCTGTATACTCGTTGCTAACCCCTGCTCAAATCAAATCTAGAAAGTTCTTCTGTCGCTGCTCGCCGCAACAATCATTGCAGTTTCAGAGATTGGACTGTATATCATATGGGAATCTCGCCGTAGGGGACGGCAGCCAACCAAGGCCAAGAAGGGCGACCGCGCACGACCCCTTGGCGGCTACCCTGTGAGCCGCGCCGACACCCACGATGTTGGCGCGGATAACTCTCCGAATACGACTCGCTTGGACAAAGGCTCGTCCCAGACGACCACCTCCATCGATCCCCATCAGTCCAATGCTCAGATAGCTCTGAGGCAACGTGTGGGCACCACATCCAAATCACACTCCGGGTAACAGACCGTAACATGTCATGTCACCAAGTACAGCATTCTCAACTCCCCTAAACGCCATATCAGGGGTTACTTCCTATTCCTGAGACACGCTCTGATAGGTTACGATGGCGACGATGCATCCTATGTCTTTTCCTAAGGATTGGCCACGCGCAATTACAGTAATAATCGGATGCAGTACACCCACTCCGCTAGTCCGCTAGGCACCGCGCCAGCCCGCCTGCGAGTATCAGAAACATGTGCCCTCCACGCGTCCCGATTACTTCGCGTATCACATTGTACGTAGCTCGGGTGCCACTTGGGTGCCACCACATGAAACGTTACTCGTCACTCATAAATCCTAAGAGCTTTCATGAATTGGAAAAGGTACCAGCCCGTGAGTCCCCAAACCTCTACCTTCTCCTTGGGTCTGTCCCCATTGGAATGGCTCGATTGAATTTGAATGGCACTCTTTATGAGATCCGACACTTCAACTGCCCAATATGGCTGCCCACCACGGAATTGGTGCGCCTGTAGTCGTGTAGGGTTCGCAGCAAGGGTGAGGGGAAGATGAAATGCGACCGCCACCTCTAACTGTGACAGACTCAAGGAATCCATCCGTAATGAAGGTAACGGAGCTTCTAGATCTCCACTGGTTTCGTTTCGACCCTGGACCGTGGCGTGTACGAAACCCTGCAGTATTCACATTGGCGACGTCCCAGCATATGAAGGGGTTAATGCACCGCACGCGGGGCGTAACGGATAAACGCACGACATATGGCCACACGCGCGATCCACTAAGGGAAAGTTGAGGTGGCCCCACCTGTCCTAGGATTTCCACCTGGTCGGGTAATATGCCAACTTCTTCTCGTGTTTCACGAAGAGCCGCTGCAAGGAAGGTTCTGTCCACCTAGATGCGACGGATGTAGTTTTAAATTAGCCAAGGTGATGTTCCACAAATAGGCCACGCAGCCCGCAACACGCAAGTTGTTCGGACAATTAACACTTAGAGGTCAATACCTACAGGATCAACTCTTCCCCCCGGAAAGCTACAGACACGTGCACCCACCGAAGTGTGCGCGGGCACATGTGGTGAATAACGTCCGCCAGCGATCCTAGCAGGACAGCCCGTACCTGACTTCACCCGAATGTTTTCTTAACTTTCCTCGCAGTTCAAGTAGTATACCGGGCTGGTCGTTGACATTGCAGAGTGGTATGAGGACCGCAGCGTGCCCTTCTTTCGGGTCAGCGGCAATGGGAGTGTAGTCCTGGGCAGCTCTGGTGAGCGCGGCGCGTATCGCTGTGAGCGATTTTCTAGTGAAAGGTATAGATGCTGCAGTGAGGTTCGGATAGGGCAGTCTGCTGGACGCAGCGGTGGAGGTTGTGGTGAACGTCCGGAGCATCCTTAGTAAGGCGCTTAGAGTCAGCAATATCATCATGTCTTGCCTTCATCCCCTCATTACACCGCGTTCATGTCTCCCATTGCATTCTTCTTCCAAGGATGAGAGCGTATCATGTCCGCATAGTCCTACATCACGTATCATCCTCAAAGTCTGAGCAAACCGACTCCTTCACACCATTATCTTTGTGGCAGCCGCTCCCGACGCACCCGCGCAAATCTACAGCGCGCAGAAACGCAACCTTTAATCCTCGCGGAAAGGATTATCGATTCGGACCCATTGCTTTGGATTGGGTTGACCTCGACAACATGTCTTCGTCGCTTTTCGTCAGTAAGGGCCGAGCAGACCCCAAAGGTGCGTTCACGACTAGAGTTGTATCTATCTATCTTCAAAGGTCGAAGGAGCTAAGAGGGTACTTAGGACCAGCAATTGCTACTTTCGTTCCTCAAAGCCACACCAAATCCGGGACTACGAATCTTCCGAACGGGGTCGTCCATGTTTTTCGTGATGTCGAGCAACAGAAACTCGCAGAGACAAACGAGGGAACGTCCATGCCGGATGTCAGTCGCGTCATGCTAGAAAATGCAGACAGCGATGGCTATATGCTCGGCGTGCTAGCTGTACCCTCCTGGATGACGCCGTCGGATTTCCTCGCCTTTGTCGCTCCCGCACAGGAGGGCATGGCACACCTGAGAATGATTCGGTGCGTTTCCTGTATCAAGTGTCTACCTTCATTTTATCAAGTGCGGTCTTCACACAGGGATACGGCCCCGAACCGGTCTATAGCTCTCATCAAGTTTCGCAAGGTCGAAAGTGCCTTGGAATTTGCCGAAGCTTACAATGGCAAAGCGTTCAATTCGATGAATGTTAGTCCTTCCCTTGCTCGCAAATCTCGTCGATATCACCGCAGCTTCTCACCACATCGCCAGCCAGCTACTTGTCACGTCGTTCATATCACGTCCGTGAGCATAGATGCTGACGATTCAGTACCACTGGCTCTATCAAGGCTCGGTTCTGCAAAGGCCCCAGTTTTTGAGTTGCCGACGTGCCCTGTTTGCCTCGAGCGCATGGATTCCGCCGTCACTGGGCTAGTGACTGTCCCATGCTCACACACGTTCCATTGCGAGTGCCTCAGCAAGTGGGGGGATAGTCGGTAATTGCCTTTCTCGGTTTCTGATATGTACGAGATTCATCCAACACCATTAGGTGTCCTGTATGTCGCTACTCGCAGAACTTGCGTACATCTCACCCGTCGTCCGCCAGCGGTGCTCGCTCCGCCCCAATTCCCTTCGCCGATCCATCCGCGCCTGCCCTCTCATCTTGTGCCGACTGTAACTCCACCACAAGTCTCTGGATATGCCTTATCTGCGGAAACATCGGTTGTGGGAGGTACGGCCGCGCCCACGCTCATGCACATTACGAGCGCACGACACATCTATATGCGTTGGAGCTCGAGACCCAGCGAGTATGGGACTACGCAGGCGACGGCTACGTACATCGACTCATACAAAATAAAGCCGATGGCAAGTTGGTCGAACTGCCCTCTGCGTCGATGCGCTCCATCGACGACAGCGGAGTGGGAGGACCCAGCGCTTCGGATTCGCTGACCGCAGAGAAGATCGAAGCTATTGGAATCGAATATTCGTATCTTCTGACGTCGCAGCTCGACTCACAGCGGTCCTTTTACGAGGAGCAGACGGTCGCGCTGCAGGCCGAAGTCGCGAGTCTCAAAGACGCCGTTGCGCTGATCCGGCAGGAGGCCGAGTCATCACGCGCTGCTACGATAGCAGAGGAAACTCGACGACGTCGCGAAGAAGACGAGCGCTTTTCGGAGATGCTTCGCGACAAACAGCGTGTAGAAAAGAAATCTGAGCGTTTCGCCGAGGTTGCTCGCTCGCTCGAGAAAGAGCTGCGCGAGGAGCGCGCGGTGAGCAACGGACTGTTGAAGAACCTTGAGGCTGCGCAGAAGCACGCTGAAGAAGGGGATACGGAACGTGCTGAGCTTGTTCAGCGGGCGAAGGAGCTTGAGGACCAAGTGCGGGACGTCATGTTTTTCCTTGAAGCACGGACGAAAATCGAAGCTGGTGAGGGGGAGATGGCCGAAGTAGCTGGGGGGGATATCGCGGTGCCGACACCTTCCATTGGACCGTCGACGCAGACGAGTCGAAGAAAAAAGAAAGGCAAGCGTTAGGGGTTAGGTAACCCTCGTTTCTGGACGCTCCACACTGGTTGTTCTTCCTTAACATCAAACCCCTCATCGAATTACAGCTCTTTGCGTTGAGTATGGCAGTGATCGAAAAAATTGATCGAATGGAAAGATAATTGTCTTAGTGAAATTTCCGTTTGTTGTATTACATAAGTTTGCCTACCCCTTCATCACAACGTGCAGTCGCGATGTGAGGGTCGCTGCTATCAAACTCTTGTGGTTATTTTATTCACGCAGGTTACTTCTAGATACTGCACATTATGTTGTTATACAAAGTAACAAATTCATCATGCTGCAACTGTCGACGTGTGAAGAGTTTGAATCCAAGGTTTCCGAGGTGATGGAGTGGCGTGCGTGGTGGACCTGGGTATATGCGTAGACCATGTCTTCTGGGAGTTCCATGAACTCCGCCAAGGGATTCTCGTCTAATGTGAGAGTAAAGTATGGCTGTGGCACCACCGGTTGTTGTTGTCCTGCAGGGGTGCTCGAGCACAATGAGGCAGGCAGTTGTGTTGGCGAATGTATGACAGTGGGGAGCCATGGGTGTAAGCGTGTGGGTGTCAGAGCCGACTTAGTAGGCTTATCATGTATCAAATTTTCACTAAGACAATTATCTCTTTATTCAATCATTTTTTCCGATCACTGCCATACTTTATGCAAATAGGTGTAATCCATGCATTAACTATGAACCGTAAACATTGTTGTAATCTGTACCTTAGTGTATCATTCTCATCATGATGTAACATACAATGCCGTCATCCCAACAGTGCGCCCGTCAAACGCCTACACATCAGTCACTGTATATTTAGACACTACACGCGCCCATGCAACCGTCGACCACCTATTTTGAAAGGCTGCATCCCATGGCCATGAGCTTCCGTCTGTGTAACGATGAAGGCGAGCCCTTCCACTCGTCCCATTTGGAGAGAGTGCGTTCCGGGTGTGGGTGGTGGCGTTGTACATCGTCCGTAAGCGATAGGAGCTTCTTTGAATGATGGCGGGGACCTTTCACAGTCCTTCGAAGAAACTTAGATCCTGTGCGGTGAGACCCCCAGTACCCTTGACGGGTGGCGGTAGTGGAGGAGGCGGCGTCGCTTTGGCTTTGGCTTTCATGTCGGGAAAGCTGATGTTCTTCCCCGCGTTACTATCCATGAATAACGTAAGTGGGGACGGTTCCGGTACGATCTGTGGTGCCAGTGCCGGTGCCGGTGGCGCTTTTGCTGGCGAAGCCAGTCTAAAGCCGCCAGGCGGAGGCAGTAGGGGAACCGGCGTGGAAGACTTCGGTGGCGATTTGTTCAAGATTGCCATTGGAAGAGGGGGTGGCGATAAAGTCCTTCGGACGGGGGCGGATATTCCAGTATGAGGCGTGGGGGAGATGATGAGTAAGGGTGGTCCAGAGGGAGGAGGCCCGGACTGCGGGCTGGCATCAAACAAATCTGGAGCAAGAAACGAGTCTTTGCTCGAGGTGTCCGCCTGCGGCGATGACAATAGCGAAGAAGTCTTTCCGGGTGAGGGCGGGAGGAGACGGTATGTTGAAACTATCATCAGTGGGCGTGAACCCGAAGTAATCCGCATTCGTGGGACCTTCAACTTGACCTTTTCCGGGCGGTGCGGGCGGGGGCTGGAGTGGTTCAGGCAACGGTGACGGCGGTGCGGGCCACCGACCTCGCCGGGTTGCAGCTAGGTCGAGCAAGCTCTGCGTGCGTTGATGGCCCTGGGTAATCGCCTTCTGTTTTGGCGAACTAGGCGCCACTTTTGACGGTGAAGTAGATTGTTCGCTATTGGTACGGGAATGTGTAGGGGTAGCTTTTGAACGATCGAGGCTTGCTCTGTGTGTAGATACAGATTCTCGGGGCGGAGGCGGGGTAGGTGCAGTTGGGAGGACTGGGTTCACGAAATTGAGAGGTCGAAGCGCTTTTGGTGCCTCAAAGGTATTGGGTGGTCCCGTGGTTGGCGAGGACATGAGGTGAACCAAGTCATCGAAGGGTGAATTGAGTTGACGTTGTGAGGACTGCGTTGAGACAACCTTCCCTTTGCGAGAAACGGGTGAGCTGACGTTGATCGAGAGAAGTGGAGGGTCCGCAGGAGAGGAGCGGAAGTCTGAGAAATCGTCATCGTCCGGGGAAATGTCAAAGGGTTTGGTAGTGTTCCCAGAAGCTTGAAGCTGAGGTTGAGCGACGGGTGGAGTACTCATGACTGAATTGGGGCGCGAAGACGACACAGGGATTATGAGAGATGGTGCTATCCTAACCGGCGAGAGGGGATGAGATAGAGCCGCGTTTGGAGGTATAGATTTCAACTTGGGAGAGTTAAGAGGACTAGGAGTGAGAAGTGTCAGTGCTGAGATGGTAGGATTTTCCAGATCAGGTATGGTATTCAGGTGTGGATCATTGGGGGATGTGAGTGAGTGCCCGTTCAACGTGTTGTTCCCTGGTGGGGGTAGAGCGGGAACTTTCGGTGGCGGAGGCAACGGTGGCGGCAATTTCCCGCGGAGAAAGCCGCTTTCGGTGCTTTCAGTCGCACCAAAATCCACCAGGTCCGTGGAGTTGGATCTTACGTCGGAGAGGTATTCGAGATCGTCACCTGAGAGAGTTAATGAATTGCGCGGGGAAGAGGACGACAAGCGAGGCCGAGAAAATCGTTTAAGGAAGCGCGATACAGCTGACCCAGGTGGCGGTACGTTCGTATCTTCATCCTGCGTCACAGGATCAGCGGGCGGAAATGCCAGGCTCAAAGAGGATGATAAGGAAGCTACACGTACCTGAGATGATGCGGGTGCGGGGGACGGTTGGGGGGGCGTCTGAGGCGTAGTCACTGTTACGGGAGAGATCTTCACGCTCTCCATACTGGAGCGCTGGACCAACGTCTGGATAGGGTGTGCATTTTCAGGCGCAGTGGCGTCTGGTAAAGGATTGCTCTGTTCTTGGCTAGGAGGGTTACTTTGCAAACTAGTGGTCCTCCGACTCCAGAAACTAGCCAGCAGCCCAGTCGATTTTTTCACCCTATCCCCAGCTTTCTCATCCTTCTTGGGATCCTTTTCAAGAATCCGCCATCCTGAAGGGACCTCATCCACGGGCGTTTCCGTCCGGGACTTGACAGATGTTTCCCAGGCAGTCGACCCTTTTGCCGCGAGAAGAGTTGACATCGGGCTTGTACGGGCTAACGCAGTATTCCGAGAAAGCTTGACAGCATCAGCCATAGCTTTTGCAGTGAAACTTTTGCCGGAGGGTAGAAGTTGTGGAAGTGTAAGGACTGGAACGTAGCGCAGCAATAAACTGTCACTGCACATGTGTAAGAGGTAGGATACAGAACAAAAGTCATAGACTCACAGCCCATCAACATCCATACCAGAATGCCATCGCTTCTGCCAGTCTTCCTCAGCCGCATCCTGGGTTTCTGGCCAAGCGTCCTTCGAAAGCTCCTCGAGATGGAGAAAAATCTGCGATAGTAGCTCTGGTGGCTTAGCAGGTGCGAACCGTTGTAAGACAAGGGAGGTAGGGGAAAAAGGAATTCCTCACCACTTGGCGATCCATTTCTAATTGCCTCAGCTTTGCAGACTCCCACTCGTCACTGGCAACCTGTGCGCTTCCTTCTTTTGCATCCTTCGACACACTCCCCCATGGAGAGCCCCATTCGTTATCATCTATCTGGCCCCCGAGTGGGCCTCCAACAGTAGGAAAGGGAGCCGTATCACTGTGCTCAGCACCAATGGTGAAGGTACCAAAGGCATCGAGACTGGAAGATGGTGATGGTTCAGGTGAAGGCGAAGGCGAAGGCGAAGGTGAAAACGGTGTCGGAGAGGGTGATAATTCGCGGCCTGATTCTCTTGGTGGAGAAGGGGCGGTTATGTCATCGCGTTGAGCTCGAGGCGAGGGAGGCGAAAAGGAGTAGGACTCGGGTTCAACAGGCAGCTCGACTGTGGAATTGTTATCCCCCTGAGGCTCGGCCAGGCGAGGATTTCCTGGAGGGATACCATCGTATGAATTTTCAAGTGGCCGGTCTTGTGCAGTGTGATGAGCATTTGCATTTGACCATAAGGAAGTCTGGGTATCCGAAGGTTCGTCCCATCGAATGCCTGGTCCGGTAGACCAAGAGGGCATGGCAAGGTCGTCTTCCTGGAGGGCATCATTCCGGGGCTTTTCGGAGATCGTCCAAGTCGTTGGTTTCGTGTCGTCCTCGGGACTGCCCCAGGCATTGCCCCAGAGGTCATCCATATTCTGCATACTCTGCTTATGCCGTGAGTTGCGAGAACACAGAGAAGCCGTTCACGTGCACGTGCGGCGACGGATCACGTGCGTTATTGCCTCACAGGGCTCGTGATCGGCGACCCTCACACTCACTCACAACTCCCATGGATTCCCAACCACCAGAACCAAAGGGCCTAATCTCCAGCTGGGATGAGAATGACGTGCAACTATTCCTTGCCAACCTCGGTCTCCCACAATACGAGGCCAACGTCAAAGGTTAATATTTCTCTTTATTATTGTCCCCGTCCAGTCACCATCATCTCATCTCGAGTCTAGAGCATAATATGACTGGGGATGTGCTCTGCATAATGGGCCCTGAAGACCTCAAAGAAATGGGTATCGCTACAGTTGGCCAACGTCTAGCCATTTTGAAGGCCGTCTACCTCATAAAGCTGGACCATGACGTCCCCTTCGAACCTGACCACTACATCCCACCTTGTTAGTCGTCCTTCTCTCCTATATGCCATTGATTATCTACTGAGCTGGGAAAAGCGGAAGTAGATGATCCTCAAGAGAATATCACCGTGGACAGACTCTACAATATCATACGGGAGCAAGGTTGATCGTATCTTCATTCAGTCCATCGCGTGTCACTCATATACTTCAGAGGAACGACTACGAACGCTTGAGAAAGATAACAGAAGATTGTCGGAGACGGTTCTCTCAACAGTGGACGACATTTACAGTTGGCGATCGTCACATCAACCCGTAGTGCGTTCTCACCGTTCACCGTGTCTAGTCTGTATAACTTGGCGTTCAGATTGAAGGCAGTCCACTCTCCCGGCAACCCTCCTTTAAATGGGCGCAGTATGACAAGTCCGCTGGCTCACCCACCAAACCCGAGATGTCTGATTCTCCCAATCCGTCACCCAACCGTCTCGAGCATGATCTCTCATACCGGTCACAGCCACAGACCAGGAATGGTGTCACTAACAATCCATCAACCTCTGCTCAGCTTTCTACTCCCCCGCGACCATCGAGACAGGAGAGTTCGGATAACCTCAAGAGTTTCAAGGTTAGCTTGGAGGACCCGGCGTGGAAGGTCCTTCCGGCTGCCCTGCGAAAGTACAAAATTAATAACGATGATTGGCAAAATTATGCTATGTTCATCTGCTATGGTCCTCCAAGTACGTAACTTCTAGCCTCCAGAATCTCATCTCCGGTAACACAACGCTTTTCCAGGTAATCGCATAGAACGATGTTTAAGCTACGATGAGAAGCCACTTCTACTCTTTCAAAAGCTCAAGGACGCATCTAAGAATCCTGTTTTCATGCTCAAGCATATCAAAGACATTCGGTCCCCAATTGCTGTTGCTCAACAAAAACAAGCCGCACGCAAAGCCTCTGGTGATTCTTCATCATCTAAACCTAAATCTGCTTCTTCCCATGCACGGACACCTTCTCGCCCGCCACGTCTACAAGTGCATCCCGACGCGTCAGCCAACGTCGTTCCACCCTTGATGACTGGTACATCAGCACAGCCTGGCTGGCCGGAAATAATGTCGCCCGCAGCTGATAGCAAAGATCGCGAAGATGCCACTGATCGGGAACGGTTGAAAGGCGCAAGTGGCTCGGAACCTCCAAAGTCGGGTGTACCTCACACAGCAAGTGCATCGTCCGACCACAATGAGATAGGTACCCCGGCGAGAGAAGTCCCTGTTACGGCCGAAATATCATATGCGGTGGCAATATACCCGTACATGGCTGAGCAGGAAGACGAGTTTGATGTCGTTGTGTATGTGTCTTTATTTCTACTTTTCCATGAACTCAACCAGGAATAGTGGTGACACCTTCGTCATCATTTCCCGAGCGCGAGGGTGGTGGGTCGTACAACGTGACCCCGAAGGAACGGGTGTTGTGGATTCGGATACCAGCAAGCAAGGCTGGGTGCCCGCCGGGTGTCTCCTCGAGACACGCATACCCGTCGCAACGGCTGTTGCAGAGGCTAGTCATGCTTCTGGACCAAACTCCGAACCACCTTCTCCAGTACCCAACACGAAGACCCCTATCCTTCCTCTCCACATCGTGTCCACCAGTTTCCCGGGCTATGCGTTGATGGACTACAAGAAAAAAGGTGATGAGGAGCTGGACCTATATAAAGATGACGTACTTCGTGTTTTCAAGCGCTACAATCACTGGTCATATGTATGATTATTTCCCCTGGCGCTCCTTTTATTTGTTTATCTTCTCTTGCAGGCTGTGAAGGAGGACGGCGGAGATCGTGGTTGGGTTCCGGTGCGTTCATACTCCAAAGATAAGACATTCTTGTCTGACTGCCCCTGTACCCTTTGCCATTTTGATTGTAGTCGTGGTACATCGGCAAGATGTCCTCATCTAGTGGGACAACACCCGCCACACCGAATGTAGCGGCGCCAGCTACCAACAACTCTTCTGTCAACCTTGATGAGCCATCGCTTGCGCAACATTCACAAGTCTCGCCGATGTCATCGGCATTTCCCTTGCAGGCACGCTCCACAACAGTTGTTTAAGGGGCTCGCGCTGCTGAGAGCCAATGGGCTTGAAGTTCATAGAGGACTGTGCTTAGCCTCACCGAGTAACTTATGCGGGGGACATACAATATACCGAAGTCTTATCTACGATTGGACCCTCTGCTAGCCTTTTTCTCTGGCCATACGTCTCCACTCTTCGTTCTTACCCCTTCCATCGCCTTTCATACCAGTCTTTGTTCTTAATCTTGTAACAGTTTCACGTGTCCGATCTACTTCAATTCTGAATCGTTTCCGAGCGCTCTTTGTTTGATTGCTTTTACCCTCATATCATGCTACTACTCTCAATATTTGATGTATATTATCACTAGCAATGGGGTTTAACATGCGAGCATGGTAACAGCTTCCTTCTTAAAGGGACTGAAGATGTGGTTGGGATGGCGCAGATTTACAACGTTGCGTCATCACGAAGGGGCTCCAGCAGGATCCCTTTGCATCGGTCTCGTTAGTTGACCGCTTTTATTCGAATACAACAACTAGCTCTGGCAATACCCAAAACATAGGATGGTGCCTCGTTCGAGCACTTTGAATATCGTGCCGGTAGTCAGATACCAGCAAATTAAAATTGGTGCGTGACCCAAATAGAAACAAAGCATCACCGTCAATGCACTTGAGATCACCACCCGGCAGATCTGGCTGGCTCGGCATCTCGTGTGATTTAAACATTTATTGCTCAACAATCTTTATCAAGCTTCATCTGTTGACATGTTGACAGAACACTGAGAGCCGAGTCTTGGACTTGAAACATGCCCGTACAGGTATGACACTGGGGCCCCTGGCTTATCATGAAGATGTCCAGTACAGATGTGGGGTCATAATCGACTACCCCGTTCTTCGGTTTCTTCTTGGGCTTTAGCACTGGCATGTGAACTACTTTTAGGTTTTACACGGAACACTACAGCTGTCCCTCGTCCCGATATCGACCCTCTTCTTGATGACAATCGCTGACATTGATGAGGTTCGTCGACTCCTCCGCGCCGTTATCCTCGGGAACGTGGCTGGCGCGGGAGCGCCCAGCGATAGTCCCCCTTATACAGCTCTCGTCCTTATCTCTACAGATACAGTACTCAAACCCGTGGACTGTCAAACAATAGTGAAGTAGTACCTCCAAGGAGTTTGATGCGACGCGATGTTCCCATACTTTATTTTTATCTCTCTTTTTTTTTGGACACTACGCCGCCATGTTCACTGATGGAGTGGACATCATTGACTCCCTAGATGACGATTCACAAAGCACAAAGCCTTCCTTTCTCGGGTCGCAGGTCGCTATCTTTCAAGCCCTCCAGCTGGACATCCACACTGTATGATGAACGTAGGGTTCACAGGTGTACGAAGCAGCTTTGTATCACCATCACCATCCGCTACATTTCACATTTCATGGTTGGGCCTCTCAAACCAGAGACAACATCAAGAGCATTTATATGCGGCCTAGGTCGAAGTATGTCGTAGCATCCGTCAACCACTCAACCAAGCAAGATACTGTCTTCTCTCGCCGACAATGCCTCATGCGAGTTCGCCATTTCTGTCGCAGTGTCCGAGTCCTGATTTAATGTCTTGTTCTCTAGACACCCGAACTCCTCGTAGATGGATATATCTCCCAGACCTTCCGACCCAACAGCGCGGAAGACTATCTTCACCATCTATTGAAGACAGAACAATCAGGCTTGAGCCTGAACCAGTTGTGTCAGACCCTACTCAACCCAGATGGTTCGGGTATATTCGTCATCAGAATGATCCCAGACAAGATTTCCCCCGCGCCGTTCATGCAGGACCTCAATGGTCATCCGCTCTGGCTACTTGACTATAGCGTCGTACGGACGGGCACAGTCATCCCCCAGATGCGGTGGTCTCCGGAGAACGTAAACGACTATAGGCAACACGTCACCGAGGCAACATTACAGATGCCTATTTACTTCCTTCAACAAAACGGCGTCCTAGGTCTCTCTCTAGAGGACGCAATCAATGGACGCTGTCAGACCCTACGTGATTCCAGAGCGCAAGCTCAGCTCGGGGGAAAAACAACGACACATATCCGTATCGGGGTATGTAGCCATCGGCCTACTTCGTATCTTTGTGTAGAATATACTCACTGACGATGTTCGGTGTATATCAGTGGCCTGGGTACAACGAATTCAGGCGCCAAGTCCAGATCAGAGACGAGACATCCGCCAGAAACCCAATCACCGTTGCAAAGTTTGCTCATCATATCGGTCGCTCCGTGGAGGCCTTCCTTCGGGTCAGTTTCTTTGGTGTTGACTTGTGACATGTGTTTGTACTCAAGCTAATTGAATTACTATAACAGAATCCGACGCCAAGTCAGACTCGAAGGGCGGAATTTGATCGCTGGGCTATCGGGCAAGGCGGGATCAACCTTATTAACATTAGGATTATTGGTGCTATTCACGTTTCCGCCGGTAGCTGGATGCCAATCCTTCAGCTTAATGGTGTCTGGATCTTTTGATCCTCTGCCGCAACTCGGCATGACTGCAACTAATCACCTGTCACTTTTTTAGATGTCCATTTGATAATTTAAAGAGGACGTAGATATGTAGATAATGAATGCCTTGACTCGGATGGATTCATAGACTGGCTGATATGATACATAGATACATTATTTGTATTTGTAGACCGAAGAATTAATACTCTATGATAGTCGAAGGATGTTCTGCTGATGGCGCACCGTAACTGTGCATATTCCATTGACAAAGGTTCACTAGTGGCCCTGAAGTATTCGTCTCATGACCCAATGTTACCTGCGTTGCAATTCGAAATAGGCTTAGTTGATTTGGCGGCTTCGTAGTAGTAGTGACAAGTGGACTTCCTCCTGGGTCGGCATGAAACACTGTTAATCGATGTAGGAACAAACAAGGGACGGTTTAATGGGTTGTCGTAACGCATAGCCTCCCTCGTGTCGGGGAGCAATAATCGGCCCCACAGGTCCTGGTTCAGGTACAGTGCCAGTGGTGCATGGTGGTCCAGGGGTAAGGTACTGACACGGCGTCAAGTCCTGAGAAAAGACATTCGATCAGATTTGTTCGTTTTCCACGTTCGGCCGACAATTCCATGCACAGCCTACTGTACTAGTAAGCGATGAGTATGAGACAAATTTCATGGGCAAGTGACTGACTTATGTACAGTACCCTACCGGTTGCAACGAAAGTCCGAATGGAATCGGGTGTGCCAGTGCCGGGAAACGAGAAATTGGAATCACACGACCTTCTCCCATCCATCAGAAGCAGAAGCATAGGAGATAGGTGGGACGGCCGTGTGCTAAGTGGTCCGACTCGGTGGCAGCACTAGAACTGCTGGCAGATACTAATCAACCACCAGCCATCAACGCTGAACGCTGTCTGGCAGTGATCCGGTCACCCTGTCGCATTAGTCATCTTATCTCATCTTGTACCTTTACCACCACATCCACCGCTCACAGGCCATATATTTGTGATCAGCCGTCGGTCCTCACATCACGCTCGACCATTTCATGGACAAACGCCTTGCTCGGCCTGGGAGTACAGTACAGTAGCACGTTTCAGCCTCATCAAAAACCGACTATACTCCACCCAATTGTGGGGAACGCCAGTACCAGCCAACCAAGCAAGTACGTTAGCGCTGCTCAGATGATGATTTTGAATGGAGTCAGAGGCCCTGGGGGGGTCAACCAGCTGGTCCAAGTTTTTGTCATTATCGTGTCCCATACCCCGGAACGTGCCGCGGCTGTTGCCGTTTGCCGTAATATCGATCGACATGCGAGATGCACGCAAGACTAATACACAGCCATGGGTTGTGCCTCGTGCGGTTGCGGTTGTGCCTCGTACGATGAGATCCGAAGGGCTGTGGCTCCCCGGTGTTGTATTTTTTTTCCTCCCTTTCTCATCGATTGGGACAACTCTCAAACGTTTTCCTGACCAATCTAACGTCATCGTCAGGTCCTACCGGCTATCTGAACACCACATGTGGCCCCCATGTAGGTCCCCCTTTTGACGCTAGGCGCACATTGACCCGGCTCTGGATCTAAAATTTCACCTGACGCTCTGGCATGGATATCATATGTTATCTTTTTGCAGATTTTTGAAATTTTCGTGGCCGAGGATCTGTCAGACCCGAGCGGCAACCAGCGCCTCCCCCCAGTTCCTAGGGGAAAAGTGACCACATGGTTTCGACTTTGACCCGTTTTCCCGAATGCATATAAAGACGTAGGGGGACACCTCACCCGTGGCTCAGCCCCACACATCGTCACATCGCCACTCGTGATGGAAGACCCCTACTCTCTACGGCTGTCCGACTCGGAGTTACCCCTTCCCAACTTCGGGCGTCTCTTCCATATCCTATACTACGGGTACTTGGGTCAAACGTTTGGACCCCTCGTAGCAAAGCGACATCTGTGCTACAATGTATTGTGTTATGTCGAAGATCAAGAAGACTTGGTCGTCAGTCAGGAGTTACTTAGACCCGATTACTCCTACGCTGGGCTTCCTCGTACCTTCTCCGTCTCTCATGACCTCTACTCGTATCTACGATGCAATTCAGTCGCCGCGGATAATTCGCGTCGAATTATCCTGGATTGCGAGGTGGCGCAGAATATGCGTGTTGTGCCACAAAACCTGTTTGCTCCGTATGCTGGACTCCCTCGCAGTCAGTCGGAGCTGCAGAATGCCTCCCTTGTTCCACCGATCTTTTTCATACTACGAGATCATTCCGTTGGATTGCGGCTGGATACCGCTAGGTCAGCTGAGTCTCGTAGTCCTTTACTACTCTACAACGACTGGTGTCCATTGGAAGGCAAAGCTTCGATAAAAATGAGAATTGAGGTAAGAGTTGATCTACTTGGTCGATCAAAACTGTTGCTTATCCCTCACATTTGGTTGTAGTGGTATGGCTATAAGCCATGGCAGACACAGATCCAGCTACGAAATCGCAGAAAGGAGCCTATCACGCTCCCACGGCTGGTGCAACTAGTTGCCAGCGGCGTTGATCGTTTCCTGCGGGTGAGCTGTGCCTCATTTCTTGAACATACACGCGCTCGTCTGAACTCTTGAATAGCAGGAGCATGGGCCTGTCACAGATTATCAATTTCCCGAGTGGAGGATTGGCGATCATCCAAACATTTCTCCCGATCGCGTTGTGCTAGTTGGTGTTGTTGCGGCCTCTTCAGGAAGCATCATGCCAATTATGCAGCTTACAGACTAGATCTTTTTTTTTGGTTTCATCTGTCCCACGGGTGGAGACATTTACGGCAGTGTATTTTTTCTATGTATTGACCAGATTGCTACGCCCATTATCCTACCGCATGTTCATCGATATCTATTTTCGCCAGTGGCGATTAATTTAAGTTTGCACGTTTTCACAAAACAGACTCGGACATGGACTTGAGAACAGGTCGTGTCATGACGTGTACACAGTGACCCTGAATCGAACAACGAGTGCATAATGCCTTTTTGGCGTGTTGGCCCCTGACGAGTGCCTTGGGCAAAACATAAGGGCGAAACGGGTGAAACAAAAATGTTCCGTTGATCGATCGAAAACTACAGTGGCCGTGCATGAGCAAGGCACACAGAGTAGCTTCGGAAACAACATACAATCGGACCCTCGGACCAGAAGGAACCGATTGTTGTTGTAGGATTCGGAATAATCGCTCCGAGTCCTTACATGCCACGAACAACGAACATCATGCCAAACAAACGTTGGCAACTTACCTTTGCTGGAAATGCAAAATGACTACTTTGGGCTATTACTGCAGTGTAAAGGTGTATGTTGTTTTGACATGGAATGAAGAAGCACTCCGGATCCGACTGGACTGGCAATGAGATATCGATAGTGCGATAGATTGCGATAGATTTCACGGCGGAAATTGCCGACTCGGTGAGGTACCATAAATCAAGGCAGTGCTAAAAAGCCACCAGATGACTTGAAGCCTTTGCGCCCAGCAACGTACCACACGTTCCACTTGCACATGCCCCACTTGTCCCTACTGACGTTTCAGCGTTCGGGTTTTGATTGAAGCGTTGAAGATTTTTTTAATTAAATTACGTTCTTCCGGAGAACAACACGCGTTTACTAGTACAGTACACTGCCCGGCCCTGCATTGACAAACAGAATTTCATCATTTCGTTTTTTTTGTTTCACAACAGAAATTTTCCTTCGGAAAGTCTTCCGAAGACCTTGTCGACACGAGGTCATGCGACATGCGTACTCATGCTTCAGTGTACGTGTCGCGGGGCGCCAGTCCATCGATCAGTACCAGCCAGTGGCATCAGTGGCACACTGGCACATGCACACACACACACACACCTATTATTCGGTTTCTCCGTCGGATCGTCCGTCGGCCGTCACGGTCGTCATGCAAGTCAAGCCACTGGCTAGCTAAGCTAAGGCTAACTTCTTTAGATTTGTTCTATCTTCTGATGAGGAGATTTTGTTCCCAAGAGAACTTAGCTCACTTCTTTCTTTCCTTCCGGCTTGGACTTCATCCCTTTGGCCGACTTGACTCCCCGACAGCCGAGCCGAGCTTCTTGCAATGATGATCCTGGCCCTGAAAGCCTGGGATTCGAAGTCTTCGTATGGTCATATGTGACCCTTTCCCCCCCCCACTCCGCCTCCCTGGTTTTCCCTGCTGCGCAGCAGCATCTTGGGACCCCCCCCTCACGCCATCAATGAATAAATCTCATCGTCCTGTCCACGCGTCTTCTCGGCTAGCCTGCCTTAGATTAAACCCCCTCGGAACATCTGTTTTGCTTCTCGATATTTCAATTTCCCCCCTTTCCCCCCTGCCAGTGATATCCCTCCAATCCCACTGCTGCTGCATATCGTCCCGGACACCCAATGGCTGTATATTCCTTGGCTTTATTCCTAAGCTGGGCTGTTTCGCTCTATGTAATCAGGTACTTCATCGCCGAATGGCCGCAGCCAGAGGCAAAAGTGCCCGTGCCGTGAGGAACACATGGCCGCTGGCGCCATTTTGTTGTTGGAGCCATCAAGATCTACATCAGACCTTACCTACCCGCGATCGACAATGAGTTGAATTTGAGGTGTCACTATGCCCTTAACGGATGACAAAATTAGTGTCCTAGGATACACTAGTACTGTATAGGATAGGTTCCCCTTACAACACACGAACTCCGAAGTGCCGTATCCCTGCGTCATTCTGTATTCGCCCCACATGCTACTGAGAATGCAAAGTTTTGAGGCAAACCGAGAAGACGGCTGTCATCCTACCCTAGAACGAAAAATATGTTTTACATTGCAATTGTACATCAACATCACGATAGCATCTGAAAACGCGACGGACTTGCACATCGCAAGAAGGCGTATTGTCTGTATGCTAATTAGTTCCTATCTCCAGCAGTGTTTGGCGTTTTGTCTTGGCTTCGGTTTGCAAGCGGCGAATTGCCACGCTTCACACCTGAGTGGCTCCAGACGACACGCCCACGCCCATCAGTCATGAATGGAGGTTCCTGCTGTCGCGTATCAGATACCTCTCCGGGTAGGGGATCTCTTGTTGGCGACTGGGGACTTGGGGTCACACCCGCTTCATTTACGGAGGATATTTCAAATTGTGGTGCGGGCGGTGAAGGGAGGGGTTGAGATTCTCCCGCGTCCTATCTGTGATGGAACAGGGGAAGTAGGCACCGGGGTGCCAGTATCAAGACGAGCGGTCCTCTGAGAGAAACATACGCAGGAATGTGGGGGGCTCGGAAGTGATTGACAATGAGGTATCCTGTCAGAGTTTGCTGCAGGCTCCTCGGTTGGCTGCGAAGGTCGGCTGTCTTGGAATACATCCGATAGCACTGAAGGGTTTGTCAAGCCTGAAGGATCAACTTCAGTCTCACTTTCAGTCTCACTCGGAAGAGGAGGTAAGGAGCCTATAGAGGAGGGGCTAGGCGGGATAGAGTAAAGAGCGTGATCAGATGATTGGACATTGAGCCAGGTTGGAACATGAATTGCTTCGGATGCTGGTTGGGGGTCGGTGACAATGGACGTCGAAGAGGTAGAGGGGGAGGCGGTGAGAGCGTACTCTGCGTACTCTGTAGGTGTGTCAAGGTTCGGATTCTGAGCGCTGAACTTTAGCAAATTCAAAATAAATGCTTGTCAGCGTTCACAACGGAGAATTGGCATGAGAGGTGTTGAAGACATACCAGTTGGGTCAAGGCGAAAAAATTACCATTGTCGAGATCAACGTCACCCTGCTCCAGCTCCGATTCTTCGTCGAGTATCGTTTCGCTAGGCGGCCTCTCCCCCCAAGGATCAACAAGCCAGGGATCATATACAGGGTAGTAGTCAAATGTTGAATGAGTAAGAACTTCACGAAGAAATCCACGCAAGCGTCGATCTCGTTGCTGTCGGTGATCGATAGGGTTTCTGAAGGTGGAGCATGGACAGGACTTACTGGCATATAATAGTCAACCCCTCTAGGGAATATGTAAGGGGTACCATCCTCGTTCAGATGTTGGTACATGCAGTCACGGCCAAAGGGGCAATAGCGGTGACCTGGAGTTGACTCGGTGAAATACCTTTTTACCAGTCATAAGATGAGAGCGAATCGGAGCGTCGTGAGGAGACCTTACTTGCAAGCAACTCGTTGAAGGCTTTCTTTATATCGTTCTATGGTGGTTGCCTTCCCGGGGTGACCCTTGGGGTAGAAGTGGCTAGAGGGGACAACGAATTTGGATGGCGTACGGCAGTACGGACACTTCTTGTGCACGTAAGAAAGAGAAAAATCATCGGCCGTGCTCTCCTGCCCGCGCCAGTTCCGAATGCACTGTAAAGTTGAATGAGTGCAAAGGAGTGGAGAAATACAGATGCGGTGCCATACATCAATACAGAATACGTGATTGCAGTCAACTAGGGCATCAGTTAGTTAGCTTTAGCTTTGAGTGGCAAGTATCAATTAATTTCGAACCGAGTAGGCCAAATGTGGTCGGTTCCTCCATACAGATCGCACAGATCAAAGACTCGCCAGGGTCGGTTGGAGGTGTGGAGGGGGGAACGTGTCTAAACCAACACTTTTCTCCCCACTTACAATATCCTTGAAGCCCTAACATTATTGCAAGGTCCTTTGACAGACAAGAGGCAAACACGGACCAGCAGCGAAATACCGGCAAGACTTGCTCTTGTCGTATGGCGTCAATTTCTCATGTTCGCCATGCTTGAATTTGCAGTTGTCGCCGGCAAAACAGCCTCTTCGTGTGTTATAGTACTTACAAATCCCCCTAGATTTTGAAGTAACTGGGCGTTCCATGGGAGTTCAAGTCATAGTCATTGAGTTGAGATAGAGAATGCCGCAGCACGACCGACGCGATTAACTCCGCTCCGTTCTCACCTCACACATGTCCCTCGAGTCGACCACTACAGTAAAGTCAAAACTCGCCCTCGCCCTCGGTCCAAAGGCACCTCGATATTGGTCCTTATTACAGTCTTTTCTTTCTGCAACTATCTCCAGAACAGAATTTGACGAGCAGATCCGAGAGTGTGTAGACACATCCCCTCTCGGTACTACTCCACTTTCCTTCAGATTTCTCTCACAAAGCTCTAACCATTAACCCTAGTGCAACTTCATAATGCTCTTATCGTATCCATCTTTGACCCTTCCACTCACTTGGTAGCAGCACTTACACCACCGCCCGACGTTCCCAAAGGGCCACCGCGCAAACGACGACGACTCTTGCCTTACCAGGGACCAGATCCTGATGAACCCATTACATTGAGGTCGTCTAGACTCAAGCGATGGGCCGTTGGTATCGGTCGTCGAGAACGTGATCGCATCCGGAACCTGAAGCCCGTCGCTTTGTCCTCAAAGCGAGTACCTCGTCCGGAGGTGGATGAAATTGCCAATGAACGCGGGATGAGACTACCATCGGAACGTGGAGGTGAGTGTTTTGTCAATTCGACGCAGAAATGGTCTCTTATCTCCAGCGCAGAGCTTCCTGGCAGTCGACCTGCGATTCAATTGGCATCATCTGCACGAGGCTTCATTTTACAAGCATATCACCGACAGACTTAATCTCATCTGCGCTCAACATAACCTCAACTCGCCGTCTAAGAACGTGGCATCGCTCATGTCACTTGCTTTTGAGGTAAGGGCGTGACTCGCTTACAGCTCGCTTTGCCTTTGGCTCACACTATGCAGGCCAAACTCAAGTCTCTTATCATGCAAGCTCTCGCGATGACTACAACGTCTCATGCCATCACGTCTATCCATCCGTCCGCGCCGCATTCGTTGGGCCATCGGCTCTCTGCATCTGCATTCGACACCCTGTTTACCATATCTCCTTCCGTCCTTCCCGACCGTTCGGCGGCCGCGTCCCGCTTGGCACTTGGAGAAAATGAGTCTCGTGAGGACCAGATTCTTTCAAATGATGATCGTGAGCCAAGTGACCCACGCTGGCAAATCCTTGCCCTTCTTCGGGAGCGGAGCGCCGTGAACGAACTTGCTAGTGCCCGGAAATAGTATCATGCAATTTGGTGATGTACACATTGTCCCGACTTTCACGATACCGCAAACTACCACTCGCTGACAGCAAAGGTTCTCCCTGTGTATTTACACCCGAACCAGGGTTATCATATCTCATGTATTGACCCATTACAATGCATCCTCATTCACGACCTGTCCCTGTCTACTTCACGGGCTTGCTTGAGTATGTCTGTGTCCCTCGAGCAAAACCTAGACCGGGATTTGAGGTTGATGAGGACGATATACAACACCATTCCCAAGTGAGGGCCCAGAGCTTGAGAAGACTAAATCCGTTCCATTCAAGTTTGCCGAAATACGACCACGATCAGCCCTCAAATATGGCTCGGAACGGACAAGTTCTGAATACTTTCCTGGCCGGTCTGCCGTCTACATCTCTTTCCACAATACATCCCTCTCGATCCCACGACGTTGGAATTTCTCAGTGGGATCTCTCTCAAGCCAGATACGTTCGAACTGAGGGGTGGCGGGGGGGGAGGGGGTTCACGAGTTCCTGCCCCTTTTGGGGGCGAATCGTTTTCTGTTCATATCAGTCGGCACAAGTCATCATCCACTAATCCCCATTTGAATGTCCAGTCAATGACCGCCGAATCCGTGGTCTGAGCTCCATGGTAAAAATACCTCACAGGAGCGAGTCCGCAGTCCGCAACACCTGCTTCATCTCCCAAAATTTCCTGATGCATAGCAAGCTTGATGCGAAACATAACAAAGACACGACTGGGGATGGACATCTTCTACGATGAAAGCACTGTCACGACTGTGGATCTCCCCCTGGCTGCGATCATGATGTTCGTCGCAAGGGCGGATATTGCCTCCCCCAGATGTTGAGCGGGTTATATGAGTTCTGACGTCGCGGTGTTGGAACGAGGTGTATGAGCTATATCTGGCAATTTGGCGGAAAAGATGGTGATGCATGTTCGAACAAATGACGATTAAGAATACAAGTAGAGATCAGTCCTGGGGGTATTTGCACCCACAATCAGAAAAGTACCTCGACTACAAATAGAATTCCGGTTTGCGGGAACTAATACCATACTCTGAGAGGGCAGCACTCAGATCCTCCATCGTGAGTGTGGTTCGAGTTTTATCCTATAGGTTTTGATTAACGACTCTAATGAAACGAACCGAACGACTAATGGGGAAAAGGGCACGCACCCTTGAAGACCCAGGGCCTTGATTTGCACGTGCACGTCCACCGGAAGCATTTGTTCTAATTCGCGCGTGTTGATACGCATCTGCAGCGATGTCGGAGACGAACTTTTGTGCCGCCAATGCCAGGAGACGCTTTCTAACGATTTATGGCGGTTTCGTAACGTTGTCGATCTGGGGCGCAAGATATGGCATGAAAACTCACAGGCGAGCATCCTGGCAATCAAAGCCGACACGTTGGAGGTAATACTCCGTAACTTCATCAGGAATCTTTACACCACATGGGCCGTTAAGGTTAAGAGCGTGGCTCCTGAGACTGTTAAACGACACACACCAACGGCTCATAATCATCGAGCATAAGGAGAAAGTCCACTAAGGACCGATCTTTGCGTGTGTCGGCGGAAGGCAGACGGGTTTGGGGTGGCGTCCTGCCTTCGTTTGAACTGGATGCTTGAGGCGGCAATTGGGGTTGTTGGCCAGAAGCAAGTGGGTATGCAACGAATTGTGGGGTTGCTGCTGCAGATTGCGTCGGCTGAGATGGAGTAGGCTGAGGCGTATTGGGTGATGGAGTCGACATGATGTAGCAGTACGCGCCAATGATGGTCGGTCGCAACGGTTCTGATGTCTGCGGGCGGCGTTGCCGTGGCGTGGCGGTGCACATGCGGCCACCGTCAGACCACGTGACTCATATTATATAATGCATCTCAACAACGCGTTGTGCATTTTGCGTTTTGCCAGTGCACAACAAGGTGTACAAAGGCCCATTGTCACAACTACAAGAGCTGAAAGTGAGTAGAGTACATCCATTTGTTTTAACTAATGATGTTTGAGGCATTTGGCTTTAGTGCGGATCTTCGCACACTGCAGAAATTTATCTCAGCTACCTTCGAGTAAGACCACTTTGGTGGTTGGGCTCGCTTTTGTCTGAATTCTCTTTCATTCTCGGCCGTTCCTCTTCAATTGCTGACCTACTCTCCCCAGGTTTCTATGTTGGACAATGTGTGGACAGCTATGCCCCGTTATATCGGTTACTGCTCACTTCTACTGTACAGTACATTCAAGTTGTGTGGGTGTTTGATTTGTGACGTTGGTGTGATGACACGAGAATGTCTCTATGTATATTTACTACCAAAAAGAAAATTTTGTGAGTTCCATCGAAAGGAATTGTACCGTAAACAGGTTCTCTGTCTTATATGTTGGACAATGATAAGCGCCGTGTTACCCAACATTAACGGTAGATGGCCATCATGTCTCAGGTGGCACCCTCTCCCTCATCCTCATTTGGTTGCAGATCCACCGCGCACCGCGTCCTGGCTATCCCTGAACTCCTGCAAATAATATTCAACTTCGGAACGCGAGCTTCGAACGCATCAAATGCTCTCGTCTGTCGGGGCTGGCGAGAACCTGCCTTGGACAATGTTTGGCGTGAAGTAGACGACATTTACTACTTGCTGCAACTCCTCGCTCCTTTCCATCGCCGAAGTCGGAGGAATTTCTATGTGCGTGAACCCTTTGTAGCCGTGGGACGCAGCCTTCTTAAACACAGGTCCCCCTCTCAGGAGTTTTCCCGCATTCCAACCCCCGAAGATTGGACGCGTTTCATCCCTTACGCTCGCCGTGTGCGCTCTCTCAAGTACGGGACCAACCTCAATGAGAAAGCCCAGAGCTTCGAATTCAGTGTCTTTGATGACCTGGCTCGCACGCGCACTACCCTGGAGGTTCTCCCAAATCTCCGATCCCTTTGGTGGAATTCAATCCCAACAGCACGACACGCGACCCTCTTCATGCACGACAAAGTTACGGAATTCGCATTCAAGATTTGCTCCGAGAATCTGCCGTCACTGAGCACAGATATTGTCGGACGTATGCCATCCCTCAGGTCGTTGAGGTGGACGAATTCTTATGATATTCACAATCCCGATGACGACCAAGAGCTCCTGCAGCTCTTATCCAGTTTACAGAAGCTACGGGAGGTAACGCCGCCCAAGGACGTTCTTAGCACCAAGTTCTTGAAGGCGTTGTCCTTACTACCTGAGCTTGAGGTCATACAATTTGATACCTTGGGCGGAATGCCATACCCTATCTTCCCTTTGGAGTGCACGCTTCAGGAAGGCGCTTTTCCTATGTTGTACGACCTTTGTCTTAATTCTAATCTGGACGATATACGTGTTTACCTCACTGGTGGCGCGTTACTTCCGCGGTTGAGAAATCTCTCGGTGGAAAGCGTGCACCCGGAACTTCCCCCAACGGTTCAGCAATTCCTCACAGATGTGACTCGATGCTACCCTACGCTGGAGGTGGTTTCGATGGACATGATAGTCGCCATTGAAGACCAAGAAGACTGCAATCCACTATCACCGGAACATCTCCACCCTATCCTTTCACTCAAACAACTTACTCGCCTTGAGTTGCGACATAATCAGCCCCTCCGGATCTCTGAGGTCGACTTGGCAGAGTTTGGTGCGGCACTCCCAGCTCTGGAAAACCTCGTCCTGAACCCGGAACCACTACAACTCACGAGGCCAGAACTCACTCTCCATTCCTTACTTATTGTCGCCCAACACTTTCCCAATTTATTTTACCTCGGCATTTACCTGGACGCTCAAGACACCACGGTCCCCATGCCTTATTCGCCTCCAAAGACACGGTTATTCCCTGATCTCCGAACACTTCATGTAGGCGTGTCCCCCATTGCCTCCGAGGTACCAGTCGCGCTGTTCTTGTCACATCTTTTCTCGGAAAATGAGACGGTGGAAATCCAGTCGGGAATTTCATGGAATCCGACGCTCTTCGAGCGCTCTGTCGAGTATTCGACCAATACCTTCGAGCGCTGCAGTAAATGGGACGACGTTGCGAACACTCTCCCGCTACTTTTGCAACTGCGTAAAGAGGAGAAAGCACATAGACGGGACATTGAGAAGGAGGTGGAGGATCTGCGGATGAGAAATGAGGTAATTATAGGGAAGATGCAGATGAATGAGGGCGCCAAGTCCTCGAGAGAGGTGTATGACAGCGGCAGGTGCACCATTTGTTAATAATAGACCTCCAACGAGCTCGACGACTTGATTGTTTATAACTATCTGTATTACCGTAATGGGACCTGGTCGGATATGTCATTGCTTTCGTTTGATGATGAACCTATGAGGGGTTTCGAAGAATCCGACTCGGAGATAACTTAATATCATGGGAATGGTCCATATCAGATATGGTCGTCATGTCATATATATTGGTACCCTGACTTGTGGCGTAACTTGAAAGCCTACTAGTATATCAGAGCCAAGACGCCTCACTGCAAGAGGGTCAAAAGCAAAAAGCGGGGACGCCGGGGAGTGTGAGGTCCCTCAGGCCCGCCGCTACTGTCTCGGTCTCAATTTGGCAGCGCTCGGTCGGGAGTATTTGGAACTCGGACATGGCGTGGATACGGGATACTCTATTGCTCTCTCATCACTAAACCCTCCGTCCCCAATCTAAGCTTTTTTATCCCCCATCTCATTTCCCGTTTCTCTAGCAGGTTCCCCATCAACCGTCCGACTCGGAGTCCGGCCGTTTCATTGACCGGTAGTAGCGTTTCGGGCGGCACTGAACGCGCCCGTGTGACTCAGGGACTCGGAGGAAGCCCATGAGTGCTTCTGCAGACCCCCGCAAGGGGAAGCCTGGTCAATCATGTGCAGAATGTAGGAGGTCGGTCTTTCACATATTCCCCTCCTCTCCTGGAGACCCACCAGGGCTTATTCGTCCGACTTGAAACGCTCAGGTCGAAACTCAAATGTGACAGGTGAGTACTGTACTGTATTCTTGGGCACTCGTTCAAATATGAACATGGGAAAAGAAATTTTCCTTGTCAGTCGTGTATCAGAAGAGGTTGCCCGGCTATATGTCCAGAAGGTCTGTTTTTATGTTGCTGTTAGGTTTAGCCCGTCTTCATCTTCCCATCTAGGAACTCTGGCCGCAACGAGGGGAAACAAGTGAGCCGCGCCGCATTTTAACCTTCACTTGTTAACTGACTCATTAATTTGCCTCCTTACCATGAAGGGTATTGATGGCTCGCGCACAGAAGCTCAAGGAGCAGGTCCAAACTATGTCAGCCCGGATAAAGGAGCTTGAGACTGCTCTCGCCAATGTACAGAATGGGTCTCAATCACTTGCTGCCCTCGAAAACGGGTCTGTTTCCCAAGGCTCGTTACAAGACTGCGAACCAGATGCACACGAGTACGAAAGAGAGCTCGAGAGAGTGTCTGAGAGCATGGGCTCTCTGGCTATCAACAGTGAGGGAAAGGCCCAGTATTATGGTGCGTCGGCGGGTCCGGAGGTGCGATCTCGTTCTCCTGACCCTGTCTCCGAGCTACTAATGCCTTATTCATCGTAATTACAGTTTCTGCAGCATCTCATGCCAGAAGTTTGTTCCGTTACTTAACACCGTACCATGCATCCTAAAGCAGGTTTCCTATCAGGAACTCGATGCGAGTACCACACGCACAATCCAAGATCCAAAGCATCTGGGTTTACCCCACGAGATTCTGGAGCTTGTCTACGCGTTTCCGTTAGGTTTCCGAGATCGCGCTCACATGATCGTCGACTTTGCCAAATACATTCCGTGTCGCGATAAGGCGATCGAACTAGCCAATCTCTGCTATGAACATGCATCTTGGCTGTGAGTTTCCAGAGTTGATATCGGTGGCTTTGACAAACCAAAGCTTTCCTAGCATCGATCCGGTCCAGCGTGGAGACTTTGACAATACGATACTGGAGCCCCTTTACGCCTCTGTTCACGATCCCGTTCCCTTGACCAACCTCGAGCCTCACCAACTCTCGGTATTCTTCATTGTCATCGGTGTTGGCACCCTCTTCGATTCTCATTCGAGCGCAAGAATAATTGCGGAGCAGTATCACGCATTGGCATGCGCCACGTTTTCGCTCGAGTCTATTGCGGACGGTGCGACCTGTGCCACCATTCAGGCGCTGTTCATGATGGCACACTTCCTTTTGATAACGGATCGCTCGGGTGGCGAGCGCAGGTGGCTGATAAGTGGACTGACTTGTAAGGTTATTCACATGGTGAGTTGGCCCTACCGTTACCTTTCGACGAAAAAAATCCGACTGGCGCTTTATTATCAGTTAGGACTAGGTAAGGACACATTTTGTAACTGGCTTTTTCTCCTATTCCTGAATCTCGTATAGAGCGTGATGGTCGGAGCTGGAATCTCGAAGAGGAAGAACTTCAGCGTCGTCGCAACATCTTCTGGGAGTGCGTTACTTGGGATTGCTGGTCTGTAAGTGCTACTATGGCAACCGTGTTCGAATGGCTATTAAGGGGATACTGGGGTTATTGCAGTCTATTTTATATGGGCGCCCTCCAGTGTTCAATCTCGCACACTCGGATTGTCGGTTTCCACGAGACCTTGAACCTCACGTGTTGCCGTCTGGAGATTCGGAGCTTGGTTGTGAGCACACTCTTTCTAGAGTCGATGTTTCCTGGTCTCTCACTTTTTTTTTTTTTTTTTTTTTTTTTTCATCTAGTCCATTCGTGGTTGTTTCACTATATTGCAGCTTGCACCAGTGTATCAGTACAACGCACCCATTCCGTGCACCGGGCGAGCTATTCATCATTTTTAGAATTAGACAAGCGTATCCGGTCATTCCCTATACCGTCCTACCTTCACTCTCCTGTGTACGGGACTGAGAGACGAGAATGGGACACCACTCCTTCCCGTGCCATGCAGCAATATTTTGCACTATGTTTGGTCGAATCAAGTGAGTAATTCTCCCTGAATAAAGATATTTCTCCGCTATCTTTGGCTTGGCCCAACTCACGACAACGAAATGCTGATGTATGTTATAGACCTTATATACATCCACAGGTCCTGGTTCGCGGAGGCGTTACGAGATTCACAAGATCCGCTCCAGCACGAATATGGTCAATCCGTAATTTTGATTTATCGCAGCGCGAATATCTTGATCAATGGCATGAGAAGTCTTTGCATCGCCTATCCCAAGGAGGCCGGTCGCGTCTGGTTCTTCTGGTCCTGTTTCTACACGGCCTCCGTACGTATGTACGATCTGGTCCGGGAGTGCCACGCTCATCGCAGGATATCAATCAAGGTTCTACTGGGGGCGATTGTAGTCAAGTGCCCTGGTTGCAAGCTCGCCCGCCCTGCTTTGACTTTGCTCGAAGAGTCCTATACGGTCTACGATGAAGGGTCGAAGCTGTGTCGCCCGCCCGCAACCGTGGTATGAACCAGCCTATTTGTTTTGCCTGAAAGGCTCCTCTTTCGCTAAAGACATTATACTATCGGTTCACAGCCAATGTTAGAGAAGCTTTGCGCCCGCGCCCGTCATACATATGCGACATTTTCTCCCAAAACAGGCGGCGGACCTCAGACGACACCAATCACTTTACCAGATGATATTCATGATCTCTCAGCATTTGGTGGTACAAAGGGTGGCGTCATCAAATCACCTGCGAGCAGTCCTCCGAAAGATACGCCTTCCCCCGACTCGTCCCTGTCACAGGTGTCAGGAGGCGATTGCTCATCGATATCGGCACACTCACCGACTGCCGGGTCTAACACATGTTCAGTCCAACAATCGCAGTATGTAATGCCGTACACCACTGCTGCTGCGCAGGACGCGACCCCTACACAAACGTCGCCGGATTTCGGGCCGTCGATGTTCGTGCAAACACGAGAACAACAATCCATACTCCCCTCTTTCGAACGTGAGTATTCGGTATCTTCGAAGGGAACGCAATTCTCTTCTCTTTCTCCTCTTCCCTCGCAAGAGAGCGCACATCAGCAAAATCCAATGGTGCTTCTCCCGAGAGAGGGCCTGGAATTTGATCTTGAGGCGCTCGGGTTGCCTCCCGTCTCTCAGCAGCCGATGCAGTATGACCTATACCCGCAGCTAGAGCAATTCCGGGATATCTTCATGGGCGATACTCAGCCCCCTCAAGTCCCTCAGCATGAGGGGTGGTGGAGATTTATCGATGATCTGGGAATTCAAGGGATATAGCGCGATCTGTTTGAGAGTGGTTTTTTTTTCACCCTTTGGTTTGTACGAGTTTGCGTACAGTAGTGATTTAAAAATACTATCTAGTGTATTTTTTTTCTCTTTTCCTCATGATCATTGGCGTACAGACGCTCAGTGATGTCCGACAGTTGCCGTGCTCTAGATAATTGATGTTTCGGATTCTTATGTTTTACGTTGTGTCCATAGTAATAAGTCCATGTGTCTCAGACTTTGCGGCGGTTGCCGCTTCGTCTGCCTGGTTCATAGCCACGAGGAGAGAATCGATGTCGGGAGTAGCGACAAAACGTCTGGTGATCTCACCAAGCACACGTAGATCCTTAGTCGAGCGATCGACATGAATGGCTTGCTGTAAGAATGATGGTTGCGTCGCGGCAGTTACCTTTTGTAGACTGTTCAAGTAACTACGATATCAATATGAAAAGTGAGTACTCACATCTAGCAGGATGCCGTTCGCAAGTCGCATCTTGACGGCGCCGCTCTCGTATATTTCAAGTTGGCCTATCACGCCATCGACGTGTGCTGGCGGTTTCTCCTTGTCCACGTCCTCGGGCACGGCCGCAGGAGGTTTTGTATCGGCTGTAAACGAGACGCGTTTACTTTCATTTCCGGGTGCTTTGCCTGGTTCTGGTTCGCTCTTATCGGCGGAATGCGTCGGTAGTTCTGAGACGAAAGTAGGGAAGGGTGCTGGGAACTGGAAGAAGTACAGACGCTTTTGTCGCAAGCCTTGATCTTGATCCTGCAACAAAGTTAAATGTCAGTTTTTGTCTGGGAATGTAGCGAAGCGAGCGAAAGTCATTCACTTCTCTTTCTTGTGCGAAATCGACAATAATGTTTTCCATCTCTTCTTCCTCTTCGCTTTCGCTGAGGTCCAGGGCATTGGCAAGATTAATGTCCCCTGCGTCATCCACGGCTAATAATCCATCCATGGCCATTGCCTCCTGCTTAGCTTTTCAGAGATGGAATCAGTAAACTCTTCCCAAAAGTCCAGGCGGCAAAAAGCAAGCATGCGCACCTTTCCCCTTGACCGTCGCCTGTTCTTCCTCTTTCTTAACCTTTACAACTTTCTTCTTTGTCTTTTCGCGTTTACTCTCCAATTTCAGACTCTCCGGAGCCATCCAGTCCATCGCATGCACGTTCTTCATGTCGACGATCTCCACGCCCTCATCCGGGTCGGAGTACACCTCGGCGTCTTCATCAATATGCACGCGCCGTTCGGCGTGCTCCTTCAGTGTTGGCGCTGGAGTTTTGGTTAAGTTAGCGCCGAGCGCGGCTGAGTCAGTGGGAGGGCCTCGGGGTGCGGTGGACATCGCAGAGACACGTGGACCGCCATGCCAAGCGGACGAACCAGCTTTTGAGGGTCCCATCGCGAACGGTCCACTTGCCGTCATCTCATGCTGGGGTGGTCGCGAGGGTGCAGCTCCACGCGCACTTCGCGATGCGTCGCCGCGTCCACGACCACGCCCTTGGCCTCGGCCACCACGGTCAGAGGGTGCGGGTGCACTGCTTGGGGTAGAAATTTGTGTTGTAGGTTCCTCCCTAGAACTCTGGGATAAGCAATGTACGAACGGTGGATGACTGGAGGACGTACGTACTCTTTCTTCCGTCGAGTGGGAAGAGTGGGAACGAACTTCATCTTTTGGGTACCCGCTCTAGTGGTATCTGCGGGCATTTTGGCAAGGCTTGCTATCGCCTTTCCTGTATTTGATGGACCAGGAGTTCCCGACATTGTGTTGAGAGTTGTGGTAAGAGCTTGAAGGACACCAGCACGTGATTATAGCACTAGTAGTCACTACCCTTGCATCAGTACTATTGTTCAGTCCGATCGCCCATGGCTGCTGAACCCAAGCATTTTCGTGTCACCTATAATCAGGTCCATAATCTCATCAAACGTACGGCAAAGGAAATTGCAGTATTCAAACCCGATGTCTTACTAGCCATTGGTATATAGTCTAATATCTAATCCGTGTCATCTCTTATAGTGATGCGATCGATACAGGCGGAGGGTTAGTACCTGGTTGCTTGTCTGTCACGCCAATTTTGACTAATCTCGGACAGCGGTTTCTTCCCTGCCCGTGTTTTGGTTTGTCGACACTTTCTTTATTACGCTGCAACCTTTGGCGCTAACCAGTCGCTGTATCATAGCGAACGTACCTGAAGAACCCTGAAACAGACACCAGAGTACCTATTTTTGCCATTGGCCTGTCCCTATACGAGAGTATCCCTGGCCTAACATCTGAGCAAATTGGAAGTCAAGTCGTTAAGACTCAATGGCTGTGGGTTGCACTCCGCCACATAATGATCTCATATCTGAATCCGTGACCTCACAGAGGACCCGAGACTAGGCGGAGTATAGTTGGGAAGCGAGTCCTGGTCGTGGTATGCACATATCTCGTCTTACTTGAGTGAGTCCACATGGATTGTCTCGTCTTATCACAGGACGAGGTCGACGACTCGAGGTCGACCCTACAGTACGTACCATTTTCGACACGCACGCGTCATATTTATGGATCTCCATTAGATATGCACTGTCTGAACTGCAGAAGGATGTCGAGGAAGCAAGGCAGCTCTTACCCGAAGACAAACGCGAGGGTTCGAAGACACAATTCGCGGTCTTCGTTGTTCATAACAAGCTGAAACCTAAAGTTGGCTCGCTCCCAGAGGATGTCTCGTGAGTGACATCTTGAATGCCTTAAACCTGTCATCGAACATGCATCTTCGTAGCTACTTTGTGGGTGAGGAGGTGGGAGACCTATGGTGAGTTGTACGCAGATCAGCTTTGGGAAATATACTGACAGAACTTCTACCCAGGCTGGACTATCCGTGGGAAGCATCGTGAGAGGTTCTGTTCTCATCGTTACAATTGATACTCAGGCAATGTCGGTTCCGCAGAGATATTGAAGAGCACGATCGCCTCGTGCTGGCACAGCAGGAAGCGTAATCCTTACTGGGTGTAGCAGGAGCTCGACGCGTGTCACGGCAGGAGGACGCGTAATTGGAAGTGCACAAAACGGGACGATATTTGGTTTACTGCGGCCTTGAGGCAAAAGGGTGGGATAACATGTTTACAGATTGGCTGCGGAATTGGCTGCGGGACAGTGTGTATGTAACAGTGTAGATGGTGTAATGTGCGGGGCGAGTGAATAAGCAGTCGTGCACAAAACCAGCTCGGATCTCGAGTTTAGTCCGTTCCTCCGCGCCCCACAGTTCGCTTTAGAGTGTGATAGAGCATCGCGTACGGCGCGGACCTATCGTATCTTTTGGTGGCCAGTACACGCCGTACTGTCAAAGTCGAGGAAACTACGTACTACTCTACTCGGGACCCGATCTTCTCCCGGAACTCTACGTTTACGTTGACATCCTCTCCGCACTCTCCCAAGTACCCGCTCCTCTGCCCCGGACTTCTCTCTTCTCCTTCTCTGAACTCGTCTTGAACGACAGACCTAGAAGAATGTCCGATGAAGATGAATACGAGGTGTTATCCCCCAATGCCGGATTGGGAGTACGTCAGCGCCATGTCTCCCCTCGCGAGCTGCACGATCCTTTTTCTCTGATATATTACATGTCTTTTATAGGTCAACATGCTCGCAGGTGCTCTCGTAAGTCTCATTAACCTTACGCGTTGGGCTAGGTGGTTCGAGACTGGACAATTTTTTCTTCTAGGCTGGTATAACGGAGCACTCCGTGATGTTCCCCGTTGACAGCATTAAAGTTAGTCGGCTTCCTTTTCTTGCTGTGTCCGCGGTCTCGCGTCGAATTCTCAATCCCCACTCATCTGGGCTGGGTTTTTTTTGTATGTAACAGACACGCATGCAAGTATTTGCTACTTCGCCAGCGGCGATGTACACGGGGATCGGAAATGCTTTCACGCGAATATCTTCGACCGAGGGCGTGCGCGCGCTATGGCGTGGCGTGTCCTCGGTCATCGTGGGGGCTGGTCCAGCACACGCCGTTCACTTTGGGACGTATGAGGCTGTGAAGGAGCTGATGGGTGGAAACCGGGAGCTCAATGTGACCCCTTGGTTATCGGCGCGTGAGTCTCCGCTTCTTCGCAATTGTTACCTTTGGTAGTGCTGACGAGCTTTGACCCGTCGGTGTGCCAGCCCTTGCGGGTGCTGCGGCGACAATAGCCAGCGATGCACTCATGAACCCCTTTGACGGTGCGCCGTGTTCATCCCAACCTTAGACCCAAACTTATTCCCGCGTAGTCATAAAACAACGAATGCAGATGCACCAATCTGAATTCCGCTCCATTATCACCTGTGCGAGCACCGTCTTTCGAAAAGAAGGGATATCTGCCTTCTACGTCTCGTACCCGACGACGCTCACCATGACCGTACCCTTCACCGCCGCTCAATTCACCGTATATGAACACGTGAAGAAGCTCATGAATCCCCGAGGGGATTACTCACCCTTATCGCACATCGTGGCCGGAGGCGTCGCTGGCGGTGTAGCTGCGGGTCTAACCACCCCGCTCGACGTTGCCAAAACGCTCTTACAGACACGGGGCACTTCGACGGACCCGGAGATCCGGTATTGCCGGGGTATGCTAGACGCGCTTAGAATCATTTGGCGACGAGACGGGTTGCGCGGGTTTTCGAGGGGTCTCTCGCCGCGAGTGGTTACGCATATGCCGAGCAACGCGTTGTGCTGGCTCTCTTATGAGTTCTTCAGTGCGTGTGGATAGTTTTATTGCTGCTGTGTACTGATTGCTGACCCGCGTTTTGTTCTGTCCATGAAGAGGCAACGATGCGTGAACGACCATGACATTTGATGTAGAGATGCTTAATTGTTTGCCCATAGATACATTCCTGCTATCTTACTGCTGTCGGATGCTTTATAATGGATTGGGTTGTGTCGCTGACGTCATCCTTTGAATACACCGCACTCTTCCTCAATCTCAATCCAACAAGTTCGTGATGCCAGTTCCAAGAGCCCTTATGGACCAGATCCGGCAAATTATCCCCCCTCTCAACGGGAAACTCCACAAAGGCCAATCAGGCATGTCCGCCATCTACTCACCTCACTCGCATCCCTCTCACATGTCATAGGCCGGGTAGGAGTACTCGGAGGCGCTCTCGAGTAACTTTCCCCTATCCGATAGTGACAATCAGTATTCTTACGGAATTGAATTTCAGCTACACAGGAGCGCCCTTCTTTGCCGCGATCTCCGCACAAAGAGTAGTACGTTCCGCATGGTTGGATTATTCCTTTCTATCACCCATTAAACTGCGCATTCAGGGTGTGGATCTCTCTCATGTAATTTGCGCTCCGACTGCCGCAAGTGCTATCAAATCTTACTCCCCGGATCTTATTGTGCATCCAATACTCCGCGAAGAGACGTATGTCTTTCTTGAGGTTCTACTATCTCACCCACGGATGTCAAAGCAGGCCCGCAAACTCGTTGCGCCCTGAGCTCGATGCCCTGTTATCTCGCTTGCATGTTCTTGTCATTGGACCAGGGCTTGGTCGGGAGGAATACATGCAAAATTTTGCGCGTCTTGCTCTCGACATCGCTAAGGAACGAGGCATGTTCCTCGTAATCGACGCAGATGGCCTCTTTGTGGTTGGGCATCAATTAAATCTCGTTAGGGGATACAGGCGCGCCGTCCTCACGCCCAACGTCGTCGAGTTCAAAAGGCTAAGCGAACAAGTCGTACGTGCAGCGCCATATGTCCTTTTCTGTAAAGACACGCTTGTTCCACGTGTTAGGGCATTGATCCCAATACACCGCCAGAGGAACGTGCGTCGTCGGTGTCAAAGGCATTGGGCGGCGTGGCCATCCTCCAGAAGGGTGAGTCGGACATCATCGCGGTCAATACAGAAGGCGCCGAATCTCGCGAGGCCCATGAAGCGTCAAAGATCTCGCCGCACGAGAGCGAGCAAAAAGAGGTCGTCGTCGTGCAGACGCCTGGGGGGATGAAGCGTTGCGGAGGACAGGGAGATATTCTCAGCGGGGGCGTGGGCGCCTTCCTGGCATGGGCCAAGTGTTACGAAAGCGGTGCTTTTGGTGACCAGACGATTCCCGTGTCTCGCATGCCGATCTTGGCAGCGATCGGTGCGAGCATGGTGACCCGGACGACGTCACGACTAGCCTTTGAGAAAGAGGGAAGGTCACTCGTGACGCAAGATATGTTGAAGGAGATAGGTGGTGCTTTCGCAGAAGTATTTGGATCCGCTGCACAGGGCGCTGGCACTAGGCTGTAGAGTGGCAGTTGCCTTTTATGGGCGGTAACGTATTAGTACGATCACGTGTAAGACGGTGATATAAATCAGTCGCTCTCCGCCAACACTTTTGAAAGGCAACTTGAAGTCTCTTGCTTATCAGTCATGTCGGTCAAGGAGATCCCTACCAAGCCATTCGATGGTCAAAAACCGGGTACTTCTGGCCTGCGAAAGAGGTGATCTTGCTTATCATCTCTGCAAAATCATTGGATCTTATTCACGATGCCATCTGTCTAGGGTCAAGATCTTCCAGCAGGAAGTGCGCATACAGCACTCATGTCTCTGAAGGTCGTTCTGATGTCACCGTTATAGCACTACACCGAAAATTTCGTTCAAGCGATCTTCGATGCCATCCCCCTCTCGGGCTCTACCTTGGTTATTGGCGGCGATGGGCGCTACTACTCGCCCGAGGTTGTGCAGATAATTTTGAGCATCGCGTCCGCAAACGGCGTATCTAAGCTCATCATCGGGAAGGACGGTATTCTGTCCACTCCTGCAGCGTCCCACGTCATTCGCAAATACAAGGCAAACGGTGGTATCCTACTCACGGCCTCGCATAACCCTGGTGGGCCCAACGCGGATTTCGGTATCAAGTACAATGTTGAGAACGGCGGTCCTGCTCCGGAGAACATCACAGAGAAGATATTTGCAAGGACCAAGACAATCTCGTCCTACAAGGTCCAAGAGGGGCCTGCAGTGGACCTTTCCAAACTTGGCGATACGACTTACGGAGCGCTCAAGGTCTCGATCATCGATTCCGTCAAGGATTACCTGGAGCTGCTTCAGACGATCTTTGACTTTAAACTCATCAAATCGTTCCTTGAATCCCACAAGACGGACTTTAAGGTGTTGTTCGATGGCCTGCATGGTGTCACAGGACCCTACGCCAAAGCAATCCTTCTCGACACACTCGGCCTCCCAGAATCTTCCACCCAAAACTGTGTGCCTTCTCCTGACTTTGGCGGGGGTCACCCCGATCCCAACCTCACATACGCACACTCACTTGTTGAGGTTGTCGAGAGGGACAGGATTCAATTTGGTGCTGCGAGCGACGGCGATGGCGACAGGAATATGATATATGGCACAAAGGCATTCGTCACCCCTTCTGACTCGGTCGCAATCATCGCAGATTGGGCGGAGGTTATTCCCTACTTCAAGAAAGGGGGTGTCAAAGGCCTCGCCCGTAGTATGCCCACTAGTGCTGCCATCGATCTCGTGGCTAAGGCCAAAGGCCTAGAATATTTCGAGGTACCAACAGGTACGGTGGTTCGATCTTCCAATGTCTGGAGCTCAGAGAACCTCTATAGGCTGGAAGTTCTTCGGCAATCTGATGGATGCAGGCCGTCTGTCTATCTGTGGTGAAGAATCGTTCGGTACTGGCTCCGACCACATCCGCGAGAAGGACGGCCTTTGGGCGGTCGTCGGTGCGTTTGCATACTCTGTGGTCGTTCTTCGACCGACGCCCTTCCCTTACGGATAGCCTGGCTCAACATTATTGCCGCCGCCAATGAACAAGATAAGTCTGGGAAGCTATGGGGCATTCGCGAGATTCTCAACAAGCACTACACGAAGTACGGTCGCTCGTTCTTTTCGCGATACGATTATGAGGAAGTGCCGTCTGAGGGGGCGCAGAAGCTTGTTGACCACGTCAACGAACTCATCAAGTCTTCATCATTCTCTGGAAAGTCGTACACATCATCGGCAACAGGCACGTCCTTCACAGTCGCAAAAGCTTACAACTTTGATTACACGGACCCAATCGACAAGAGCGTCAGCAAGAATCAGGGTCAGGTCGTGACATTCTCTGATGGCAGCCGTGTTGTTTGGCGTCTGAGCGGGACTGGAAGTCAAGGTGCGACTGTGCGCATGTACGCGGAACGTTATGTCGCAGCGGAGGCTGGAGAGGGCGAGCTTTCTCGAGACACGGGTGAGGGCTTGCAGGCGCTCATCGACGTCGCACTGGACATTAGCAACTTGAAGAAATTCCTAGGTCGCGAGCAACCGACAGTTATCACGGTAAGTATCATTCATTTAATCCATATTGTGAAATGAGTTGAGAGGATGCTGGGCTTTAGTGATCGAGAACTCAACAGTGAAGACGTCAGGGAACTGGATACGAAATCAGACAGAATGGGTGTAAGATGATGCAATTGAATGTACTGGACTGTATTCATAGAAGGAAGGGAATGTTCGAAATGCCACGGTCACGGTATTGTATATGGGACAACGGAAGTGGTGGAGGAAATTCTTGATGCATGATGAAGATTCGATGCTTTAAACTTCTCACTGGCCATCGTCGCTGAGTGAACTCTCCTCGACGACTAGAGAATGGTTTTCTATATATTCAAGTCACAAGGCGACGATCTGCATTGTCTGTATCGTTCGTCTATGCCATTTGCATTTCTCCGTGCTCTTCAATGCGAACTTCGTAACCCGTTTTTATCTGCGCCTCCACATGCGTGATGCTACTTTCTTATCGTGAGCAGCTGTAGCGGATCTCCATTCCCAGTATTGAGATCTCCAACTCTATTTTGTGCTCAATATTTGAGGCACCGTCCCTTTCCCCCTCAATTTCTACAGTAGAGTGTCCTTTAAGTGACGGGTGATTCGGAGCCTAATAATTAAACTCATTAAGTTAAGACTCAAGTGCAGCACTGTACGGTACGTTCTACACAAATCTGCTATCTAAGTTTCGTGGTTATGGGGACCGGTTCATCACCCTAACGAGAATATACCGCTTTATAGAAGAAAAGTAAGCTAAGATAAGAACGACTCGTCAACGCGTCGACTGTCATGGTCACCCGCGAACCGCCAGCATACTCAGCACTCCGCGTCGTGATGCAAGATACCGCCATCTCGTCTCCTTGCAGATATTCTCCTCAACGTACTACCAAACGCCAAAACTTGTCAAACAACCAGCAATTTCGTTAAAAGGGATACATACGTGAAAGTACTGTACTGTACGTCGGGGACCAACTCTCCGTGTCATTTTCTCCACTAACTGACAGTTTCAGCCAATATACCCTCCGATCCTCCGTCGTTTCCCGGCTCCGTTGACTCCTGGGGCCTTCTTCAGACAGACAAGATATGATGGCCCCGATATACCTCACCTCCGGACATCTGCTACACTGGCAACAGGGGGGAAAATAAACGATTTGGAGAATTAACAACAAAAACGGAGAGATTGCCATGATGCCCGCCCGATCACCTCCCCTCCCCTCCCCCATTTTTCTTGGTGTCTTTGAAATCCATGTGTTGCATTGCATGAGAGTAGGAATAAAAGGAAACCCAGAGTGCGTGCTTTCATCCCCGCTTACTTTTTGCTCTCTCTCTTTCTCGAGAGTTGTCACTCTTTTTTTGTGTTACATTCTTTTCTTTCCCCCGTTCTTCAATATCACCTTTAACCCTTCATACCCCGACAGTGTCCCGCGGCGATGCGTTCTCTTCCTATCGCGGTTCTGTTTTCCTTGGTGTCTTTGGTTGCTGCCTCCAACAAGAGGGGACACACTCTCCGATATACGCACGCCCGATCTACTAGTAGGTGCCACGTTAAGAAAGGCGGGAAGCAGAACCAAACCGTGACGAATGGAAACCGGAATCATACCGTGACAAAAGGAACGGGGTACCGACTTGTGGACCAGTACAAAGGCCGGGACTTTTTAGACGAGGCGTGAGTCCGAGTCTCATCGTTTGTCCTTGTGCACCACCCCTCTTCGGCCCGGTCCTGACCTTTTTTTTTTTTTACCAGTAGATGGAGCGCCTCCACTGAGCCCGATGCTACTCATGGTCTGGTTCAGTACGTGTCGCAGGACACGGCTCAAAGTGAAGGGATGACCAAGGTGCTTCCGAACGGCGCAGCCATTCTGTCCGTGAACAACAAGACAGACCTCCCGCTGAACACGCCGCGACAATCGTACGTATTGTCCGCAAACCTTTATGTAGAGATCCCGCACAAACTGAGGCCGCCATCTTTCAATTCTAGCATGCACATCATGACCACGAAGCGGTATAATGGCGGTCTCTTTATTGCCGACTTTCAGCGCATGCCTTTCGGATGCTCTTTATGGCCAGCATATTGGTCGTTTGGCGCCGGCAATTGGCCCGAGGATGGGGAGATTGACATTCTCGAGGGTGTCAACAAGCAGGCCACGTTAGTTATCCCCCTTTTTTTCCCCTTCCGTGTTGCCATGGTCTTACAGTAAATTCTGATGCACAGGAATCAGATGACTTTGCACACCGGCCCACATTGTTCCCTCGATGAGAATCCGAAATTCAATTCTGCTTCGGAAGGGACTTTCTTGGGTAATGTGCTCAGCAGAGCTTGTGCGAGCTCCCCGAGTGACAATGCGGGATGTGGGATCAGCGATCCTGACCCCAGCTCTTTCGGCCAAGGCTTTAACGAGGCTGGCGGGGGCGTTTTCGCTCACCTATGGAACCAAGACGGCATCAAAATATGGCACTTTAAACGCTCTTTGATCCCCCAGGATATCACTTCTGGCAACCCTGACCCGTCTACCTGGTCAACTCCCACTGCTTTCTGGTCTAACATCGACTGCGACATGGCTACCCACTTCATTGATCATAGCCTTGTCATCGACACCACGCTCTGTGGTGACTGGGCGGGTACTGCCTACGGCAGCTCCGGTTGCTCAGGAACATGCGTCCAGGCGGTGTCCAAGGCGTCAAACTTTGAGAGTGCGTTCTGTTCTCTTTCAATGCTCTTCGCCTGTGACAAACTGATATTGAACTGAGAAAAACCAGACGCCTATTGGGAGATCAACTATATCTCAGTTTATACCTCAGGTTGAGGAGCTACCATGACACCCCTAGTTGGGATGGACGCATCTGATCACTTTTGGCATTTTTCTGCAACGCAGTATTTTTTTTTCGATCGATAAGTTACGTGGATCCGTTTGATACCCGGCAGGCCCCGACTACTCTATTTTACTTGGGCGTTTCGTAACATCTGCTAGAACTGACGTATATTCACAAGAGTCGTGTAACTCTAGATGATTTAATGCGGCGTGCTGCTGCTCACACATTATGTCTTGCTTTCAAATAGATTGGTATTGTCCGCATTGTTCTCGGAGGGTTGAGTTGAGATCACAGGCGTACATGCAACTTGCCAGCTGGACACCAGTCTCCTTAAGTACGGTTGCTAATGCCGGGACAAGCGGTTGAGGTCTTCACGCAGGTATTCGGAAACGGGGCAGATTTGTTCCTTTCGTCCACCTTGTTCTACTGACCCCAGATCGGAAGTCACCACACTCCTATCCGATCCGGGACCATCACTTCGCTTTCCCGTTTCGGTAGTACTAGTACTTTACTAAGTTACTTTACAAAGCGATCGAAAGGTCTAGCTTCAAGCGTTGTGTTATGTGCTTTTAGTAGTAAAATGCACGCCACATCAATTAAAGATCTTGCCTGAATTCATTATTTTGATGGTGCTGCTATAGTATTTCCTTTTTCTCTTCGAGTTGTTACTACCAGTAGCTGGCGATGGCGCTTTAATTCAAAAGTTTCACACTAGGGTCTGGGGTCTGCGGCCAGCCAGTGGCCGGTCCGAAGAAACGTACTTTGGGGCCCTTGGTACTACAAAAGAGTACCAGTACTGCGATAGGGTTAGAGCGGCTGCGTGTTATCGCGATGCCCGATGGGTGTTGTTGTATTTCAACTTGGGGGGTACGTAACGGGAAAGTTGAAGTTTTTTTTTTTTTTGGGTTGTGAAAAGACGGCATTAGTTACCCTAAGGGCTTTAGCTTTGCGCCCTCACGTACCTATGAAAGGATCGAGTCTTGAAAGAAACTTCTTGGGCCATTGCCGGGGGGGAGGGGGGGTGTACCACGTTGTTACAGCCCTACCTGGCCAGAGTCATTCCTAGTCAGCATGTGTGGGCCGAGCCTTTGTGAGTAGCCACCCAGTTCTGCCGAGGTTTATGGGCGAAAAAGGGCCATCGTACGTGATCGTTACCATTTACTTTCGCAGGGTACGAAGATTGCCTGTTCGTTGCTATATATGTGCTCTTTTGCCTAATTGCCCACGACGAACTTCCAGACTCCGGAACGCCATCCGATCCAGCCGTAAATTTACCAATCTCACCCGGCTGCATCCACGATCCGTCCCAGACGGATTGACGCGACCTACCATGGGTCCCCCCTCCCTAACCTTTGCGATCATCGTTCAGAGAAGCGGAAGCGGGAAGCCGCTCTCTTGGGGGCGGAACTCGGAAATGAACTGTCAAAATCTCTCAAAGCTCCACGGGCACGTTCTCAGAAACTTGATGCCCTCCGGGGCCTCGACCAGCTCGACAACCTCGGATCGGAAGGCGGTCGTCGCCCAGCGTGTGTTCTCTCTATAAAATTTCGGATATTTGATAGGAAGTTGTGGCGCTGCTTGGAACGCATATAGACCGGTATACGTCTTTTAAATTTGAATAAAAGCGAATTTTTTATCAGTATATATTAAAACCGAGTCAGGGAGTACGATCCATCGTTTGTGTACCCGTCTGGGATGTTTCACGTCTCGCTTTCCAAGCTGGCAGAGAGTCCTAGTCCTACCTCACCTAGTTTCGCAAAACGAGCTGTGAAGGTAAGAGGTAAGTTCGCGTCGAACTTGCGCAGGTGATACCAATTTCTCTGGACAGGCTTGTGCGACCTGCAGGTGAACCCATCGAAAGCTGGGGTGCCAATGTCAACTGATTACTATTCTGCACCGCTGTACTAGGCACGATAAGACCCGATGCGACGACACGAGGTAAAACCTCACCTGCGTCAATGCATCATCTCACACTCACCAGCCCCGATCTAGACCGTGTGGACACTGCCGAAAAAAGGGCCGGACTGCAGAACAATGCGTTGACGGATGTGAAGCATGTCGACAGGCAAGAGCAGCGCTGCGAAGGAGGGACACCTTGCATGCGCTGCATGTCTATGCACCTTAACTGTGTCGAGGGTACCACGTTGCCACTCACTACTCTGCACTTGCGGGGAGAAGCCGGCGGACCAACTCAATTGGCCTGCAAAAGCTGTCACCGGGGCAACAAGAAGGTGAGCGACTTCATAGGACCCTGTGGGAGATGAATCACATCACTGACGGGCGGAATTCATTCACCAGTGTGAGGATCAGCGCCCGTGTAGACGCTGCGTGCAACACGGGTACGAATGCATTCCAGTCGTTCGAAGGCCCAAACGTGTCAAAGTTCGCTGTCAGTCCTGCAGAGAGGGCCATAGACGATGTGAGGACGCGCGTCCTTGTTATTACTGTTCCACCAGCGGAGAAGTATGCATCGATCTACCCAGGAAGGGCAGGGGCCACGGGATGCGAGTGAAAGCGGTGAGTGTGGGTTTAACGTGGCTGCCCGACCCCGAGTTGTTGTCTGATGTGAAGAACTTGAAAAAGGCATGTGTGAAGTGCAGGTGAATTTATGAAAACCAATGTGAATCCGTGTTTAGTTGATCCCGGCCTCCCCGTACTATAGGCAACACAAGGTCCGATGTGACGGTCGGCGGTGATTAAACCCGTTCATATCGTCAGTTGTCGTATGCTTATACAGTACGCGACTGAAGCCCCTGCGCGTCGTGTGATCGTAAGGGCTTCGTATGCCAGGACAAAACAGGATCTTCAAGTTCGAGTCGGAAACATCACGTATCGTCAGGTGCTATTTCACCTTCCAGATCAAGCCTGGATGTCAACCCAACCTACTTCTCCACTTGTGAAAAAGGTCAGATCTATGCCATGTGTTCAAGGGTTCCGCACTCACTTCATGTCTAGCTCGGTATTAGTACCCTCGAACTGTGTGGATGTTTTCAAACACACTTTTATGCTATCTGAGTCATTCCCGGTGCCCTTCGCCCACTCGAGACATGTTGCTAGGGCCTATACACGTAGAGTATCCTGTCGAGAGAGAAACCATCCATGGGACGTTAATAAAGTCTATTTCGGTATAAGTTACAATGGAACAAGGGTACAATGAGCATTCTCGGCCACGTGCCTTTCGGAGTGCATGAAGTGACTCGAGGCTGGGCGTCTCTTGAGCTATTGTACACTTATACCCCCATACCTCCCCACTTCCTGTCTCGCTCAATTTACTGACAAGTCATTCGTTACCTTTTGTAAACAACATCTATATGGAAGCCACGCCTTCGCCGGCCGAAAGGTCGCGTACTATTCTCGATATTCTATCGGAAACTCCTTACTCATCCTTCATCATACTGTCTACAGAAGAAAAACCGGTACTGCATACAAGGGCAAAATAGGGGTTTGATGATTCTTCTTGCGTGCGAGGCTTGACACCCTAACAAATGCTATCTATAGAAGAAGAGTGTTCCAACAAGCATTGGCAATGCAGGGCATGTATCTGTTCAAGCTTGTGCAGCTGAGGCAGGAGTTGTGCTTATCTCGTACGTCAGACCAACATCCGACTCTGAGGCGGAGGAGACCAAGGGGGACACCTCCAGAGCAATGGCTCCCCCTCCATTGCCACTAGCTAAGAAAGTGAGATACTGGTTCGGGTTGTCCCTTCTTCGTACGATCGCTTACTTGTTTCGTTTCCGCGTTCCTCATGTTGGCCATCGATGAATGATGTAAAGACTCAACAAAGTCCGTAAGTCGTAGCCACTATTTCTCAACTCCCGTATTATCATGCCACCTAAACTCGACTAGTGGCATGGCAAGGACTCCTTCCAAAGAGCACGGGAGCGATGTATCTGGATCCGGTCGTGGTTCCATCAGAGCCGATGGTTCTCCGCTGATCTCAAAGCCGTCCTCAAGGTCGGGCTCTGTGGCAACGTCTCTCAAAGGAAATGATGGGCAGGATGATGGTCGTGATGATGTTTCCATTGCAGAGTCTTCCAAGGGTCATCGCAAGACCGAGGAGGAGAGGCTCCAATTCTTCCATAGTCAACCCGACTGTCGCGAAGTGGAACCCCATCGCGCTTTCTGTACCGGATGTGACCAATGGGTGCCTCTGAACACGGTTCGGCCTTATGTGATGCGTCCATGGCTTGTTCACCGTCGCGAATGCCGCAGAAATTCTCATGCCAATAAGCAGTATGGGTTTTAACTCGCGGTTTCCTGAATTCCTTCTGATGTACCTTCGCGAAGGATGACCACGAAGGCTCTTAATAAAGAAGAGGGAGCTCCTGATGGCAGTAATGGCGATGACGATGTCATATCTGCCGTTCAATCTGTATCCGAGACGCCAGGGCGGTACAAGACTGAGGCGGAGCGCCAAGCTTACCTCGAAGGGGACCCGCGCTCCGAAGAAGTTCGACCGTATGAAGTGCTGTGCAAGACCTGCAAGAAATGGGTGCAGCTCGGAAACAAGACGCGCTATTCGCTCGGTCATTGGAAAGAACATCAAAAACGATGCTCTGGTTCGATGCGAGTCTATTCATATGGATTGCGTTCGTTCACAAATTGATAATACACGTAGTCCTAGCAGCCGCGTCGCCACGGCAGAGCGGAAACTCATGCTCGTTAATGATGCGTCTGCCAAGTCTTTTTCGGGGACGAGTGTACTTTGTAAGCATTGCGATACGACCATAGCGCTGGATGGTGAAGGAGATTACAACTTGAATAAGTGGCAAGAGCACAAAGCGGCTTGTCCAAGGTCAGTACGCTTTGCTTCACTTGTCACAAACGTCGCGTCTTAGAGCTCGGCATTTGACAGCTCTCCTCTGCACGAGCCTGTTGCTCAAGGAACCACTACCAGAGTCTCTGATGCTAGCCCCAGTCGGTCCGAGAAGTCGGAGAATCGTTCTCCATTGTCTATAGCTTCTACAGAGGCGACTGCTGTTGATACAGCTCTGTTAGGAGGAGCGAAGAAACGACAGCGAGAGCCCGATGAAGATGACACGGAAACGAGGCCTCGTACTCGGGCCAAAACGCATGTCGAAACGCCGTCTGGAGCGCTGAACTGGCTGCTGCTCCCATTCCGGAGTTTTGTGAGTGGATTTAAGAAGGGGATGGGGCAGTCGACACCGACAGCGGCGGAGACTTGCCCGGCTGAATCTAAGGCCACGTGATATTCTTTGTAATGAAAGTTTTCCATTTTCTTTTTCCTTGGTTTCCATATTTGTGTATCGCGTTCTCGGACTCTCTCTCTCGTACCTTTGTGAAATGCCGCCACCTACGTTCCTTGGGCACGTTCTCTCTGTAAAGTTTGGTTACTCCTTGAATGTCAGCCTCGCACATATGTCTTTTTGCTCGAGCGTTCCGTCGAGGAATGGGAATAATGCAGCGATGATGCAGATGCAGATGATCAGACACGGGAAGTGCCGAAGAGTGGTATACTCCACCTTCCCCCCAAGTTGTCTCTCCCCCTTCCCCCGTCCTTTCTTCCCTCTCCTCACCATCTCTCTGGCCCCTCCCTATCCATGGTAACGACAAAACAGTCACGAGCTGAGCCATATCCGAGGTAGGGACTTCACACCGCCTACTTCCCAGTGTTCCTCCGTCGCCTCATTCACTCTCCATTCTAGGCCTGGGGTAGTCAGCCATGAACGGCCTTCTCGTCTCGTATGTCGTAAATCCAAACTCGTTACCTATTTGGACCTTCCATTTACTCGGTTCAACTATGTAGGACTCCCGTCCATTAAAAGGCACCGAACACGAAGTGCGGCATGGCACGGGATATACCACCCCCACAGACCTAATATCGCACGACTCGTCCAAGTAAGGATATTTCCTTCTCTTTGACATATTGTCCGTATACGCTAACTCTCAGAGTATATAGCTTTGTCGATGGGCGACCGAAAACGGCAGCTGAGAAGCAGCGTGAAAAGCGTCTCCTGGACGATCCTCTCGCGGACCTCCACGGACCACTTTTTGTAACCTGCAAACGATGTGGCACACGAATCAAACTATCGCCAAAAAGCTGCTACGACCCATTTCATTGGGTGAAGCACCGTGAGCGCTGCCTCCGGCGATCTGTTGAAGCGGTACAGGAAATTCTCCGGGAAAGGGAAGACCGGACGAGGACCCTCAGCGCCAAGTATCCGCAGCAAGACGCCGCTGCTGCCACTTTGGCTGTTTCATCTCGTGCACTGCCGCCCTCGCCATTGTTGTCATCTTCGACATCCTCCCCATCCTTACGAAGACGCAGCGATACGGATTCAATAACTCCATCTTTAACCGCCGACGAGGATGAGATCGATAAGCGATCCCATTCCTCCCATTCTGATCAGCGCGAGCCCCCTCCCGATGAAGCCGAAATTATATCAATTGAGTCTGATGGATCTCCCCCTCCCTCTCCTTGGGGTGTAGGCGCAGCAACGCCGCCGCTATGTTCGCTCTCGGTGTTCCGCGCACCAGACATGCTTGCTTTCGAAGACTACCTGCATCGCTCCCGTCGTCTACCAACTCGCCTCGGATTTCCGGATCTTCTTCCTGCGCCCGATAAATGGCACGATTGGTCCTGGGGTCAGCTTCGTGCACCTGTCTATGTTGTTTCAAAACGTCCAGACGAGACTGAGGCTGCCGCCGGTGCAGAACCACCACCACTTTCATCACACGGGGACATCAAAGATGGTATTCTTCAACCAGAGGTGATCGACCTCACGGGTCCCCTTGACAATACTCCATGATCCGCCATACTACATCCTTCCTTCCACCCGTCGTACGTCGCTTGAAGCTCAGAGAAGTAACTCTTCATTGTCTTGTACTCTCATGTTATATTCGTTATCTGCTAATTGCTCTCATTGCTATCTTGCTAAGCCCACCAGCCACCTAATTGCATGTCACTCACACGTAGATTAGCGATTGCATACACTGCGCAAACTCTATCATTCCTGCATTCCCATCCGTCGTACGTACTGTAATATAGATCCCCGTCCTCCCATAAAAGAAAAACCCACGAGGACCGCGTCTGTCTAGCTCCCTCTCGGGGGAAGATATCGTGTACATACAAATCAAATGTCTTAATCCGCAATCTTGTTCAGCCAGGCGCGTTCAGCCTGCACCTAGCTGCTCATCTTCTACGACTCGCTGTACAGCATCACTAAGCAACACAGGGTCATCGCGTGCCCGCGTGCCTCTACTCATGGCAATTGATGAATTACTGTGCAAGAAAGGATATTTTGAAACTCATGCAGTGGGAACTCACATGACTGCATGCACAACGTCAATCATGACGGCACTCGTTGGGATCTCGAGTTTGTCCACGCCTGGTAATCCATCCGCTCGCGTGGGTCCAACGTTGAGGTGTAAGACTGGTTTGCGCAATTTGAGTGCGTACTTCAGTAGACTGTATATGACCCCGTATGGGGGAAGATGAAATAAAATAAAAGTAACGCTGATAACATGGGAACGTTACATACCGAAAGGCGGAATAAGTTGCGAGCGTGGTGCCAATAACGAAGAGCCGGTCAGCGTCTTTGACGATACGAAAACTTTTCGCGCAAAAATTACAAATGTCAAATGTCAATTTGACTTTTTGTTTTGAAAGGAATTAAGAAAGAAAGAAAAAAAAAACTTCCTGCCCCTGTGGCGTACAGTATCATAAGCTTAAGTTAACTTACCTGCGATGCTTAACTCCTTGGCGGATGGACTCGCCAAAAAAGACGAAATCAGGCTTTATCTAAAGATTTCATACGATACGAATTTTTCATCATCAATATTTTCTTTTTGGCAACGTGGCTGGCCCGTTGACATTGAATTGATTGAACAGACGCACGATGCTAGTCGTTCTGCCTTCTGATGCGCAACTGGGACAGGGCGGAACGACAAAGTCGTCGTACGAAACGCTCTCGTCAAGGACGACCTAGAAAAAGGTATATACAGTAAGTAGTCAGTCGGGTAAGGAAAAGGGGGTCAACGCAACATCGCCGTCGGGATTTATCTTGGGTTGCGCGCCTGTGCGCTCCAGTTCGGCAATGAACGCGCGCCAGCGCGGATTCGCTTGGCCAAGCCACTCTTGAAACACTGTGCGTGGGTAGAAGTGTCCATATTGACAATGTACTTTCTTATGTGTTCGTATTACGATCAGATTTTGGATGCCTCCGGAGTGTTTCGGAGAATAACAGGAGAAAAACGAAAAATTTAAGGAAAAAAAAAAGGTAATTTTGTGTGTCGTGGGCGACTCGGAAGCGGAAAGGAAGCGGAAACAGTAGGACTTACAAAGATGCTCCCGTGGAGCTCGAGAATACGTCGATCTACTTCGCGTTCTGGTAAGATGCGGCGGAGTGCTGCGTGATGTAGACCGTCGACGTTCTGGGTTATGAGGCGGCCAATCGCGCCGGCGTGTTGCAATGTGGCGAGCGCATTATGTGTTGAGTTCGGTAAGGTGCGACGGACGGGCAAGAATCCAATGTATGCACGAAGCCTGGTGAACAACATCACATCATGAAGTGTACAGTCCTCGGTGTGCATGCGCACGGAATACACACCAGTATCGTTGCCTGAAGATTTACATATAAATAAATGAACTCATTAGATGAGTGAGTGAGAACTGTGGCCATACATACCGAAAGGAGTATCCTCGAGGGCTATCTTCGATGAGCTCCTGATACTAGATACACGACAGTCAACGGAGTACTCGAATGGCAACTACAGACGATTGATTGCCCACAAAAATCGGCCTGATAATTCAACCGGCACACCATGCGTAACGTAAATAAGTATAAGTCAGCGAGAGGGGGTGGGGGGAACATGGTGAGGTGAGGTGGTGCGCGCACTTGTAGTACGGATTTGTGTATCTCCCGTCCTTTCCGCGATACGCCTTGAGACCAGAATCAACGCTGACACCTGCGCCAGTCAACACCGCGGCATGACCCGAGGAAAGAAACGAGGCAATGCGCTGGATTGCTTCTGGGGTTGACACGCTCTGGGACTTTTGTTGGGCAGCCTTTGAAAGAATGGCAGCGGGGATGTTTGGGACTGAAAGGCGCATATTTTTGGGAACGGGAACGTATGAGGGCAGGCAGGCCAGTGGTGCGTCGGGCCGTGATGCCGGTCAGCGGAAAGGCGAAGACACAGGGACACGAGCAACACCGCGCAAACGCGCCAAACGATGAATCAGAGTACACCCGCAGTGTTGCATACACCAGGCTTTGCCCACTCTAATGTCGCTTGGTCACCTTTCCACACAACCCGTATCGCAATCGCATCGTCGGCCAATTACGGTATCATCGGAAACGGTCGTTTGAACGTCGCTTCGACATTGTCCAGCCCTTCAGGAACAGTAGCAGGTATCAAACTAGACAAGTTGTCAGTTCAGATTAGATTTTTTTTCCATCTTGCGGTCAAGCTAATGCCCAGCTCGCTAGCTATGAAACACAAGATGGCCTATGTGACCTTGCGTGGTCAGAGGTCCACGAGAACCAACTCGTCACAGTGTCGGGTGATGGTTCCATAAAGCTTTGGGATGTGGCGTTGAATGTAAGTACCCATACCTCCCTCCCCTCGCTTGAGCGCCGGTGAGAGTAAGTGCGACAAGTGATGTAGAGTTTCCCCATCCGTGCTTGGCAAGAGCACACGCGAGAGGTGTTCGGTGTAGACTGGTCCAACATTAAGAAAGACCAATTTTTATCGTGCTGCATGGATGGCAGCGTGAAACTAGTACGTATTGCCAGTTTGTTCATACCCTTGTCCTACTGATGGGCGTGTTTTTTTAAAGTGGACTCCCGAGCATCCACATTCGCTCACAACCCTGCAAGCACACCAGGCTTGCGTATATCAGGCCCTTTTCTCTCCCCATCAGCCAGACCTAGTGGCGACATGCTCCGCCGATGGCACGATCCGTTTCTTCGATCTTCGCTCCCCTTCCTTCGCATCGACTTCGAATTCATTTACATCACCACTATCCGCTGCCGTACTCACGGTACCTGCTGCTCCAAGTGAAGAACTTGCGCTGGACTGGAATAAATACCGCCCGTTTGTCCTTGCGAGCGCTGGAATCGATAAAACTGTGAAGATATGGGATTGTCGAATGTTGCAGCTTGGTGGTGGGTCGACGAATGCAGTCGGCGGCCAGTGTGAGAACCGCTTGCTTGGACACGAGTATGCCATACGCAAGGTGCAATGGGATCCTCATAGGCCCGACTTACTAGCGAGTGGATCTTACGATATGACATGTCGGATGTAAGTTTTGTCGTGCAGTGACGATATTCAGACAGAGTGTGCTAACACCTCCCGTTAGATGGACGACACAGCCTACCGCCGGAAAAAATCCCTTGGTAAGAATCCACGATGCGCATACAGAATTTGTGGTAGGCTGCGCGTGGTCGTTGTTCGAGGAAGGAATACTGGCGACATGTAGTTGGGATAGTAAACTCAATATTTTCCGCGTGTAATCTGCTTTTTTTAAGTTATTTTTTTCAATAACGTACTGCTTATGGAACCTGAGGAGATCTTGTCTTCGTCCCTCGAGACGCTTTACGACTATGCCCCGATCGCACACTCGTCACCGGGCGAATTGTTCACATACACCCACCGCCCTCAAGACCCTGACTCGTCCTCACTCAAAATAACGCTATCCGTCCCAGATACCCAAAAAGAGCACTGGTCACTTCACGCCTCCAACATCTGGGTCGCTGCGCTTTACGTCGCCGATCACATCTCAGAGCTTGATCTCCCCGCAAAAGAAACCTCCTCTCCCGATACCAAGACGCCACCATTGCGTCTGATAGAGCTCGGCGCAGGATCCGGCCTACCCAGCATTCTCATCGCCAAATGCTATCCCCATATCAGCGTCATCGCCAGCGACTTCCCCGACGCAAAGCTTATCCACACACTTCGCGAGAACGTGACGCGCAATAACGTCGCTCAGAACTGCACCGTTGTCCCGCACGCCTGGGGCACAGATCCATCTGCGCTCCTGCCCCCACCAGCTGACATTGTCCTCGCAGCCGACACGCTCTGGGACCCGGTACAGCACGCAGCGCTGCTCCAGACGATCTGCGCCGTGCTAGCACGTACGCCCGCGGCACGTGCGCGTCTCGTTGCGGGCTTGCATACGGGAAAGTACACGATAGATGCGTTCTTCAGGGCGGCGCGAGCGGCGGGGCTCGTGATTGTGGAGGCGATGGAGCGTGAGGTGGTGGGTGGCGAGAAGGACGCTGGTCGTCGAGAGTGGGATGTTGACCGGCGGCTGGCGGCTGGCGGCGATGACGATGACGAACGTGAGCGCAGACGATGGATCGTTTGGAGTGTGCTGAAGTGGGGAGACTTGTAAGAGTACGCCTGTCGTGGGCCAATTGTTGCAAACCCTGTAATGTCTACGGTCACGGTTGGCACATGGCTGAGAAAATGTCTTGCTGCCCAGAGACGATGACCTGTAATCGATCGTGATCTCCGCTATGGGGTAAATTCCAGACGTTTATTTTCTTTATCCGTCAAGACATCAAGAGCCTGAATCCCATCTCATGACAGAACTGAAACGGGTAAGACAAGTCGGAAACATATGTATGAAAGACATCACAGCAACGCAATGGGGGAAAATGGAACATGATGTCGGATCAATACCGTAAGCTGAACTCACGGGGGGTTCCGATAGGATATGCGGGGTTCGCAGGAATGGGCGGCAGTCATGAAGAGGTTACTTGAGACCTCGGCGAGGTCGCGAACGCTCCGCTCCGCCACGCTGAGTGAAGCGTCACTCCCGCAGTCTAATGCGTGCCTGCACATGACCTGTCAAAGGTGCACGTGAGAGATGTCGCGAGGACGCGTAATATAGCGAGCGTCACGACTCGCGGCCGCGGTCTCAATGAATAACGACCCCAGACCACTTCTTTTCTTTTGGCGGTGGCGGGGAGGTCTCAATCTCGCGCGACTCTTCGTGCGACAACCCAGTTCCGAACGGCCACGTGGTCCCACATGGCCAGCTCCGACCTCGGTTTTTTTTGGCTGATTGTCGCGTGCGACAAAATCGGTTTCGAACGGACTCTTAGAGCGAAAACATCAGGAGCTCCAAGGAGAATACGCCTACTGACAGATGGCCACGGCGGAGTTCGACTGTAATTGAATGGGGATTGCAGGATTGCGACCAGCTGTTCGACTGATTTGCGTTTTTTTTAGCTGAGGTCAAACGCAACAACCTTTGCACCGAACTTTGAACTGGCACGTACTCCCATGGTGGAAGCAAATCCGTAAACCTGGTCTTGCCAAGGACCTTCTCAACATTAGTGACTCTGAGGAAATTCGAAGAAATTTCCATTCTAAGAATTGACTGAAATTCGGAAACCACATTTTTTTCCCGATGGTTTCGGGACCTCTTCGGGTTGCCCCAGTGGTTTTCTGTGCGGAGTGCAGCGGCGCAGAAGGCGAGTATTTACTGTGCTTTCCGCCGGGGTCACCATTTTTGGATCCCGCTACGTGGCTTGCGGTACGCGGTACGTACCCAGAGGTGTTATGGCCATTCGTCTCATGTGACCTGACTTTTGCATGGGTTTCTGGCTCAGTTGCTCACTACTGTATTGTCGTGCATGGTCGATCCTATTGGGTATCTTTTGAATACCCGGATTGTTGCGAGTGTCACTCCACGTGGCCAGGGAATGTCAGTTTTCAACTTTGGCACGTACTGACTTATTTAGAGGCTTTGCCATCATGACGCATACTTTTTGTGCTTCGCTGGCGAACCGCCGCGGCTCATGCTTATCAATTGCCAGGGCCAGGTACAAGGCAGTTTCGATAAGAAAGCTATTAGCACTATTATAATGGTATGTGTGGCCAATCTTCCCTCGGTTTCTTTCATATCCCTCTTACTTTCTAATCTGGCACTTTTCGACTCAATTGCGATAAATGATGCCATCCGACTCGGAGTACGGATTACAGACATATGGTTCGGGCAAGTTTGAGGCCATCTTCTGTGTGGACTGAATTATTTCCTGGAAAGGCTCTCTCATTAAACTCGTCCACATCTGCGCCGGAGCTTACATGTACGTTTTCTCTACGCTGACGGATTCACTTACGTTAATGACTGGGGATAGATGGGAATTTATCACTACTCTTAACTTTGAATGGGAGGTGTACACCGGAAAGCGGCCATTCAAATGGTCGTTTATCGTGTATGTCACCGCAAGGGTACTGGCCCTCATTTGCATTATTCTCAGCCTGGTGGTATTCAACCTTACACCGCACCACGATTGTGATGTACATCTGCTAGTCATGGTGTAACATCAGGCACATGCTTACCCATCATCATCTTCTACAGGCTTGGCTTGGTTTCGTACTCGTATGGCTGATTTACCTCGCCTTGCAATATGTGGATAATTGACGCCTTTCCCAGTCCACAGCGTGGTTTTCAGCAGCTTCTGCCTCTTTCCTCCTTGTGCTACGAGGGTAATGACTTTGCTATCTCCTTCGCCGTGCCAGAGACGAGTTCCTCACCATTGATCAGATTTGCGATATGGGGGCGGGATATGAGGATCGTGGTACTCACAGGGTCGTTCTTTCTGGCAAACCTGGCTGGATTGCTCTATGGTAAGGGCTTTTCAGTATCCCATTTAGCGACCGGCGTTCTGATCCTTCTATTCATAGGTCTCAACAAGGTAAATTCGCCAAGCCCATATCCCAATGGCATATACTTCCGTAGCGCTAATAAGAGGAACTATTCAGGCTCATATCGAATGGTCTCCAGGTCTGCAGGCGTGTCTCCCCAGCCACACGGACCAGTTCAGGTGGAGCATTATGATCAACTTCGCTGTAGACTCTGTTTTGCTGGGCGTTATGGTTTTTGGCGTGCTTCGCAGGCGGAATGCGACGCATCTGTGGGAACTGTTATGTCTACAAGGCTCGTTCTGGATTCTGGCGGCGGTTTTGACGGAGCTGCCGTCAGCGGTATGTCCTTGGTCGCGATGCTGCGGAGTGTCCACAGCGTTAACAGACTGCACTCGATCACCCAGGTATTGGTGTTCTGGAACATCAACGGTGAGCCAACCATTCCGAGCTTGTTAGGAATGTTGCTGATCGTGTTTTGTATCTCATCCACAGATGGTTTGAATATGGTTGGTGATACTGGGTATTTCCGTTTCCTGTCGCTGAGAGTGTTCTCAAATAGATGTTCCAATACCCACACTGTATGTCCAAGTCACTCCTCCCGTTGGACCAACTAACCTTCACACTCGCATCACGCACATATTCTTACAGTCACCCTCATGTGCGCTTATCGTCTTACTTTTATGCTAAGGTTCATTCATCTTTATACAGGGTGATCGCGTCTTCACGGGCCTATCGACATCTCTCCCAATACGTTTCAATGTAAAGACTAATCCTTGCTACTCTTCGCAGCTGGCGATATAATTAATCTCTGTTATCAGCGACCAGCAATCGAATACCATAATGATGCTTCGTGAGCATACTAAGCCCCAGGAGAATCAGGCGATGGCACCATTCGGTCGAGACGTGCAGGTCACCGTAACCACGACGATCGAATGGGATATCGAATCTCGTTTGCCGGTGTATGAAAACCTCCCGGCATTGCCTTCGAGAATGGAGGACAAGGACAAATTTCATCCTCTAGAACTCACAGAAGAGGAACAGATCCGGATCCTGGAACATCAGATGAAACAGGATTTAGATATATAACGTATGCTCCAGACGATCACATAGTCCGTCCACAGGACTAAATCCATTTTGGTAGCTATCCGCTCCCTTCAACAGTTAAATCAACACATTGTACATTCCCTGCAACGAAATTCACTCTGTACTATTTGACTACAAATTTCTCATTCTTCACTTCTGTGTACTTTCGATAACCCGTGCCTCAGTATATGGTAGTTGTATCCCGCTACGTTGCGTGATTGGTGATATTGTTGGCGAATGGCAAATTACAATTTCCTTTCAAGTTAGACCACATGATGGGGTTAGGGCTATTTCGTTAGTCAGCATACCTATCCAATACCGCCGTTTCTTACTCACCGCTCTCACCGCTAAACCACTTCACCACAACTACTCATTACCATGGTCTGCACCAAGTGCGAAAAGGTATTGCTCTCATACCACTTCCTGGTGCTCTCAATCGTACTTAAGCCAACGTAGAAACTCTCCAAAGTCGCGGCACCTGATCCATTTAAATCGACTACGGCTAGCATCAAGGATGGCTCTCGCAAGGTCGGCGAGAACAAGCTAATTGGACGTCCCAAGCCTCCAGGAGCAACACCCAGCTCTAGCAGGGGTGCCTCTGCCACAAGTACAAAGAATCGTTATCAGGTAAGGGCGTTTTCGGTGTCAATCCTTACCCACTTCTTTATACTAGACTTTTGTCTGTCCTGTCCAAAGCATCTTACTGATCTTTTTATTATGATTTTAAAAAAAAATAGCCATACGCTGGTAAATGTAAGGACTGCAAACAGTCTGTAACGCAAAACCAAGCAAAATACTGCCATGGTACGTGCGCTTCATCTTCCCCTTCCCCTGCTTCCCGCGCACCTCCCCATGTATATACCTTTCCCTTTACGTGGTTTCGTTGACCTGTTTGATGTAGGGTGTGCGTTTAAGAAGGGAATCTGCTCTATATGTGGGAAACAGATCTTGGATACTTCGGGGTATCAAATGGTGAACAAGTGAAGCCAAGCCGGCTCGAAGTCGCAACCAGTCCTGGGATTACGACTCAATTTGCGCCAGTCGCGTTTGTATGCTGCTAGTAGTGTATGTTCAGTTTTCCCTATTCGATTCTAACGCTAGAGCGCGTTTACGTGCACGTCTTCAGGCAACAATGAAGCGACGCGACCAAGGGAGACCAGTCGACTTGGTGTATTCACGCAGAGCGAGATAACAGACTATGATATCCTAATTTTTAGATGCCACTTCACAACGTCGCACGGAAATTGGCTCTACTAATCCTGGATATACTGTATTGATATCGACAAGTGTTCCTGTATCTAGCATGAGTCTAGGATATAAAATAGGTACAGCGTTAGCGATAGCATGGTATGATAGCAACAATGCAACGACAGAGAGATTCATGCGAAAGTTATGCAAAAAAACACGCCTTAGATATATAGTACCTCAAAAAACTAATCAAGCTTTTTCCCAGTCCTTGCCTCGTAAATATCGACGTCTATGGTATCTCTCGTCAAGAACCTCCAGATATAAACGGTTTTTGATTGGCCATAACGGCGAAGGCGCCCAATCGCCTGAGTCTCATTCGCTTGGTAAATCTCCTGTGACGGGGCGAGCAGGGGAGAAAGGAAGATGGCATGATTGGCAGAAGTCAAGTTCGCGCCTGAAGCGCTCTCGTCCATCACGTTCAGCAAGAGCACGCGCTCCTCGCTGTCATTTTGGAACATTTCCAGATTCTTGCTCTTTAGCGCCGCTGAGCCCTTGATCTCGAGGTACTGAACTTTGTTGGCGTTGAGTGCTTCCGCGACCTTTTTCATGAGGTCAGGGAACTGAACGAAGATGAGAACGCGTTCGTCGGACGGGATGCGCTTCCTGTAGCCAAGTTGTGAGGGCAGCTCTACCTACGTTTAAAGGGACACCGAGGGGCACATACCTGATCAAGTTGATGACTTTTTCTAGTTTCATCCCGTAGTGCTTTCCTTTCCCTTCACGCTCGTAATCGTCCACTCCAAGCGTGTCGCCTTTGACGATGTTAAGAACCCGGGCGGCGGCCTTGCATCGACCCGAACGAGCGTACACGCAGGTCTCGCTTTCGGCAGCAGATTTGACGTCGTTGTAGCAGCCAGCATGACCGCAGGATGAAAGGATGGCGATTTCCTCGAGAGGAACTCTGTCGCGGCCGCATTCGGGGCATGATACGACGGGCGGCTCGCTTCGCTGCTTCTGAAGATCTCGCACGATAGTAAAATATCGTAGGGAGCGCACACGCCCAACGAGTTCCTTGGTCAGCCTGCGAATGACGTGTGTCTGCTCGCGATGCTCCCAGATCGTCTGCTTGCGCTCGCTGTCCTTCATCTTGCGACCGGCGTTGGATGGCCGATGTTCTCCGACGCCCGCAGTATTGAGTAGCTCTGCAACGAGTTGCGTTCCCTCCTCATCGCCGTGCCCTTCCGTGCGACAGACCCGAACATACTCTCGGAACATGGACTCCTTGGGCTCGTCGTCCAGACGCTTGCCAATCTCCTTCTCCTTCTCGAGGGCTTCTTTGAGCTTCTTCAGCAAATCTTTTTTGCAATCCTCAAGCTGCGACTTGCGCTCCCGAACAATAACTTCGCAAGCCTTCATCGCATTTTCTTTGTTCGAAGTGTCGAGCTCGAAGTGAGAGCAGCGCTTGAGGAGTGCTTCTTCAGCGGTACTGGTAATCCAAGGATGTCAAAGTCCGGTGGCTAGTTCATAGGAAAAGTAATACGTACTTGCTGTCGCCCAGAGACTGTGCAACCCGCTTTTCGCGATCGCTGTTCGTCTTTTTGCCCCTTTTTATGGTCATGTCCAAAGCGCGTAAATGGTGTTCGAGTTCAAGGTAGATGGCGCGCTCAGCAGCCGGCAACGAGATTTTTTCGATCTTTTCTTCCCAACGAATCTCGTCAATCTCAGCGATGTTCTAGTAAATGATTCAGTTCGAGAGGATACTCGGTAGTCGTCAATACGCACCTGACGGACGAAGCCATTCAAGAACGTCTGCCCGAGCTCATGGCGGTGTGCGTGCCAATCCAAGCTATGCGTTTCACGGAATGAGTGGAACTTTTCGACGGCTAGGGTGACATAATTAGATGCAAAGAAACCGGGTCAAACGCAATTAACACACCAGTTTGTTCCCGACGACGTTTGTTGACTTCGACGGACTTGCCTTCGTTGTCATCATCGATTCCGAGGTGCAAGTTGAGATGGGCGGCGATCGTCTTGACTGAAGCAAAATCGTGGATAGGAGGCGTCCCAGACAGCACCCAGTGCCGATCTGCGGTAATCCGTGTCACCAACGCATGAATTTTACCGTCCAAATACGTGTACTCGTCGACAACTTTTCGAGCGAAGTGGAACATCTCTAGAGGCGGGGCTTGCATCTGCTTCCAGTCGCGCTTCGCTGCGCCGCGTAGCTTCCATGGGTCCTTCGCCTCACGCAGTTCCTTGGGCTTTTTCGGCTTTTCTTCTCGCTTCCGTTTCTTCGACTTAGAGGAAGAAGCTTCGGAGGTGGATACAGGCTCGTCGACGTCCATCACGTCCTCGCTCTCTGACTTCCGAGCCGTTTTCTTCGGCTTTGCGCTTGCTTTGGGTTTAGCCTTTGGCTTTGCGCGGGACTTGGCTTTTGGGGCATCGGAGTCCTCTCCGTCGGAAACGTCAACAGAATTGTCACTGTCACCTTCATCTTCACCATCGGAATCAGAGACGATGAAGTCAGGAGACTCGGATCGAGCCCTCTTCTTGGAACCGCGAGCAGCCTTGGTCGGCTTTTCCTCTTCACTGTCGGAATCAACGTAGACGGCCATTTTCGAGACTTTTTGGCTGAGGCGTTGAACTGGTCGTTCTTCGTCGTCGTCTGACTGGTCATTTTCTGCGGATGACGAAACTTCGATAGCCTCGACGGGTCGACTCAACTGCTTCTTAACGTCTTTTGGAGAAGGGACCTCAACATGACTGAAGACCAGCGGCCGGGAGCTTGATTTTGGCTTATCGCCCGTCTTCGACTTCGGAGCGGCCTTTGTCTCAGTGGATTTCCCTTTAACATCCGGTACTTCCTGAATTCCCTTCATGCGTTTCGATGGTCTCATTGCCTTCTCGGCCTCCTCGTCTAGGCAAAGGTTGGTACATAAAGAACAAAGTGGATGACACCGACTCACCTCTCTTCCGAGCCGCATGTATGGCATCCATTACGCTGACAGACCCCTTTTCACGCAACCGGTCGACTTGCTCTTTCAAGGTTTCAAGAGCGGTGTCAAGGCGCACTTTGAAATAGCGATCGTCTGTCGCTGGAAGAGAACCACCGGCGGCGATAGCTTCGAGGTTCGCAAGATAAGCGACGCTTCTGAAAAGATTGGATGCGACGACGACGATATCTGCCTCGACAACCTCCTTGACAGTGAGGGGGTTAAGATTAGCTGCAGTTATGAGCGTGACAACGTTCATCTTCGCCTTGGGTGACACGAACTTCTTAATCTCCGTCGACCATTGACGCGTAAGGTGAGGAGGGACGATCACGAGCGAAGCCTTGACGCGAATTTTACCGGTGATTTCCGCCGCCTTCTCTAGCTCGCGGCTGACCTCCTTGCGCGTACAGTCGATCAGACCGAGGGTAATGGCCGTTTTCCCGTAACCGACCTGGTCAGCGAGGACGCCTCCACGGATGTGCACCGGCTGTTGAGCACGCCCCTCCGCTCGCCAACCCAACGGATCCAGCATGGCCTCCGAAACCTCCTCTTCAATGAAGGGTGGTGCATCGGGTTTCTCCTGTTCTAACATCCAATGCAGCGAGCGCAACTGTTCCACACGAAGAGGAAACTTCTCAAAGTGAGGGGGTTGTTGGTGCTCAGGGTCTGACCGATTGCTGAGCAAAGTGAATTTAGGTAGGATAAGATTGACAAGGGGCTTGAAATTGGTGTCCAGACGCCAGGACAAGGTTGGTTTCCCCTTCCTCCCTGCTTTGGGAAGACGAGCAAAGGCACGATGAGTCAACGACGTGATGTTCACGCCAATGCGGACAGTGCCAACGCCGTTGTCGTCCAACCTGAGTTGGGTTACAAATGGCGCAGGACGACGTTTCAAGCGGCGTTCATACTCGCCGGCTTCGGCGCTGTCTTCGATTGCCTCGGCTTTCTTCCCTCGTTTGATCCAGCGCAATGAAGGGGCGAGAGGAGCGCAGCGCTCGCAATTTGAATGGTCTTTCGGAAGCTCGACCTCCTGCCAGGCGGCGAACGAACCATCCACAACCTTGATGCGTTCCAGCAGCCACGACAAGGCACGGAAAGTAGCACGCTCGTGGATTTGTCCGACCTCTTGCCATGCACCCTCTGGCCATTCTGGGCCAGCCTGTGAGTGAAGGGGGACACAAGCGACGAGCAAGGCATTCGCCGACTTGCAGGCATCCCTGCTGACTTGGACCTTAAGGTTGTCTTGAGGAACGGAGTACCGTGCTCCCTCATCGAGCGAGGGCTATAGAAACATATTGACATGAGCGACGCACGCACAAGCATGAAAGGTAAAACGTACCTTGAGGCTGACATCGTTTGCAAAAACATACTTCTGTGGAATGACACAGGAGACACGCTGAGGACCATTCTTACCGGACTGCCGCCACGAAGGTTGTAGACGAGCAAAGATGGGTCGTGACTCCCGGTACTCAAGCCGGCGAATGGTCGTAGAGAAGGCGAATGAGTCATCAGATGACTGTCCGGATCGGGTGGGATCCAGGAGTAGAAAGAGTGGAGGGAGAGCAGCGTCCTGCTCCGTCGCGACCTTCTTGTGAAGTGCGTTGTTCGCGGTTCCGCACTTGTCCAGGAGTACGTATGTGCCAGAAATGTCACGGTCAAAGTGGACGACGTCCTCGCGAGGAACCGACACTTCAAGCTGGGAGAAAACGGTAGCTCCGAGGAATTTCGGATCTTGCAGACCGAGCTTTGATTCCCAGGAAGGCACCCGTTCCCCAGCGCCTGTGATAGATATTTCCACCGAAGTCGTCTGCGGCAATGCTACTTCCCACCGACCGTTCAGAAGAGAACCTTCGCAGGCAAGACGAGCAACAGGATTCAAGAGCAATTTGCGAATGTCGGCATTGGCGGGTTCGCTGGGTGATGGCCTGGCATAAAAGAGCCATTCGGGACGCTGGGGATGAAGACAAAGTTCCGCGCGAGCCTTGGTCGACTCATAAGTGGCATACCACAACTCTTGACGCTTGAGTTCGACAAAGCGCAGCTCCGGACCCACAGCTTCAATGACGGCGTTACGCCAAATATCCCAGCGCTTAGAAGGGATCGATGCACCAAATTCCTTCTTTAGTGAGCCCAACAGCTGCTCCGTTATCCCCGCCAGGCCAAGACACATGGGGAGAGCGGACTTGAGGCTGCGCTCGAAAGTAGATGGAGCTAGCCTCGGCTGGGCCTTGACGTCAACCGGTCGGTTATTGTGCTCTGGACGGCCGCCGCATTTGACGCAGGCGGTAAATCCACAATCGTCACAGCGGCGGACCTCGCGCTCAGTCATGTCCTTACGACCTTCGCACGTGCAGAAGCGCACGCTCTTCATAGCATCCGCAAGCAGGGAGGGGAGAGGTTGCTCTGTAGTCTTGGAGAGGTCGAAGGGTCTCTCTAGGAGCTGATCTTCACCGAAAATGTGATCGTACACGGAGTCGGAGGACAAATCGACTTCCATAACATCGTCGTCTATCTTGGTGATACGCGTCCCATGTTTCTCCTCATAGGTCCTCTTGTCATTGCCAGGCGTCAAATATTCCATCGACAGAACCAGAGCAACGAGCATTGATGTCCCAACGACTGTCGTAGACATGGCGTTACCGGCCAAGTCAGAGAGATTATCCTCAGTTTCGCGCGTAAGCAACAGCTCGTCTATAGGAAGACCTTGTAAGTGGAGTGCCTCTAATCCAACCATTGGTCCGCCACGATTGGTGATGTAGGGAATCATGGATGGGGTGAGACACGGCGATATGCCAACCCGATTCGATCCAGTGGAGCGGTCCACGTTCTGCGAGAGGTTCCATACTTGACTGGAGGAAGAACACGTCAGTGGCTACACTAAGAGACCCCATAGCAGCTTACCTTTTGTAGGCGGGATCAACGCCATTCACAGCTGATCGGAGCAACGAGATATCCATAAGGTCCCAAACCCGTTCAACCTGACCAGAGACCCAATCTGCCCAGCCATAATCAAGTATCGTGACGGAGCCACCTTGGAAAAGGTAAGCGGTAATCATTATGTCGATAAGATATAAGTTAATACCTTCATCCCAGTTCGTCAACGGACGCTTAGATCCAAGGGCTTCCTCCAAGCGAGTGCGCTGATGACGAGACTCGCAACGACCCCAGTCTGTCCGACCCGTTCTTCGGTCCAGCGCATTGTAACTCTCTTTAACAAGTCTCTCCCTCGCTTGATGGATGCGAGGGTCGTCGGACGGTAAGAGGAAAGCATCAAGAGTGCAAGATGCGTTGCGCTTCATGGACGCCATGAGCTTGACCCACTTCTTTGGAATGCTGGATGACTGTGCGTTGACTGCCATCATGTAGCCACGGGTGCGTGTGTGGGGGACATAATAGGCTTTTGTGTCCAAGCGGATCTGCATTGCACTGTATTTCGCCTCCTCGAATTTCTTGACAACCGTTGACCAAGGAGCGCTGCACACGTTCTCCAGGATTACAACTGGTGGGCGATGTTTCTTGACCCAGTTGAGCATGCCGTGAAAAGTCCGACCAGACTCTCCGCCTTGATCAATGTCCTTCTTTTCATTGTTGAGATTCGAGTAGTCGACGCAAGATGTACCCGCGATGAGGATGTCAACGTTACCGGGGACGAATGCTTTGGCGCCATAGGCCGTGTATCTATATTTTAGTCAGAATCTCGGGCTGTGAACATAAAAACACTACGCAGCGTACGCATAATCGTCACCGAGCTCACATACATCCCGAAAGAGGAGTGGTGGTTGAAAATTTCGCTCAATGTACGCTTGCTTAAAGGGAACAATCTCACAAGAGAAGACATGCTCCACATTAATAGTGGTGCCGTACTTCTCGGTCATAGCACGACTAATGAGATTAAGGGCCAGAAGAGGAGACTCTGTCCCAGAGCACATTGTGGCGACGCGTAATGGCCGTCCCTTGATGTGCTCCGCCAGCGTTTTGACCTCAGATAGACGGGAGACGATGTCGAGGAAGAGGTCGGGAAGACGAGAGATAGGAGGCAAGGTCGAGTCTTCGGGTGAGACATACTTTTCCTTCTTACCTGTTATACCCACCTCGTCCTCATCCTCATCCTCTTGATCCATGTCGATGTTCATAGAATTGCGGCCATAGGTGGACTCCTCGCTAGAGGCACCCTCCGTTTCTTCTTCAGCAGGATCGGATCGCGATTTGTTAAAAAATTGAGATATTCTCTTTTGTTTCATTCTATCTTTAACGGACGACATGAAGATTGAGGAAAAAGAGATGTGGGGGAGGAGCGTTGGCAAGTCGCGACCGTTACTCAGCGCGTGCTGACAAATTGATCACGAGGACGCGTCCTGTCACTGTCACTGTCACACTTTGCTGCTGCTCATCATGATGACTGACGCCCTCCGCACGATAAAAAACAAGATAAATGAGATCTATGGAGATGATTCCGTTTCCTGGTTTGACAATTCCTATATCGTCGACTGGCAAGTGTCTGAATGTTCTTTTCTAACAAAAATAATGCCCCTGATCATGATGAACGCTGGCAGGGTTGTCGTGTTAGGATTATTCTTTCTCGGTCAATTCATTTGGGCTCAGCCGGTCTTTGAGAGGGACTTCTCCCCCAATGACCCACTTATTCAACATCCCCACACTTCTTCCGAACGGTAGTGTCTCTCTTTACATTCGCTCTGATGCGATCACTTACACGAACCCGGTTATAAGAATCCCAAGTTACACAAACAACCTGATTGCCGGAGCGGTGCCTGTTATACTCGTTATCGTCATAGGGGGATACAGAAACTCGTTACACGAACTCCACCATGGCTTGCTTGCAGCAATTTCTGGCAGGTTCGTCGTACCGCAAGACAAGACGTCGAGTCTATCGCGCTAATCATCTATAGCTCCTTGAATCGCGTAATCACGGAGGCCCTGAAGAACCGCATCGGTAAACCTTGGTTATACTATAACTGACGTCAACTTCTCCTTACATCGATGCACTTTCATCCAGGTCGACTCCGCCCAGACTTTCTAGCTCGGTGCAAATGGGACGCCTCGCGGCAGGTCTGCACTGGGTACGTATGGAGATCATTCTCCACCGAACCATTGCTCATACAGTGCAGAGACGTCTACCAAATCTTTGATGGTCGCAAATCATTTCCCTCTGGCCATTCATCCACGGCCTTCGTCGGAATGTCATTTATTACCTTGTTTTTAGCAGGCAAAACGGCTGCTTTGTGCTTCAATTTCACACCATCTCGTGGCGCTTTCCTCCGTAGCCGATTTGCTCGCTTATGTTTTGTCCTCTTGCCATTGGTTTATGCCTCCTGGGTCGCCATCACCCGTATCGAGGATTACGTGCGTCGATCCTCAGACTGCTTCCTGGCGCTAGACTGATTACTTTCGAAAGCGCCACCACCAAGAAGATGTGATTGTTGGGAGTGTCATCGGTATCTTCTCGGGGACCATCTGCTACCTTCTTTACTGGCCAAATCCTTTCTCTGCAAGCAGTTTTTCTGCGGAGACGATGGGCCGCCCCAGACTGGCCGCCATCAATGGCGTCCCTGGCGAATCCAGAGGCGTCGGGGCTCTCGGGGGCTATAGACTAGCGCCCGAGGGCCCTGACCTCGAGTCTGTATGACATTGAATTCATTTTTAGATGTTATGTCACCATCCGATGGAGAATCATAAGGTTACCCGCTTTACAGTAATGGCACGTTCCTAGGTACCTTGACTGCTGCCTGGCGGAGACTGAGCCCAATTGCACATCTATGTCCTGTTGTCCTCCTTTGTTCTGCAGTCTCGACGCTCTCAGCTACACGGGGTGTTTCCCTTCTCCACGATCGTCTCTGCGACCCCGCCATTATGTAATATACGGCATCAATATTGTTGGATTATTCGATTAGGGCTTTGAAAGGCAGGTGAAGCAACTGAAGATTGGTGATCCGAGGTCCCGGTTCTAGTTCCATGCCTACGCGGTGGTACAGTGCGCAGCCCCACCGCTGGAAAAACTCAAAGTACTCGACGTACTCAACCCTGGGCCCTTCCAACTCCTCCCACCCACGTGGCATTCATACGGGCGCATCCATTCATTCAGCTACCAACGCCGACTCCCCCGTTCGACTGCCGTTACTATCTATATACACATGCACCCTACTACCATGTCATTTTTCATTTAGCACTGAATTATTTCCAAGCAACGGGATGTCTTGATTTCATAAATGTCCTTTTAATTTTGGGCTATTTGTGCATGAATATCATAATGTCCAGATGAGGGATAGTACTCAGATGTAATACACCCGTTTTCGTGGTAGAGTCGCCATGCGTTGGCATGATGGGTGCAGTATCAATCACTTGAGTCTCCCACGCGCATATGCATGTGCACTGCATGTGCCGCAACGGTGAGTCCGTGAGCTTCCTGACCCATGCTTAGAACTATGAAGAACCATCGTTCCGAACAAACACCCAATTATCCCCCACTTTCTGCATCCGACCTCCCGTACCCGTCCCACCGTCGCCCTCCTCGCCCTGACCCGGACCAGCTTGCGCCACCTGTTCGTGAACAGGAGCATCCTGTGTCTGGCTGCTCTGGATATCATTAGTGTGCTCCCCCAAGACGATCGCATCCGTGTCATTCGCATCCCCATACCCCCCATATCCATCGCCTCCATACTCCCACCCGGCCCGGCCGTTTCCACCCGTTCCACCCGAGTGAAACCCCCTGCGTCCGCCCCGACTCTCGAATGCACCGCCCCTACCCCGACCTCCTCGCGGAGGGCCTCCACGACTTGTAGAGTCACCCATCCATCTCTGACCCTGACCAGTTGTCCATTGATTAGCCTGCTGCGCAGCAGGCCCACCGGGCAACACCTGGTTTGCCATGCTAACGGTGAATTCCATGACGAACATCATCAATTCCTCTTGTAACGGCTGACGCCCATTCGTAGCGGCCCACGCCTTTCCCAGAGTTTCCCACGACGAGGGTGACGTTGGGTCGAAAGTCGAGTAGTCGAAGGATTCTAGACCCACGTCGCCCGCCTTAACCTGGTGTAGCGCCTCGCTGACACCAGCGGCGTTCGCAGATGCCGTCTGCGGTGTAGTAGCGAATGCCGAAGATTCCTGCTCGTCGGATACCGGCGGTGATCCCTCCACGACGGCGAGGTTCGATGTGGGCGACAGGTGAGCATGAGCTTGCGCGGCAGGTGGCGGTGGCGCCGGTCTTGGCTTGGGATCATCGGACGTTTCGCTTCTCCTTCCATCGTCATCAGAAGACGGCCTAATTTCGCGTCCAAACTCGTCTACCCCGGGATGTTGTTGTGAGGACGAGGCTCCGGCTGCGTCGAGATCGGGTTGGTCTGTGACGGACGGTCGATGTGGTGGGCTGTACGGCTTTATATCCCTCCGACTGGCACCTCCGTATCTACTTCGGGGCGGGCTCCTCGATCGACTCGTTCGCCCGTGCCCGCCGGGGGGACTGCGCGCGGTATCATAAAATCGTTCGCGGTAACCTTCCCGATCGCGATCGCCGAACCGCCCGCGTCCGCGGGACCGGTAACCACCTCTAAATCTACCCCTATGACCGTGATAATTATTTTCCTCGACAAGGGGTGATGCCTGGTAGTTACTGCCGGCATCCCACGGCTTATCCGGCGTGATTCGTGGATTGTTCCAGTATGTAGGCGGATTGGATGGGCCAGCGACAACCTCGGAGGATGCTGTGGCAGGCGCTGGTGGTGGCTGATGTGTCCGAATAGGGGGAGTTTTTGCCTCAGAATAATTGACTGTCTGGGTTAATTGTTGAAATAATTTTAATTGATTCGCGTCAAGGTGAGGCAGTTGCACTTGTACATGTGCGGATTGAGCATTATTTGTTGTTGTTTGGCTAACGACCAGTCAGGATAAGCTGGACAGGTTTCTCTGAAATTTTACTTACTGGCTATCCGCAGACATCGGGACGTTGCTGGCCTGGGAAAGAAGAGCCAGCAGCGTTGCTTGTACGGAAGCGGCCGGGTCTGTGGGTGTCTCGGCGCTCGCAGGCAGATTCAAAGCCGCCTGCGGAGGCGCCGGGCGGATCACGGGCCCCATTACGGCGTCCGACAGAAGTGGTGCGGGAACTAGCACGAAACATATCAGACATTCGCCATTTCTCTCACTTTCCAAAAAGCGTAAAGCGAAAGTATAGTTTGGGATTGCATAAAAGGGGAGTACTTAGCGAACATAGAATCGAGACAAGATAAGCACCTGGAGCAGCGTCATCACCCTTCAGAACGTTTTCCAATCTCGTCAACACCGCTGGTGGGAATGTAGTCGACTTGGTCCAGATGTCGAGTATCTTCTTCGCCTTTTCCTATAATCCATAGTACCACAGCAGGTAGTCAGAACCCTCGTTCATTTCGCCTGGCCGTTAGAAAAAGAGACGAAAAACTATGAATACATATGATGAACGCGCAGAGACAGTTCTTGTGACGCGTTCATTGTAACGAGCTACGACGTGTGTAATCCGGGATTCGGGAAGCTCAGGTTCGCAAGATGCCTCGCGGCAGCAAGGCTGAATACATGCCCTCGGCGGCGCAATGCAGATGCCATACTTGGCACTACAGCCTTTGGCAGACCTACCCTTGTATCCTGTGAAGGGAGAACAACTAACACAAAGAGATTCTCCCAGGTATAACAGGAGATTAGTTTGTATAATATGTTTTTACTGACCTTGCCTTCCGGCACAGCAGAATCCTTCATGTCCTGAAATAAGCCCTCCAGGACAGCCTCCAGTTTGAGCAGGAATGTGGCGCTGTTGCCCGACTTGGCCTCACCAGTGCACCCGTGCTTGAGGGCATGATCGCGAGCAGCACGTGCCAACGCGTCAAATGCGTATAGACTAGGCACCTTATGCTGGGGTTGCAGAGATATGTGTGTACGATATAACAAGGATACCATTTGCGCATCGTTCTGGAGTCAGAAAGTCAGCAGGCGGTTCAGTAGGCAAGACAAGCAACGGCAAAGGATGAGCTGAGATTGGTTTCGTTTTGGAATAGCCGTGGAAAAGGTGAAACGCACCTCAAAGCACCTTTTTGCCGCCCCACTCAACCTGGTCATCTTGGTAACTGACGCACGCTTGGCCGACACAACATCCTTGAGGGCATTCTCGAACTCCTGAAGGCCATGATGATCAGCCACGGCACTCCTACGAAAAGTAGACATTGTCAGTATACCTCAAAGGAGGACATTTATGCACTTGATATCCAGCAGTTCGGGTTCAAGGTTCGCAACACGCCGGGGTGGGCACACCGACTGGCAAAATGACTTTGGGTGGCTTGAGTGAGTTGCAGGGTTGCTCTGTTTGTCACTGTTGTCACACGGGCGTCTGTCCGACTCTCAAGTCTCAACTCGAGGGCCAGGACCGGGGCCGAGATCTGACCGCCTCTATCTCGGACTGCCTTGCAGGTCCCTGCTTTACTCACTCTGTCATATCTTTACACTTAACATACACCCTTTCTTCCTTCTCCTTGGTTTTTGTCCCCAGATGTTTAACTTTGGAGGTCATATAACGGGTGACAATGACTTGGCCTCTATCTGCTACTAGAATGAGCCGACGACCCGGTCCAATCACATTGCTCGCAGTTCTGGGATACAGAAAGGCAAAAATTTTCCCTCTCAACTCAGGCACGAGTCGTGCGCGTCGGTTCTCGAATTAATCGACAGTGGATACAATCAGGAAATCATGGTGAGTGAGAATGTCCTGCCATAAGCTTATTGATCATATTTGCGCGTTGGGGCGTGTCAGCGAAGAGCGCGCGGACGAGCTTTATCAGCTCATGTGTCTCAAAGTCGATGAGAGCACCTTCATCAAAGAGGTAGCTGACATCTGCCAGGGAGGCCTCCTGAAAGAAAAGTCCGTTCAAACAGATTCTAATTTGTCAACAGAAACGACTTACCAAGAGCTCGGAAAGATACGAGAATTTGAGCCACGCTGGGACGCACCCAACAACAAAAGAAGGCTACAATCACATCACATGGGTACAACTGGAAAGGCAGCCAACAGATAAGAACGTACTTGTTCAGGAGCATCCACGAACAACCCTTCAAGAGCATGTAGTATCCGACAGAGCTCGCTTAGACGGTGGGATTCAACTTCAGTTATATCTGGAAGCGCAAGTATGTCGCCCATGACACTCGTAAGGCAGAAATTCACAAGCGATCCAAGTGCGTCGAAGTACTTGGATTTGTTCAGAATATCCTGCATTTACTCTATTATAAACAACTGGGAGGAAGAGGACAAGACTGCTCACCTTCCACTGTCTCGCAACCCTCCGCACATGCGACAATACGCCCATTACGGTCTCTTCACATTCATCATAATGATCCTGTTCAGCAGTACCGACAAAACCGTCAGCCTTCTTCAGAGAGTCCGCCACCAAGTCTTGTTGTATATCCTGCAATACACGTCATTCCCCAGAACATAACAAACATACAGGATAAGCACACCCACAATACTCTGTTCATACCATCTCTTTCCTATTGCTTCCAGGGAATCTGCTGTCTCAACAAGCCTGTCCTTGGTGCCGACAGCGCATTGTTGTGCAGCACTGAAAGCCCTCCCACGCGCGTATATACAGTCATTTGCAAACACGATACATTTGGGCTCAGCCGGCTGACCAAACCTGACAGGATACAGCGCCCGAAAAAGATCAAGCACCGCGGGTGCTGTCTGGAGTATTACCGAACCTCGTGTCTGCTGTTGCGTTGTGGATGCCTTGGAATCAAAGATCGTTGTTGATGCAAATTCCTCGCCTTCGCGTAGAATACCATCGACAGTATCGGCAAGTTGCTGTGCGCGCCCAGAAACGGCGTACGTTTCTGGTTGAACTACTGACCTTGGTGGTTTCTTCTTGCTCGGGAGAGTGGCGTTGTTTGTCCCAACAAGTTCATTTCTCCCTGCTGTCGCTGGAGGCGGCTGTCGGGTAACGTCTGTAGGTGAGCCTCTGATTGTTGGTGGCGAATGTTGGGGAGAGGCCTTGGCTTTCGCCTTGCTCGCAAGCTTTTCGAGGCGGCTAGCAGGTTTTGGCGCGGGAGCAGGAGCAGATGGAGGCGGCGAAGGGTCGGAAGACTCTCCCCAAGGGTCGTCGTCCCATTCGGCACCATTCTCAGAGGAAGATGCCCGAGGAGAGGTATTCGCAGGGGGATTCGATTCTTCGCCTTCGTCATCCCAACCCCAGGCAGAATCATCAGTCGTTGGTCCCGACTTTGTCAATGTGTCCCTTGGGGGAATGGGCTCCGGAGGGACCTCGGGTGTAGCGAGTTGAGGCTCAGTTGGTGCGTCATCGAACCCCCACGCATCCTCTTCCTCTGTGGCGGAGACTATATCGTCGGTATCCCCACTCTCTTCCCCTTCCAATCCCCATGCATCGTCACTGACATCTTGGGCCCCTTCGGAACCGGAACCAGAGCTTTGAGTAGCAGGGACGGAACCGGGCAGTGGAGTCGGTGGAAGATTCAATGAATCGACCTCGATACGAATTTGCAAACTACCGTCTTGACGTAGAATCATCTGTCTTGCATCTTCCAGTATTTGTGCCCTTCGTTTCCGCTCGTAGTGTGATGACACCGCGTCGGCCCATGTTTCAATCTCACGGTCGCGTAGGTCCTGACCAAGCATGCTCACAATATACTTCTCTTCCAATTCCCTGGCCTGCCTCACGAGGTGAAGATATGACGGTAGAGCTACAAGCGAGGACGGGAGGTGGGAGACCAGAAACTGCTGTAACAAAGCAGCAGTAATCGGTTTGCATAATGTTTTCTTGAAGCTTGCTACGTGTGAGGGAGGCAAAGCAGCGAACAGATGCCCATCGAGAAAATCCAGGACGGCGGCCACATTTTTCAAACGCAGTGATAGATCCTCAGCAGTAGACGGAGAGGGAAGAAGAGAGAGCGTCTGCCACGAAATCCCGGAGGAATCCTTCGAGGATGAGTGGTCGAGAGAGGTGGGGTTCTTGAGAAGATGATCAATGTAGTATGCGTTGATGTCGCGACGAAGCATAGCAAGGTGGTTTGAAAGGGAGGTTTCGGAAATGGAGGAAAGTATCGACGATAAGTTGAGGACAGTCGTTGACTGGCGAACTGAAACTGTGTGAGGTGTCTTCAGTGGCATGGACCATAAATGGACCCACCTTGGACTGAAGGCCATATCGTGAGTTCACGATTGGAGAGTACCAAACTCCTCGCATACGCGTCGTTAAGCTGTTCTTCTACGCGGTCTCTTACGGTCCTGAACGCAACCTAGACGAGAAGAAAACCAAAAGATTCAATCGGCCATAATAGGCACTGTAATGAACCAGACAATACCTTCAAGCTTGAAAACACCTCTGCCTCTGTCAAGGCGGGCGGCGCGGCATCCAGTAAACCCTGAAGCCGAGTTAAGGTTTTCACGGCGTCGGCGAGCCGCCCTTCATTGGCAAGACTGACAAGGGCGTCATATTCCTTCCGACATTGTAGGAGAGATTCCATTGCGTCATGTGTCGTTTCGGTGTCTTGTGTTTCTTGTGCCAATGCGGCATGCGCGGACAAGGTGCGTAGTAGGGAGGGAATAGTCCCGAGCTTCGCAAAGATTTCAATTGTTATGTCGCAAAAAGATTGGAGACACCCGCTACCTCTGGATGCGACACGCCGTCGTCGAGCTCGTTCACATTTGCAGTTAGTGCGGCAGAGACGTTCTCGCACGGTCTTTGAGGATGCTAGTTGTTGTTCGAGCAGCAGAAGATCACCACGTATCCGCTCGTGTATTTTAGTCTATGGAGGCGTTAGTATACAAAGGTTGTACAATTCAGACATGGGGGATGCACTTTAGACTCGAGTATGGCTTCGTCAAGCTCTGCGAGCCATGACGCTGCAAGACCTGCATTTAATGTCTTTACAGTTGCGGAGGATATTTTGGTAAGAATTCGCGAGGAGATGTCTTGAGAGGCCGCTTTTCGCGGTAAATGGGAGGGGACTGGAAAGGCCATGCATCATGCGGGTATGTACAGCAACAACAAGCATGCCTCCGGGCCGGCCTGCCGCTGTTGCCAACGAACAACTTAAAAGTGTCATGCATTCGAGAAATATCGCTGTCATGCAGCAAAAATGTAAAGAACAGGCCATCTAAACATATATAGAGTACTACTCTTTTGACTTTGCTTTTGCTGTCAGTTCCACTGCATTCTTAAACGCTCCCAGGAGCGCGGTCAGCTGAAGCCTTTCATTTGCCCCAGCTGATAACCGATATCTGTCAAAAGGTGAGCAATGTGACGTGGATTAGAACAAAGTAAGATAACTGACTCCGTTGTTGCCAGTTGGTCCAAGAGGTATACTCGCGCTGCGGGTGGAAATTCAACAGTATCTATATATTCATATGCCCCAGCAAGGAGATCTTGTAGAGCCAGACCCCTGTCGGTCTTGAGTGCAGTGATCACTAACCCCAATCATCGGATTTATGTCAACAACTGTGGACGTAGGAGCACTCACTCTGATGGGAGGTCGTGAACTCTTCTGTTAGCATCGAATTCACAATAGCCTCGATGTCCGCCGGGTGTGGGCTTCCGGTGCACGTGTAAACTTCGGTCTCTCCTATGCGTTCATAAGCTGCATGACAGGCTTGCAGTACGTTGAGAGCACGCCGCATATCTCCCTTTGATAGCTTGAGCAGAGCGGCTTTGCCATCATCAGTGAGCTTGACACTACATAAATACGTTAACGAAGTAGGAAGGCTTTCGATAAATAAGTCGCACTTCTCAGCCTCCACGACATGGTTCAACCTCCTCTCGACTTCTACCATAGGGAGCGGCGAAAAGCGGAAGCGAGTACAACGGCTTTGAATTGCGGGGATTATTTTGTTGACATAATTGCAGATGATGCAGAAGCGGACATTCTTTGTGTACTGCTCGATGATACGGCGAAGAGCAGCTTGCGCGGCCGTGGTCATCATGTCTGCTTCGTCCAATACTATGAGTTTGAAACCCTTCGAAAATAGCGTTCGGGTCTCTGCGAACTGCTTAATCTGTTCGCGGACGACGTCGATGCCTCTGTCATCGGAGGCATTTAGCTAGTAGAGTTGAGCACTTTAATCAGAACCTGTGGATAGGATCACACCTCAAGGATTTGTTTGCGAAATGTGTGACCATATATTCGCCTTGCCACGGCGATAATTGTCGAGGTCTTTCCGGTACCAGGCGGGCCATAAAAGAGAAGATGAGGTAGTCTGTTCTTCTCAATAAATTTTTCGACTGGTTTGGAAACGATGAGCTAAACGGAAAACAGTGAAGATTGGAGGACTGACTAGTGCCAGTAATATCTTTGTGAGAAACAACATCATCCAATGTCACTGGCCTATATTTCTCCACCCTGTGTGTGTGTGTCTGTTGGCCATTATCTTGAACGCGAGAGAGATTTCATGTACCAAGGGAGAGTGTCGTCCCTTCCCCCTGCGGGGTCCTCGAGTTCATCCTGAAAGACAGCCTTGCCTTTCCCTTTGGCAACTGACGAGAAGGAGGGAAATTCTGGGTTAATTTGTTGCATCTCTTCGTCACTGTCCATGATGGAAGAGTTGAAGCTTGAAGACGCGTTCGCCAGGCCCAGACTCGACGCGTTCTCAATGACGCGACGCGCCTTGCTCGGCGTAATGCGAGGAAAACCTTATTTTGATCTCACGCACAGACCATCGACGGAAACTCAAAAGCAGATCAAATATTTGTACTTACACTTCATTCAACGACCGGTTTGCCTCGTCGAAGACTCCACCGATCTGTTCGCTGGATAGATAGAGGCGTCCAGTCAGCATGTTTACTATCATCCTATCATGCCTTGGCTAATTTTCTCCTAGTACAAGATGCAAATCTTTGTCAAGACGTGAGTATTTTTTTCTTGAGGGATCCTTCTCGAACTCATGATTTACCCCTCGTAGCCTCACTGGGAAAACGATCACCCTAGAGGTGGAATCATCGGATACTATCGACAATGTCAAGGCCAAGATCCAAGACAAGGAAGGGTAAGCTTTCGGACCGCTTCTCACAAAGCTGTCTGTGACTGATCAACCCTAGCATTCCTCCGGATCAACAGCGTCTCATTTTCGCAGGAAAACAACTCGAGGATGGTCGCACTTTGAATGACTACAACATCCAAAAAGAGTCCACCCTTCACCTCGTTCTCCGCTTACGCGGTGGCGCGAAGAAGCGCAAGAAAAAGACATACAACGTATGTTTCGCCATGTTAATAGTTACCCTTGATCTTTCAACTTCTGTGATGTATATAGACCCCCAAGAAGGTCAAGCACAAGCGCAAGAAAGTCAAATTGGCCATCTTGAAGTATTACAAAGTGGAGTCCGATGGCAAGATCAAGCGTCTTCGACGCGAGTGTCCAACCCCTACTTGCGGAGCTGGTGTCTTTGTGCGTGTATTTATCCCTGAGTTGCCAGCACCACATTAATTCTCTTACTCTTGTAGATGTCGTTCCATGAAGACCGCCAGTACTGTGGCAAGTGCGGTTTGACGTACACATTCCAGCCCGGTACAAAACCTCCTGTAGCGTAGCCACCCCTTGCCGTAGCAGCCACCTCATGTGCCTTGCAATGAAAACTATACACGCAAATCTTCATATTTTAAGCATTGCCCTTTCAGAACGGATACGCGATGATTAAGAGATTGAATTGCCGCCTTTTCAATCAATAAAAGTATGTGAAACGTCACTTTTGCATGGACTTTGTAGGGCGAGTTTCCGAAATATCAACTGCATGGTTTCTTGTCGCTTGGTGAAGTGAAAGCAAATAATGATAATTAAAGCCTATGTTAGTTAAGGACGCGAAGGAAGATGGGGGTGGTCCAAGGTCCAAGACTCGTGTCGTGTTTGTTTTTGGTAGGAGCATCCCAAATACCGTAAATTGTTCTCAGGTTCCATGATCCAGTCTGAGCAAACTCGATTGTTTGGAAGTTGGGGCCAGGACATGTACAAGCGAACGCGAGAGCGAGGGGTGAGAAAAGGACTACACTTGCCGTACTTACAATTCATGTGATTTGTATGGTGATGCTCGACAGACATTAGGACTTGTACATACGGTATCTCGGGGTCTTCCAACATTCGATCCATTCTGCCGGCGGAATATTGATGTCATAGATGCTCGTGCAGTCGGCACCACAAGTTCACAGCTACGAATCAAACCTGCAGAATAAGATAAAGAGCCTTCTATAACAGGGTAATCTATACAAGAAACAAGTAAGAACAGGTGAGAAATGTCACATTGGAGATTGAATTACATTTTGCTAGTGTATCAGAGCTCGTTAGGAATGAAGGTCTAAAAGAAGTTCTACTGCGTAACTCTATGGATGAAGGGCATTAAAGTCAGCTAAACCATTCTATCGAACAGAGAATTCTATGGGTGGTTGGGGTAAAGAGAGAAATGAGAGTGGCCAGCCAAACTCAAACTGGTACCGCGTGGCCACCAAGGCCATGATAACACTCGATTACATCTGTCCAAGACGTTGTTTCGTCACCACAATCAAACTCGATCTCCTCGAGTTCTGGGAAGGCGCGGTAAATGCATTCTGCGAGGCCGACAGGGTCTATCGTCTTGCCCGTACGCACGCACCCGATCGTCAAGCGCGTGAGCACTGTCTGCGAAGGAACAACCAAGGGCGGATGTGCGGGCGGGGGAAGGACTGCGACGTCAGTAGGGAAACAGAGCATACGCAGACGCGGGCAACGCCCGGCGAGGACGGTCAAACTGGCGGGGGTAGCGGCGTGCGACTGCGTTGTGAAGTATGCCGGCAAGTCGAAAGACTCGACGGGACGCGACCACAGGGTAAGTTCCTCGATTTCGGGCCACCAGCTTGCGATGGTTGCGAGGTCCGCGTCGCTTAGGTCTGGAGGGACGCATGCGTCGAGCGCGAAGCGGCGCAGGTGGGTGAGACGGGCGAGTGGGGTAAGGGTGGCGAGAGTGATGTGAAGCTTAGGCGGGGAGATGTCGTCGAATGCCTCGCAGAAGCTGGTCAAGACCTCGAAGGAAAGGTCCGTCAGGGAAGAGTGAGTTTTTTCAGCAAGGATGGCAAGCGCGGGCGTCCAGGAATCGACGGAACGGGATTTTGTGTCCGATTCCAGGTGGACGGTGTGCAACCTGCCCTCTGGAAGGTGCGTGAAAAATACCTCGGCTGCCGCCGGGGATATGCGGATACGAAGGGCCCGAAGAGATGGGAAGAGCGCGGTATTTGAGCTGACGGCACCAAAACCTTCGGTCAGGTCTGAGGTGTTTGGCCAATCTAACTGCAAACGCAAATTTTCTAGGTTCTGGAAACATGCGACGGATGCTAGCGTACGTGGCATCAGTTGGGAGCCACCGCAAACGCTAAGGGATCGAAGCTCGCGCATGAAAGCAATTGAGTTGATAACTTGATTCGAAAGCCGACCCCGCAAGCACAGGCGTTGTAGATTCGTCGAGACACGCGCGACAGCATCCAAATAGACATATAATGATTCATGGTGCCTCCGCGTCTCTTTGGTGGTGCGAAAGCCAACATCAATAACGATGCTCTGCAAGCTGTGCGACAGGTATAGAGCAAGGGGGAAACCCTGCCTGGTCGCTTCCTTCAAATCTAAGTTCACAGACCGGAGCGAAGGAAGAACTGGGCTTTTGGACGTATTTGTGTACATGAGGTTGGGATATAGCATGCACCTGGGCAGAGAGCACATTCCTTGACCCACATTTCGGACCCGCGAAGCGTAGGCATGGAACGGTGTAAGAGGATCAGAGGGGATATAACCACATGGTACATCCTATAACGCATGTTATGGCCAGCGTTGTTAGCACAGCCAGGTTTGTTACGAGCAGTACACTCACGTGCGGAAGAAGGGCAAGTAAAGGGTCAACCGAGGCAACGGACGCCCACAGATAGTCCAAGGCGGGGTCCTTCCATGCACGACACACGGTGGCAAGATGGTAAAAGGTTTTGAGAGCAGGTAAACGATCCAAGTCGCGGTCAATATGGTCGAGGATAATTCTGAGAATTTCATCTAGTAGGAGGACCGGATGCATTTGGTGTGAGTATTATAGAAAGATGGGAACTGGCTCGAACGCGTTGGGGCTATGGTAGTGAGGAGAGAAAGAGAGGTGGGGTTGACGGAAAGCAAGGTGGCTTGTTAAAGGAGGCCCGATTAAACGAAAGTGGCGCAAGAACGACAGTTGAAGGTGAAAGGAAAAAGTACGGAACAAAAGAAAGGCGACATCGGCCTAGGAGAAGAGATCTAGGTAAGACCGGTGGCAGGTTGCGTAGATGGCGGCGGCGAGTGTGAGGCGAGGCGGGGAAAGAAAGTTGGACTCGGACACAAGTGGCGAGTGGCGACTTTTCCTCAATTTCCTCCCACGGCCATCTCGGCGAAATGAAAGGAAAAGCTAAGGCGAGCGTCGTCCTAGCGACTCATGCATACTCTACTCTATCCTACTGCTGCTATATGACCGGACCTTGGAGAACCAAAACGGTCTCTCGTTCTTCAGCCCCAATGCTGTCGCCTCCCCGTCCTCTAAATTTATCGATTCGTACTCGTCGAACTCTAACTTATTCCACCGGCCCAATGGACGTGACCGCAGTGTCAGCGTCATTTGAAATGAGTAGCGTGCGGACGGATTGGATGGATCCATCAGGTTCGAAATCTGCACAGTTAACCCGGAGAGCTTCCACGTGCCAATATAGAACCCCTGGGAGAGATTTAAAAAATGAATCATGGCATTGGTCCATCCCGCACCTTCATGCGAAGAGATGGTCTAAGCATTGTGATTATATGCTGTGGCTCGTGTTCTTCGTTCGCGAGGAGCGAAATGACTTGTCCATTCGGGTAGAACCGCCTGAGCGTGCATGAAAGAGACACTCGGGAAAGATGTCGTAATGGGTACGCACAAATAGCGGTGATAGGTGATAAGGTGACTTATCTGTGACACGTCAGCCATTCATTTGCGCGAGATAATAAGCTCGATGCCGACATTAACCCATGCATTCTCGCTCAGCCCGTGTCGTCTGCAACTTTCAATGAATGACACGAAGGATGGACTTCTTTGACGGGAAAATACATGTAATGGCATACCGCGATATACACGCCATCCAGTCGTACGCGTGGCTGCTCAATGTACACACGGCGATAATTTGATGAGTACTTGTCTAAGATGTCGTCAAGCGTCTCGTCTGGTGAGATTTGTGGCGGCTTGTATATCGTCTCTACGAATGACCTGTGAAGAGATTCACAATGAGAACTTCTTCGTTCAACCATGACAACGTGCGGAAGAGGCCGTTCGAAGCAAATAGGTTCATAATGATCGACGCCGCGCATTAGAGAAGAAAGAAAGTAACAAGTCGGACCTCCATATCGTGGCGTCGAGTGTAATCATCCTCGCCTTCCTGCTCACCAGCGCAAAACGCTCAATTGCGGCAGCGCCTAAGTACCTGAGGGTGTGTACCAGGAGTTCGTCTGGGAGTCGCTGGAGAGGTGACAATGCCCTCTCGTCCTCGGGCTCGAACGATAATGGCACAGAAAAGTTTGCCAAGATGCTCGCGAGTAAACCGGATACCTGTCGCTCGGTGTGATGAGGAGAGGATGGAGGCTTCATGTATACCACCCCAGGAACAACAGAATTGGATCGTGCATTCATGACGGAGACGGCTGCTATGTTCTCCGCATTCTCCTCCGCAGTTGTCGCAGTCGGGGAAATGGCCTCTAGGGCTCGAGCCCTCTGCTCTTTGAGATGATACGACTTGTCGACACTAGAGTCCGTGCGAAAAGCCTGCCGGTACAGCCGCAACGCGTCGTCGAGTTCGCCAGCTTGCTCGTGCTTTACAGCTCTGCTGTACACCTCAAGTGCACCGTTACGCGACCGGAGTACGCCTGAATGGTGGGGAGGGGGAGAACTGGCTTTGGGAGTAGATGACTGTTCTGGAAGTGCAGCCGCGGGTTCTGCGAGGTCTTGCCGGGGCTGCTGCAACCATTTCTTTTCCTCTACCTCCCTCTTCCAGTTCTCACGGAAATTCCTGAGCTCGTCCGTCTCCTGCTCCCCGTCAGCGACCATGGAGTAAGGTATGATTGGCGTTGAGTGCCATAGGCGGCTGACTAATACCGGTTTCCATTGACGATTACATAAGAAACATCATGCGTGGCTCCTTTGGAATCGCTCGCTATTTCCTGCTCACTATTTCGGAGTCGAGTCTGGCCCTTTCTCCAGACCTTTCTCACCTTTATTCCTGTTGCCTCGAACCGCCACCTAGAGACAGGTCTCTCATGGAGAGCAACAAAGATGAGGCACTCCGCTGCCTTCACATTTCCCAGAAGCATCGTGCAGCTGGTAATCTCTCCTCCGCCCGCAAGTTTGCACAAAAGTCGTTGGCACTCTTTTCGACCCCAGAGGCCGTCAAGCTACTCGAATTGATTGATTCCGAGGCTGCCTCGTCTTCGTCATCTCGGTCTTCCGGTGGGTCGTCATCCTCGGCATCCACGACGACAGATCCTACATCCTTCACATCGGCAACGGAGACGCATCCATCTGCATCCGGTGCAAAACACCGGAGCACGCCCTCAACTGCCTCCAGATCGACAAGCACTAAGCAGAAACGGGAGTATACAGCAGAGAACCTTGCGGTAGTCAAGCGCGTACGAACGTGTCAGGTGACAGAATACTACGAGATTCTTGCGGTCAAGAAAGACTGCGATGAGGCAGATGTAAAAAAGGCGTATCGTAAGGTGAGCTACAGTGTAATTCATTGTCATGACGTATGCCAACTTTCCTACAACACATAGTTGGCGCTCGCATTACACCCAGATAAAAATGGCGCGCCAGGCGCTGACGAGGCATTTAAGAGTGTGTCATCTTGTTGAGACGTTTTCCAAATGTTAACTCTGTCTCAGTGGTTTCCAAGGCATTTCAGATTCTTTCAGGTTCGTACTTGGACCTGCATTGTTCGTAGAGGTCTCCTAATTTTTTTCTGGAACAGACCCACAAAAGCGGGCGATATACGACCGCAGTGGTGGTGATCCCGAGTCGAGATTCGGTGGAATGTCTTCTTCGGGACCTTCATCGGGATTCCCGACCAGTGCATTTGGCGGCAACACGTTTGAAGGGGAGCTGAGTCCAGAAGACCTCTTCAACATGTTCTTCGGCGGGGGTTCGGCTTTCACTACTGGCCCAGGTGATCTTTTATGCAGAGTTATAGGTTGAGTGTATAATCTGATTGTCATTTGTAGTGTTTACCGCTAGCTTTGGACCTGGAGGTTTCCGCACAACCCGCGTTCATACAACGCGCGGAAGGTCACCGCAAGAGCAACAACAGGAACCAGCTACTCCGCGGTCTCTCTTCGTTCAGCTCCTCCCTCTCCTTATATTGTTTGGGTTTTCTCTACTCTCTGCTCTCCCGAATCTGTTTTCCACGCCCCCTTTACCGGATCCACGCTTTTCATTTGAAACCTCCACGCGATTCAACCTGAAAAGGACGACGCAGACGCTTGGTGTACAGTATCACGTCAATTCGGCCGAGTTCTCTCGACATCCCATAGCGGCAGAAATTGCGCGGTCAGGACAGAGTGATGGACCGTATCCTGTGCCCGCTCTGCGGCGCTTTGAAGAGAATGTGGACCAGGCATTTACGCGGGAAACATACGAGGTATGTCAGCGTGGGTTGGAGTCAAAGCAACGTCGAAAGGACCAGGCTTTCGGCTTCTTTGGCATCGGCGCGGATTGGGAAAAGGTGAAGCAGATAGAAGCGGAAACTGTAGAGAGTTGTGAAACGCTGAAGCGGATGGGATTGCTCAGGTAGAGACCTGGACATAGGCCTAAGGGGCTAATTATGCGGACTCTTTATTCGCTTTCGTACTCATTCCGTATATTACATCTTATCGATACCTGTTTATTCCTCGCTCTGCAACGTATTATTCACCAACGTGCATTGTACTTGTACTCATGTCCTGAAGTACAAATCTGTCGAGCTATGGAATTGAGAAGAGACTGCGCCACGCATTAGCCCAGAAGGTAGGAAGCTTGGACTTCTGGTGACTTTACAACAAGCGCAATGGGTTGCGCTGAAAATCAGCCAGGTGCACGTGTGAAACGCCACCTGAAGGACGAGAAGTGGATAGCAATTGATTATTTGTTGACAAAACACGTTCTATTGGGGTGTGTGCTCTACGCCTCCTGCTTTTGTCGTTCCAACTTGAGATAGAACTCCTCCTGGCGTTGGACTGTAGGAGGAAAAGTCAAAAAAAGTCCATAAAAATCATTTGAAATTGCAAGACAAGAGGTTCGTGCACTGACCAGTCTTCAGATGAAAGCCATACCTGTTATAAAAAGGGTTAGCGAATATGTTGACGATGCTTGAGGGAAAAAGTACCGACCAATAGGCGTAAGCACTGGAGATGCCAAGGCCCATTGCGCAAGAGAGGTCAAGCCAAAGCCTCTTCCTGAGTTTTCCGGTGATAGGCGCGATGGGCATTGTGATGTGGAGGTGAGTTGTATGCGTTGGTCTCTGGTCTCGCCGGCTTAGGGAGTGGGCTTATCTGAGAGCTGTCGGTGGCCAAATAACGCCAAAGAAGGCATGATTACCTAAGCAGCACCGTACGAATGCCCCTGCGGCCGTCGCCTTGGCCTTTGCTTGCCTCATCTCCCTCCTCCTCGCTGCTCGTCTTGCAGACGCGCCACCAATCTATCAGTCATATAAATTGCCTAACTGTTCCACCAGAGGCGGACGATCCTTAGATCCTACGTCCTATCCGTGCCCACATTACACCCTCTTACCTCATGGATCCGGACACATCAAGCGGCTGGCGATTTGCCCAATGTTTCGGTGACAAAGGTGATGTAGAGGACATCACAGAAGGTAATTAGACCTCTCTTTGCGTCTGGTTCTGGTCCAGGTGTTGGGGCATGTCGGCTCTTTTCACACCCGCACCCTGGACCCTCGTGCGGCCCCCGCCCATCTTTCGCGCAATCACAGCTCACAAACTCCAATTCTGGACAGCCGATATCATTTCCGCCGTCGAGTTTGACTCTTCGGGAAACTACCTCGCAACGGGTGACAAGGGCGGTCGCGTAGTGTTATTTGAGCGAAATGACATGGTGTGCTCTGTCTCCTTTGTGGCCGCTTTACCGACGGTTGCTAATCTCACGCCCTGATCTATCTGCGAACCACGCACCTTTTGATATAATAGAAAAAGAGCTGCGAATACAAATTTTACACCGAATTCCAATCACACGAACCAGAGTTTGACTACCTCAAGTCTCTCGAGATTGAAGAGAAGATCAACAAGATTCGATGGTGCAAACGACAGAACTCTGCACATTTCTTACTCTCAACAAACGGTACGTCTTATGCCCGATCATTTTTGTCGCGTATGTACGTTCACTTATTCGTGCGTTTTACGTGGGGAGTAGACAAGACGATCAAGCTATGGAAAGTCTTCGAAAAGTCGTTGCGAGTGGTGTCAGAATCTAACATGAGCGATGGTCAACAAGCTCTTCCACCACCAGCGTTAAGACAGCATCTACGATTACCGCGTATGCAACATCAAGACAATATCATCGCTGCCGTACCCCGTAAAGTTTACTCCAACGCCCACGCGTATCACATCCATTCCATCACCGTCAACTCCGACCAGGAGACGTACATTTCTGCGGACGACTTGCGGGTCAACCTCTGGAATCTGAACATTAGTGATCAGAGTTTCAGTCAGTTGTTCTTATTGAATGCCTGTTCATCCTTGTCCTAACGTTTCGCCACCTAGACATTGTGGACATCAAACCAGCGAACATGGAGGAACTCACAGAGGTTATCACGGCTGCTGAGTTTCATCCGACACAATGCAACGTTTTCATGTATTCCAGCTCGAAAAGCAATATCAAGCTCGCGGATATGCGGGACTCTGCGTTGTGTGACCGGCATGCGAAATGTCCGTCCCACTCTCCATATCGGAACCTGTTGTGGGGCGAGATCTGACGATCTAACCATAGTGTACGAGGAGGAAGAGGATCCAACAAATCGATCATTCTTCTCGGAAATCATCTCCTCCATTTCCGACGTCAAGTTCAGCCGCGATGGGCGATACATCCTTGCACGAGACTATCTGTCATTGAGGATCTGGGACGTCAACATGGAGTCTCGGCCGTTGAAGACAATACAAATACATGATCACTTACGCGGCAAATTATGTGATCTGTACGAGAACGACTGCATCTTTGACAAATTTGAATGTACATGGAGTGGAGATGACAAGTGGGTACCTCCTCCTCTCATCTGTCCTTCCAAAGCGAACATCTTCCAGGAATGTTCTAACCGGTTCATACCACAACTACCTGCGCATCTTTGACGTGGAGACGCTGAACGATGTCGTGCTGCAAGCGGACAAGTCCGCATTCAAGGCGAAGAAAATTGGCGGGCCTTTGACAGGTAACAAGCAGCTTAGCGGTAAGAATGGAATCAAGCCAGGGTTGAAGGATGCCATGCAACTCGAGCCGCTGGACTTCAACAAGAAGATCCTGCATGCGAGCTGGCATCCGAGGGAGAACACAATCGCGGTCTGTGTCCTTGTATGGAGCGTGCGCTTCACCCACACTGATATATTGCGACGCCTATAGATCGCTGCTACGAACAATCTGTTCTTATACAGCGCCGCGTAGAACGCAACTTCGCCCCACGTTATGGTCATCCCCCACGATACGCACACTTACCCTTAGGTCATGATTCACCATGCCCTCTGCACATTTTTTGGACAATGCCCCCCTTTACCCCCTACCTATCCTCCTCCTCTTCCATCGCTCTACAACCCCCAACCCCTCAATTCTATCACCCACCAAATCCGCCACTCGTTTGCTACACTCACCACTTCTCCTTCCTTTCACCCTCTCCAAACCCTGTAGTTTCACACTCGTGCTTTCCAAGGCTCGAACCACCCATGTAGCCCATATGAGACGGACGGCGGCAAAGTGAACGGGGATGAACGGGAATAAGACGTGAGAGTAGAGCTATGGCGTACAACGACCGCTATATAGTGTTGCGGAGTTGAGAAGTAATGCAATAAAGGTTTCTTTGTATCATAACATCTCATTCGCGGTTTGCATCCTCAAGCTGCAGAATGGGCTCTTCCTTGACGGCGCGTCGACTAGGCTTGCGACCCTCTTTCATCATCTGGTTTATTCGGGCCAAATTTCTGAAGCGATCGCCTGACTGGTTGATTACCTACGGGTCACGAAAAATTCCCAGTATCGCTACGTCAAACTTCATAATCAAGTGTTGGGCTCGAGCGCATGCTACACGTCAATTTAGCCTAAACACGCTTCTAAAACAGAATCTTGGAGCTGTGAGCCGAAGGCGTCTGTAAATTATCATTTCGTCGTATTAGCTACTCGAGTAGTTTGTTTTCTAGTTACAGCGTAGTAGCTGGGAAGGAACCCTCGCTCATTTATGCTATTTCTGCGGGTTGTCATCGATGAGTCTCCTGATTTCGATTCCCCTTCGTCCTTCTATACGGAAAGACCACTCGCTTGTCACATGAACAGCAGTAGAGTGGGTGCGAACGAAGGAAGAATTAGTTGGGGGCCTTCCTTACGCCGCCGAATGGAGCTCACCTGGTGATCTGATCTAGGGCATCAGACCACTACAATATGTCCACGTTCACGAATTAATCTGATGCGTCAATATTGCTTAGAGCGGGGGGCACCGCAACGGGAATGTGGAGATGGGCGTCTCGAACTTGGCCTGGCCTTGGGACTCTTTGCATCATCCTTTTTTTTATACTCGTCACATTGCGCGGCCTCTCACGCTTCACGACACCCCTAAGAATATAAACCTTTTTCACCGCCGCCAACAACCCCAAAGGTATGCGTGCGGCGTCAATCCAAAGCGAAAGTTTTGGTCTCGTCCTCAGTTTTTTTTTTTTTTTTTTTTTTTCGCGGGCACCTTTCTTCCCCATGAGCAGTGAGTGATAGGGTCAGAGAGGACCTGGAATTGGCCAGGCCAGGCCGGGTGTAAAACCTGAGTGAGAGAAAGCCCAAATGAAACACTTCGAAACGACTTTCCAACGCCACAACACAACCACGGTTTAAATCCTGGTGCGGGTCACGATTTGTGATTGGGACGAATTCTCGTCAGGTTTTTGATCTCAAAGAAAGAGGGCCATGATGGGTGGTGGGGAATGCATGACATAGTCCGAAGAAGTCTGAAACGACTAATGACTACAAAACTTGGGAAAAGATTAAGTAGGTTCCCATGGGTAATTTGGTTACCTTTGCCTGCGGCAGTATTGGGTTGGAGACTAGAGGAAAGTGACCCATATAGACGCACGAGAATTGGACAGGCAATTCTAAATTCAATGCCCACGGGGAAGGGGAAGGAGAGATCGTTGCGGAGGAAGAGAGGGTGACTTCAGGAAGTTGCATATATTGCATATACAGTATTTTGTCCCTGACGCGTGATTGGGGCCTACCCGGTCGAATACGCTTTAGAACAGTTACCCTTTGCAGGGCGCACGTCAGTCCTGTAAAGAATGTGGCGGAGCACACCAAAGCCGTTGCAAATAGGCGCCCGTATAAAGCCTGCCAGTAATATCTACGCACGTCGCACACGCCTGCCATTCATCTGGCATCGACACAATGTTTGCACTCTTTCGAAAATTTCACACCCCTGGATCGTTCCGATGCTTAGCACCGATTCATGTCTACGATGGCCCAAGCCAGACGCTACCCTCGTCTCGACGATGTCGAGGTCCTCGAGAAATATCGCCCAGGTGGGTTTCACCCAGTGTCGATTGGAGAGACACCTTTGCTGGAGGTCGATATAAGGTTTTACACGAGCTGTGGTATGGGGGTTCAACGTTCATCCACGGTCTGGCTTGCTCAAGACCAATGCCCACGAGAGCAATTTCCACGCTCGTCGCTTGAGTGGCCTTGTGACTCTGAAAGTCTTGTCTGCTGAAGAATCATCAAAGGACATCGCAGCAGACGGTGAGACCCGTACATTCTTCAACAAGTCGACAGGTTCTGCGGTACCTTAATCACCCGGGCAGAGAGCATCTTCTTGTCATCACAGATCACTTTTTCCAGCAAGGTCCAAATGGGTCTGCGTTCTGTCCATGGCGGAATGCCTGGGAAGAGTGTCGGGCAGTAGGCGACTTCGGGGTGATTTGGCGAGAAAAATGGCGGAAGGAAGGGACCATCGCCTGCGTAGAGCTTCTGCTTTCTGCACGAATCATCCTCATGCATGGAGGTCCAATGCGATTTTTTAAGTGCCTGACAAAGTCAACAATTGTTCAATAGACGACGTCTACCAGACCTTGGGCAGCCCCGAAACGAAATCAGTAGTCCCTCATAATGGGTCCCCGAGCGGTCGGTCCTCTGGCTCCCATGCATATTATTGCCCCTATCGGTTTCTCTCGTCTGTCACCGTCACTTCTCAAAGACCACAAAATTCAAAGATATCATATCAGCACTGCAGCTGGACCATAATGTTTAAAAATTGGAAACAACAAATTTTCTACTGGCCATAGACTCACGTTCCACACATACATTTCAGTGGCGGGCCTCGCTTTCATCATCTACTATATGTGTGAATATTGCATAGTGAGACTATGGGAGTAGCGTACGTCAGATGTCTGGCTATATCAAAACGTCGACCCAACGAAAAAAAAAAGGGAAAACGATCTGCATTGTCAACTCCCTCTTGCCGTGTAGTTTAACACCCAAGCAGTAGGGGGGCTGCGGAGGGAGTTGATAAAGTCACGGCGGGTTGAATAGAGCTAATTGTGAGAATTGAAGATTGAAATTTCAGTTCCATTCGGAAGATGTTGTTGGTAAAGAGAAAAGAAACACGTATGTGAGAAAACATGTAGCGGCGCCACCGTGCCACTCCGCGTATTTTGCGTCCGCAGTCTAACATCCGAGGCTCAGCTCACAACCCTTGCATAGGAGCATCTATGTCTTCAAGAAATGTCGCAGGTGGGCGCGCATTACCCCCCAACCCAGAATTTTTAGAGTTCGGAAGAACCGACGGTGATGCTAAACAATGGCCCACCAACACCAAGGAGGTCGTCGATGGGGATGGGCAGGTCAACTACATGAAGCCGCTTGGTCCAGATGATAGCTCAGATATCCACTGGAGGTACCAAGTGGCGATGAAAGCTGCAGAGAGGCTGGGAAAACCATGTACGTGTCTCATCCTACCCCCGAGGACAGTTCTGATGGTAGTTTCAGCTGGCAAAAATTATGTTCTCAGGTCCTGGCCTGAGGGCTACCACATGTACTGTCACTATAAGGGGAAGAAATCCTCCCCTCGACAGGATTTATATCTAATAGGTCCGCACCCTACGTTTTTCTTCTCGTGTTTCGACGTAACCAGGCTTGAAACGTCCCAGGATCTATCCACACAAAACGTTTCCGTTCCGTTCCCGAGTTCGTGCCTCACGCAATATGGCTCATGACAGATCCTACACTGGACCGCGGAAATTGCGAATGCAAATATTGTGCCAAAGTCCCGCAGCGAGTCATCTCCGAGAACCTTGGTTTTAGATCCCGCTCGACCCCCACCTCGTCACCCTTAACGGGTACTCGCGTACACCGTGTAGGTCGCGATCGCGAGCGACGCTCCCCACGCACAGCGCCGAGCGAGTATGCCACCGTGCGCCGCGTGCCAAAGCCTAAACTTGAGAAGGGTCCCTCCCAGGTTATGCTGCAGGAGCGCTATGCGGATCTCCAGGCCATGTATGCCGACACCACTGCGGATTTGCGCCGATGGCACCGTACAGGGGAGCTCGTGTGGTGCGCGCTCGACCCTCCAATCCACGGTGATGAGGCGAGCATTACGTTTTGGCCGGGCTTGGTTGACGATTGCACCGTCAAGGCGGAGACGCTACCTCGGCCCAAGTCACCATCTATTCACTCTGCGGATGGCGACTTCGAGATGGAAGATGGGACGGACTCGGCCCAGGTTGTGACCGAGCTCGGCCAGAGGAGTGGATCGTCAAATGAGGCAGGGACTAATGGGGGAGTTCCATACCCCATCACACCACATCCTGGAAACTCCAAATCCGTTAAGGAATGTCTTCTGCCGTGGGTCGTGCGTCAAAAGACCGTATACAAGGTCAAATTGCTCGGTATCAATCATGATTATGTCGCAATCGAAACACAAGTTTTACCCTACCAGGGTTACACTCCCTCTCAGGAACTTCTCCAAGCCCTACAGAATGTTCCTATTGACCGGATCTCAACTAAACCGGAGGAGATCACGACTTTTAACCCTTGCCCCCCAGATGAGGAATCCGTGGAATCCGGGCTCGACACCACCGGACAACGTTTTGCGGATGCAACGGCACCATACACACTTGCTGTAGAGATCGCGGCCGGAATTGCGGTATGCTGGACCCCTACAGACGAGTGGATCTTCAAAATGCTCATTCCTCCGCCCTCGCCCAGCCGTACAGTAGACCCTGGCGAGTCTTCGGCTAGTGCACCGGTTGGTGAGTCCGAGAACTACTCACTTCGTTCTCGAGCTCCCCAGGTGCCATTGGTTGTCACCCAAACCCGCTACCAGGGACTCTGGTTGGGCGCAGAGCGCATCTGGGCGGACGACCTCGTGCGCCTCAAGGCGGCTCGTGGTCAGATCGCTCCCCAGGGTTCGCTGCAGATCCTGCCTCCCTCTGGGCCCTCCAAATCGACAATCGCCGAGCTTCGGCCGGACCAGCAGACGGACGAAGAGGTTCTCAAGTCGCATGGTGCCCGGGACCGCGGCGTGTTCATGCAGCTGGGGGCGTTGTTCGTTGTCGATGTACCCGACGCAAACGGTGCAGGAGTACATGCAGAGTGTCGCGCAAGCGGCATGCTGTACGAACTCGCTGATGAGGACTGGGAGGAGCCGCTACCGGGGGAGTCATCTAGCACCGAGGCGGCTAAAGGCGAGGCTATGGACGCACAGGATGGTTGGGCGGCGGCTGGATTGTCGACACCACCGCGCCCGCGCAACCCTGGAGCATCCCCCGAATTGCAAGTCGGCAAGCCTTTCATGTCTGCACCATCACCCCTGAAGCTACAACCGAGCCAAGAATCAGTCTCGTCAATGCCCATAACCATCAATACAACCCCCGTGGGAGCGTCCGTGACCACACCCACTCGAAATCGTACCGAAGTCTTCAAGCTGGAGGTGGTGGAAGCTACAAGCGTGGATAGGGATGTCGCCAACACCCAGCTCTCGCGCCCGAAGAACATGAATGCGGTACCACTACCCCCACCCCCGCGCGGGTTCCGCTTTCGGCCCATCCTACCCGAAGGATTCGAGGTCGTAGTGACACTGTCGCTCGTTAGCGGACGGTACTACCCTCGTCTGCTCGCACATCCAATGCTGCGCCCGATCGTGCGGGACATGGAAGGTCATGCGAATGAGGCTGCCGCTCGGCTCGACGGGCATCATCTGTTTGCGCTAGAGGGTATCCTGCCGGGCTTCTTCAACGCGAGCGAGGCGACGCAGTGGAAGCCCGGCCGATCGGTGATAGTGCGGGAAGTGGTAGCCGAACGCAGCGCTATGTTGGCGCGGATGTGGGACGTTAGGCGTCAACAGGCCCAACAGGCCGTCTCACCAGCTGCACCGGAGCCAGAGCCAGCAGCTGGTGCTGCCGATGTCGAGCAGTCGAGTCAGGGTCAAGGTCAGGATCAGGATCAGGATCAGGATCAGGATCAGGATCAGGATCAGGATCAGGGTCAGGATCAGGGTCAGGATCAGAACAAGGATATGTCGGTGCAGCAGTCTCATTCAGAGCCTCCTGCTCCAGCAGTTGGTATCTCAGCGTCGACGGATGCGCAAGCGGGGCCACTAGCTCAGAGTGTGCCAGCTGCTTGATGCCTTTGCCTTACGTCACCTCGTTCATCTTGTTTTTTTAGGTCCGTCATGAGTTATGTATGTCGTGTCTAGCAGATACAAACAAGGTCTGTTTCTGGTGCCTTTCTCTTAAGGGACGCCCTTATTACACCCGAATATGGTTCATATAAGGGTAGCAACATAAAGCGACGAGCGGGCCTTCTTCATTCATAGATGTTCACTGTTCGTGCGGTCTATCCTCGTTTGCTAGGTGTGCCCTTGCGAATTCTTCCACCATCTGAAAGAAAGCCGTCCTGCAAAATGACGCGAGTTATTGATATGTTCATTTATTTAATCTACGAATGTCCGTTTGACGGCCCTTCGACATCCTTTCCCTCCCCACTCCGCTGACCGTGACTGTTGGCGTCGCCGCACGTCACTTGACTTGTTCTTCTTTCTTTAACCAGCCGACCGCTCCCCAATGTAGTCGGTCGAAGCACTGGGAATCACTATCCTATTACGTTCTTCAGCGCACTCCCTTCCACTGCTATTATCCCTCATATCATGCGACCGAGTACGCCGCCGCATCGCATGCCAGTGCAGCACGACCTGGTCTGGTGCTTGTGTCACCCTTTCTCTAGCCCCGGTCGTGCAGCACAGTGGCGGTCCCATTCCACCCAAGCTGCTCACCTCCTTCCTCCTCCGGCCCGTTTCCACCCGCGCTCCGCGCTTGTCTTCGCCGCACCTTCTTTCGTGCCGCGGAAGCTCTGCACATGTAATATACAAAGACCGTTCGTTATTCCAACGCCCATGGTCCGCGGGTCTAGCGTCTGCTGCCCAATTGACTTGCGTTTATTCACGCACGTTTCGGGCAACAATTTAAGTCTGCAATTCTTTCCCATTCTCTCATCGAAGCGGGAATTAAAGTTCGTTACTTCTTGTTTTACGAAAGCACCAGATATAAAGCACCACATTTACATCTCTTGAGATGCACACGTCTCTCAAACCGAGACTGCCCCAATACGCATTTGGAAAATCCTCACCGAACGAAACCAAAACACTCTCCAAACATGCGTTACCATTCTAAATCCATTCTCATGGTCTTGGCCTTCGCGGCATCCTTGTACACGACCTCGGCTCTTGATACTAGAACCGCCGCCGATGCGGCCGCCAAAACGACCATCCTTGTCGGAACGGAGGATAACATCAATGACCTATTGTACACCATCAGCTGGAACGGCAAGGACGAAATCGATTATGTTACGCAAACCAATGTCACCCACCAGTCACCCTCTTGGCTCTCGCTTCACCCCATCCACAAGAAGAAGTTGCTTGTCGTCTATGAGGGCAGCGGAAAGTATCAGAACTTCAAAATAGGCAAGGACGGCAAACTCACCGCCGAATATAAAGCCATGCAGATCGGCCCCGGACCTGCCTTTGGAACCTTCAGCAAGGACGGCAAATACATGGTCTTCGCCGATTACCCCGAGGGAGGCTATCGCGTAGCACGCTACCTGGGCGGCCCTTCTTATCCCATCCCACAAGAGGATAGCCCCGATGACCCGAACCTCTTTCAACCGAATGCCACCAGTCCAACACATTGTCATGAATTCGTACAGCATCCCAAACTCGACATTGGTTACATCAATAACCTTGGTGCCAACCTCACGTCATTCTACCAATTTAAAGGCGGCAAGCTGACCTTCCAAAACTCGCTCAAAGTCTCCGGCGGACCGCGTCACATGATCATCAACAAAGAGGGCACATTCGGATGGGTCCTGACGGAGATTTCGTGCATGATTCATCCGGTCAAGATTGACAAGGCCGGAAAGTTGACACATAATGGACAACCTGTCGCCATCACCCAAGCCAACCAAACAGTCGGAACCGGCGCCGAGATCTTGCTCTCGCACGATGAACGAATGATCGTCGCGTCCAATCGTCAGGTCACAGGGAGCCAGAACGACTTTTTGACAACTTTCGAGGTCGATTCTGAAGGCCATCTGAGCAAGCCAACTACGTATGACACCAAGGGGCAAGTCGTCCGGGGCTTGGCCTTCAACAATGATTCGACGCTGCTCGTCTTCGGCCACCAAACTAATGGCACCATCGGCATGTTTGGACGAGACGCTGAGACGAACAACCTGACGTTGTTGACTCCAAACTTGCTGAACTTGACCGCGGCGGCCAAAATCCACTCACCTGCTGCACCTGCTGCTTTCGTCTTCTTGGACTAGATGCAGATACCTTATCCCCTTCAATGTTTACTGTACTCGAGTAGAATGCTTTTTATGAATATGTACATATACATTGGCGAATCTTTCTTTGTCTACTAGTCGCTCCACAATCTCTAGCACATAGAACTGTCACCGATATTGCAAACGCACGAAGTGTTGTAGAAATATTACGGGGGCTTTTATTTAAGAAAAGTTTCAGCAGGAAACCTTAAAAATGTGACGAGACGAGACCGGCCTCGATCCTCCAACTGAAGTCGCCACGTTCCGTTTACAGTAACTTTCACGCTTTACGATGCAGTACCTCGATAATTCCTCAAACGAGCTGACCGCCTCTAATTATAATTGCCTAGCGACCAAGCTAGCGACAACGCCGACAAGGAAGATGGGCGCCAAATTCCAGCCCAACATTGAGCGCTTGAGCGCTTTACTGACACCACCACGACGTGCTGTAAGGTGGATAGCGCGGCGGCTGCGCGTGCAGACTCGGATTAATCGGCCGAGGTGACGGACACCACTGGCAGTTCTTGATGTGATTCACAGTACCAGTGGGCCCTTCTCGATTTCTACTCCACGTGTCGCCTTCTGTCTTCTTTTGATCTCCTCTCCAGGTACTTAGCGACAGATCATGTATATATATAATCGCGCTACCAGACACTTTCAATCCAGAGTTTCCCCCTTTCGAGCTCACTTTTGCCCTTTTACTCTGCGTGCCGCTGTGCGATTCCCCTTTTTGCACGTTCAGTTAGCCCGAGCGAATGAGCCGACACACCGTGACGTCCTACCCTTTCGTCGTCGAACGCTGAACCTCTTTCCTCTTTCTAGATCTTTTATCTCTTTCCTTTCCTGGATTCATTCGCGCGACACTCTGCCGCGGTACACTACCGTCCACCTGTCGTATACTCAGTTATCACCGCAGACCGCTCCTCTTTGATATGAGTCAATCCTCATCACCCTCCAATTTCCAGGCCCCTCTTCGATGCTGCACTGCAGGACTACAAAGACAAAACGGGGATGTTTAGTTGATCCGTCATCCCTTCGCCAAGCAACTCCAAGAATGCGATTCGGTCGAGTCCGCCGTTTCCACCATCCTTGAAGAACAAGCACGGGTCGGAGTCTTTCGTGAATTTAGATATCACGGAAAGCTTGTCAAGAACGGTGCTGATAAAAGGCGAGCACAATATGCTAGCTAAATGCTTGAGCGACTTGTTAGCTTATCAACTCGCTCACTGCCAAGCGTTTAGCTAGCATATTGTGCTCGCTTTTTTTTTATTATCAGCACCGTTCTTGACGAGGGTATTGGCGACCAAAATTGGGAATGTGCACTAGCATTGCATGCAGGACATGGTGACGTTGCTCGGGTTCTTCTCCAACACGGCGCGGATAGGAATATTCGTCCTGAAGTTAGGCGGAATTTCAAGTCTACTGGTCGCCCTTAACGCGACATCCAGCCCGAGGTAACCATGAAACACGTCGATTTTTCCCGCTCTTGCTCTCCAATTCCCTCGTACATTGTTTTAGCTGCATCTATCTGTACCTCATCTTTCCCCAAAGCTGATTGTTTCCGAGGTGGCCCATGATCATACCATATGATCATTTATCTCTTGCTTTGCCATTCACACGTACCATTAACTGTACTGTAGTCGCATCATTGGTATTTTAACTGCCAATCTATACATACTCATCAAACGGCACTCTACGGTAAGGAGGGATGAGGAATCTGAATCTAGTCCAAGAAGACAGCTTTTGGCCGCGGGCAATGAGGTTAAGCAGGCCAGCCAGTGTGTGGAGTCAACAACGTGAGTTTTGTTTGTCTCCAAGTCTCGCCGATGGTACCATTAGCTTCGGGGCGGGGCATGGCCCATTGGTGCCATACGTAGCTGGCTTCAATTGGTCAAATGGCCTGGAGAGTCGACCTCAGACTCGACTCGAAAGGTCATCAAATCGTCGTTCTGGATTCCCCCAAATTTGGACGCGACGATCATGGGTTCCATCGTGCGAAATCAAGATCTGGGCGACTGGCTTCCGATTGCTCCGATTGCTTCTTGGTGGCTTGGGTTGCCTGTGATCGGCGGGACGTATTCCTATCAATCTCTGACCTCTGCGTGCGGCGAGAAAGAAAGCTTTAGTGAATATGGATACTAGTATAGTACTACTCGTAGTAAGGCGAAAACACGGACCCAGAAAGTATTCATCTATCTGGCCCTTCCAAGTCACAAATCATAAACTTACCAGTGATGGATTCCTATTCAATACAGTAAATATCATACTCCGTCATCGCTGCTTTCAAAACACATGAATATGCACGAATTCCAACATGAAACTAACCGTCGACCGCCGATGCCCACAAGGCTGTCAGTCGAGACTGTCACAGTGACCATTAGTGGGTCCCGAGAGACGTATAAAAGGACGGCCATTCGTCCGTATCCCCTCATCACCGCCCCCGCCTTCTCTCTCCTTCATTCCCTTCGATCTTCACCGACTATCGTGGACCTTGGCTGCTGCCGTTGGCTTCCATGGCACGCCGGCCACATAGAGGTGTCGATCTACTATAGTCACCTCTGCACGACACCTACTGTACACTTCGTTGCACCCCCCCCCCCCTCCAAGTCGACCCTCCCGTCATCCGGCCCGTTGCACACCATGCAGGACCTTGCTTCTACACGCAGGTGGTGCATATAACGGCTGAAAGGTTCTTGTGTTTGTCGAGGGGGTGGTGATGAAGGAAGCGTGGCGGGTGTAGATACTCACGCCTACTTTTCCTCACAGAAATCCCCCTCTCGACATCGCCCTCGTTGACTGATTCAAGACACGGAGGCATGGACAAGCCTTGCTGATGCGACAATTCCTTGTCTGCACGCAAGAGTCTAGTTTCCGTGGTTGAAACACGCGAGTGGAATAACGTTGTCGAGGGGGGTCGGAAAGAAAATGGATGTGCGTAGATAGCTTTTTTTTCGGGCAGCAGCGAGGTGTCTAGATACCCGGGGAGTTCTGACGAGTCGCCAGGGGACTGGCACTCGTACCCCTCGAGGACGCAAGAGGCAAAAAAGCCCAACTCATAGAAAGGTCCCGAGGTTTAGAACCGGGCGTCTTGCCTTCGATGGCCGGGACGCGTTGCTGCTGCCCACCCCACGAGTTCTAAATATATATCTGACACCGTGGGTCAGCTCTTCAGTTGAATGCTGGTGCGATCCTATCTTGTGCTGACGATTGTCCAAGTCAAATGAGATTGTCCCAAGTCGAACGGATTCAGTAGAGCGCGGCGTGTACGTCCAACTGTTGTGATGCCTTGCCCCGCCTTGACCGTAACCATTTGCCTGCTCAAATCATCGCCGTTGCGGACGTCTCGTTGTACTTGGACTTTGCCACAACGGAAGGGGTTTGGAATCTAAACGAGGCTTGGAGTGGAGGATCAAGAGCTATGGACATGCTAGAGTTTGACTCCCAAGCATGTACTAGTTATGTCTTCTGTATCGCTGACAGTAACTATAAGCAGTCCTGTGCTGCCAATGCCTCATTTGCTTTCTGCAACCCTATACATGAATGGCTCGGTGTCAGCGAAGGCAAGTTAGAACCCCGTTTGTAACGCACGCAAGGCTCAGTGTCATTATCCCAAGTGTCCTACAGCCATTATATCTTTTATTCTTCATGCAGCATGCATCGGGTGACTGCGTGGATGTGGCTATTTTGGTTATCCCCGCCCTTGTAGATGATCGGCCTGAGTCGAGTCATCCAGGACCAGGATACAGCTAGGCATGCTTTGTGGTGTCCAAGGTTTTCGAAGAGAGCTTAGTGGCACGACATCGCAAGGATAACAGTTAAAAAGGGGTACAGGGTGTGTGTGCGTGAGATCCGACCTACCTCGTTTGACCAAAGCCCCAACCCAAAAAAGACGTGGCGCGCCTGTTGCTCGTGTATCGCCCTCCCAGAGCGAGAGACACAAAGGTGTGTAAGGACAACCGGCGACCGCAACGACGCACGCAAAGCCGATCGGACGTGTCCTCCGAAAGGTAGCGATTGAGGGTTGATATGCTACTGCATGGGGGTAATATCTTGTGCCAGTCTGATCGTGTCCCAAGAAGTCCGTTGAGGCTGCGATGGATGGGGACGGTTCAAATGAAGAATGTACGAAACGTACTGTACTAGTACTGTAACATGGCCCGGAAGCTCGCTAAAGTAGCTCACACTGAGTGAGAGGACTCACTGAAGCGCTGTCACGTTGATCACTTTCTTGTCAATCAATCGCTCATCGTCCTCTACCTCCTTTCCCTCGCCCTGATTACTTTTTGAAAAGGAACGCCTGGTGCGTGGCTACTTAAAATTTTGACTTGCGGCGAGAGTGCTGCCACCAGCAAGGTCACGCGCGTGGTTGTGTGTGTGCAGTACACGGTCCGTAGTACGTGTGGAGAACGATCCATTTTTTCGAGTCTCGACGTTCTGATCCGGTGGTTGGCTTGGTGGTCGGTGCCTGAGGTGCCCCACTTTTCCTTACAGCACTCACCTCACAAGTTCCAGCGTGGCGCGGTGGACAGGGTGTATGCGCGTGATTTAAAACCGTAAGGAAACACACCATGCGGCAGCTATCAATCGATCGATTGATTGTCTACCATACCCTCATCTTTTTCCCCCCCCACCCTGATGGCGACTCGCTTTGCTCGTGTTCGTGGCCGAGGACAGGACTGCTGGGAGGGTTGGGCGAGGAAAACACGGTGCGTAATCGAGACACTTGGAGGCTGATCGAGACATCTCAGGATATATATTTATACGATACAGTGAGGCGAACACTACACGATGAAACTCAAGACCAAAGAAAAAAAAAAAAAAAAAAGCAAAGCGCGTCGCAGTAGGAAGAGCAAATAACAGAACAGGAACACACAGATGCAAATGAAAATACTAATGTACAAAGGTATATATCTAGCCTCGACTCCCCTCATTACCGCTGTCCGTGCGCTTCTTCGAGGACCCAGGATATTTATCCTTGATGATGTGAGAGAACGGTTTCCCGATATCCTGCCACGTCTTCAAGCCTTGCTTCAATTTCTGGATGAACTCTTCATGAATCACCTCCGTCGCTCTGCGCTTCTGCGCGGCCATCTCCGGCGTGGCCCTACGGCACTCGGAGGGCCGTACCTTGCCATGCCGCTTAAGAGCGTCAGGACGCGCGTAAAAGTCGCCACATTTGTTGCAGAAGTCGATCACGAGGGGGTGCGTCTCCGTGAAGTTACAATGCCGCTTAAACTGATAAAAGTTCTCGAACTTCTTATTTGGGCAGAGTCGGCATTTGATTTCCTCGACGGCCCCACGTGCGAAGTCGGCATCCGACGCCTCGAGGAGCGATCGATGCGCTTGCTCGAATTTGCGGGGGATCTTGAAAAGCCTGTTTGTCACTACCTCTTGGTGCTGCTCTACCATGTTCTCGACATGATGCGCTGCCTCCTCATCAACACTCCCCTCGTCCCAATTCGGCTTCCCATGCGCAGCGTCCACCGCCCAACCCCGCTGGGAACTTGGTCCCGGCAAGGTTTGGCGGTAAATTCCCTGCGCACTCGGGGTCGCGAGCCTCTCCGCTCCGCGTCCCGCCGCCTTGGGTATACCAACAAATCTTTGTTCGGGAATCCTGGCCACCGGCTCGTGGTGGGTCTTAGCAGCGGATCTCGCTGCCTTCAGGATTCCCTTGGTTGTTCCGCTGCCCCTGGCTCGCTTCTGGGGCGGAACTTCGTGGGCATGTATCCCCACCAGACCTCCATCGCTTTGAGGCTCCTCCGCCTCACGGTGGCGTTTCCCGAGGGCCACGATGGGTGCGAATGTCGGTGTCACACCTGACACGACATGGCCTTGTGCAGCAGGGGTGGGCCGGGAAAACTCACCGGTATCCCACCCTGCTTGTGATCTGCAGGCACCAGTATTAGCAACGTTGGCTGAATTGCCCCTTTACGTCGGAGGCAGGACAAGGATACTCACGCCATGACTTCAGATAGATTCGCGCCGGGCTCTGGCGCGACACATCCTGCTTCGCCTCCATGTCCGGAAGACGAAGCCGGGATCATGCTAGAATATTGTAATAAATCGAAACTCCACGCCCACTCGTCCTGACTCAGAGACGTGGGCGTGGTCGAGGTTGGGCTCACGCCCAGCTAAAAGCATCTAGGTTAGTAGAGAACTCTTCAATCCGTAGCGTTTGCACTTACGTCCGGTGTCGCGGCCGCCGAGTAGGCGGAAAGGGGAGCGACCCCCGCCCAATGAGGGTCACCAACCGGTGGCAGCGGGGAGACTGCGGAACCTGCATCGAAGAAAGCTTTGGACCGCATCCAGTGAATACAAAGGATCGTGGCAGATGCAAGAAAGGAACATACATGGTCCTGGCATCCAAGGATTAGGAGCACTCTGCGGCGCAGCAGGGTAAGTCAAATGTCGACGCGTTCAAACATGTTGATTGCTCACCTGGTATGTATAGTCTACCTGTGTTGTTGGTAGAGCCGGATTCGTAAACATCCCCATCTCTGTCGTGGGGGTGGGTGTAAACAAGTCCGGATGGGTGCTCTGTGGCACCGATGTGTATGAGAAGTTTCCCGTGGCCCAGGGGGAATTGGGCCAGGGTGCGGAGGCAACATCATCTTGAACGCCGTCAGTGTTCGAGTAGAACTCGAAAGTGTTCATTGTGAGAGACTTGTTGGACACAAGGGGGAGGGAGTGGAGAGTGGGAGTGGGAGTGGGAGTTGGGGGGGGAGCGGAGCGGTGGACGATTAGATTGTGGAGGACAGCGCTTTTTTATGGGGGATCAAGGTAACAAGAGTACCGTGGCACCGCTTGCGAGGCGTGTTTAGCGCCGTTTCAGCAATCAATCAATCAACCGAATCAACAAAAGCACACTTGTTGCCTGCCGCGAGGCCTGGAGGCCAACACACACCATTTTGGCCCTTTTTCCCCACTCCGCCTGTATTTTTTAGGAATAATAGTGTGCCTGGGTCGGCCTCGCCGGTTACGGGAGACGTCTCCACACTTTGACCATCACACTCCGCGATTACTGTAACCGATTGAGTCCTCGGCCACATGGTTGCGGAGGGGATACTATACAAAGAGAGGCAAGGCCTCGCTCGGTGTGTCCGATTCAGTGTGGTTTTTCGACCCTACCGTCCGTGACAATCATGGCATCGCGCATGCATAGTTCAGCATTTTTTTATCCATGAAAACTCTTTGGTTCTTGATGTGGAAGATGGACACAATTAATGCCGTTATTTACCGTGACCGACTTGTGGATGGATAAACGCGATCTTCATGTTTGTTCCGAGTGATTGCTGGGACCTCGAAGGTTTAGAGCTTTTGCTGTGGTTACTAGGGATACAGTACTACGTACGTATACAAGTTCCCCGACTTGGAGTGCGCCGCCGGGTGCGGTTCGTGGTTGCTATACTCCTTCATAAGTCCCGCTATTGCTGACTGGGCCTCGAGTCATGAAGGACCCATGCTTGAAATGTTTATTTTAGAGAATCCTGAGGTCAATCCTCGATTACAGTAATTCTGAGTTATCAAGCTTATCAAGGTCCGGCAACATGCAACTTGAAGATGATTAATTGATGCCACCTCGTCACATTTTGGAGGTTCTCCGCCGCGGCATGTCTTAAAAAAAAAACGTTTGTAATATTTATTGTTCGTGCATTGGGCAATATATAGATTGTGGGGAGACTACGTAGAGCGACTAGACAAAGAAAGATCTGCTAGACAAGGTGTACATATTCATAAATAGGCATTTTACAGTAAATATTGAAGGAATAAGGAATCCGCATCTACTATTCTAAGAAGACGGTTCTAAGAAGACGAAACTAGAAGGTGCAGCAGGCGACTGGATCTTGGCCGCCTCGGTCAAGTTTAGCAGGTTTGGAGTCAACAACGTCAGGTTGTTTGTCTCAGCGTCTCGTCCAAACATGCCGATGGTGCCATTAGTTTGGTGGCCGAAGACGAGCAGCGACGAGTCATTGTTAAAGGCCAAGCCGCGGACGACTTGTCCCTTGGTGTCAAACGTAGTTGGATTGGTGAGTTGGCCTCCAGAGCCGACCTCGAAAGTTGTCAAAAAGTCGTTCTGGCTTCCCGTGGTCTGACGATTGGACGCGACAATCATGCGTTCATCTTGAGAGAGTAAGATCTCGCCGCCGAATCCGACCGCTTGGTTGCCTTGGGTGATGGCGATGGCATCACCGTTGGATGTCAGATTTCCGGTCTGATCAAACTTGACTGGTTGAATCTGACACGAGTCCTCCGTCACGATCCATCCGAACGTGCCCTCCTTGTTGATGACCATGTGACGCGGTCCGCCGGAGACGTTGAGCGAGCTTTGGAAGGTCAGGTTGCCGTCTTTAAATTGGTAGAATGACGTGAGGTTGGCACCAAGGTTATTGATGTAACCAACGTCGAGTTTGGGATGCTGTACGAATTCATGAACGTGAGTTGGACTGGTGGCATTCGGTTGAAAGAGGTTCGGGTCATCGGGGCTATCCTCTTGCGGGATGGGAAATGAAGTACCGTTCGCGAGGTATTGTGCTACAACATAGCCTCCGTCGGTGAAATCCGCCAAGACCATAAAATTGCCATCATTGCTGAATACTCCAAAAGCAGGTCCAACGCCGGCATCCTGGGCTGTAAATTCGGGGGTAAGTTCGCCATCCTGGCCGATTTTGAAGTTCTGGTACTTGTTGCTGCCCTCATAGACGACAAGCAACTTCGTATTGTCGATGGGATGAAGCGCGAGCCATGAGGGCGCCTTGTTCGACACATTGGTTTGCGTAACAAGATTGATTTCATTGCCATTGAAGGTGACCGCGTACACCAGTTCGTCAACGGTATCCTCTGTTCCGACAAGGATGGTCGTATTGGCGGTTGCAGCGGAGGTCGTGTGCAAGGATGCCGCGAAGGCCAAGGTCATGAGAATGGATTTTAAATGGTAACGCATGTTCGGAAAGGTTTGTTGGGTAAGGGTGTGGTGGGGGCAGTCTTAGTCGAGTTAGATAGAGAGGTTTACATTTCTTGAAATGAAATGCGACGCTTTATATATGATGCACCTGCAAGTGTGGAACAATTAAAAAAACTTCCCGCCACAATGAGAGAATAGAAAGGGATTACATGCTCCTTTTGCATTGTTACGGTTACGCTAACCAAGCGAAGAGATCACTTCGCCACTAGGAGGCCGTTGCTGTGAGATCGAGCTCGATTCGTGTGCACCCAACAACGTCAAAACCAATTCGTGGATACCTCATTTACTCCAGTCGGTACATCCTGCACCCTCGCACGTGTGCCCACCCCTTCCCGTTTTGCCCGCACGCGTGTGAACTTCCAACAGAGTGATCATGGGCGTTGGAACAACGGTCTTCGTATATCACTTGTACAGAGCTTCTGCAGGGCGAAAGAAGGTGTGATAAAGATAAACGCTCTGTGCATGTCGAGCGTGGTTGGGATGGGACCGTCTCGGTGCTGCGTGCACACCAGGCCGCACTCACCGTGGTACAAGGCGATGTACTGGGTCACGTGAGGGGCGGTATTCCCAACCGACTCTCGGAGTACATCGGAGAGTCGTGTGGGTTTGAAGAAAGCAAGTGAGCGCTACGGCGACTCGGACCCAAACGGACATTCATGGATACTGTAACTTGGTGATACTGTACCTTTATTTTGCAGGACGGGTTTCAAGTTGTTTCAGACGGCGGAGAATTCACAATTCGAAAGTCACACATAGCAAGCTAGAATTTGGTCACTTTGCCCCATACAGTAGTGTAGCACAACAAAGCTACAATTAATACATCTCAAGAATCTTTATCAAATCTCTATGCGGCTCCAGTCTACTGCCCTCTATGATCCCTCTATCCCCCGGATTATGTCGCCGTCGAGGTGGATCCTGCCGTCGGTCGTCCATTTGGTGGCTCTTCCAGCTCAACAGATTCTTGGATGCTCACCAATCCAACAACGTAGCGCAGCACGTCGGAAAGTGTGATGATTCCCAGCCGTCGACCCTTTTCACCGCCCTTTCGTGGAGGCATTGGTCCATCAATGAATACGGCCAGGAGGAATAAGAGTCAGAATTACAACCCTCCCCTTCGACGACGACGAGGCGATGTACACGTCGCTTCTTGATCAGTTGTAGAAACGTGCCTATCGAATCTGACGCAGTACAAATACCACTCCAGGGCAATCAGGCGAGCATTGGTTCAGAGCCTCGGCAATTGTCAAGTCTAGGGATTGGTATGCTCCTGGGCGGACTAGAGTCTGTAAAAGTGATCGATTCAAAATTGATAGTATAGCACCAAGTAGAATACTCACGATGACGTCTACAGTTTCGTATAAGTTGGCGACGAAGCCGTTCTCATCGATTACGGGGACGGCGGAGATTCCACGTTCCAAGAACATGTGGACAACATCAAACACGGTCGTGTTCATGGTGGCAGTCGCAATAGGGTGATGCGGGTTCTGCCCAAGCTGGGGCTCTCCCGTCGGGGGGTCTTGTTGCACGTAAGTGCCGATGACGAGTTGGGGAGAGGAAGATGGAGGGAATGAATGTCCCGAGTGCACTGCGACGAGATGAGAAAGACAGCGACAAGATACAGGACGGTAACATTACATTGATGGCTATGAACTTGAGGAGACGATATTGCATGATGATGACTTCGTGACCAGTCTCCGAGTCATTTTCGAGTAGCGGTAGACGACGAGCGTGGGTTTGAATAAGACGTTGGGCGGCATCGTAAAGAGAGGCATCGGGATGTTCAGAGTTGGCGTAGCTACACCGAGGCTCTTTTCTATATCTGAACACGACACGGTGATCAGCCCTTGCATAAGAGCGGGGCCAAGAGGGATACTGACCACGCAGTAGTTCAAGACGAAAAGTTTCGTCTGTTGTAGCATTGTCGTAGGATGATGTAGTATGGTGATAGTATTGGATTAGATGGATGATATCAGAGACGGTGAACATCCAAAGACCGATTTCTCACTGTCCCAGAGGAGGGCAGAGACCACACCTGGGACAGGTTGAGGCACAGAGTGACATCGCATGCGTACCCACCATCAAGGAGAAGACACTGGAGAGCTTTCTTTACCTCTGGAGCTGACGAGGAAGGCGTCATGTACGAATTGAATAGAGAGCAGCGTCTTGCGTCTGTTGGAGAGGGAGAAGGGAACCCGTTGTGTTGCGTCGGCCGGGGCGCAACGCCAGGCTAGCGTCAGGTCGCGACATAGGAGTGTGGCACTCAGTTGATATCACGCACGCCTCAAAAATAAGTAGGGCTTTGGAACTTTGCAAGGACGGCAAATATATGGTCTTTGTCGATTACCCCAACGGCGGCCATCATTATCCCTCCCGCAAAAGGAAAACCTCGATGACCCGAACCGCTATCTTGGACCGAACCCCAGTCACCTATCTCATCTTCATCAATTCGTAGAGCATCCCAAACTCGACGTTGGTTACATCTCTAACCTCGCTACCAACCTCCCGTCATTCTACCATTTCAAGGACGGTAAAATGTCCTTCCGAGGGCTCGCTCAAAGTCGACGGCGCACCGCGTCACATGGTCATCAACAACTCCGGGCACGTTCGGATGGGTGACGCAGACCCTCGTGCATGCATGATTCATCCGGTCAAGATTGACAAGGGCCGGGAAATTTGGCATATAATGGACGACCTGTCGCCATCACCCAAGCCAACCAAGCAGTCGGAGCTCTCGCTCGATGAACGCATGATCGTCGCGTCCAATCGTCAGACCAAGGGACACCAAAACGACTATTTGACGACTTTCGAGGTCGACTCTGAAGGCCATCTGATCAATCCAACTACGTATGATACCAATGGGCAGGTCATCCGGGGCATGGAATTCAAAGAGGACTCGACGCTGCTTGTCTTTGGACACGAAGCTCATGGCACGATCGGCATGTTCGGACGAAACTTGGAGACAAACAAGCTGACCTGACTGCCGGGCCGCAGCCAAAATCAAGTCACCTGCTTCTCCTTCTAATTTCGTCTTCCTGGACTACATGCAGATTCCTCATTCCTCCTTCAATATTTGCCGTAAAATGCCTTTTTTTATGCAGACTAAAACAATGTACGGTACTCCATAAAATGGTTCTAAATTTCAAAATAAATACTCCCATCCAGATTCCATCGAGTCCTCCACCACGACCACTCAATGTCGATCCCGGAGTGATTGTGGTTAGTAGTGACGCGCAATATACATGCAAGTAGCGACATCGGGTATAAGTATCGACGGCATCTGTCCACAATCACCCGTAGTTTCACCTAACTGACAACCAAAAGGCTCGACCATGACATCGATTTCCCAGTACTGTATGGGTTGGAAGCGACAGTCACGCCTGCGGCTCACCCAATTGGGCTAAACCGCTTCGAAGCTGAACCGAGCCTTAACAGTCATTATAATTATCGCTCCTTATCTAGAGTCCAATTCTCGAATAATTGAACCAATGATCATGTTGCGCCATGAAGAGAGGGTCCAATGTGGGTAAGGAGGTATCAAACAAGAGAACGAGACAGAAAGAGTTTATAGGTCTCGTCGAGAGATCGTTTGTTACGGCGCTCCGCACGGCTCGTAATGTAGAATGGTACGCGTCGGGGCGTTCTGTACGAGCACGGCCAGACTGAACAGGGAAAAAGTATTACCAAGTGTCCCAAATACTAGGAGAAAAAAAACCACTCACTCGTCGGGCTGACCTTTCCGGGTGGTAGACCGGCGAAAACGTGGACATGGCCATGGGGAGGTGGCTCGGGCCATACTTCACAAATTGGAGAAATTATCGTTTTCACAGTCTGCAACGGTTGGGATTGGTCGTTGGCATCGGGCCGATATTCGCGACGCATTATCTTGTCCCGCACAGCATCAAAATCTACATTGACCTGCGGATGTAATAAGCCAGCAGAGGCCATTCATTACATCGATGGTCACCCGTAATGTCAAAACTAATCACTAAAAATAACGCACCTTCCAGAGATGAAGGTGTGAGGCATCAACCCTTTGAAGAAGGTTGCTCCTCTCTTTTTTGATCATTTTTTGCAACTCGGCAACGAATATACAGTAGAAATTCTCATAATGCATATGGTAATAATGCATATATCTCATAATGCATGGTGTCTGGCTCGGAATCACGTTCGGACATAGTAAAAATGCATGTATAATGCATATTGCATATTGCATGGGGCTCGAGGCCCCGACGAGGGGGATATATGCATTATGAGATGTGACTATATAAGACCTAGTACTGTCGCGGTGGGAAAAACAAGCTGTCATTGATGTCATCCAATGAAAATTCTTTGATGTTTCGGTGCTTTTCAACCTCCATGCCTGTTGAATGGGTTCAAAAGCCTCGGGACAAGCCTGCACCATATGCTCGCAAGCCCGGTCCAAAGGGAAAACATGATAGACCTGCAACCTCGGTCAAAAGTGCATCAATGAAGCAATGCGATAATCTCACTCTCCAGGAGGCCCATGGAGTTGTCAAGAGTCTTGCGTCGTTTTCGAGCTGAAGTGTCACAGGAGTACATGCAGAGTATGAAGCAACCCACAATAGTAGATCTGTGTGGAGGAAAGTAGAAAGCGGGCTTGCATACATGTGTGGATAATTCGTGCATGTGTGCGAGGGTTACGTTCCGTAGGGATTGTCACATGATGTCACAAAACGTGACATCCATTATACTGCATATATCTCATAATGCATAGGATTTACGATGGATAAACGCTATGCATTATGTGAATTTCTACTGTAGTCGAAGAGGCGATGATAGAAAGGGGCTGTTGTCTCCTTCGACAATGCAGCAAAGTTTATAAGTTGTGTCTGACATTTCAGTTGCAGATGTTGTTCGTGGAAGTATCGTGGAAAGGGTTAAAGAAAGGATTACCCTCTCGATCTCTGTCCAATTACTTTATATTTACTCTTTTAGCCCCCTGACCCCTTAGTAGCCCCTGAATCCAGGGTAACAAAAATAGGCAAGTGACCAAGCGAACGGCTGCCATAAGTCGCCACAAACGAAGCTGTACAATGCATATTACTAAGAAATGCCGCGGCGGGGAACCTCGACGAGGTCGCGTCAATCATCCTCAAGTCGCAAGTTGCCGGGTTCCGTTTTCAGGGACACTCAACAGTCACTCAACCGCTACTTTTCGGAGGACACGTCCGACTGGGGTCACGGTTGCCAGTTGTCAGCTTTACGTGCGTCGTGCGGTTGCCGGTTGTTCTTACACCCCTCTGTGTTTCTCGCTCTAGAAGGGCGATACACGGGCATGGCAACGAGCGCGCCGGGCCATGTGGAGGTGCAAGTGAACCTACGCCCGCTTGACAGCTCTAGAAAAGAATAATCCGTCTTTTTGGTTTGGGCTTTGAGGTAGGTCGGACCTCACGCACACACACCCTGTACCCCTTCTTAACCGTAATCTTTTGAGATATCGCGCCACTTGCCTCCGGATTTCGTACGCAGATTTCGTCTCTTCTCGGCTTTATCCTGCGCCGGCGAAGGTGTTAACCGCGCTCTCACCGATCCCGCGTTTCAAAGCAGAAATGCACGTTTGTGCAAGGGCTATATATCCAGCGAGCGAGGTCAAAGGATATACGTGCTACCCGCAACGCGACGCTAGCTCGCTTTTCAAACATGATGTAGTCAGGCGAGTTACGGTCACGTCACTTGACCATGACGAACAGTAATTAGGAGTGTGTGTGTGGCCTCGATTCTGCAGCGAGCCATTCATTTTTATCTACATACTTGACAGAGTACAGAGCGGAGATCATCATTTCGCACACTCCGGCGCCCAACGAACAGGAACGCACGGACACCACAAAGCATGCCTAGCTGTATCCCGGGTGACATGACTCATGCCGATCATTCGCATGGGCGGGGATAACCGCGTCAGACCAAGGGACACCAAAGCGACTATTTGACGACCTTTGAGGTTGACTCTAAAGGCCATCTGACCAAGCCAACTACGTATGGGCAGGTCATCCGGGGCATGGCCTTCAACGAAGATTCGACGCCGCTCGTCTTTGGCCACGAAGCTAATGGCATCATCAGCATGTTCGGACGAGACTTGGAGACAAACAAGCTGACGTTGTTGACTCCACACATGCTTAACCTGACTGCCGCAGCCAAAATCAAGTCACCTGCTTTTCCTTCTAGTTTCGTCTTCCTGTACTAGATGCAGATTCCTTATTCCTCCTTCAATATTTGCTGTAAAATGCCTTTTTATGAACATGTATACATTAGCAGTTAAAATACCAACATGGTGATGACAGTACAGTTAATGGAGTAAATGGTAAAGCGAGACATAATCATCTCATGGTATTTATCATGGGCCGGGGCCACCTCTGGAAACAATCAGCTTTGGAAAAGACGAGGTACAAATAGATGCAGACTAAAACACCTTACAAGGCAATTGGAGAGCAAGAGCGGAAAAAATCGACGTGTCCCATGGTTGCCTCAGGCAGGATGTTGCGCTAAGTACGTATGCTTATATTCAGTACCAATACTACTCCAATCCGCACCGTGTTCGAGAAGAACGCAAGCAACATCGCCATGCCCTGCATCCAATGCTAGCCCTAATGGGGTGGATCTAACGACGGTGACCAACATCTCCCGACAGGATCTTGAAGACCGCCTGTCATAAGAGGATCCTGAAGGCCACTTGTCGTACACAGATCTTGAATAGTATGTGTGCCGATCCTTGTAATTCACCTCCGCGCCATGTTTCAGGAGGACCTAGGCAACTTCCACGCGCCCATACATCGACGCAACATGTAATGGAGTGCGTCCATGCTCGCCCTTGGCCATTACATCCGCACCATTCTCAAGAAGCAGTTGAGCGACAACCGCATGTCCCTCGCGCGATGCCGCATGTAGCGGAGTTTCCTTTGTAACGGGGTCCCAAGCGTTTACGTCTTGTGAGTGTTCGTCAATCAGGAACGCTGTGACGTCGTGCAGGCCAATTGAGGCAGCATAATGCAACGGTGTTGAACCTGGCTATTTCAGGGGGCTACAAATAGCCGGAATCGATAGTATGGATCGCTTATCCAGGTCCAGACTGAAAGGTGGTGTTTCCTCGGGTCAAACAGACGTTTCATCCCATCTTGCACGTGTGACGATACATTTTCAAACTTTGCGTGGTCCATCCAGTGCTTAGCAGCATACTCGGCAAGAGGAAAGCCCCTGACGACCACCATGTTGACGCCTTCGTCAGGGTGGAGTAGAACAGCCCAGACAGGCTTGCGCGACGACAGTATGAGCCATTGTCATGGGAATGTGGAAACGGGAAATGGCTGTCCTTTGCTTTGGCAAGTCGCGCCGATGTCAAGTACTCCTTGACTGAAAAATGTGCGAACTGGATAAATGGGGAAACCAGTCCACATTGACAACCACGAGCAAACTGGAACACGTAGATATCACGGTGTTTTCCGGGTCTTCCGGACGCCAGTCGGCCAAAAATGTGGGTATTGTTGATCTGGTCTCAAAATCGAATGCGAGAAACTCTGCGAGCTCCTTGACACGAAGTGGACGGGATGCCGCTGCGACGCACTGGAACAATCGGTGTGCACATTCCCAATTTTGGTCGCCAATATCTTCCAAAGTGCGCGCATATGTCTCATCGAGTGTAGCCGGTAACTCGTCCAGAGCACGCCGTATACGTGGTTGGAGGCAGTGACGGAGGTAGGCGAGCTGACAGAAAACCCATCGGAACCTACATCATGATTATAGTTGTAAGCGAAAGCCATGAATAAGATGGAATTAATTCCTTACATGCCATTAGCTCTCTTCGTGAGCACATCGATGACTAGTTCTTTATCGGCAGTCCTCCATGCTCGCATTTTAAAGTCCGTCCTGACTTGGAACTTGATATACTCAGCGATGTCCTGAATTTGTCCATTCTCGCCATGCAAGGAAACCGAACGGAAAGCCAGTCGACCGAGGACAGTGACAATGTCAGCCTCAGGACGGCTAGTGACACAAATCCGCAGATTCGAAACGGGTAAATTGACGAGCTCCTCCACAAGCTCCAAGACTTCCTCACGAGGGGACGGCAAACCGGTCATTGTTGGACATTCGTCGATGGCATCGATTATAATGTGGACTGTAGGTTGTCCCGAGAGCCTCAGCATGTTTTTGAGACATTCTAGTAGTTCGCCATCCCCTGCATGCTGCGAGCCGCGACCATGTGCCACGTAAAAGTCGGAAAGAATGGCGGAGTAAGCGTTGGACTGATCTCCAAACTGGACCAGCAATGATGTGAGCAATCCACGGAGATCCTTCTTCTGATCGTCCCTGAAGTCGCAATAAAAGAACGCGAGTGATGCCAGCCCAAATTTCTGCAAGGTGCGGATGTCCTTGATGATTGTAGAACTAGCCAGCAGCATAAGCTCGCGAACAAAACCTATTAAAAGATCATCGTACCAAATGACGCTCTTTCCCGCACCCGCTGTAGAAACGAAGTAAGCATCAGTTTCGGGGGAAATCTGAGGAGCGAGATACCGACGTTTTCCATGAATCCACAAGAGGGAACTAGGACCAGAAGACTTCCATTCCGCATAAGTGTCACCCTCAATCCACCATGTTCCGGTTCCGCTATGCCGAGATTTACGTGCGAGGTTGTAGTTTTTCCAGGGGTCTGGAGGTGAGAGCCAGTTCCGAACGTCTTGCTGTAACTTGTCGCCTGTTAAGTCATGCTCAGTGTTACCGGTCATCTCTATGCGGACATTTGGGATAGGAAATAACCTACGTTCTGCCTCGTTCATTTTTCTCACGATTTCTTGAATAGTTTCTATCATCAAGTCAGATATTGTACCGCCTTGTTGTCGCCAGCGAACCTGAAACATACCTAGAGCACGCGAGATAGTAGCTGCCGATTCATTCCCGTCTGCGTCTGGGAGTATGAAAGTTCAACAGGAAGCGAAGGAGGAACGGGACAGGTAGAGTTTCTCACCGTCCATGATGGCCCTCCTATGGCGGACAAGACCGTAAATAACTTCAAGGGTCTGAGCGGCAGTCGCACGACCCTCGTCCAACGTGAGCCTGTCCAACCGCTGGATGGTCGCCTCGTTGACATTCTCTCCCCGAAGCTTCTTCACAAATTTCTCTGTGTTCCATTCAGTCAAGTGTCATACCAGTCAGGATGAACTCACTAAATCGACCTTGCTTAACCTGTTTGGTCGCAAGAGCGAGGGTAGAGAGCAGTTCCACTATTATCTCCACCAGAACGGGTTTCAAGGCTTGCGTAAGAGGGATCTCGCTATAAATACTGAGTCTGCTGAGGAACTTGTCGAAGGACGCGAACAAATCTACAAGCGCGTCGTAACTAGAGCTAACGTCTTTGACCGCCTACGGGACACGGATGTCACGGAAATGTGGAGATGGGATCGGAGAATAGGAGACATACGGCGAGTAGGATGGTAATGCCAGTAAATATTGCTTTCGCCGGCGGCAAGGGCTGATGAATAACGGCCCGATCAGCAATGGTGTACACCGACAAATGCTTTTTGGACGTACTACTAGGCCGATACCCTCGCCAAGAACGGTGCTCATAAAAGGCGAGCCCAAGATGTTAGATAAACGCTTGAGCGAGTTGATGAGCTTTCCGTGATCCCTAAATTCACGAAAGACCCGCGCTTGTTCTTCAAGGATGGTGGAAATGGACTCGACCGAATTGCATTCTTGGAGTCGCCTGGCGAAAGGATGATCCGCTAGGCTATTCCCCGTTTTGTCTTTGTAATCCTGCAGAGCAGCATTGAATAGAGCCTGGAGAGTGGACGGTTGGCTCATATCGGAAATGATAACGAAAAGTGTATGGTAGGTGGTGATGGTAAAGGGCTCAATGTGGGGAGGCTCGCCATCGATAGGTGGAATTTGGCGCCCCATCTTCCACGTTACCGCCGCCCAGGCGCCCAGGATTCGTGCGGGCATTTCCTCAGAGTCCTCGCTACGGCGGGGACCAACTCGACCCGGAACCGTGGTGAATACATGTATTGTGCCTCACTCCCCCCCCTTTGCCGCTGTCCGCTGTCGTGCTCCGGTCCCCGGTCATTATGGTACCGAACACGAATCGCTGACAGTCAGTGACAGTGAGGACAGCTTTGGGAACGGAATGCAGAATGCAGATGATCATGACGATAAAAGATTATCCATTACGCCTCATCATTACACAGCGAAGAGCGGGTCCTCCCCTGACGTCCTCCCCTGACTCCTCCACTGCTGGATTTGTGTCTCTCTCTTGTTACGTGTGACTTTGTAAATCCTTCCGCCCCTCTGAAACGAAAGCCGTTCCGTTTCCGTTCTGCAAAATTCAGGCCGCTCAACCGCTGACAGTGACAGGATTGACATTTAAACAATAGCCGGCTGAGGCCGAGAGAGCGCGCTTCTTTTTGCGCCAATCGGATCAACAGCGGCCCAAAGGCAATGCATACAATATCAATCAACTACAAAGAGTCTCGCATGGAAGAAAGCATGTCTGACATGAGTGGCAATCGGTGCATGGTGATTATTTCAGCCGGAGTGCCAGAAAGGCGCGAGGCAGGGGCGTGTCAAAGTGCCGCAGTGCGAAGGGGGCGCAGATGCACAGCAAATTATGTCACTCCTATTCGGGCGGGTCCTGTCAATTCCCGGCATGCTTGGACAGCGTGGCGGCCGGGTGACGGGTAAATGGACACTTACACGCCACTATATAAAGGGAGGTAACTGTGGTCGGAAATCGGGAGAATCCTGACCAGACATCATGGACACTCGCCGGGAGAAGACGGTCAACCGTGACAGCATGCAAGGGGAGGCCTCGTTGAGCGACGTGTCTAGTACGAGGTCGACATCGAGTCCTGGGAGGGCGAGAAGGGTGTCGATGAAGATGAAGATAAAGAAGGGGTTGAAGGGGGTCAAGGAGGGGGTCAAGGAGATCCTGTCGCCTCATCACCACCATCATCACCATCCTGACGGGGGCGACGGCGAGGAGCGACAGGAGCGACGTAAACCCGGGCCGAACGAATCACGGCGAGGGCCGCTGGCGCCGGTGTTGGACCATCTGGAGAGGAACAACTCGGTTCCAATCCACCTTCACATCTCCCACGCAGGTTCCTTCTCCATCTCCCGCAAAGCTTCCTCCTCTTCATACGCCTGCTCAGATTTAGCCCACGACGAGTTGAAGACCTCGGCTGACATTCATCAACACATTCAAGCTGAACAATCACAACAAAGCCAACAAGAACAACAATCAAGCGAAGCAGAACCAGAGCCGGAACCCCAGCAACCAGAACCCCAGCCTGCGATGGATGTGCCAGAGACTTACGTTGTCCCACCAAGCCCTCGACGATCCGACTACGGCGAAGAAACTCCCAACCCTTTCCTCGTCGATGATCCAGAGGACCCGCTTTCCGACCCAGGTTCTTCGCCCCCAGCACCAATCCTGCCTCTGGATCCAGGATCCTTACTGTCAGAAACCTCGCCTTCAGAGTCGGTCACGCTCTCTCCAGGCCCGTCGTCTGAGCCTCCTCTACTGGCAGAACCAGCGCCTCAAGTTCCCGCCGTTAACAAGCCCGTTCCCGCACTGCCCGTCGTCCTCGGACACCGAGTCTGAACAAGAAGCACCCGCCGTTCATCTTCCCCAGCTTGTGATGCCGACGATGTTCCTACCGATACCGAACGTACGCATCAACTCTTATCTAACTTGGTGGCTCACACGCCGCACTCCCATATATTATTAAAACTTATTCGCTCGTTTTCTTTCTTGCTTTCCACATCGATGATGTTGTATTTCGTGTATCATAGACGGACCCGTTAACTACGCTCCTGACCAAATATATTTCCAATCCTGAGAGACGACCCCAGCGAGATCTCACAGGTGAATGGACCAAGACAGACTTCCACACCCTCATCGTGAGTGCCAGTAGTGTCTTCCGCTCTTGATGGAAGTGATGACAACAAGCGATTACCGAATTCCTCCGTAGATGACGAATAGTTGGCGTGCACTCGCCCGAATGGCACGCGACCGCATCGTCCAAGCAGACCCAGAGGATCTAACCCTCGTGTTAAACGCGTGTATCATGACATGCCATGCCATACTCCGTTTCCTCACTAACAACCTCTCTCTCAACAGCTCTGGTCCCTCCGTCTATCCTCCCTGGCCCGTCTCCGCCTCTTCAACCAAGCCTCAGCCGAAGCGACCAACCTGTCCAACGCGCTCGGCAGCATCTCACCTCCCTCAGCGCGTACACACGTCCTCGAACAAATCCTCCCCTTCGAACTCGACGTCATATACGCGCGCGTCAAATACTGGGCAGGCGATGCACAAGGATACACAGACGCACTTGGATCGCTCCTCCGCCGATGCAGACGTCGCGCAAGGATCGCCCGTCTTGACGCCGATCGCCAGATGTGGATAGAGCGCGCGGCGCGCGTAGGCTTGATCGCCGCTTCTCAGTTCATCGAGATCAAAGTAAGTACTAAAGTAAAGTTTTAATTTAAACCCTGCATTTTTTTTTGTTTTTGTTTTTGTTTTTACTTATGACGGTTTCCGTATAACAACCAAACAACCTAACCAAAACCTGCGAGTGTATAGGACTATACAGCAGCCACCTGCTCTACTCGAGCCTCTTGCCACCCAACAACAACAAGAATCGAAATCAACTAACAACTAACGAATTACGTTCCGCCCTCGGCCGCGTCTATCTCCAAGCGGGACAACTCGACCAAGCCGAGGCGCACTTTGCCGCCGTAGCAGCAGGCGCAGACGCAGATGCAAATACTACGGATATGGGTACAGATGATGCGGCGGCGGCGGCGGGGCAAAACGCTAAACGCGGCTTTCTTGGCGTCTGCTCGTGGGGACTGGGATATGGCTGGCAAGCTCTTACGCGGACTAGTCGAGCAAGACGAAGCGAACTATGCCGTGCGTTCTTCTTTGGTTCATCAGTGGGAATGGGAGCACACACGCTAATGAGAGCTTATTTTTTGGCACAGGCCGTTAATAATTTAGCAGTGGCACTTCTTGGCCAGGGTAAATTGAAAGAGGGTATAGAAGTTTTGGAAACCGCTTTGGAGTCGTCTCCATCGACATTGGCAATGGCAGAGCCTTTCCTCTTCAATCTTTGTGCGTATTTTCCCCCCTTACTCTTACTTTCATTTCACATAATAACTCGACTGCTGTCACTCACTACGCGTCTCATACCATAGCTACGCTCTACGAGCTTCGATCTTCCATTGCGGCCGATAAGAAGCGCGACCTACTAATCGAGGTTGCAAAGTGGTGTGGTGACGGTCTACGCACGTCGTGTCTCAAGATGCCCACTTGATTCCGAGTCCATGGCTTTTGTCCGTAGTAGGACACCTCACCCTTACAAACAACTTGTCCAATGAATGTGAATGAATATTACCACGACTGCGTACGACAGGGGGAAAATACAGTAGAATTCGTGCTTTGCGACATGAAGAAACTGGCATGAAAGTTTTGAGGTCAGAGGCGAGCGAGTGGAAATGCGATGATAACACGAAAGCAAGGGGAAAGGAAAACGGTGTAAAAGAGCCTAAAAGATTGGCGTAAAGTTTGCTCTGCTCTTGGGAGTCTCCTTTCCTTTCCTTTGGAGGTTCTACATCCCCGCGGCACGGTTAAGCATATACAGCTGCAGATCCTGCCATCCTGTTACCAAAAAATAAAATAAAATAATCCATCAGTCCAGCTCGTTGCAGTGCAGCAAATCCCAATGGCTTGCTTACCTCCACCAACACGGACCATTACCTTCTTCGTGGCCGTGCTAGATTCACCTTTAGCCCCCGCCCGACTGAGCGTCGTCAATCTACACGTGACCGTCTTTTTCGCCAACGAATTCGAAAAGGCATATTGAGCGCGGACCTCTTCGCCTTCTCGAGGGATCGTCCTCAACGGTGGATCGACGCGCTCTATTAACAAGCCGTGTGCGATCGAGTTGACAATCGCGGCTACTTCTGCGTCTAGTGGGTCCCGCGGATTACCAGGCGTGTACACAAACGTCGGGTTCGCCCCGTTGCCAAAGTCACTTAGTCGTGATGATGGGCGGGACGGCGTGCGTTGCCCCAATGTCATCGATGATGAGGTCGAGGCCTCACGGAAGCTGGATGGTGGGAGCTTTGCGCCTACTGATGGTCTCAATACGCGAGGGCTGTTGCTTACACTGCTGCCTGCGCTCCCGCTCCCGGCACTGATACTGCCATAGAAGGGTACAGCCTGGGCACGCAAGCGCAGCATTACTTCGGGAGTTTGCGCGCGTAGAGCGGCAGAGCGGAAGGACGTATGAGAATGGGTTGGGCTTCCTCCGTTGTCCATGTCATGGTCACGGTAGTTGGAAAGTGTGGACCCTGGGCGAGACGGAGACAAGATATTAAATACAGGCGCAGGGATCATACTACGGCTTGGAGGGCGCGGTCCTGGCAGTCGAGTCCCACCTGGTGTTGTAGCTCGTGGTGGTGAATGGTCGGGCGACAACGCACGCTGCATTAAGGAGGTCGTCGGCTCAGAGTCGTCCCATGGTGTATCCGAAAAATTGCGAAAGTGAGACGGTGACGGCCCAGGGATGTGCGACGGTGTCGTCGGCCGTGCGCGGGGAGACGTGCCCATCACGCCTGGCGTCCGAGCGCGGGATGGCGGACGCTGAGGGTGAGTTGGATTGGTAGATGCTGCTGTAGAAACTGATGACATGACGGGGGACCACGGGCGTGATGATGCCATAGAACTCCGTGAGACACTTCGTTGGTGTGGCACGGGAGGTGGGTGTGGTACGCCCTCCGGACGATGTGGCGTAACGACGGAAGGCCGGCGGGAACGACCATTTTCATCAACCCTGGTAGAAGAATTCCATGGTTGCTTCGACGGGGTGACGGTCTTAGCTTTGATTGTGATATTTGCATCCTGATCTGGCATTCTGGATGAAGGTGTGGACTCTGGAGTGAGGGATTGAGAGTACTTGTGGCCAAGTCTTTCAGGCGTCGTTGGCATCGAGGGTTGAGCACTAGTAAGATTGAAGAGCGAGGATCGGTGACGGAGGGTTCCGGTTGGCGCCGACGAGGGGCCACGCTGTGATTTAGATTGCTGACGAGGGGTCGCAGCTGCGTTTGGTGACTTCCCACTGCCCGTTAATTTTCGAGCGAACCTGCGGAACGGAGACACTGATCGCGACAAGGCACTCGACGCGCTAAGGCTGAGACTTTTCTTGCTGCTCGAGGCGCTGGGTGGGGTTAAGTATCCGTTACGACTCTTCGATTTGGAGGTTGGGCCAGACACAACAGACCCGCTGTCGCTTGGTGTAATCTCTTCGTCACCCGTCAGGATCCTTCGCACGGCTTCCATCTCAGCATCCGCGCGGGTGATACGTTCTCTGATAAGTTTCCATCGCTGAGTTGAGTCGGCATGTCGCCGTAAACACTCTCCGTTCTTCGTCACGCGGTCCTGGACACCCTTATCAATTATGGAGAGAACTTTGGTGGTAGCAGGCATGTAGTGTCTGAGAATAAGGTCAGGTACAGAAGCTTGTCCAAGCGGAGGTAAGGCGTACTTCTTCTTGGCCTCATAAGAGTCCAGCAACGACTGAAACACTTCCATGTTCAACGGCGATATTTGAGATCGCACAGAACCCATAGATGTCAAGGAAGAGGAAGCGGATATTGAGTCATCAGGCCCGTATCGCTGAAACTGCCAAATGAAGTCCTTGGGAATATTTTGTTAGTCAAGTCACCGCATGGCTACGTGGAATCTGTCACCTACTTGACAACGATTGATAGCCTTTTCGAGACTGGACATCATGCCATCCGCTTGATCTGTGACGGTTCTGAAGACTGTCAACCACTTATCCTCCTTAAGCTCTTCCCGTAAGATCTCGCTCTCTTCCCGCACGCTCTCCCATTCAGACATGAATGTAGCATGCTTCCGGAGAAGCAGTACACTCTCGCTCGGATCCTCATTGGAAGTGTCAGGAGTTGGAGTAGGGGCTGATCGCAATAGGGGATCGAGCATGTTATTTAGGGACTCGACACCGCGCGCAACGGATTCGAGACGCTCATCGAGGGTCATAAGTGCTCGATCAATCACGCCAGTGGCCGTCGCGACGTCGCCAGAAGACTGAGACTTGTGTCGGAGCTCTTGAATCTCTAATCCCAAAACGCGCGATCAGAATATCGCGGATGTGATCAAGGGGAGGCTGGCGTACCAAATATACGCGTCTGTATATCGGAGACGCTGTAGAATAATTCTGTGATGCGTGTTGAGATCGCAAGCAGCTGCAAGTCGCTTTGGGGAAATTTTCAGCTAGGTTACACTAAGACACGTCGGGAGACCAACTCACTCATGGCTCTTCTCATCTCCGTTGCTTGAAAATGCACGACCAGCTGTGATTGTGATATTTTCTGAGACAGATCAGCTAGCTTGTGGTACGTCCGCGAGAGTCCTTTGGGGGGAGCAAACTAACCTTCATCAGCTTGGCTGAAGGAAACTTGCGATGAGGACGCGGAAGACGTAGCCAGCGGCTTGGGAGAGGGGGGAGAAGTCGCTGTGTGGAAACTAAGAGATGATGCGGAGTGTAAACTAGAAGCGCCGGAAGAGGAGACAACGAGAGAGGTCATAATAAGGAAAGAGAGTCGGAAGAAAAGAGACTGGAATGGTATTAATAGAGAAAAGGGAAAAAGAGACAGTGGTTGAGGGAGAGGGAAGATCCGTCGAGTTCGGAGCAGTGGGTGGACGATGGCCGGGATGGCCTGGGTGAACCTGGGGTATAGGGCGGTATGACCCAGACAGGAGCAGGATGGAAGGGGCCCTCTGGGAAAAGAGTGGGCGATGACGACGAGCTTGAGAACAAAAGCTGGCGTGTCTACGCAAAGTTGATTGCCACTCGGGTCCTCCGATGTTCACATCCTCCCGGTCCGCATCTCCGCCTCATTTCACTTTATTACTCTATCTCAACTGCCCCGCCTCAATACGCACACTACATTGGCGAGGATCCTTTAATTAATGCTCGAACTGATCTCCCCATACACCTAGTATGGGAAGTGTGTGAGTCGCGCAGATCCAACACCCCAAAATTTTACAACTGGACGCCGCGGAGAAGTTCCTCGGCTACTCAAATTGATCAAGTACTCAATCAAGAACCGCACATATGTGACAGCCTACCGCGCGTACAAGGGAACTCTATTGCAAGAGACAAGGAGAGTAGAGAATCAGTTGCTCGGCACCTTTTCAAGCTTGTTGCAGTTCCGAGTTAACCCCAACAACACGAAAAAGACCCATTTCAAGACGTATCGGCAAATGGAATGGACATCGTGTCACTACAGTTGTGGATGGAGTTGAACATTCGTCGTGATATCTGCGTCATCGAGAGTGTAACAGAGAGGGCAGCCATTTGATAATTGAGACCGCTACGGTACCAACTCGCGATCGGGTGGTTCGACCAAAGTCGTGCACCACAATGTCTACACTCCAACGTCCCATGATCATGAAAATTATGAGTACTCCGAACAGGCAGTCTGCTCGCACCTGCTGTACTATTCCAATTCATTTGCCTATCGGCACGCCTACACTTCTTTAGCAGTGACCTGAACCCTTTTTCCGATGTAGGACCATAGCTGCATCCAAGGGAATGTCTGGTAGTCCAATTCAACGACAGTCTACGCAAACTACTCTCAAGACGCACCAAAGAATGTATCAACTATCCTTATTTTTCCCCTTTCGCTTTTCTTTTCTTGCTTTCCGTTTTTCCTCTTTCTCCACTGCCTCATCCATCGCCAAGAAATCGCGAATTGAAGGCATGGCTGACGAGGTCAGCGGTGCGAGTCGCGCCAGTTGTTCCTCCTCGGTTTCAACCCTGGCCTCTGGAATAGGTGTAGGCTGTTCGGCGAGAGCCTTTGGTGGCGGCGCTTCTGGCTCCTGCTCTGACCCCAATTCTGCCGCGTCATTATCGAACCAGCCTCTGCGTGGTGGTGCGGACGCGTCCGCCGTTGATGCAACTGAGGGCCCAGGGTGGGATGGTCTTTCATGGCCCGTTTCTGATTCTTTGTCGTCATCGTCGTCGGACCCGACCTCTACTCCCTTATACTCCCCAGCGTCTGCGAATATGTCAAAGTCATCTTCCGCAGTCTCCGCTTCGATTGGCTTGGTTAACGCAGAGCTGGAGGCGGCATGCTCTACCGATGGAGGATGGGATGTTGCTACTCTCTTCAGACCAGCCTCTTCTCCAGCATCCACAGTAGATGGTTCTACCTTCCGTTTCTTTTTCTTTGGCTCGCTGCCTTCCTTTTTCTTTTTCTTTTTGACCTTCTCCTCGGTGGAGGTACCGATAGGCTTGGATCCTATCGGACGGAACTTTGAAGAATCGGTGGGCTTTCCAGCCACGGCTTCCTCCTTCGGCTGTTCCGATCCACCCCCGTTGACACGCTTTTCCTTCAACTCCTTGATAATATCCGCGCGCGAGCGTTTTGTGGATGTGGGAGCAGACAATGTAGAAGCGTTTTGCGCAAACACCTCTTCGAGAGCTTCATCATCCTGTTTGGACGAAGTAGATGCGAGACGGGCTTTGTTTTGCTTGAGGAGTGCAAAATCAAGTCCTTTGACCAGAATAGAGTGATCTGAGTCGCCACCAAGATATCGCCGCTGCTCGTCCACCTACACGGAACCAATTATAAGAATCAGTGACTGGTGAAAGAGAGGGTGTATGCGCGCGCACAGCTTCTCTATCCTCATTATCTGCGTTTCTTTTCTCGAACTCCTCTAAAATAGCCTCAACCTGGGCATAATCCCCCTCTTTACCCAACCTTCGCTCTTCGGCACGGTCGCGATAGTCTTCGGAGGCCTTCTTGAGCTTACGGGGCTTGAACGCAGGTAACGCAGGGTCAGAAGCAGAAATGGCTTTCCTTTGTTGAGTTAGGCGACTCGAATTGAAATCTCCAAGTCAAAAACGTCAACTCACCCCTTCGATTGACCCGGCTTGGTCCCTCTACTTAAGAAAGAGCCGCGCGACGTAGTACTTGGGTCTGATGCCGACCTCGGTGTCTGTAAAAGACTCTTGAAAGCATCCTAACATCGGGTGAACCCGGATATTAGAGGGCAACGGATGTGATAGAACACACCTGGTTCATCGGCATTGGCAGAGTGGAACAGTAGGTTTGTTAATTGTAAATGAGATGATTCGTACTGATGGTGACCGGGCCGAGATGGTCTGTACTAAGCGCTTGCCGCCCACAGCGATGGACTAAGGTACAGCCCAGAGCGTTTAGAGCACCTGCGCAACGCAAAATCGATTACACAGCATACAGTGAGCCTAGTGCTTTGAGCGCGCTCTTTATTCTCTTTTTTCCTCTCCCACATGGTGTCGGCGTGAGTCATTCCATTATCCCCTCGCCATCGTTCCGTCCAAATATCGTGTCTTATCAGTTCAGCTGCGCCTGCTGTGACTAGCACGGACGTTAGCCTTAAAATTCCCCTCAAGGCAGTCGATGCTGCGGCCGTCTCGACTGTGCATGGCGAGGTCGTAACAACCAAAGAAACCGGAACCTACGTTCTAAAGCCGTTCCGTTCGCCGAAGAGCAAGAAGCTCAAGACCGCCGTCGTGTTTGTGCCTAGGCTATCACACTTTGATATCGAGAACGAGCGCTCGAATAAAAACGAGTTCAGGGTAAACCCTACCGCCTCCTCGTCACCCATGTATACGCGCCATGACACTCACCATGTATGCGATTGATCGAATTAGGGATTCTTTACGCTCTTTTGGATTTCGATCTTTATATTCACTGTCCGGACGTACGTTCGAAGCATAGAAACGCAGGGCGCACCGCTCAATCTGCGATTTGCCACGATGTTCTCGCGGGACGCCCGCACTTTGGCGCTTAGCGATGCCGTGCTTGTGATGAGCACCGGAATCTGCGTGCCATTCGCAAAAGCGGTCAACCGAGGCTGGATCAAGTATTATTGGACGGGAGTAATCCTCCAACATTTGCTCCAGGCATCCATCCTCTTTGCCGCCATTAAGTGGACGTTTAACCGGTTGGTTTTCTCCCTTTCTGTGCTGCGACAACCTGACGAGTATGGGTAGCCAATGGCCATGGGTCCAATCCGGGTTTTTGACTATTCACACGTTCGTGCGTGGTTCAGCTTACCTTACCCACATGCGACCTGTTGAAATCCGTCTATTCGATCCAGACGATGCTCATGAAAATGCATTCTTATATGGCAACTAATGGTTACTTGCGATACGTGTCCCAACAATCTGCCGAGATACAGGGACAACTTCGTGATGCAACGCTTCGCGTTGGTGGGTGGGAAAAGGCCATTGCTGATGCGAAAAGACGACGGGAGGACCTTGAACGCGAGACGGACACCGACAGCACCGGTACCGTGCCAAGTCCCTCCCCATCAGGCAACTTGTGGCTACCTAATGGCGATTTGAGCACTCCTTACCTAGAAGTGCCTTCCGCCTCTGCTCTCCGAAATCGCCTCATGCATGTTACCGAAACTGAGACGACGTCCGAGACCGTATTGGACGATGGCAAGCCCAAGGGCGCGACCTCCCATATACTTATACATCACCCAGATTCACGGATCTCTGCCTTAGCGACGGAGTTCTCGGAACTCGAGTCAGAGCTCGTCAGCTCGGGCCCAGAACGCGTGCGCTGGCCTGAAAACATCACTTTTAAGAACTTTGCGGTGTATCAGCTTATCCCGACACTCGTTTACGAACTCGAATATCCCCGTACAAAAAGGTACAGTAAACCTTGGTCACCGCAAGAAGATCGTCAGGGGTTGATAATTGTATCGCGTACAGAATCCGTCCGCTGTACGTCTTTGAAAAGACAGTCGCAACCTTTGGCACTTTCGCTCTCCTTTATTCTACCACGGAGACGTTCATTTTGCCGTATACGAATCCCGACCGGTCCTTTGCTCGGACATTACTGGATTTGGCCCTACCGTTCATGTTGGCATACCTTTTATTATTCTACATTATATTCGGTGCGTCTGGTCGTGATACAGATCTGTAGCGTGCCATGTCCTAATGAGGTCCTCAGAATGTATATGCAACGGATTCGCTGAGCTTTCATAGTACGTGATTTCATCCGCGATCGCGCGCCACGTCGTACGATTAACTAAATCCCCTCCCTCAGTTTCGCCGATCGCGGATTTTACGAGGATTGGGTAATAACAAGGTCTTTTTAAACCGTTCTGTCGGGTTTACTGATGCTGGCCTCTCTCACACAGTGGAACTCGACTTCCTGGGACGAATTCAACCGCAAGTGGAACAAACCCGTGCACAATTTTCTGCTACGACACGTCTACGCTTCAACCATCACTTCGTACAAGTTCTCGCGCTCCCGCGCCATGTTCGTCACCTTTCTCCTCTCTGCTGCCGCACACGAACTCGTCATGGCTGTGGTTACCAAAAAGATCCGGTGCGAGCCTAGCTTCTTCCCTCCCTTTACCGTGCGTTATGTTGACAATGACAACGAAACATGGTAGGATGTACCTCTTTACTATGCAGATTATTCAGATTCCGCTGATCGCTGTTGGCCGTACGTCAATTATCAAGCGTAGTAGCTACCTGGGAAATATGGTATTTTGGTTGGGGTTATATGCGGGGTTTCCGATGCTGTGTGTGGCATACGTCCTCTACTAGTACTTCATTTAGTTTACCGTGGATTCACCAAAAGTATTTTCAAACGTCGCCTGTTGTTTAGTGATTCCCTGTAATGTATATAGTAGACTTTTGGATACAGTACCAAAGAAGCATTCTAACTATAATCGCAACTGCACAATGGATTACACCGACTAGTACACACAGTTTAGCACTTACCGGTACCGCCTGATTCTAAAAGCATGACTGACAGATACTCAAAATACGAGGTTTCGCCACACGCTTACTAGTACGTCAACACACACGCATTACATTTTCCTTCTGACAAGAAAAGATGGACATAGCCACTGGCGAACCCAATAACAAAGCGGCTTGGGATCTCATCCGCTTTGTTGTTGGGTTCGCCAGCACATGGCCACATGTTGTGGACCCAGGTTAGCATTCGACCTTTCACATATTAGGTTTCTCTGTCCCTCATCAGAGCACCACTAAACCGGAGCATGATTGTATTCCGACTAACGGCCTCGCGAAAACTTCACGAGTTACACTACGAAACCACACGCAGGCGCCACAAACGTACCTCCATCTCAAAAGCATCGAGGGTAGGCAGGCCATTATTGGATTGGGTGAGACCCTGAAGGGGTACCATGTGAAGGAGGGAGGGGGGGATAAATTAGGGTGGGAATCGGTGGGCGCGAGTTACAATCATACAGTAGCACTCACGAATTGCGTAACCACCAACGGGCATCGAGCGAGGGGACATTCAATCATCTAATCATGAACTTGGCCCCTCTTCTCTACTCAGCACCTTTCCCCGCGTTACGAAATTGGCGAACTCCATTCGCGAGTCCATATCATCAATCGTCCTAGATTCGCGGAGAGATGCAGGAGACGAAATTAGAAAGTTCTTAGCGCAAAGAGAGAGAAGGATAATTTTGCGTGCGCACCGTGTCTTCATTTCACTTGCCCATGTAATCTCTTTGAGAGGAGGTGCTTTTAAGCAGGCACCAATAATTCCGAGGAAAAGCGCGACGAGAGATTCGAAGACAATCTAGTGATTGAAGGACGTGCAGCGTGCGTAAACCACACCAAAAACCGACGAGAGAAACATACGTACAGATGAAGGAATAGACTTTTCAGGTTGGCGCAGTGCCTTCCAGTGAGAAAGATCTAGACATAAAGAGTTAAACTGGACGGCGATGATGTGACATATTTGGAAGAGCCATACGTTCATAGGTTGAGAAAGCCGCTGCGAAACACGGTGGTTAAGTGCCTCGTGTGACATGAGAATTGACGTTTGTCCTTACAGTGGAAGAGGGCCAGTATGGCAATCGTTAACAAGAGCCGTCCTAGCATGGTTGTTGGCAAGAGGAATGGAGACGGCTTTCCGGCCCGTGGGAATAATGGGGGCAAAGTAGAAGCGGTGCAGGACCATTGCATTGACCGACCCCCAGCCATGTCTGGCTTTGACGATCTCCTCCAACAATCCTCTCGCGCTCTGGAGGAAAACCCATTCGAGGATCCGTTCGCACGTCCGCGCGCTAGCTCCCCTGACCCATGGTCGACTTACGCACACCAGCCCTCTGCCCTCGACTCGCCTGCATTCGAATATGACACCTCTGGATTCGGGGGCGTATCTACCACTACGCAAGCTCCCGAGTCGCATGATGACTCTGTTAGCCCCTCCGCGGTCGAATCTCACGCGTTTGTCGCTCCAACGATCCCGTCGGATCCACTAGACTCAGCAAACCTTCCTGCGGATGATGAGACAGAACATACCACGAAGCCCACTACGTCCCCTCAATTCTCCAGCTTCACGGAAAGAATAGGAAGGGTCCCACCCTCAATCCCTTCCCAGCCGTCAGCCGATTCCAGCGAGTCCGTCCCTGAACCAGATCCACCCAGACCCGCGCATCCAACTCTTCCCTCTATCACATCTGCACCAACGAGCCCTCCTGTCCAACCTTCCTCCCCCGTTACCCCTTCATCCGCAGTCCCCGCGGATTCTGTAGAGCATACCGATTCACCATCTCCACCACCCCCATCTTCCGCCCGACTGCCACGACGTCAAGAGGCACCACATCCATCCATTCATGTTCCCTTCGACTCCTCATCGTCAACAGAAAGCGACTCACACCGCGTTATCTCCAGTCCTCTGGACCAGCCTCCTGTCACGGCATTTGCCAGTCTTGCTTTGGGTGGGGAGAGTTTCAACGGGTGGGACGGCACGCAAAGTGCGTTTGTTAATCACACCTCAATCCCTAGTTCTGTGCAAGAGGAAGATCATGATGATGATGACGACGACGACGATGACGACAAACCACTACGTCCGCGACCAGTGAGTACATCTTTCTACTACTCCTCTGTGGATCCAATTCACAGACGCTCTTGCTTCAGACGACGCCCACAGAAAAGAAAGAAACAGGGCTACAGCCTGTTTTCGCGATAACTGTCGAAGATCCACAAAAGGTTGGGGATCCTATTCGTGCGTTCATTATGTATACAGTTCACACCAAGGCATGTTCCGTCCGAATTCCGTTGCGTGTCGGGTGTTCTGAGCTTCTTACCAGACCACTTCTCCGGCATTTTCCAAGCTTTCGTTTTCTGTTCTTCGCCGCTACTCAGACTTCCTGTGGCTGTATGAGGCCCTTTCGCTCAATAACCCTGGGGTGGTTGTACCTCCTGTTCCTGAGAAGAGTCCTTTTGGACGTTTCGATGACCAGTTTGTACAGCAACGTCGGTCCGCACTTGAGAACTGCGTAAATAAGATCGCAAATCATCCAGTGCTGTGTAAAGATGCAGACTTAAGGCTCTTTTTAGAAAGTGACACATTTTCTTTGGATGTATGTGTTTTCCAGCGTTCATCGCAGAGGATGTTAACCATAGTTCGGACAGATCAAGCATCGTAAAGCGGAGATGGCAAATGAACGGGGAGGCTTAATGGCGTCCATTGGCCAATCCATCACTGGTCCTCGCTTCGTCGAGATTGATGAGGTACTTTCCAACTAACACTGATGCTTTCCTGACTGAGATGGAGCCTGTCAGTGGTTTGACCGGCAAAAAGTGCATCTTGAAGTACTCGAGTCTCAGCTTCGCGGCCTTGTCAAAGCCATCGAAGCTGTTTCGAAACATCGCAGTGGTCTGCCTTTTTCTGTCTTTATCCTTATTACATACATCAACCCTGTGGACAGAACTGGCGAGCGCGGCGGGCGAGTTTGCGCAGACCGTCAGTGACCTTGCGGCTTCGGATCTTGGCAAATCTGTCTCGCATTCACTCGAAGCACTGGCGGAGCTCGAACGCAAGGCGCAAGAGACAGAATCTGCGCAGGCCAGAGCAGATCAAGCGACCCTGTTGAGCACGGCGGACGAGTATGCGCGTCTCGTCAACTCGGTTCGGGTGAGCGTCATGAACCGGTTTTATTCGATGCCACGGATGCTGACCTGTCTGTTCATCATAGATGGCGTTCAGTTCGCGTGTGCGAGTGTACCACGCATGGCAGAATGCCGATGCAGATCTCCGCCGCGTCAAGCAGGCGCACGAGCGCAACCGTGCTCAAGGCAAGGTCGCGGCTGAAAAAGGCGATCGTCTCAGACATTCATATTCTCAAATTGGCGAGGTGCGTCTTTTTACCCTCTATGTTAGCCGCCGCAGTCCACATACAAGGAACTGTGCCGTTGTAGGCGGAACGACGCGTGCTAGACGCGAAGCAGGAATTTGAGCAGGTGTCCCGCCTGGTAAAGAGCGAGGTGGCGCGCTTTGAGCAGGAGCGGATCGAGGATTTTAAAAAGAGCCTCGAGCATCTCCTCGATGGCATGATCGCCCGCCAGAAGGAGACGATTCAGGCGCGGGAGGCGTTTCCAGCAGCTGTTACTAAAGAAAGTCCCTCAGGCTGGATCGGGGACTAGAGGAAACACGATCACGTCTACAGCATAGTGCTAAGTAGTTTCATCAATCGCATGTTCCTGTGTTTTCTATTATTAACGATCCTGATTTATCAACTTGCGCGGCTCAAGCCCTGAGGTGGAGTGTCACGTATTTGGCAGTGTTTACTGTCATTTCTCTTCGAGAGACCACCTGACAATTGTAATGTCTTCTGGTGTCTGTTGGCTATATTAGTGGAACAAGGTGTGGGGAACTGCAAACAGATCTAACTGCAAACAGACATATTCTCTTCTTCGCAATCAGAGCCAGTGCCTTCGCCCTGACTTCTTGTGTCACGTGTGTATTCCAACGTCAAACTGAAAAAGATAGTTTGAACCAGTAATTTTGAATGCTTTGGTAAGTTTAACGGCATTCTGTGTCATTTGACTCGGACGCTATTTCACTCTGTCATTAAATGCACCTTATTTACGTCCAATTTCGCTCGGCGCAACTAGCATGGCTTCGACTTTTTAGGGATGGCATTCCGTGGGAATGACCGCACACGGACTCTTCATTATAGCCTCTTCCTTGCTCCTCCTCAAGCAGCTAGTCCTGCCATGCAGCTCCTTCTCATCAATGTCTTTGACTGCCTTGCCATCTCCTGCTTTCTTTACCTCCTTGTTGTCTTCCGCGACCACAGAAGACGGAGAGGGCTGCCTTATCCTCCTGGCCCGCCACCACGACCTATAATCGGCAATTTACTTGATTTCCCGAAGGACATGCCTTGGAGTGCGTACGCGGAAATGTCCAAGAAATACGGTATGGGTATTATCCTTGGGACACTAGGTCTCCCCAGCTTAAACCCGCATTCCAAGGCGACGTTACTTGTCTTCGCCTTTTTTCTCAGGTCGTCGTCGTGTTGTGTTCATTATCAGCCATTAAGGATCTCCTCGAGAAGCGAGGGGAAATCTACTCAGATAGGCCTTCCTTGCCAATCGCGAAAATGTACATCTTGTAGTGGTTTGTTTTCCAATCAGCTGCCATGTTGACAATCCTCCATTGTTATCGCTAGGACGGACATGGATTGGCCGCTATTCATGACCGGAATGACAGAGACTTGGCGCGAGGGACGGAAGCTAGTAGATCACAGTCTTCGACCTGGTGCGGTGACGACATATGGACAAATGATGCAGGAGAAGACGCGCGAGTTCCTCACCCAACTGTTTGCAACTCCAAAGAACTTCCGCTCCCATATCGAACTGTCAGTTGGCCGTCTCCCTTTATACTATCGTATGACTATTAACGGCCAGACAGCCTTCAGGGAAAATTTATCATGTCGCTCACTTATGGCTACGACCTGAGGGATGGTGACAAAATCTTGGAAGCACCCGTTCAGGCCAATGAATTACTGTCGCCACTGGTTCTACCTGGAGCAACCTTAGTTAATCACCTCCCATTCTGTGCGATTACCCGCTTTATCCTTGCCATACTACCAGTGTCTCACAGCTATTTTCAGTGCGATACATTCCTTCATGGGTCCCATACTTCAGCTACGAACCATTCGCGCGAATAGTTAGGAAGCTGAGTCAGAGGATAAGGAATGAGCCTTTTGATTTTGTGAAGAATGCTCTAGTGTGTGGTGACCATACTCCTAATATTCACGTTGACTGATACTGCATGCCATAGAATAATGGCACAGCAGTACAGTCATTAGCGTCCGAGCATCTGCAGGAGTTGGAGAATTTGGTTGGCTCCGAACGCGAAAAGCAAGAGGAGATCATAAAGGTGACGACAGGATCAATGTATCAAGGTGAAGTATTATATTATAATTGTTCGGGTACATGGCACTTACTAGACCTCTTTTCAGCCGGTTCAGGCACCGTGCGTGTTTCTTATGATCTCGTGCGTTTTTTACTGAGTCCTATAATGAAGGCCGTATCCTCGATGACTTCCTTCTTTATGGCTCTAGCACTCTTCCCACAGGTGCAAAGACGAGCACAAGCAGAGCTCGATGTTGTAGTCGGAAGAGACCGGCTACCCACGTTCGATGACAGGCCACGTCTTCCATACATTGAAGCGTTGTGTAAAGAGTTGATGAGATGGCAGATGGTGACGCCGATTGGTACGATTCGGAGTCTTCTATGACTCTCGAAAACTGGAATGACGAACGATGACTTACAGGAGTCCCCCATTTGTCAAGTAGGGATGATGTTTACAGAAGCTATCTTATTCCGAAAGGTCAGATTGATCTTCAATCGTGCATTTTACTTTTTTATTAATTATTTGGTCCAAAAGGATCTATAATGGTAGTCAATGCATGGTAAAGTCGTCTAGTTGTCTATAGCAAACAAATTAAATGTCTCATCTGAGAAAATTTCAGGGCAATCCTTCACGACCCCGAGATATACCCAGAGCCAGAGGAATTCAAGCCGGAGCGTTTTCTCAAAGAAGACGGGAGCGTCCAAGACGATCCAACACTCTCATTGGTATTTGGCATCGGCAAGAGAATATGTCCTGGACGTCACTTTGTTAATGCTACAATTTTCATTGTCACCTCGTCGGTCCTCTCCGTATTCGATGTGACGAAAGCAAAAGACGAGAATGGCCATGAAATCCCCGTCAATGCCGCGGTGACTGCTCGAAGGGGGATCGTCATGTGAGTCCCTGGGCCAAGTCATTGCCCTATTATAACTGCTTCTTGAAGCTGAGGAGTTGGATTTTTATTTCTTAAGACAAGCAGAGAAGTTTGAATGTTCCATTCTTCCAAGAGATAAAGTTGCGGAGGATTTGATTCTGGCCAATACTTTGTCTTGAGGTATTAGATTTTGTCACGCAATCACGCCATCATGTGATCATGCATGATGAGCTTGTGGCACGTGATGTGAAGTATATCTCCCCGACTCGGAGATGGGGACTTTCTATTGTAGAAAACATCTAATCCTCTGACGGGTTCCTAACTAACCAACCTGTGGTTCTTTGGTTTTAATATCGCTCATGAGCGAGCTTGGAGCGGACTCAGCGGAGACAGCGCCGCTAGCACTGCATTCAAATTGTTATCATAAGGTCAGGTATCGTAAATTCTGTGCAAGTGTAATACGGAGTTCGTCTCTTTTTGACTGAATCCTAGTGATGGTCTTATCAGTGCGCGTGCCCACCGGGGTCGTCAATACTAAAATCTTAACAACTTTCAAAACCGTAACTCAGTTGACACCGCCCGCACGCAGAACCATCGTCCGAGTCTCACTGCCCTACTACTACTACAGTACTTTTCACTCCCAGTGCCGCGCAACCTCAGGCTTACCGTCTCTCTCCGCGTCCGGCCCAGCAACTTCAAGAAAGTCCGACGGCCGCCGCTCGCGCTTGATGTTCCTCCGACGAGTATTAACAGGTTGACACTAATACGCCGAGTCTGCGTTTCCGGGTGGTTATTGCTGCTGCTGTTGTTGCTGTGGCGGTGGTAGTGACTGTTGTTGTTGTTGCCCTTGCTGTTGTTGTTGTTGTTGTTGTTGTTGTTGTTGTTGTTGCTGTTGCTGCGGCATCTGTGGACCTGCAAAGCCTTGATTCATCATAGGCATCATCCCCATAGGCATCATCAAGTCCGTGCCCATGCTCGACTGTGCCAAGTTCCCTTCGACTCCTCATCGCCAACAGAAAGCGACTCACACCGCATTATCTCCATTCCTCCTGACCAGCCTCCAGTTACGGCATTTGCCTGTCTTGCTTTGGGTGGGGAGAGTTTCAACGGGTGGGACGGCACCCAAAGTACGTTTGTTAATCACACCTCAATCCGAGTCCCTAGTTCTGTGTAAGAGGAAAATCATGATGATGATGATGATGATGACGACGACGACGACAAACCATTACGTCCGCGACCAGTGAGTACATCTTTCTACTACTCCTCTGTGGATCCAATTCACAGACGTTCTTGCTTCAGACGACGCCCGCAGAAAAGGAAACTGGGCTACAGCCTGTGTTCGTGATAACTGTCGAAGATCCACAAAAGGTTGGGGGTCCTATTCGTGCATTCATTATGTACACAGTTCACACCAAGGCATGTTCCGTCCGAATTCCGTTGCGTGTCGGGTATTCTGAGCTTCTTACCAGACCACTTCTCCGGCATTTTCCAAGCTTTCGTTTTCTGTTCTTCGCCGCTACTCAGACTTCCTGTGGCTGTATGAGGCCCTTTCGCTCAATAACCCTGGGGTGGTTGTACCTCCTGTTCCTGAGAAGAGTCCTTTTGGAAGTTTCGATGACCAGTTTGTACAGCAACGGCGGTCCGCACTTGAGAACTGCATTTCTTTGGATGTATGTGTTTTCCAGCGTTCATCGCAGAGGATGTTAACCATACTGTAGTTCGGACAGACCAAGCATCGTAAAGCGGAGATGGCAAATGAACGGGGAGGCTTAATGGCATCCATTGGCCAGTCCACCACTGGACCTCGCTTCGTCGAGATTGATGAGGTACTCTCCAACTAACACTGATGCTTTCCTGACTGAGATGGAGCCACTCGAGTCTCAGCTTCGCGGCCTTGTCAAAGCCATCGAAGCTGTTTCGAAACATCGCAGTGGTCTGCCTTTTTCTGACTTTATCCATATTACGGACATCGACCCTGTGGATAGGACTGGCGAGCGCAGTGGGCGAATTTGCGCAGACCGTCAGTGACCTTGCGGCTTCGGATCTTGAAATCTGTCTCGCATTCACTCGAAGCACTGGCGGAGCTCGAGCGCAAGGCGCAAGAGACAGAATCTGTGCAGGCCAGAGCAGATCAAGCGACCCTGTTGAGCACGGCGGACGAGTATGCGCGTCTCGTCAACTCGGTTCGGGTGAGCGTCATGAACCGGTTTTATTCGATGCCACGGATGCTGATCTGTCTGTTCATCACAGATGACGTTTAGTTCACCTGTGCGAGTGTACCACGCATGGCAGAATGCCGATGCAGATCTTCGCCGCGTCAAGCAGGCGCACGAGCGCAACCGTGCTCAAGGCAAGGTCGCGGCTGAAAAAGGCGATCGCCTCAGACATTCATATTCTCAAATTGGCGAGGTGCATCTTTGTACCCTCTATGTTAGCCGCCGCAAGTCCACATACAAGGAACTGTGCCGTTGTAGGCGGAACGACGCGTGCTAGACGCGAAGCAGGAATTTGAGCAGGTGTCCCGCCTGGTAAAGAGCGAGGTGGCGCGCTTTGAGCAGGAGCGGATCGAGGATTTTAAAAAGAGCCTCGAGCATCTCCTCGATGGCATGATCCCGCCAGAAGGAGACGATTCAGGCGCGGGAGGCGTTTCAGCAGCTGTTACTAAAGAAAGTCCCTCAGGCTAGATCAGGGACTAGAGGAAACACGATCACGTCTACAGCATAGTGCTAAGTAGTTTCATCAATCGCATGTTCCTGTGTTTTCTATTATTAACGATCCTGATTTATCAACTTGCGCGGCTCAAGCCCTGAGGTGGAGTGTCACGTATTTGGCAGTGTTTACTGTCATTTCTCCCTCGAGAGACCACCTGACAATTGTAATGTCTTCTGGTGTCTGTTGGCTATATTAGTGGAGCAAGGTGTGGAGAACTGCAAAGATCTAACTCCAAACAGATATAATTTCTTCCTCACAATCAGCGCCAGTGCTACTTCTTGTTTCATGTGTGTATTCCAACTGCCTCCGTCGGACCACCAGACCTCAATGTCAAACTGAAAAAGGGCTAACTCCGCACTGGCACGGAATATGGAACATCGATTTCGAATGCGTATGTGTCATTTGACTCGGACGCTATTTCACTGTCATCAAATGCACCCCATCTACGTTCAATCTTCCCTTGGTTTGAGCCAGCAATTTTGAATGCTTTGGTAAGGTTTAACGGCATTCTGTGTCATTTGACTCGGACGCTATTTCACTCGTCATCAAGTGGGAATGGACTCCACACGGACTCTTCATTTATAGCCTCTTCCTTGCTCCTCCGCAAGCAGCTAGTCCTGCCATGCAGCTCCTTCTCATCAATGTCTTTGACTGCCTTGCCATCTCCTGTTTTCTTTACCTCCTTGTTGTCTTCCGCGACCACAGAAGACGGAGAGGGCTGCCTTATCCTCCTGGCCCGCCACCACGACCTATAATCGGCAATTTACTTGATTTCCCGAAGGACATGCCTTGGAGTGCGTACGCGGAAATGTCCAAGAAATACGGTATGGGTATTATCCTTGGGACACTAGTTCTCCACAGCTTGAACCCGCATTCCAAGGCGACGTTATTTGTCTTCGCCTTTTTTCTCAGGTCGTCGTCGTGTTGTGTTCATTATCAGCCATTAAGGATCTCCTCGAGAAGCGAGGGGAAATCTACTCAGATAGGCCTTCCTTGCCAATCGTGGAAATGTACATCTTGTAGTGGTTTGTTTTCCAGTCAGCCGCCATGTTGACAATCCTCCATTGTCATCGCTAGGACGGACATGGATTGGCCGCTATTCATGACCGGAATGACAGAGACTTGGCGCGAGGGACGGAAGCTAGTAGATCACAGTCTTCGACCTGGTGCGGTGACGACATATGGACAAATGATGCAGGAGAAGACGCGCGAGTTCCTCACCCAACTGTTTGCAACTCCAAAGAACTTCCCCGCCCATGTCAGACTGTCAGTTCAATTGGCCGTCTCCCTTTATACTATCGTATAACTATTAACGGCCAGGCAGCCTTCAGGGAAAATTTATCATGTCACTCACTTATGGCTACGACCTGAAGGATGGTGACAAAATCTTGGAAGCACCCGTTCAGGCCACTGGATTACTCTCGCCGCTGATGCTACCGGGAGCCACCCTAGTTAATCACCTCCCATTCTGTGCGATTAGTACCCGCTTTATCCCTGCCATACTACCAGCATCTCACGGCTATTTTCAGTGCGGCACATTCCTTCATGGGTCCCATACTTCAGCTACGAACCATTCGCGCGAATGTTTAGGAAGCTAAGTCAGAGGATAAGGAATGAACCTTTAGATTTTGTGAAGAATGCTCTAGTGTGTGGTGACCATACTCCTGACATTCACGTTGACTGATACTACATGTCCATAGAATAATGGCACAGCAGTGCAGTCATTGGCGTCCGAGCATCTGCAGGAGTTGGAGAATTTGGTTGGCTCCGAACACGAAAAGCAAGAGGAGATCATAAAGGTGACGACAGGATCAATGTATTCAGGTGAAGCATTATATTATAACGGTTCGAATACATGGCACTTACTAGACCTCTTTTCAGCCGGTTCAGACACCGTGCGTGTTTCTTATAATCCCGCGCGTTTTTTACTGAGTACTATAATGAAGACCGTATCCTCGATGACTTCCTTCTTTATGGCTTTAACACTTTTCCCGCAGGTGCAAAGACGAGCACAGGAAGAACTCGATGTTGTAGTCGGAAGAGACCGGCTACCCGCGTTCGATGACAGGCCATGTCTTCCGTACATTGAAGCGTTTTGTAAAGAGTTGATGAGATGGCAGATGGTGACACCGATTGGTACGATTCGGAGTCTTCTATGACTCTCGAAAACTAGAATGACGAACGATGACTTACAGGACTCCCCCATTTATCAAGTAGGGATGATGTTTACAGAGGTTATTTCATTCCGAAAGGTCAGATTGATTTTCAATTGCGCACTTTGCTTATTTTCAATTGGGAATTTGCCGTTAACTATTTGGTTCCAAAAGGATCTACAATGGTAGCCAATGCATGGTAAGTCGTCTGGTTGTCTATAGCTAACAATCTGAATGTCTTATCTGAGAAATTTTCAGGGCAATCCTTCACGACCCCGAGATATACCAAGAGCCAGAGGAATTCAAGCCGGAGCGTTTTCTCAAAGAAGACGGGAGCGTCCGAGACGATCCAACACTCTCATTAGTATTTGGAATCGGCAAGAGAATCTGTCCTGGACGTCACTTTGTTGATGCTACAATTTTCATTGTCATCTCGTCGGTCCTCTCCGTATTCGATGTGACGAAAGCAAAAGACGAGAATGGCCATGAAATCCCCGTCAAAGCTGCGGTGACTGCTCGAAGGGGGATCATCATGTGAGTCCCTGGGCCAAGTCATCGCCCTATTATAACTGCTTCTTGAAGCTGAGGAGTCGGATTTTTCTTTCTTAAGACAACCAGAGAAGTTTGAATGTTCCATTCTTCCAAGAGATAAAGTTGCGGAGGATTTGATTCTGACTAATACTTTGTTTTGAAGTATCATCTCCTACTTTTTTTTTTTGATTCGTGTCTCTGTCGACGATGTTATGTAGCCACTAGCCAGTATGATTGGAACAGTGTGTATTTTGTAATCGGTTACTACAGTAAAGGGCAGATTCCCAGAACAAACATGTACAAATTTTTTCCGAACATGTTGAAATTCGACAAATTGACATAAATCGCCCGCAAGTCGTGCATACGTTCTTCTGTCTTCCCATAACTTCGCATGTGCATTGCGAGTATGTTGTATATGGCTATCCTATAATTTATTGTGTTCCCACCGCGTTCACCGCTCAACCGCCTCAGCGTCTTTTGCTTACAAATCCTTCGCAGGAGAAATTGACGCAAATCGGCCGCAAGTCGTGCAGGCGACCCTCCATCTCTTCATAACTTCGCATACACATCGCGAGAGGCCGAATCGCGAATACATACAGCCATCCCAAAATTTATTGCATTCTAATCGTGTTCGCAGCGCCATTACGGCTCGGCAGTGTCTTTTCGCTTACAAACCCCGCAGCTCAGCCCCTGTGCTGTCTTTTCGAAATTTCGGTTACTCAACCTCAACAGTGGCCCAACGGAAAGACGTGTCCTGGCCAGCTTCTTAGTGCTTTACATTGCTCGTCATTGATCATGCCGCCTTTCACAAACAGCCCGTAGATACCGAGGTACTTAATTTGTGAATAGACCTGTCTATCGGCCAAGCGAGCACCCGCAGGCTTTGACTGCGTCCATTGTTAGCATAACTTCGACTTTTAGGGGGATGGCATTCTGTGGGAACGGACCGCTCACGGACTCTTCATTTATAGCCTCTTCCTTGCTCCTCCTCGAGCAGCTAGTCCTGCCATGCAGCTTCTTCTCATCAATATCTTTGACTGCCTTGCCATCTCCTGTTTTCTTTACCTCCTTGTTGTCTTCCGCGACCACAGAAGACGGAGAGGGCTGCCGTATCCTCCTAGCCCGCCACCACGACCTATAATCGGCAATTTACTTGATTTCCCGAAGGACACGCCTTGGAGTGCGTACGCGGAAATGTCCAAGAAATACGGTATGCGAATTATCCTTGGGACACTAGGTCTCCCCAGCTTAAACCCGCATTCCAAGGCGACGTTATTTGTCTTCGCCTTTTTTCCCAGGTCGTCGTGGTGTTGTGTTCGCTATCAGCCATTAAGGATCTCCTCGAGAAGCGAGGGGAAATCTACTCAGATAGGCCTTCCTTGCCAATCGCGAAAATGTACATCTTGTAGTGGTTTGTTTTCCAATCAGCCGCCATGTTGACAATCCTCCATTGTCATCGCTAGGACGGACATGGATTGGCCGCTATTCATGACCGGAATGACAGAGACTTGGCGCGAGGGACGGAAGCTAGTAGATCACAGCCTTCGACCTGGTGCGGTGATAACATATGGACAAATGATGCAGGAGAAGACGCGCGAGTTCCTCACCCAACTGTTTGCAACTCCAAAGAACTTCCGCTCCCATATCGAACTGTCAGTTGGCCATCTCTCTTATAATCGTATGACTATTAAAGGCCAGGCAGCCTTCAGGGAAAATTTATCATGTCACTCACTTATGGCTACGACCTGAAGGATGGTGACAAAATCTTGGAAGCACCCGTTCAGGCCAATGAACTACTGTCGCCGCTAATTCTACCTGGAGCAACCCTAGTTAATCACCTCCCAATCTGTGCGATTACCCGCTTTATCCCTGCCATACTACCGGTTTCTCACAGCCATTTTCAGTGCGACACATTCCTTCATGGGTCCCATACTTCAGCTACGAACCAGTCGCGCGAATAGTTAGGAAGCTGAGTCAGAGGATAAGGAATGAGCCTTTTGATTTTGTGAAGAATGCTCTAGTGTGTGGTGACCATACTCCTAATATTCACGTTGACTCAGTTGATTCTGCGTGCCATAGAATAATGGCACAGCAGTGCAGTCATTGGCGTCCGAGCATCTGCAGGAGTTAGAGAATTTGGTTGGCTCCGAACGCGAAAAGCAAGAGGAGATCATAAAGGTGACAACAGGATCAATGTATCAAGGTGAAGTATTATATTATAATTGTTCGGGTACATGGCACTTACTAGACCTCTTTTCAGCCGGTTCAGGCACCGTGCGTGTTTCTTATGATCCCGTGCGTTTTTTACTGAGTCTCGAAATGAAGGCCGTATCCTCGATGACTTCCTTCTTTTTAGCTCTAGCACTCTTCCCGCAGGTGCAAAGACGAGCACAAGCAGAACTCGATGTTGTAGTCGGAAGAGATCGGCTACCCACGTTCGATGACAGGCCACGTCTTCCATACATTGAAGCGTTGTGTAAAGAGTTGATGAGATGGCAGATGGTGACACCGATTGGTACGATTCTGAGTCTTCTATGACTCTTGAAAACTGGAATGACGAATGATGACTTACAGGACTCCCCCATTTATCAAGTAGGGATGATGTTTACAGAGGCTATTTCATTCCGAAAGGTTAGATTGATTTTTAATTGCGCATCTTGCTTCTTTTGGGACCCCGTTAATCATTTGGTCTAAAAGGATCTATAATGGTAGCCAATGCATGGTAAGTCGTCTGGTTGTCTCTATAGCTAACAATTTGAATGTCTTATCTGAGAAAATGTTCAGGGCAATCCTTCACGACCCCGAGATATACCAAGAGCCAGAGGAATTCAAGCCGGAGCGTTTTCTCAACGAAGATGGGAGCGTCCGAGACGATCCAACACTCTCATTAGTATTTGGCATCGGCAAGAGAATATGTCCTGGACGTCACTTTGTTGATGCTACAATTTTCATTTTCACCTCGTCGGTCCTCTCCGTCTACGATGTGACGAAAGCAAAAGACGAGAATGGCCATGAAATCCCCGTCAATGCCGCGGTGACTGCTCGAAGGGGGGTCGTCATGTGAGTCCCTGGGCCAAGTCATCGCCCTATCATAACTGCTTCTCTTCTTGAAGCTGAGGGAGTCGGGATTTTTTTGTTCTAAAGACAACCAGAGAAGTTTGAATGTTCCATTCTTCCAAGAGATAAAGTTGCGGAGGATTTGATTCTGGCCAATACTTTGTCTTGACTCTTGAGGTATCATCTCCTACTCTTCTTTTATTTTATTTTATTTTTATTCGTGTCTCTGTCGGCGATGTTATGTAGCCACTAGCCAGTATATTGGAACTGTGTATTTTGCATTGACTTGAAATCAAGTCATTGATGTATCGAGTTTGAAAACATTGTAGAAAACATCTAATCTTCTGACGGGTTCCTAATTAGCCAACCTGCGGTTGCTTTGGTTTTAATATCGCTCATGAGCAGGCTTGGAGCGGAAGTAGCGCTAGCACTGTAAGAGCTTCGCATTTTGATTATTATCATAAGGTCCGCCACGGTACATTCTGTGCAAGTGCAATACGCGGAGATCATCTCTTTTGATTGAATCCTAGTGACGGTCTTATCCAGTACGTACGCGTGCCCACCGGGGTCGTCCATACTAAAATCCCAACAAATTTCAACCGTAACTCCGCTGACTCCACCCGCACGCAGAGCCATCGTCTGAGTCCCACTGCCGCCCTACGCCCTACTACTAACTCACTCCCAGTACCGCGCAACCTTACCGTCTCTCTCCGCGTCCGGCCCAGCAACTTCAAGAAAGTCCGATGGCCGCTCGCGCTTGATGTTCCTCCGACGATTATTAATAGGTTGACGCTGATACGCCGAGTCTGCGTTTCCGAGCGGTTGCTGCTGCTGCTGCTGCTGTTGCTGTGGCGGTGGTAGCGACTGTTGCTGTTGTTGCCCTTGCTGTTGTTGTTGCTGCTGCTGCGACATCTGTGGACCTGCAAAGCTTTGATTCATCATAGGCATCATCCCCATAGGCATCATCAAGTCCGTGCCCATGCTCGACTGTGCAGCCGCCAGTGCAGCTCCTATCGTCTGTGCCTGCGCGAGTTGCATTTGCAGTTGATGATGCTGCATCTCGGCCTGCTGACGCACGTGCGCGGGCAGCACGCCATTGTTCTGTAATGTGAGCGAGATCTGCTGGATCTGCGCTTGTAGCTGTGGGATGTTATCCACGATCATCTGGGACATGGCCAGGTCTGCGGGCACATCGTCCTGCGCGTACAGGCCAGACTGGAGGTCTTCGAGGCCTGGAGTCTGTGCACTCGCATGTCAGTTTTAGTAGTATAAGAGAGACATGAAGTGGGAAGGATCATGACCTGGAAGGCGGAGCTAGTTGGAGTGGATTCGTTCGTGATTTGACCATCTTCTTCCCTCTGGCTCGCTTCGATCTCCCTCGTGATATAATCGGCGACCTTTCGGCGCATTGCCTTGTCGACTGCTAGCTTGTCCAATGAGGCTACCTTGGACGCACAATTTGGACAAATAAAGTCCTTTTCGAGCAGATGGGTCTGAATGCAATCCTCGCAGTACGCAGTCCCACAACATGGGGTCTTGACGGCATCCCGAAGGATCCGATTGTCGATAGCGCAGACGATGCTTGGGTCTTTTGAAGGACGCTCGCGAATTTCGGCCTCGGAGAGGCCCTTGGACTTGACGGATTGCTTATACCATGATGCCCTGCGGGAACCCGTGTGAGCCGATCGGAAAGATTGGTCGGAGAAAAATATATTCACGAGTCAGGTTGTGCTACAACGTAGCCGCCTTCAGGCGTGACCATGACTCCATGGCCTATCCGCGCGCCACTTGGATTGTCGACAGCTTTTAGGAAGCTTCTCGGAATACCTGTTGTCCGTTTTATGCGCGGTTTATTGTCGAAATCACGATCACTATTCGTCGGACAATCTTGAATCCAATGGCCTCACACACGCAAGGCAAGTCAGACACGCCCTCGGTAGTGAGGCGCAAGTACAGGACATACCTTTCTGCCCACAACGGTAGCACACATAACTAGGCGGGAGCGGCCGATCGGCCTGTTGGTGCTGCGGGGTGAACGGCTTGCCTCCGCGACCGCCCGAACCCGTTCCACGTGGATTGGTGTAAACCCGGGTCTGACTGAGAGGGAGGAAGGGGAAGAGGGGGAAGAGAAAAGCAAAACGGCCGGCGATAGAACGGAACAGCGAAAATGTGTATTAGAGAAATTACTACAGGACACGGGAAGAACCGCAAAAGGCGACACCAACTGTGACATTTTTTCCTGAGTCTCCTCCCAGTTCGCGGACTGAGCCTGGAACATAGCGGCCATCGCGGCCGCCTCGTCGCCCTTGCCACCAACACCTTGGAGGGCAGACTGCGTGATGTCGAATGTCGAATGTGTAAGAGAAAAGAAGAAAACAGGTTGATGGTACGCACTGCGGTAGGCTTTGATGGGGCTTCCTTGTCAAACCGCCTGGAAATAGAACCTCTGGCTGTCCAGGACGAGCTGCCTGGCTGGCTATTAGGCTTTGACTCGGAAGTCGCTGACGTCCCTGGAGCTCCAATATACATGGCCGCTTTGCCCTTTCCAGGGCGAGCGGGGGGCATTCGTTTCACAACAACAGAAGAGGATCTCGGAACCATATGCGAGTCGTCCCTAAGCTCTGCAAGGATACATACGATGATGCGAGGATATGAGCGCGACAAACGGTTATGTCGGGGGATGGGACAGACCTTCTCCAGATGAGCCGTCGAATACGACGAGGTCAAAGTCGCTGGATTTGCCAAGGCTATTGGCGAGGATGATTTCTTTTTTAAGCTCAAACACAGAGATACCGGTGCCATCGAAGGACACCTTTGACTCTTCCCTCTGAGACTTGAACTTGTAAAAGACGGAAGAGGCCATATGGCACAGATATCAATTAGAAACAATCTGCTAAGAGATACAATAACAAGTTTAGAAGAAATGAAAAGGGTGTTTGTGCGAACCAAGTCGTCAACGTCAGCGTTGGTTGTTGCAGTTGCAATGCTTGCGAGTCGCGGCTCGTAGTCACGTGTGACCCCACTTCCCACGTGATAGAGTTTCATTTAAATTACTGCTGTACTCTACAATCTCAAGTATTGTGAACCGATCCAGGAATCGGTGTTAAAAAAACCGCGATTTATCTTCTATTTGCCCTGACAGAGTTTCCTCTCGTCCTATTTCCCCTCGTCCTTTCCCTCATTCACACTAGCTGACACGCCAAGCACCTCCGCAATGCGCTTTGCAAGTGGAGATGGCTCCTGACCAAAGGCGATGTCGCGGAACCAGTCCTTCGTAATGTAATTTCTAAGGCTGTGGGATGCCATGTCACAAACATTGGTGAGAGAAACGATGGAAGAGTTATTAACGAACGCACCCGTCAGGCAGCATAATGACAATATTCTTTCCCGGCGTCTGCGAGATCTCCTTTCCACTCTCAGAACGCAACCATGCTAGTGCTCCCGCGAGAATACTGCCGCTGCTCCCCCCAACTAGCATGGCCTCGTGGCGCATGAGCGATTGTACGGCCGCGAAAGTGTCTGTATCATTCGTCTTAACCCAGGTGTCGATCATACCAGGCTCTCGCGTGAGTACGTCCGGAGTAAAATCATAGCCGATACCCTCAACGGCGTACAAACAGCCTTTACCTGCCTCGTTCAGAGAGGCTGGCAAGGCGAGAAGCGAACCAACCTGAGAGAGAGCGCGTTTAAGCAGAAATCAACTGGAGTAACCAGATCGACACAAACGGGGTCCACGCCGACGACGACACAATCAGCGTTGTGTGCCTTCTTGATTCCTCTCGCAACACCAGACACCGTGCCGCCTGTTCCTGCACCCCCGACAAAGACATCTACTTTTCCCGATGATGGGTGAACTAGACTTGGGGGCGTTGACGTCACGGCTTCGATGATCTCGGGGGCAGTAGTGAGCTCATGAGCGAGTGGATTGTTTATCTATAAACAAACTGTGAAGGGCTTGTGCACTGTTGAAATTAAGTTTAACATACATTACGATATTGATCCAGAATAATGCCACCGGGAATCTCTTTCTGCAAACGGAGGGCCACGCCTAGTACAGGCAAGTAATTTCAGCTACACGGACCCCGAATCAATACACGAGTGCCCTACCAATATGACTTTCCGGGGAGTCCCAGGCTGCTTCGTTTGGAGTCCGAATAACTTCCGCGCCAAGGGCGCGTAAAGCGGCCTCCTTTTCCTGTGGCATGATATGAGTGGTCGATGATACAAGTGCATGTCAATCAAAAGCGTCATACGAGCGACATCTTCTTTGGCATAGTGATGATGACTGAATATCCCTTATCTGTAGTATTCAACACCTGTTCTCGTTGGTTAGCATATTTTCCCTACCTTTACGGCACACGCCATTGCCAGACCAATTCCTGCGAATTGACACAACACTCCTTCAACAAAGAAATCGGTGACGAGCTTGACAAGGGGAACGCACCCGTATTCCCCGAAGTGGGCTCTATGACGATGCTCTGACCCGGAATGAGTTTTCCCTCCTGCTCTGCAATCTCGACCATTCGCTTCGCTATCCTATCTTTCACGGAGCCTCCGGGCGAAACGCATTCTAGTTTCCCAACTGGGAGAAGACATCCTTAGAACGTTGGTCCTACCTGGCGTGCCAACGCCAAGCAAAAACGTACGGAGATTGCACTTGAGACCTTCATGCTTAGCAATCCTATCGAGACGAATAAGAGGCGTATTTCCAACCGCGTCAAGAACCGATCCAAGAACGGGCATGTTGGGGAAATAGAATAGTAAAAGATGAAGGCGTGGAGCTTGTTGAAGGGTGGTGAATGTGTAGATAGACAAGAATGAGCAATCGGACCCATGTTGCTCCGGACGGATCCCCGCCGTCCGATTAATGACATCACTCGGTGAACGGTCATGAGCATCCGAGAAGCCAGACCGGCCTGGTAGACGTTCGAGTGTCTCACTGGATGACGTTGCAACTCCTATTATATCGTTATCGCCCAGCGCTGCAACAGTATCTCCTACGTTCCCTTCAAGTTCAAGTTCGCCCGATACAGATCATGTCCTCTCAACCTCAGATTCTTTCTATCGAAGACCTCAACACCGCAGACGCAAAGTATGTTTTCCTTTTTGGCCGTAACTTTGCCCCGCACCGCAAAGCCAGGCTCTGGACCGACTCTCATTTCTCGTCTCCTTGACATTTCCGAAAAGGTGGGTCAGCCTGAAGAAGATTAACTGGCAAGACCAAAGCGGAAGGACGGTTAGGCCATTCAGCCCTTCATCATCTATTTATTTGTCTGCTTCTCATGATGTCTTGTCGATATAGAGGGTTTGGGAGGTTGCAGATAGGCGCACGCGTGGAAGCTCTGGCATAGATGGTACTGTACTACTGCAATTTTCTCGCTGCTCACATAGGTTCTACTTTGGTGACAACATTTTCTCTCTCCCCCCAACAGCGGTCGCAATTCTAGCTCTTATCCGTTCCAAGACACGTGCATTCCCCCTCTCTACTGTGATCGTAGAGCAATACCGTCCTCCAGTCGGGAAATTTGTTGTGGGTCAGTCCAGTCGGTCAATTAGCCAAACTCCAACATACTCCCATTATTTCTCCTTCTTTCTTTTACCGAAATGGGGATTCTTCCCCACTTTGCAGAACTTCCCGCAGGGCTGATCGATGACGGTGAGACGCCAGAAGCGGCTGCGATTCGTGAGCTTCGGGAAGAAACCGGATATGAGGCCGAAGGCGCCCTTGATTCCAGCGCGGTTATAGCGACCGACCCAGGTCCGTATCCCCTCTTTGTTCTGTGTGACGTCTGTTTGGTGTTCTCTCGGAATCTATGCACACACTTCTATCAAAAAAATTTAGGTATGACCACCGCCAACATGAAACTCGTCATTCTGGACGTGTCACTGGACGACGAGATGGAGTCGCCAGACCAGCACCTCGACGATGGCGAGTCGATCGTGAGACGCGCAGTTGAGGTGAAGAACTTGTATAGGGTACTCAAAGGTATGTTGTACTCGTTTGGCGGTGCCGCGGTCACCACTCTCGCAAATTTCGATCTGATTCAATGAATCTTTCCCACACGGGACGCAAGAATATAATGAAAAGAAGGTTTGAAAACAATACAAAATTCCCTTTATCGGCTTATGAACGCCTTTTTTTATTTCCCTTTTGGAATGGAACAGGATCATATCGTCGACGCGAGGTTGCTGCACCTTGCTGCTGGCTTCGACCTGGCAGAGCACCTGAAGACGGCTTCATAAGAAGGCGGACTTGATTTGTGTCTGTTTTGGCCTGTGTTTTTTGGCCAGTGCCAGACCAGACAGCTGTAGGGCCAGTGCCAGAATGCATCGATCATCTTGCCCATGTATGTAACGTATGTCCCAGGGCTCACTTACCGGTACACTGCCGCCCGGTGAATTCGCCCCATGCGTAATGCACGATGCATCCGAAACCGTTCCGAGATCTGCCTTTGGCCTTTGCATATCCGTAAACCCTCTGCCTTGGTGGCATTCTAAGAAGGGGCTCTTGGGGCCCTCGATCCTCCTGACACCGGGTTTCTCCATCCCTTTAGTGATTTCGCAACGACCCATCACACCCAGACCAAGGGTTAGCGTTATTGCTTGCGTCGGAGCAACGCAATCGAGGCGATCGCGGCCATTAAGACGTCCACAGGATTGTCAATTGGACGATCGAAGTAATAGGGTACATACAGTAATCCTTATGTGAGTAAAAATACAGAAATGAGGAGGGCCGAACGCGATCGGAAACCGGAACTCTGAGGAACGTGACCATTCCACTATTTCTTCCACCATCGCGACTTGTGATGAGGCGGCTCATGTGCGTAGGCGTAGTCATGAACTATCGATTTGTCGGATTAGCACCCCTATCTAGCGTGAACCCATATACAACAGGGGGAACATACCCGTCGTTGGGGGTGATCGGTAATGATGGCTGATAGGAGGAGGCGATCCTGAATGTGACGATGATTGAATCTCAATAGGGCTGTGACGCTCGCGAATTGGGCTGTCTCGCTTTCTACCGGAAGCTGACGTCGGACTCTCCCTCTTGCGGCTCATGTTCGAGTACGGCGGGGGTGGTGGGAGCGTAGTTTGGATCGGGGGCGGGGGCGACGGTGGAGGAGAAGGTTGAAATCGTTGTGGTTGGATATGCTTCGGAGGTTGCTCACGCCCGTTGACCGTGTGCCGTTCTCGGCCGTCTGGATAGGTGTACGTAGCATACTCGTTGCCCTGCGTGAGGTAATGTACATCAGCGTAAGCGATCTAAACGTAAAAGTGGACATACGGAGGCGTCCTTGCGTTTCCAAACCGATTCGGTAACGCCGTTCACTGCGCGAGTCATCCTGCTCTCGGACACAAAGCGACCATCAGGCGTGACTGTACTGCGGGACACCTGGCTATACACCCGCGTACGACCACCGCCAGGATTCGTCATGTCATCGAACCCACGGTCGAACGGGAAGCCCGCGTTTAGGAGGTGGTCATCAAAAAAGCCACGCCCACGTTGACGATGAGCGTCAAAGGTTCGATCTCGACCTCGACGCCACGGGTCGGGGAAGAATGGATCGGACATGGAGTTGTGTAGCTCGCCAATGATGGAGCCGAACACGGACTCGAAGAGTCTGAAAGGATCGGTGAACCCGGAGTGGTGCCACCCAAAGTCCAAGGGGTCTTCGGTAAAGGGTGCGTGGCGCTCCGGGCTGGAATAGCGGGGGCGACGACGATGACGCGACCTTCCCGACCCTGGAGGCGGAGGTGGCCAGACTCCAGCGACATCGTATGCCTGTTAAACCGATGGACAAGGTCGGAAATGAGGAGATGTTCTGACGAAGGAACCCCAAACAAAGCCAAGACATACCTGACGCTTACTGGAATCGATAAGCACTTCGTATGCATTATTGACCTAAAACAGATCGCGAATGAGCGACGTAGTGGAGTGGATGCATGGATAAGCGTGTACCTTTCGGAACTCATCTCCTGCGGTCTCTTTCTGCTCTGGTGGAACACGATCTGGGTGAGTTTGTAGGGCCCGTTTCTTATAGGCTTTTCGGACTACAAACAGACGAGAGCATTGAGAGGGGGAGAGACCAGGGACGAGGGTTGGACATACTTTGATCTTCGGTGGCACCCCTGTGTACGCCGAGAGTTTCGTATAGGTCAGTGGACATGCTAGTAGTGGAAGCGCAGAGGGAGGGAGGAGGAGGGCACGAGGAAATGGGATGGGCTGATGGGATGGGATGGCCTGTTTCGCGGCTTTATATCCGAGCGCCTCCACAACCCGATTAGGCAGTGGCACTCCGCAGTGGCACACGCCTCCTTGCGCCCGTGCCAGAGGATCACAACTATGCGGGAAGTGATTTTGAGTGCTTCTGGCCCCATTTCCACTCTGCAATCAGGCTCAATCTTGTTTCATGACATCCTTACTGGCTCATCTCTCGCCTCTTTCAAGCAAACGAGTTCATCCAAAAATTGCACGGCTGTCATAAACTCAACGGGCGCTCAGGGTGGTCTCATGCTCGCCGTACAACCCGACAAGTCTCTTCTCAATGTCTACAGTTTCCAAAAAGTGCTTCTTCATATCCAGGACCCTACATCCATGACATCTCTTACCTTTCCGGTCTTAAGGATCAAGTGTCCCTCAAGGTTGTCCTCCCAGAACGACTATCTTGCATCGCCGTAGACAGGAGAGGTCAGTTCTGCGCAGCTGGCACTGCCCAAGGCAGGATATACCTCTGGGAGGTCTGTCCACGTTCATATCTTGGAATATATGCGCGCACGCTCACATCTTATCTCTATCATAGATTGCGTCTGGATTAATGTACAACTCCTGGGATGCTCATTATCGACAGGTCACGGTTCTTCGCTTTACCCCAGACGGAGAAGCCTTGCTATCGGGCAGTGACGATTCTGGTATCACAGTCTGGTCTGTTTTTAGGTTTGCCAGTGTCGTTAAAACCTCGTACTCCACATGTCTCTCAAATGTCATATTATTTCGGCAGATTACTAGATGACACCGTCCGGGACGAGATTCCCGAAGCATTTGCAGACCTATCTGACCATACGCTGCCAATCACCGACATCGCATGTGGTTTTGGTCCATTTCCATCCTGCCGCGTGTTGACGGCTTCGACCGACCACTCTGTGAAAGTATGCCTCCATTTTCTCTTTTAAATCGTCACATGCTCCGCAACTGATTGCCCCAAAAGCTATGGGACCTCGAATCAAAGTCTCTCCTTATTACTTTCCAGTTTCCTCACGCTGTCACCTGCATTACCTGGGATGCTGCTGAGCGCCTTTTCTTCGCCGCGTCAGGGGATGGGTCCATTCACCAAGTAAATCTCTATCGTACACGGATTGATAGGACACATGGACGCTTGGCAGAGGTTGTCGGAGGCGCGGGAGTAAGCGATACAGCAGAAAATGAACGGGATGCAAGTAACCGGCGCCTCGTAACCGTTGAGTGCGTAACCCCTTCACTTCGTTATCGCACGGCAACCGCACAATCCAACCTTATCTAACCTTCTATTTAGAGAACCTATTACGGCTCTCTGTCTCTCTCTAACCGGAGCGATGTTACTCGCTGGGACTGCCTTGGGGAACGTGCATGTGTACGACGTACCCTCGCATCAACTCCTCCGCACCATCAATGCGCATCCGGGTCCTGGACTCGCCGTCACTCATCTGACCACACTACTCAAGCCCCCAGACCTCGTCGGCCACGTGCGCCTCGACGGTGTTAAAGATGGCAGGATTTCGGTACGCCCAATAGTGCCGTTCCAGCGCATGCGCGAGGCACGCCCACGTGAAGCACATGAGGTTACGATGATGCTACCACATGCACAAAAGGTGTGTTCTCGTCTTCCCGAGTCAAAAAAGAAATATCCCGTCAAGCGCAGTTTTTATTTTACGACAGGCCACGACGCACGATTCCGTCACAGCGTATCCGCGCCGCGAGGAGCTTCTACGCGACTGGGAATTCCTCGTCAAGTCTCCTCCTGCTAGATCTGGAAATGCTGCTGCTGCGGGGCACGAGAACGATGCGCTTCTTACTGCGGCGCGACTGGATGGACGCACGACGGAACTCGAGGATGAGGTCGCGCGGTTGAAGACGCAGTTGGCGCGCGCCAAGGGGATAAACGACGTCATGTGGGAGACGTTCATGCAGAATGTGTCAACGCAAGGGAAGGACCACTCGGAGATGCCAGCGCCTGGCCAGATCTCTGACTCACACGAAGACACGGACGGGCGAGGGCGAGGGCGGAAACGAGGGAAGACGAAGAAGGCGTAAGAAAATCCGCTCTCTCGCTCCCCGGTTTCATCCTTTGGCACATCGTTTCCTTGTACGGATTGTGCTGCTCCTACGCCTGATCAAAATCAATGAAAGTATGATTGGTCACAGCATGCACATTTATTGTGCACTGCTTGCTTGTGCCCGATATTCATTATTCATTGGCGCACGACAAAGACTAGATCCGGTATTATGAATGGATGGAGTACAACGGAATGCGGCGAACTCGAGACAACACCCCCATCAGAATGCCTCACTTGTGAGGGAATTAATGACAAACAAACAAAAAACTCTCTGCAGGATAGGTATGGAAAGGCCGTATGGAAAGGTCTGTGAAACATGTGAGGAGTGCCGACGGCCCAATCATTATCTCAATCTCTTTTGTCTCACTGCTGAGTCATTGGAAGGTTGGAAAGAACAAAGCTAGTTTTTTTACGCCCGAGTCATTCAGATCACCTTGATCTATCATCAGCTGGCCATCCGTCCACATCAGCCACGGTGGCTTACGGCCAAGGCCATGAGGTTTTACTGTTTCCGTTTTACGACTACGGCATCACATCGCCATAAGGACCCGCCGATGTGGCACGACATTTACCCAATGTCATCCGGATGGCACCACCTGTTTGCTAACCCGCTTGGGAAGTTGCATGCAACGAGGCTGTACAACTGGAATGGCGCAATCAGCTGAGCACTTGTCTGGCACGCAACAAAGGCCAGGCCAGGCCGGACCTAGCTAGGCCATGAGCTCCCACAAGGACTACATCGGATAAAAGTATGTGCTCTCTAACTGCGCATTCGAGGGAGCAGTTTCGAAATATCCGGCTTGGAGTGTAAAATTCTGGAAACTTAGTGTACCTCGCGGGACCGCGAATTAAGCCTGATCGGAAGGGATGCACTAGGGAGACACGAGGCAGAAAGTTTGCTGTTTTAAAGACGATCGTCCTTTTTGATCGGCGGTGTACACGCAGTATATTGTGTACATCTCCAACGATTCAGGGGGATCTAATAAACGTTGGCACCGTGAGAAGGACGCAAACTGTACCGCCACCTGCGGAAAGACGATAGAGAAAGAAAGGAGAGCAATATGGGTTTTGGGGCACTGGGCATCCCGAACTTGTTCCTTAGATCGGACAGGCGTCTATCGTAAATTTCGGCGCACAGATTGTGACCATTTGGGATCCTTTGTAGGGCGCACACGAAGAATGAAATATGATAAAAGGAAAGTATGTTTCGGTGCGTGATTCCCGCTCACTTCTACTCGGTCGTCGTCTCTGAAGGGGGTTTGACACCGTACTTGGCAGGATCAGTGCCGTGGTGCGGGTGATTGACAAAGTTGAACCTGGCGTGGGGGAAAGGTGTTAGGTGTTATGGAGCGGGGCCGGGGTGGAGACAAACACACATTGGGAAGACATCTTCGAACAGAGGATAGGGACAGTGAGCGTCTCATGGGATTTATGCACGAGTTAAACACATATACGCACTGAATTTGAGTTGCGAGAAGGCCGAGTTGCTGTATGCGGCACTCTGGACCCACTGAGGTTGATGTGACACGCCATAGAGCGGTTTACCTTCGCGTGCTAGCTGGCTTAGCTCGGCAAAATCTCTTTCCTCCTCACGTTTGTTCTCCGACCAGCCCCAGAAGCGGACTAAGATGGCGACACGGAGTATTTGCATTTGCATGAGCATGATCTCGGTGAGTCAGTGGGGACTCACAACTTGACCGTTGGTAGGCAAGTAAGAAACCACCGATGAAGCCGAACACACCACCAAGGCGTAAAGCAGGCCGCAATCGCGACTTTGTTGGATCAGCCATCTCTGAACAAAAGCGTTTTTCCTGTGAGTTTACAGTGTACCCGATGGCGCAGGGGTTGTGAATTTACACACCCCAGAAGTACAAGGCAGACGGAAAGGCGGCTGTGGCACCCGCCAAAACAGCGTAGTCTGAAGGCCTCATGTATCGCACAACGCGAGAGAAGTGAGGATCTGCATCTATGAGAGGATAAGGCGATTCGACGACATTGTCTGGCATTTTGTTGTCGTCTGGCTGAGTGTCCTGTCGGTCGATTTGGTTCGGTCTAGGTGTGGCGCACGTGGGAACACGGCCGGGAATAACCGCTGAGCCTTTGTTGGCCCACACAGCGTGGCGAGTTTTGACTTGGATTCAATCCTCCTACCCTTTGTACTCCCTCTCTCCCACCTCTCTCACCCGTCTGCGAAACATGAGCGCTATCAGGCGCGGCGATCGTCGTGCAGCAAGAAATCAGCAATCTTCTCCATATAGCCGTCCCAACGCGCAACCCAAGAAATCGGTTGGTCCTCACTCCTCACGTCCACATTCTTCCTACTTTGCTCGCAGTCGGCTCACATCTGCGCTAGTCCTGGTCATTGTCGGGCTTCTTCAACCTTTTAAACCCTTTGCATCGCAAGGAACCATCAGAGGAACTGGAGAAGGAATTTTCTGATGAGGGCGCCAGTGACGACGAGAAACAGACAGCTGATGGCTTAGAATTCGAGGTATCGCACCCTCCAGAAATTCTATCCCAACGCGGTCATGCAGTGCGTCATACCCACCTTCATACCGTCTACTTAAATCCAACGTGCCCATTCATCATTCTCAGATAGCAGCAGAGCAACAGCAGGCTCAGCAGCAACCTCTCTCCCCATTTACACCTGCGCGCCCGCCTCAGAATGTTGTGTCAGCCCTGACGACTTCAGGTCTCGTCTCAGAGTCTCCCTTCAATGGGTCCACCACATTTGAATCTCCTCAGTTGGATATACCATCGCAGTCGCCAGCAGAGAAACTTGAGGCCGTCAAGCAGTATCTACGTGACCGCTCTGACCAACCATTGCATCACGTTGAATATGTCGGTCTAGTATCCCTTCTTAAAGACAGTGTACAAGGTCTGGCGCTACGCTACTCTTTTCAGTCCCAGTCTGTATGGCTGACGGTCTTAAGTAGATGACGATTCTCAGCCTTTTCGGTTCTCCACCAGCCCCACGCCCAGCCGTGGCACTACTCCAGCTCTTAACCTCGGCTCTCCCACTTCCTCACAACAAACTCCCCGTCGAACATTAACAAGAAATCCTAATGGGGTCTACAGATGGCAGGGTGCTGGGAGCGCCCGCCCGCGCAACCGACATCAAAGCCCAGCGTTCGGACCTGCCCGGACAACACCCTCAAAATTCAAGCTCTCCGTACCAGAACCGTCACCCAGTAAAGGAGATACCAAGCGACGACGACTGGATGCAGTCACTGAATCTCCCGCACCTCATGGTACCAGCGAGTCCTCACCCTCAGCCCCGCCACGTGAGCAACCTAACGCCGAGTCTTCTGCCCTTTCCACTTCGACTGGCTCCTCATCGTCTTATACCTCCATGAACGACCGTAACGCCAATAAGTCTACCGCCGTCCCCTCCACCCCTCGACTCCGCCTCTCGGCGCCGCCGAAACCCACTACACCCGCGGTGCCTTCTCCCCTGCGCAACACTTGGGGCACAGGGGAGTCCTCGTCGCCACCACTTTCCTCATCACCTCCTTCCAAGCAGAGCCAGCCTACGCGTGCGGCAAACTTCATGGCGGAGCTCATTAAAGAAGTTACTCCACCAAAGAGGGCTGACCTCTCAAACCCATACCAGACGGCTAGCCCAGTGAAGCCGTCTCTGCAAAAGAAGCCTGCAAAGAAGCGGAAACCTTCCGAAGAGCGGCCAAAGCAACGAGAAAAGAAGGAAGTTGACCTGAGTCACCAGACAATTATCGAGGCCACAATACCAACGGTTAGAGTGCTGCACGTGCCTCCTTGTGGATTCTTATTGATTCTAATTATTATAGGGGAGTAAACGCTCTCGCCCACCTCAGAACATCGGAAAAGCCTCAGCGGCGAAAACAAACGGCACTTCGCATCCGGATCCACCACGGCGAAGTGCCCGGCTTAAATCGCCTTCACCTCCCCATACAAATGGCATTCATACCGCTACAGACGAGCAAGGCAATGATGAGCAGACAGGAGGTGACGCACCGACCTCCAAAAGGCAGAAAAGGGCACCGCAGACCACTGTCGAAGATGTCCCAGATGTGGAGATGCATTCTCCTACAAGCACGATCCCTGGCAACGTGCTTGACTCTTCAGATTCTCAGTCTAATGCTAAGAAAGCAACACCCGTGGTGAATGGCAACCTATTTAGTGCTGCAAACAAAGCTCCGTTCCCGCTGAAGTCGTCTGCTCCAAAGGAGCCATCGAAACTTCGGTTTGGCTTCGCAGCCGTTGAAAGCGACCCTGGCTCTCCACCGCCTACTAAATCCGCATCTGATACCCCCGCACCCGCACCCACGCCGGATCAGCCCAATTTACTCTTCTCGCTATCCTCATCAAAGCCACCCACTATTCCTAGTCGGCCGACGGCCCCTACACCGGCTGTCGCAACCCTCCTTCCAGAAGCTGGCCCAAGCTCCGAACCGCATTCAACAAAGGCGATCCCCAAAGACCCAAAGCAAGCTGCCCTTCTTCTTGACACCGCGTCCCTACCATCGTTCTCGTTCAACGTGACGACAGCTCTTAAACCCCTTCTCAATCATGCCAAGGAACGCGGCGCAGCTTTAGTCGCAGACTCATCTTCGCTTCCGACGTTCGCGTTTGTCTTTGGAGCCAAGCCTGCGTCCACTGGCTTCAACTGGGGTGCTGCGGGGATGAAAGCCCCTATGAAAGCCGCCGATTCATGGAAGTGCCCCGTTTGTATGATCAACAATAATTCTGACAAGACTAAATGCGGCGCATGCGAGGAACCGCGACCCGAATCTGCAGCAACAAAGGGTCCCACCACCATCGATGCACCTGCGGCGATATCCGGATTCTCAAAGCCAGCAGCACCTAACGGTGGCTTCAACTGGTCTGCCGCAGGGATCAAGGCACCAACGAAGGCTCCTGGAACATGGAAGTGCAAAGTCTGTATGCTGGACAATGAAGTCACCAAGACGAAGTGTGCCGCTTGCGAGGAGCCAAGAGCATAGGGCGATGTTTTTTTTTTTTTCTTTCACCCTGATGCATTGATCATCCTATGTTATCCAATCGGGCTTGTCTCTTGCTTCCTTGTGTGTTATATTCTTTTTTCCCCCCTCACGATAGTTGCATTGCACTGCACGTACACATTATACTCGTAAGCTGCATAGTCTACATTTTTAGCATCTGTGTCTCGTTCTGTACCAGTCAGCACACTGAGGTAACAGACGTTCAAATGGAGCCGCCCCTTGCGCATAATAGCATGGCGCTACGCTACGCTGCGCTTGCGGTCTCCACAAACCAATGATCACGTATACACCCTCTAAGCGAAGAAAGACGCAAACCGAAACACTTCTCAACTCGCGGCAGTAGTAAAATCGAGTTTCCGCGCGATATTGCGCGACAAGTCGGCCCCGCTTAGCTTGCGCTTCAGCCTTTTCGATCCGGCAGACTTGTCAGCGGGGCCGCCTCCACTGGGGTCGACGTTCCCGTCAACTTCATCTAACGGTCGGGAAGACGCGGCGGCCGTTTGGGCGGCCGTTTTTGGGAGCTTGGAGGGGTGTGTAGGGTAGGGAAGTGCGAAGAAGTAAGGGTGGTTGAGAGCCTGCAACCAAACCAAGCGAAAAGAAGTGAAAGTTTAGTGAATAGTCATGGCTAAAAATAAAAATAAGAATAGAAATAACCAGCCGGGCGAGCGCCGGGCGGAGCCAGTGATGAAAAGAAAAAGACGGGGACTTTAAAATGCGTACATCTCTGGCGCTGATACGCCGACGGGGTTCGTAGATAATAGATTTGCTTAGGAGGTTTAGGGCGTCCCCACTTGCCGCTGTGAAAAGGTCGCGCAGCGGTGTCCTTGGGAACTGACCGACAGAAACGTAATCTGGAAGTTTCGTATGGCCCTGTGGCGGAGGAATTTGTCAAGGGTCAGCAAGGAACGATCAAAAAAAAACGGAACTAGAAAAGGAAAAGGTTTGGGGTGATAATTTGATTGTGTTTCGGAAGGACACGAGCTTGGGGGGGCGAGGCGACAGGAAATATGAAATGAAACATACTGGCCATTCCTCTTCGGTTGGTGTTCCAAGGGCACGGAAGATAGGTTTTGAGCTGATCCATGTCACTCTCTCCGGGGAGGTACGGAGTTCGAAGCATCAGCTCCGCAAAGATGCAGCCGACGGACCAAATATCAACGGCGGTACTGTAGTAGCGACAACCAAACAACAATTCCGGCGGCCGATACCATCTAGAACACACAAGAAACACATGGGTCCCGAAGGACAGTGAACAAAAAGTTTCCAAGGCACGCCAAGTAAAACAAGGGGTGGAAATTGGAGTGCGATTGGAACGCGAGTGGGAAAGGCGACATATACTGACCGAGTGATCACTTGACATGTCATTTTGTATCCTGGGTCCGCTGCATCACGGGCCAAACCAAAGTCAGCGATCTTGAGTTGACCATCTGATGCGATGAGCAGATTGTTCGGCTTTAGATCCTATCTTGCGAAGCGTCACAAATCGGGGTGGGCGGGCGGGGGGGCCGGGTTTCAAACAAACAAGATCGAAAAAAGAAAAGAAAAGAAAAAAAGAAAATGTCACGTAAGCGAATTTACGAGAGCGGCGAAGTAATAAGACGGTGAACGGTGAATAGTAAAGACACACACACACACGCACTCGATGGAGAATAAAATTCCGGTGGCAGAATTCCAGACCGCGAAACGTCATGGCCATCCAGCTCTTGATGTCTGCGGGGAGAAAGACGAGTGAACGTTCCTTGATGATCATCTCGAGATCGGTGTCGAGGAATTCAAGGACGAGGTTCAGATTCGTCTTTGATGAAAATACGTCCAGGAGCTTTAAAAAAAGAAAAGTGTGAAAGAGAGATAAAGATAAAAATGAGGCATTGTTGAGTGTCCGTGGAGTGGCGGGCGGCCGCCCGGGGGACGGGCGACGTTTGCACGCCTTGGAAACACACACACACACACACACACACACACGCACGCACACACGCACGCACGCACCTCGATGACGTTGGGATGGTGTAGTTCACGGAGATACTTGACTTCCCGCACGGCAGACATGTCGAGGCCATCCTTGAACTGGCCCACTTTAATCTTCTTAATGGCAATCTTGCGACCCGTCGAGAGCTCCCGGCCTGAAGAGGGAGAAAAGAAATGGATGCTCTAAGTTACGTGCGGTCGCCGCGCAAGGGAGAAACAAGTTAAAAACGAACCGCGATAGACGACTGCATACGTTCCCTCTCCCACTTTTTGGTCCTTCACCCTTTTCGTTCATAGTGAATATTGGGACATGCAGCGGGTGGGGACACACGCACCATCTCTTCTGTCGTGCTGCGTTGGCCCTCTCCACCGCATCCATGAAGAGAAATCACCGATAGAATAGGTAGATTCGGAGGGAGACCTGGGACACTCCAGTGAGATCACACGTGGGACGGATAAGCGAAGGATAGGAACAAGTGGCGTGATACGTACAAAGATCGGAGCCACTGGTGCCTTTTGACGGCGCCGCAAAGTCATAAGGATGACACACAGTATTGTTCCCGGACTCGGAGCGCTACGCACAGTACTCTGGGTACTGTACCCCATGGGTATAGTGTACTGTATGCCTCAAATCCTCAAGGAGAATGCCATTACCATTATAATTAATGTGGTAAACAAAAAAGAAAACGAGAAGATAGCATCATACAACGAGGAGTCATCGTAGTCACAACAGTGTAAAGATCCCTAAAGATATCCTATGTGGGCACTAACGCTGACCTTACAAGGTAGCTGGAGGCTCGGGTCTTGGCGACGTATGGCCCGCTCACGAAGCATACCCCACTCTACCCACCAGTCATCCGCAGCATCGAACGCATTGTACGCCCAAATTTTGCAAAGATGTCCCCATAATCCCAAATACGCATCATCGTCCCATTTGTGCTGCCTAGCGTCTAACAACTGCTGCATCCCGAGATCTCGTGCTTGGCGTTCGGGCCCCGGTGGAAACATGGATTGCTTAAAGTTCGTCGCATCTACTTCATGTAGGAACTTGGAACGTTCTCGGCGGATAGTCTCGTACGCGCTCACCAAGTGAGGTATATGGTCGAGACTGCGGACGTTAGAAAGGAGCGCGCTGAGGACTGCTGCAGCCTCTACGGGTAGGCTACAGCTCTGTGTACTGCAAGGCTGTAGAGTCATAGTCAGAGCATAGATAACGGGAGGCAGTGAAAGGACTGACAATGAGCGGATGCGAAGCTTCTCCTATCAGTACAATACGACCTGAGTCATCCGACCAATTTTCGATCTCGGGCCAATCGAGGTAGTTCTGCCAGCAATAAGAGTCGACTTTCTCAATTATCCTACTTAGTCTGTGCAGTTTTGGTGAGGGCTAGTTTAAACTGGAGTTGGGGAAATCCAACCATACTTGACATCAGAAGTCGTGTCAGCCAGCTTCAGAGACTTGCCCGATAAATTGGGAATCCAGCCTTCTGGCACTTCAGGTTCTTCATGATCCCAAAATAAGTGTACTGCATATTCCGAGTCGGAGGTCTGCGACGACAGTCAGTTTCATTCAAACTTGACCTTTCCATAACCCACCATTGGATAGCCTAGAACGTGGTGAGTGATACGCGACATCGTATTAGGAGTGATGACGCACCCGTAAAACATCGACGTGGACCGAACCAGTACACCCACGAGTACGCTATACTGGGGATTTTGAGAGCATCGTCCTCTAAAAGCCTTCTCATGGGTATACTGCCCGAGAGCACAATGGTACCTGTTCTTCTAGGTTTTACAACACTCCCCTGAACAGACAACCGCACGGTGCTGTGCTGGCCATCTGCACCAATTATCATATCGGTTTCGAGGATAGTACCATCGGATAAATGTACTGATGGTCTGTCGCAGGACGGTAAAGGAGATGAATCATCTGACGATTCGGAATGGCAAGGTGACTTGGCGAAAGCGACTTTGGTATCGAATATCACTTGAACACCCGCTCTTAAGGCTGCGGCGTACAAAATTTCATGGAGGTCGCTGTACTGCAATCATTCGTCAATACACTGATATTGATTCCAACTCGATGAATTGTGACATACGCGCATCAGATAAAACTTGGCACCGGTCTCTTTTATCACAGGTTCTGCCCATTCAAGGTATCCGATGAGATCACCAGTCTCGTCTAGGCAAGCGGTTAGCGACCGATAAGGTAAGGGCGGCGGAGGAAGGTGGATCCATCAGAGTGAATGCCGATCAGGCTCACTTACAGTCCCATAGGTGTGTCCCTTCACGCACGAGAGAAGCTTTCTTTCTTAATTCGTCGGCGAGGCCCCACTGTACCAGTATTTTGGTTACGTTTGGCGGAAGACTGATACCTGCCGAGTTCGTCCCTAGTCCCTGGCTTTTTTCGAGAACGCGAACGGTATGACCCGAGAGGGCGAGACCGAGAGCCATAGACAAGCCAGCGACCGCTAAAGGGGCTAAGCAGAGGCGGGCTAGGCATGAGGAAAGGAGACTGACCTCCACCAACGACAATGACGTCCAGCTTGAAGGGAGCTAGTCGTGGATGCGACATGATGGGTGTACACGAAGGGTAGCGCGTTGGGGAGGAGGTGAGTGTGATAAAAAAGTGGGGAAGTTGCTTTATTCTGTGGAATGCTTCTTTAAAGGATATGGTCAAGTGGGCATCCGGCGGCGCCTGTACAGTTCGGGGGAAGTTTAATTCATCGGCTAAAATACTCTAGCCACCTGGTAAAAATGTATGGTCAGCCATTGGGTCGAGACAATGGGACAGGCAAGCGAACGGGGATCTGTCAACCAAATAAAGGATTTACATACTCGCTACGGAATGACGCGCAAGGCGGTGAATTGACGGAGAAGCGCAAGATATGGAGGAAAGAGGAGGAAAGGAGACTTTCCCGGCGTGGAATAAATACAACGAGGTGAAAAGGGGATTAAAAAACAGCGAGAATACGGTAGAACGGTAGAAGAACGAGAGAGAGAGGAGGATTAGGAGGAGATGAGCGGGTGTTACGTAACTGATCTGGGTTGACCCCTTATTGTCTCTTGCTTTCCCCCTTGCTTGATCATGGCCGTCCGCCTTAGACTTAAGCACTCCCCCACGCCGTCCCCTGCGCCTCTCTCGTTCAAGACTCTATCTTCCAGCCCTCCTCCTCCCTCCCCTCCCTCCTCTTTGGCCGCTTTGCCTCCGCCGACTTCATGGCTCTCTGCACGCGACATGAAGATATTCGGCGCAGACCCTCTCAAGAGCACCTCTGAGATTGGTATCGTACAATGCAAGGACTGTGCAAAGCCCATCTTGCGCAGTGCTGTCGCAGAGCATGCAGGTGCCCTCATACCGTTCCTGTCTTCCGGCAACCATTTACGAACACCCGTGTCTTAGATAATTGTAAGAAGTATGATCTCGACAAGAGTGGTCTGAAAGGAAAAGCCGATGACGGTGAGTGCTCATAGTTGTCTTGTGTTTCTGTCATCAAATTGATCTATTTGAATGCTCAAGCAAAGGGCAAGAAGCGCAAAGGGGAAGATATGGATCCCGATGACCCCAATGCGCCCAAGTCGAAGAAGGCCAAGGCCGCGGCTAAGCCCACGAAGGGTCGTTTCAAGGGTCCCTTCGACCCTGATAGGCACTGCGGCGTCATTAATGATAAGAATCTGCCCTGCTCCCGCTCGCTCACCTGCAAGTCCCATTCTATGGGCGCCAAACGGGCCGTCCAAGGCCGTTCCAAGGATTATGATGAACTTTTACTCGAATGGAACCGTGCACACAATCCAAATTGGGTCGAGCCCGTGAAGCGTGAGAGCAAGAAGGAGCGCAAGGAGAAAAAGGAGCGCGAAAAGCGTGAACGCAAGCAACGCGAATTGGAGGAACTCGCGAAGAGGAAAGGCATCGATCTTAGTAAACCAGGCGCGGAGGCCCAACTCGAACAACTCAAGACATCTACCAAAAAGAAAAAGAAGGTGGAGAATGCTGCAGTGGCCGCCGGAAGTGCTGGCACGCATCCCTCGGCCAATAATGCGAGGGTAGATGACGAACACGGAGCCGAGAATTTCGCAGATCTGGACTCGGAGGAAGAACTCGACTCGATGGCGAAAAGCGTCCGCCTGGCATCGGAGGCATGTCTTCTCGGAGTTCCCCTAGCAATACCGTGCGACGCCGGCTCGTGGTTCGTCGTACGGAGGGAGCGTTTGCGCACCTGTCAAGATTTGTTTGCCAAGGCCCTAATGAAGGGCGGTGCGTCCAGCGTAGGTGCCGCAGGTGCTGCAGCTCGACTGGGTACAGGAACCGGTTGAATGTGCTTTCCTTGTGGGACTTCAGGAACGTTACACGTGTCAGGACGTCGATGACACCTTCCTTGCATTCCATATTGTGGTCGCTCCGTTTGCAAGGTGTGCTTCCATCCCAGGTAAGTTAACTCTCAGTCACGCTAATTCGGTTTAGAATAAATGCTCCACGAGGTTGGTTCGACACTTCTCCCGCTTCGACTTTTGGCAGCCATGGACTACAGATTTTTTGACACCGGATTTTGTATTGTAGATTCAAGTGTACTATCGTATCTAAGAAATTTTTACCATTCCTTTGTGATGTCCGTACATATGATTCGCGATGCCGCCGTACTGGAACCAACTCCCTTGTGTTGTGAACGACCCAGGGTGATTAGTCTTTCTTTGATAGACTTACTGCCAGTGACCGTCATGGCGGTTGGCTTCCAAACTGTCAGTGCATAGCGTGATTAAGTTGATCAAGTTACTCCAGTAGGGTCACGCTGGCAGATATACAATATGGTTGAATGCATAGCAGTACTGGCCAGGAAAGGACGAGTGTGCGGTTTCTGCTGTATGGTACTGTATGGTTTCCAGGGCTGAGCGCTGAGCGCTGAACGTTGAACCGGTGAAGGACTCGGAGTTTGGTGACAGTAGATTCTAAGTAGAAAAGATGCCGCAAAGGGAAGGTGGTGGTGCGCATGAGCAAGCGAGTACACATTCAGATGGTGACGGGGAATGAGAGCATTTATTCTACATATTTGTTGTGCGGTACAGTGCATGCGACTCTGTCCTTACGCCGTGCGAACTCAGCCATCCCTGGTAATTTAGATGATTTCGCTCGATAAAGTATTTAATGACGTCAGGCCTGGACAGACAGATGTTAGTATTCAAAAGGCCAGTAGCACTTCTTCTTCCTTTTCTCCGTCTTTCTCGTCCTCTCGCCCATTGCCACCTCACGGAATGGCACCAGCAAAGATCAATTCAGCTACCTCCAAAGTGGCCAATGCCTTCGCTCATCCCACCATAATCACTGCCATCCAGAAAGACAAACGCATTTCCCCTGCCACATCCGCTGGCTCATCGCCCACAAATCTCAAGACACCCAAGACACCCGCCGATGAGGGAATCGACTTCTTCGAGTCGGCGATAAGGCACGGTGAAGCTCCCATTCATGTGTATGAGCTGCCATTAGAGCCTGATGGTGGCCCAAGCAAGAGTCGAGAGGTTTGTCCTTGGCTCCAACCAAGTCCATTTATGGTTCTGCCACGTTGACAAATTTACCCAGTACATTCGTCTCCCTCCGGCGGATGTCCCTTATATTCTCCGTGTTTCTTTGGAGGCAGGCACGCCGGCATCTCGAAACGGCGTGTTCAAAACCAATTTCCCACTCGATGGTGGCGTGTTTGATCGCAACGAGTTTGTAGAGCGCAAGTAAGTGGTTATTGTACTGTTCTCTTTTCTCTCGTTGTAGATTAACAAATGCGTCTTCAGGCTTCCCACGAACGTCTCTAGACCAATCCATATCGACCTTCCTATATCGCATGCCGGCGCGTTCGCTTACTGGGTCGAGTATGACGATGAAACTCGTAGTCACCGCATCACCGGCAGACAAGGTTACTTTAACATCGATCCACTTCTTCGCGTCAAGGCGCGCACTCCCATCCTCGGAAAGGATTCGAACCATTTACTTCCCGCGGACGGCGGCGCAGTCTTAGAAGATGGAATCATCAACCTCCCTCTCTCCGCAGTCTCTCTTCTTAGCACAGTCTCGAAATGGATGGGTCCCGTGTCCAAATGGCCAGACTTTTTCGCTGAGGCTGGGGACAGGGGATACAACATGCTACACTGGACACCGCTCCAGGAACGAGGCGAAAGTAATTCGCCGTACTCGATTAAGGATCAGCTCCGCTACGAGCCAAGTATGTTCGATAAACCCCAAGATGTTGAGGAAGATGGCGGGATCGCCAAAATGGAGGAGATTCTCGCTCTTGCCCGTGACCAATATGGTCTCCTTCATTTGACCGACGTTGTGCTCAATCATACGGCGAACAATAGTCCTTGGCTCGAGGAGCACCCGGAAGCTGGTAAGTCTGTTATTTGCGCTGTATAACTCGTGAATAATCCAAACGAATTCGGTTTATAGGTTACAGTCCGCTCAACTTCCCGCACCTAACTCCCGCTCTCGAGCTGGACGACGCCATCATCCAGTTCTCTGGTTCCCTCAAGGACTACGGTTTGCCCACTGAGGTCAACTCAATGGAGGATATCGAACTCATCCTGGATGCCTTCCACGAGTACATCCAACGGTTCAACTTCTGGCAGTATTACGTCCTCGATGTTGCGAAGGAAAAGGAAACGATTCAAGGCGCCCACTCTTCTGGGAAGCTCGATGTGTGGAATGGACCTGACGTCCATGGAAAGAGCATTCCTGAACTTGCGACCATCTTACGCGAGTACCGCGGTGGGGAAGTTCTCCAGGGTTTGTCGAAGTACGCAAAACGATATGGAGTGTACGTAGATGGCGCTGTTGCAGCTGGTTTCGTCTTGGCAGCGCGTGGCAGCGACGCGGATCTCGTGAGTACGTGGGGTGATATCGTGGGTGCGTTGAACTTGCCGCTATATCGGGAATGGGAGGAAGATGTCAACATCGCTTTGGAGAATATTAAAAACCGACTGAAATATAGTCGTCTGGATGATCACGGCCCAAAGCTAGGTGAAATCACGAAGAAGTCAGTGTTCTCGTCCATCTCTTGCGACGAGAGCTGAGGTAGTCACAGGTCTCCGATCATGGAGTCCTATTTTGCTCGTATTCCGGGTCACGAGAAGGAACCCCTCAAGTACTCCCTTGCCGTAAACGGATGGCTATGGAACGCGGATCCCCTTGCAAACTTCGCTTTGCTTCCTTCCAAAGCTTACTTCCAGCGTACGGTTATCGCTTGGGGAGATTGCGTAAAGCTTAACTACGGTTCCTCGCCTGAGGACTCACCATTTCTTTGGGAGCACATGGCAACCTACGTGTCGACCCTTGCCCATTCATTCACCGGCTTCAGGCTCGATAACTGCCACTCGACCCCACTGCACGTCGGCACGACTCTCCTTGACCGTGCGCGTACTGTCAATCCAGATCTTTATGTCGTTGCCGAGCTGTTCACTGGGAGTGAGGATATGGACACTATATTCGTGAGCAGGCTTGGCATTAACAGTCTCGTCCGTGAAGCCGGCAACGCGTACGCACCTAAAGAGCTCTCTCGTATTACTTGGCGCTATGGCCTCGGAAAACCGTTTGGTTCGGTGGATGGTGCTTGCCTCACCTCATCATCATATGTTGCTCCTCCGACTACGTCAGGCCGTGGTCCCATCCGACCATGCACTATCTCTCCCATTTTCGGCTCGCTCCCACACGCTCTATTATACGATCAAACACACGATAATGAGTCAACAGCCAGCAAGCGGTCGGCAGAGGATACGCTATCAACGGCCGCTATCGTCGCCTTCTCCTGGAGCGCAACAGGAAGTGTGAAGGGTTTCGATGAAGTGTATCCCCGACTGCTAGAACTCGTTACGGAGAAGAGATTATACGAGCTTGTCGGGTTGGGAGATACAGAGGGTGAACAATTTGGGCGCAGCGGGATTGCCGTGGCAAAGAGGTTATTAAATAGCCTACACCGGGAAATGGTCATCGGGAAATTCGAGGAGGGTCACATCCACCATGAGAATGATGTGAGTCAATCTGTTGACATATCACGCGCATATTTGTAACTTCTCGTCGATGCAGTATCTTGTCATGCACCGTGTACAGCCAAGTACACAGCGGGGTTACCTGCTAGTGGCGCATACAGCCTATCCTTCTTCCCGGGGCTCGAAAGACCGTGGCTTCAGTACGTCTCTTTTTGATACGGCGTCTCAAATACTCACAGTGACCGGGATAGTTGAACCCATTCGCCTCCGTGGATCAAGCGCTAATTTCATTTTCGGGGCAAGCATCGAATTTACGGAAGGCGCTCCCGTCCCGCACACGATTACTGGCATTCCATCAAAGCTGGTGCATCTTCAACCGGTAACTCCGTCATGGGGAAATGACGGCCAGGGTCCATATTCCGATATCGTAGTCCCCGATTACTTTCCCCCTGGCAGTATAATGATTTTTGAAACACAACTCGAAGGTCTAGATCCTACACTGGACACGTTTTGCGGTTCTGGAGCAGAGGACGCGTTTCAAGACCTGGATCCCGTCGATTTGAACATCCTATTATTCCGAGCTGAGGGAGAGGAAATGGATGCCACGGGTGGGGAGATAGGCGCTTACGACATTCCCGGATTTGGCAAACCCAAATACTGCGGTTTGGAGGGCTGGATGCATCCCTTAAAACACATCATACAACATAACGATTTGGGACATCCTCTCTGTGGCAACCTGCGGGACGGGACCTGGGCGCTGGACTACGTATCTAATCGGCTCTTCAAGCAAGCAATTACACTGCCCCAATTTCAGAAACCCGCGGAATGGTTTAAGGAACGGTTCGACCGTGTTAAAGCGACCGCACCACCTTACCTTCGGCCGAAGTACTTTGCTATCGTGATCTCAGAGGCATACAAAGCAGCTCGCCACGTCGTCATCGAGCAATGTTCTGACTTTGTCGCGTCTGGTCACTCGTTCACCCAGGACCTGGCGATGGTCTCTCTGCAGATGCATGGACGCGTGAAGTCGGCCTCGTTAGACCCCGTCAAGAGTGTTCCTTCACTAGCTGCAGGATTACCACACTTTTCCGCTGGTTGGGCAAGATGTTGGGGCCGAGATGTATTTATCTCACTACGCGGTCTGTTTCTGACAACCGGCCATTTCGAGTCGGCTAAGAGACATATCTTGGCATTTGCATCGACGTTAAAGCACGGCCTAATTCCAAATCTGTTGGACTCTGTTCGTAGTCCGAGGTCTGTGTCTTCTGAATTGTGACAATATCGTTCGTCTGACTGGTCTGTAAAGGTATAATTCCCGTGATTCCCCTTGGTGGATGCTTCAAAACATACAAGATTATGTCAACAAGGCCCCCGATGGCCCTGCTCTCCTCGATGAACCTGTAAAGCGTCGCTTTCCGAAGGATGACACCTGGGTGCCTTGGGATGACCCGCGCGCTTATGCAGAGACCAGCAGCATTGGAGAAATCATTCAGGAGGTACTACAACGGCACGCGGACGGTATCTCATTCCGCGAGTACAATGCTGGTCCCAACCTCGATATGCAAATGCATGAGGAGGGATTCGACATTGATATCCGTGTTGATTGGAAGACAGGCCTAATTCTGGGCGGAAGCGCATGGAACTGCGGAACGTGGATGGACAAAATGGGAGAGTCCGAGAAGGCAGGGACGAAGGGTGCTCCAGGGACCCCGCGGGATGGTGCACCGATTGAGATAACGGGGCTCCTGAAGAGTACGCTGCGGTGGCTAGACGAATTATCGAGCCAAGGCAAGTTTCCCTTCGAAGGAGTTCAAGCAGAAGGTGGGTCTGAGCATTTTGACGATATGTGGTTATCCCCTCATAGCGAATGGTATTTAGTGGACGGAAAACGAGGCTTGGTTACATATGGACAGTGGAATGACTTGATTCAGGAATCATTCGAGAAGTCATACTATGTTCCTCCTGGTGAGTCGATATCTGGCTTCATTTATCCGCTCATCTAGTGTCCAGATCCTTCTGAGGATAAAGAATACGAAATCAACCCGGGTCTTGTCAACCGTCGCGGAATTTACAAAGATGTCTTCGGGTCGGGGGCTGGTCGAGAATGGTCTGATTATCAATTGAGGCCCAACTTCCCGATCGCGATGGCAGTGGCTCCGGAACTTTTCGACCCGGAACATGCCCTTGGTGCGTTAAAACTTGCAGATAACGCTCTGAGGGGTCCGATGGGAATGAGGACTCTGGACCCGAGTGATCAACAGTACCGTCCTTACTATGACAACTCTAACGATTCGAATGATGCTGCCGTCGCAAAAGGCAGAAACTATCACCAGGTCAGCACCTTTGATAGTGTGGATAGTTCCCCGCGCTGACTGTCATTTTAGGGTCCAGAATGGGGGTGGCCATTAGGATATTTTCTGCGTGCTTATTTGTACTTCGACTCGAAGTACGGAGAGGGCCAAGAGGTCAGTGGGATTTCTAGCCTTCCATCCTCGTCTCTAAGGTCGTACTTCAGGATCTATCTATCACTCTACACCGCATTTACGACATGCTTCGCGCCCCTCGTGCCCATATTCGCGATGACCCTTGGGCCGGACTGCCCGAGTTGACAAACAAGGACGGGGCTTTCTGTCACGACTCATGCCCTACGCAAGCGTGGAGTGCGAGTACTATTTTGGACGTTCTTGAGGAGATAAACGAGTTGTCATGAGCGTATAGGTTTGTTTTTGTTAGAGTAGAAGGTAGAGTAGGGATAAGATGAGGATTGATTGGATCTGTGTGGCCTTGTTTGCGAGAGGAGATTTGAGCGCGGGGCGAAGCGGGTGAAAGACCATGACTTTGTCCATCTCTTATGTCTTTCTTCGGATTTGAACAACCCAATCGATTGCAACAGGAAAAACAAAGGTTTCTCGACGGAAAGGTAGAGCAAGAAGATCTTGCCGTCTACACATGGGGTGAAGACAGTTACGACGGGCTGGGCAATGCTCTCCTGGAAGGTGGCGATGAACTAAATGATGAAACATTTGGTGGTACTGAGGATGTCGGCAAGTTTATTTCTTAATGAATACAAGGCCTTCTCTTACGGTGAACAGGCAAGGACTTTGATTTCACTCAGCAGTCTCTTCCACTTGATGTCCATCCTGGACATCCGCCGACCCAGCCCGCCACCGTCAAGCAAACGCTCCCCCAGTCAGATTCATCTCGGGACACGGCACATGCCTACGAAGTCCAGGCCCCATCTTCGTGTACGGTCGTCACAGAATTAAGTCCCGTTCCCCTCTCAAATTCCTCCTCTCTGTCCCGCAGCTCGTCCAGGCCAGTCACTTTGGGACGAAAAATCGCCCTTCTCAGTCCTTCCTCGATCGGGTGGTACCTCTCGCCCTGCGGATCATGTTCGTAACGGTTCCGCCTCGTCGTCGGGCATCGTCGTCCAATCACAATCGCCCGGCCCTCCCGTCGCACAGCTAACTCCACAAGCCGGAGCACGAACGCTGCAGGATATCGAGGCAGAAATGAAGGCCGCTGTAGTTGCACAGCACATGCAGAATGTCGCCGCTACCCAACGACAGCAACTGATACAGGAACACCAACATGGCCAACAGTCCCACTTTTACCAGCAGCAGCGTTCTGCCCCTCCGAGAATGCATCCTCAAGCTCAGTCGCCGAGATTCCATCAACAATTGCAGCAGCAGCAGCTTCTACAACAGCAACAACTACGAGAACAACAGTTGCAGGAGCAGCTGCAGCAACAACTGCGAGAGCAACAGTTGCAGGAGCAGCTGCAGCAACAACTGCGAGAACAACAGTTGCAGGAGCAGCTGCAGCAACAACTGCGAGAACAACAGTTACAGGAGCAGCTGCAGCAGCAGATCCGTCAACAACAGATGCTGGAACAAGAGCGAGAACGCAGGTTGCAGGAGACGCACCTTCAGGAGCAGGTACGAGAGCGACAGCAACTGCAGGAGTTGCAGTTACAAGGGCAGCAGCTGCGCATCGACCAGACGGAAAGGCAGCACCGTTCCCAGCGTCCTGACATCCGCCAGCACCAGATCATGCAGAACCAGTATCTCCATCAACGCCAACCATCAGATCACTCTCTTCAGGGCGTGGCCCAGCAGCAATTCGTTCAGCGTAGACAACAGTCTCCTGCTTTCGTAGACCCCCATCTGCAACCTCATTACCAGCAGAAGGGCCAGTACGTGCCTCAGAATATCCAGCTACAGCAGCGCCTTCTGTCCGAGATGGCCCAGGTGGAGTTTATGCGGGATATGCAGGCCTCGTCGCATGCGGAGCAAGACGCCCTCCAAGCTGAAGCGATGCGCAGGATCTTGGAGACCGAACGCATGGAAGAGAAGAGGAGGCGTAAAGCTGCCAAAATCGCGCATATGGTATGCCATGCGTCTTATAATCTCTTATTCCTACGCTAACTTTTCCTTCAGTCTCGGTACAACGACCTCATGACGCAGTCCGACAAGGATTTCATCACACGGATACAAGTCTCACAGCTCGTTACGCAGGATCCCTATGCGGACGATTTCTACGCACAAGTATATGGTGCTATCATACGCTCACGCCTGGGACTTCAGCCGTCGGACGAACGTGTCTTAAAGTTCGGTTCTTCCGGGGGTGTCGGATTAGGCTTGGGCCAAAAGGGTGCCGGAAGACGGCCAAATGCTATGCAGAAAATGGAACAGCAAATAGAACGGATTGTCAATAATGCGCGCCAAAGGGAGCAAGACAAACGTGAGCTCATTTTCTCAAGCACGTCAAACCCGTGTCAACCGTAAAGCTAATTTGTCTGTACCAGCGAACAGCCTGCAAGGCGCTCTCGGAAAGACCGCCGGCCGGAGTTACAAGGCGGCACCCCGGCAACTATTACAAGTTGACACTTCGAATAGTTCTTCACATGCACACATATCGAAGGAAGATACTATCCGGAAGCATGGTGAAGGTGCGGCGAAGGAAGCAGCAAAGATAGGTGCAGAAGCTCTTGGCGTTACCGCTGATGTAAGGGCTCTACTTCTTGGTGCTCAGCTATGTGCTCATCAGTTCCTAGTTGGACGATACAGCTCGCAAGGACCCGCTGATGACGAAGGAGGTGCTTCAGATTCTCGAGCATCTATACGATCTGGTATTGGATATCGAGCAACTACGACGCGAGCAGTCGAGTCTTGATATTGAAGATATCGAGGCTGTAGACGCCTGGTACGTGTATAGTAATGATGTTTCAAAGTTTCCGAGGTTTTTCTAATTCACTTCCAGGAACGCACAGTACTCTGAACTCGTCCAGCAGCTATGGGATGGCCTAAGGGTCATGGTTCCTTTGGAGACGAGGTAAGCCCTTTTCGCCTGTCCCTTTTCTACTTACCGACCTGGATATTTTGTAGCAACCCCCATCCATTCATCTCCCTGATCGCGCCTTCTAAAGGCAAAAAGTTATTGCCGAGGGTCTCGAGACACCTCTCCTCCCAGCAAATGCTCACCGTGCTTACTTTGTTGGTGGCGTGTTTCTCCCAAATGGATATCGTTTTCCACGCGCATATTCTCGATCTTCCTGAGGAAAACACCCGTCAGGAAGACTTGGAAAGACAAACACAGGCATTTCTGGGGAGCGTCGTCCAGAGCATCTTGCCTGTCATTGCCAAGGCAGGGTTACGCCTAGTCAGCGGACTGTTAGGCCTCTTGTTAGAGAGAAGCGATATCGTCTCCATAACTCAAACAAGGGTTTGTAGTCCCGCCTTCCATCAGTAGTCGCCTCTGACTGATCGCTGCTCCGTAGCCCGGCCTAGCTATTTTGACGTTGTTTCTCAGCCGGGTCGAACTGATCAAACAATCTATGTCAACTGCCGCGGATCTTTCGGAACTTCCCACCCAGGAAGAAACAGAGCAATGGTACGAGTGATTCGGCTTTCAGTCGGCATCTTACCGAGAGCGTTCGTAGGGAATTGATGTTCGACCATCTCTTCCAACTCCTACATCCAAATTTATTGTACCTCTTCCCCTCAACCCGTATGTCCACGGCATTAGCCTCCCTTCCGCCGAATTCCGTCGCCCCTACTCGTCACACGGAAGCCCTCGATCAGCCAGTGTGGCAGTTCCTTGCAGCCCTTGCACTGCATGCGACAAATGAGCAACAGCAAGCACTCGTCACTGCGCTGCGAGAGAAGGTCCTCGAAAACGTCGCAAGTGCAAACAAGGGCTGGGTCGCTGATGAGGACGAGCGGCGTGCTAAGCTTGGGAACGTTAACCTTTTCTTACACGCGCTTGGCCTTGACAGCTCGCAGATCAGCATCTAAATTTGTTTGTCAGCGAACTGTAGAAGTAAGTTACATTGACGATATCCATATCCGCTTCATATTTCGGAAACTTAGAACCATTGAAAACTCCGCCTCTTGCTGATCGTCCGCGTAAGATAAAATGATCGTCGGCAGCGTTGATGATGGTTTTTCCGGTCTGTTCCGAACACTTTCCTAAAGATACGCGGGGGCCCATCAAGATGACCTGCAGCGCCTAGCATCGCAATAACCGTATGTTATTCACGATTACGCTGTGCTGGAAACTCCTTCTTTAGCAAGACGTGGGCCCGCGGCTCGGTATGAGGATGTCGGAATCGCAGTATGGCGGTGTTATTCTTTCCTATCATTTATAACAGGTAATACGTATAAAGACTGCCAGGAAAGGCGATCGTTTTGAGCTTGAAGTATTCTGGTTTGCAGGATTTGTGACATTCATAATGCCTTTTGTGTAATCCCTTGCTCACCGGATTCTGCCTGTGCGCCTCAAGCATCGCAACACTAGAGCGCCGGTTAACCACAGGATACCATGAAACGCCTTTGTCATCAGCTCTTCCCTTTTTTGGCATGGTTTTTTCTGACTCGTACTCCCGAAAAAGACGATGCACTGCAATCGCATCAACGAACATCAGAACATGCAATACCAGGCGTGGGTTTGGGCCCTCCAGTCTCCCAAGGACGTCCGGTTAGAGGTATGTATCGAGTCGGAACCACCGGGCATTGACTCGTCTCTCAGGTCCCAAATCCCTGGCGTCTTTCCCAAAGGGGTGACTTTGCCAACCGGACGGCTGCCCACCAAGCTGGTACGATATCTTCATCCTTGGCTATGTGGTGCCACAATAGCGGTGCCACAAGCAGGTAGATACGAAGTCGTGCATAGCAGGATAACCGTAGTCGGCCAGTCGGAACCGCGCCTTACTATTGTTGCGTCGCACAAGTACACGTACTATCAGGATGAGGGCTAGTCGCGTGGAAAACACACACGGGCACAGTACAAGAGGTCAAATTCCCCCCCTCTTTTCCAGCCGCCTACTTAAACCCCCAACAGATACCCCTTCCCCTCTTCCTCTGAAGAACCCCTTAGAGCCCCACAAATTGGATAGCTCCCTCCTACCAGTAGCTATGGCCGCGTATCACGCAAGTATTCCAGCTCCACATCCATCCAGGCCTTCCCCTAATGGCTACCAGAACCAGTCCTATACACCAATCCCCTTTGTCCGCAGCGAAGGATTCCTGACGAAGATGTTTGGCCGACGAGATGCGGCATTTTTCATAGAATCGCTCCTCAAAGTGGATGTTAGAGATGTCTATCTAGTCGGGAACGTACCCGGATGGCACAATGCGTTGATGGCCCAGACCCCCTCCATCCACGACGCTCGTGTCGACGCCTTCGACCCTACCAATCGACCCCTTTGGCTTTTGGACATCGTCCCCCCGCCCATGTATCACGTCGTCCCACAGAAAATCTGGACCCCACCGAACCAGTCGGACTGGCGTCGATACGTCGAGCAAGCGAGCCTACGCATGCCCGTCTTTTTCATTCAGAATGACGGCGTAATTGGCCTACCGTTGACCCGTGCGTTAGCCGGAGACAGACAATCGCTACGTTGTGCGGAGATGTCTGCCCCTCTGGGAGGGGGCCACTCCACTCAAATCCGCATTGCCGTAAGTACCTCACTTTCTCCTCCCCTCCACCTCCCCTCCCCTCCCTTACTTTCCCCTTCCCCCCCCCCTACCTCCCCCCTACTTTCCCCATACCCCCTCCGCCTCAGTTTTCAGCTAAAATTTATGGTTGTATTAACAGTGGCCTGGATATGAATCGTGGGAACGCCAGATACAAATCAGGGACCAGACGCGCCAACGCAATGAGATCACGTTGGAGCGGTTCGTGAAACTCGTAGCGGGCGTCGTTGATAGATTTCTCACGGTATAGCCTTTTTATTCTCGCTTTTTTCAGAGTCTGATGTGCCCGCCTAAATCCTGTGTAGGTCGCATCCTCCATCGCCACCGCGGATAGTCCCTGGAGGGTTGCACACGGGGGTATCAATCGTAACAACGTCGTGATCGTCGGGGCCGTACAGGTCTCCGCAGGAGGGTGGATGCCCATTTTACAAGTCTACAATCCGATTGCGAACCCCACTACTACTCAATATTATCCCGCGCATGCATAAATATGATTTTCTGTAGAACCCATATTTCTATACCCTATATCGTAATGTTTCGTGTGTCATGAAATAAATAATGTTGCGTTTGGTGACTACTGTAGTAGTGCATGCATGCATGCATGCCACGCCCTGAGGAGCCTCGGCCCAATTACAACAATAACAAGTCGTAACCATCGGTTTTCAACCACCGTAGGGACTAGCCCATTTTGAACCACTGAACCCTAGAAATTCCCACGCGACGCACGGAGCTTTCGCCTAACCTAACACTAACCTAACATAACCCCCTGGAAAGTGGTCATCAGACCTTCCGCACAGACATCAGGCCCGCATAAGCATATCCTACGACCCATGCACACCCTACGCTATGCATTACAATCATCGCCCTCCCCCCCCCTTTTTTTTTCCACATCGAGGATAACAATATAATCACCGCACCATCGATAACGTCCAGCGCGCGGCGCGCTGCACGCCACAGAAAGTCAAAGCACCCTGTAGTACATTGTTACATTGTTACACTGGTCTGGCCCATTTTTTCTAAAAGAACAATTCCAAGGTCGTTGAATGATGCTCTTTCAGGTGGACTACAGCACCTAGCCAATGATGCCTGGAACTGAAATGCATCCTTCATGCAAGAAAACGCGGTCCAATTCCAGATCGGAATCATCGGCGGATACAGTAAAACAACACCGGTGTCAAGGTTTAATTGAAGGCTTCCTTTGGAAAGGGTTAAGCATAACGCCTGGTGAGAGGCTTGCGATCGGAGCCTCACACCATCCAGACACAGGGGACGGATGGGCCCAAACACACTTTTTCCTCATGCCCCGCATAGTACAAGAACAACGTACGTATACCTAGTTACGATTTGATTCCTTTAGTGATACAGTACATCACAGTCTCTTTGTCCAACGAAAAGGATATCACCCACCCCACGACATTGTATGGTAGCTCCCACCTTGTGTTACGAACCAGTACAGTATCCAGGCATTCAATGCGGGAACAATTCATTAACATATAACCATTCTCGGTCCTTGTACAACGTGGAAGAAACGTAAAAAAACTGGCGGTTATTAGAACAGGAAAACAAAGAAGCTGTAGTGGAACTTGAAACAACAAAAGGATTAAGGGGTTAGGCAAAGTAAAGACAATGCATCATATTGAATAGGTGGGTCCGTGCAGCCAAATACTTCAGGTCGGCGTGCTCGGCCCCTATCAACGATCAAGCCCTCCGACACGACTGAACCATGCAGATCAAGAACGGGAAGTGCATCCCAAGCTGGCATTCCACTCTCAGGCAAGTCGAGCAACCCCGTGCTGAGGATCTCAGACTCGTTCATATTAGGAAGTGCCATGATCGGTACGTCAAATTGCGCACGCTTCTTGTCAAATATCGCACGTGGCAGTCGCTTGACGTGGGCACCGGGTTCTAGGCGATTCGTGGACAATGAAGAGAAATTGGCGTAGTTGGGGTACAGCATGGTATAGCCACGCAGGAAGACCATTTCTATGAAGTACTTCTTCCAAGACTGTTTCCATCGACTAGAGCGAACATTCGGAACGACGTTTTCCATCAAAGAGAGAGATAAGTCGGTTTGGCGGTAAGCCAGATAGGTGTGGAACTCGCGCCAATGTTCCGGGAAATAGACTGCGCCCCAGCTACAGGGTATTTGGGAGAGGTAAGGTGTATTTGGCGGGGCGGTGCCAGTAGTACTGAATAGCCCGCGAGCATTAAAAGGTCTTCGTCCCCCAAGATGGAGTTCAAGGCTCTTCTGCTGGTATAGACTTATGCCAAAAAGCAGGGGTGATTTATCCCTTATGTCGCCATATCTAGATTTTTCGCTCTGATTGAGAAGCAAAAGTTTGTGACAACAATGTCTCACCTATAGCGAAGAAGAGCTAACTTCAACCAAGCATAGAACAGCGGAGAAACCTCTACATCGTCCTCCAAGAGTAGTCCATACGAATCGTTTGAACGCGGATACCAAGACTCCACAACGGCAGTCAACAAGCCTCCGTGTGCAATCCTATGATGCACGAATACAGTACCGTGTTCCCACTGGAGATCAGCCGCCAGTTTCTTGGTGATGGTATCTGCAGAGTCTTCCATGTTTAAACGGAGGTCGAGAGTATCGCCAAAGTAGCGAGCGCTTTCCAGTGAGCGTAGAAGGCGTGATAGGGAGTGTGGTCGGTTATTAGTAATGATACTGATCTGAATGCTAGGTATGTTCCAATCTATTAAGAGTCAGAGTGGGATCATAGTCAAATTGAGAGAGCATACTTTTCCATTCCGTTAGGGACAAAGCACTCATCCAGTCTGAGTAGATGAGATCCTCACGAGGAAGCTGAACCACCGTACACCCGCCGTGCTCAGAATCTCGTACAGAGAGGAGCAAAGAAGCTGCGAATTTGTCCTCTGCTGTCAGAGAGATTATCACATCAAACGGACCAGATGATTGGGAAAGCCAAGATGAGACTACTAGAACAGCTGTAGTCGCGGAGGAAGTCGAATGGAAATGTAAGGTACATGTGTCCGTGGAGATAGAAGCCTGGTCGTGGTCTGCTTCTGAGTAGAGAAGAATTTCTAGGTGATGTCCACCGGCAACCAGGCCACAGGCCGACTGAGAAAACGCAACAAGATCATCGCGAGAGGGAAAGAAAACACCAAAATGACCGTGAGATTTCTCATTATTAGCAATTGAGCACGGCGGCTCTGGACCAAAGATGCGTGGGTGATAATCATCGATAGGAGTTGATAAGCGCTGCCTATTGCCAGTATCCTGGGTTTTCAAATTTGATTCGGAGCAATCGACGACAGCCAAGTTCCGGCTAATGATGACGCCACCGATCATGTCAGGCCGTTCTTCTGAAACCCAGCGCCCAAGTGCAGACCACGAGTCAATAGTTAGTTCCGGAAGGGCATAAACATCAGAAAGAGTGACGCCTGGTAACACAAGGGGAGGGACAAGGAAATTCGCAGGACGGTGAGACGCCAACGGGGTGAGACATGTCTGGTTGTGGGCTTCGGACGTTGGAAGAGCAAAGCCCTTCACACCAAGCGGGAATGTCACGGCGGGCGGATTGAGAAGTAGCGAGAGGGCGACCCTGTTCACCTGTCGGAGACCAGAATCCTCTAAGAACAATGTCCAGTCAGTGGACACATGAAACGCAGTTCCGATCAGAGCATCTGCCGAACAAGTTGCATGAGGACAAGGCAACAGGGTCAACAGGGTGGGGAGCGATTCGCCATATGAGGCAATGGTGTTACGAATCGATGATCGTGCTGTGAATAACAACAATTCAGGACAAACCATGACGACCTCTTGGATAGTTGACTGATACTCGAGCAAGCCAACGATCGTCAGTTCTAGAGTCTGAGCACTCTTCTCCGTAACAGGGAGGGCAACGGTAATTGAAGAGTTCGAAATTGTCTTTGCAGAACCAAGCTCGAGCATGTACAGAGGACCGGAGTTGTCCACCTGGGGATTGTCAGCGGAGACGAAAACAGCCGACTGAATCTTCCACCCAGGAAAATAGCGTTTTGCTGAGAAAGGATCCGGAGAATGGGTGGCTTTTCTTTTTTGCATAAAGAGTATATAGAAGATCATGACCAAAGGGAGTATAAGGAATCTTTGAGGGTGCATTAGAAAGCGATTGCGACGAAAACGACGCCTGGCCTTGGTGAAATAAGACTTGGACATACTTGTGATGGTCAAAAGGGTGCCAGTGAACCGTGAGACGTATGAATGCGATGACATAATCATAACATTGAACCGTAGAGTACAGAAATACGTAGTAGAAACCGCATATACAGTAATCTGCGAAGAGGTACTGACAACATGCCCTAAAAATATAGGAACTACTGACTCTTAGTGGGAGCCATATTTGTTACTGAGGCTCCTGAAAAACTCCGCGTAAGCATGATCCACATCAAACATGAGCTAGAGGTAAGGGATCAGCGGAGTTCTTGGGCTGGCGAAGCTATAAATACCTGTCTTGACTGCTCCTCGGTAATATCCTCTGATGCTTTCATTCCATTAAGTGTGATCAACCTTCGAATGGCGTTAAAGGCACATAGGGTTCGCAGCTACGGCAGGACGTACCATCCGACCATTTTGCTTCGTCCCTCCCAATCCTTACTACCCTTGAACCTTGCGTAGCCAGTGACAAGTTCTTGAAGAATCGGATGAAGCTGATCTTTAGCGCGCAAGCGTAGCTTTATCGCGTCCATAAAGGTGATGAAGCTCTGGGAGGATGTCAGCCTAGGACATCAGAGATGAAAGGGTGTGGCGAGACCTGTGTCGTCTCAGCGACCCATTTTCCAGTCTCCGGACCAGCTTCACTCGAGTGTTCAACAGTTGCTGGAACCCCGACCTTAAGGCGATGAAGCGCTGCGGGGAGATCCATCTTTGGAAAAGAGCGTAAAATGAGTCAAACGGCCTCGGCAAGGCCTGGGTTTTACTTACCCGGTATCGGCTCATGAATTGCTCGATGTTCGGCACATCATCACTGACCAGCTTTAGCATGGTCTTATACTGTGATAGCAATCGAGTGCATGCAGGAGAGTACCTCTTAGTGTCCCACTCTTAGTGCGTTAGCCAGAACCTGAGAATAACGACGCACTCTGCCGCTGTCACCGAGTCTCGTACGTACGCGCGTTCCAGATAGTCCAGAGCGACGACGATGCCATAGAGGGTTGCAAGTGACTCGTATTTTTCCCGTTCAGCATTAGTTGTGTAGAGACGGGCTTCTTCGTCAAGAGATAATGGCACAGACATATGCTCCAATAGTGTTAAGCAAAGGACGTACTGTCGTCACGGTATGCGGCGGCACTTATAATACCACGTGATCGATTACGTTCGCAATCATTGTTCTCATCGCCGTCTGCACCTCGGCTCTGCAACTTGCAACTCCCGTACAGAGGTTCGCTCATCCGAGTTATAGTACTGTAATTTCACGCTTTGCCGACCAGTAGCACCCCAACCGTTTCATTGGGCACGGCTTACGACACCTCCTACGACCCCGCAGGTCTCTGCCACGCTGTTCAAGAGCATTGTTCGACATAATGCCGCTTGTTTGAGTAACATATACGCCACCCCTTCATTTCGCGTAACTTCTGGCTCGGCGGGCTAAAACCCAACGTCTCCCGACTCGAAATCTTTTTTCCCCCAATCCTTTCTTCGCGAGCCCGCCACCAGAGATTCAAACGGCAAAACTGATTACCCTACTTGTGCCGCCGCCCGTGGTAGGTGGAGGTCGATCAGACGTCTGCACCTCCAAGTTTCATTTCAGAGCAGGTATGCTGAGAACAACAGATCGTGACGATTGACACTTGAACTTGGCGTATTTAACAAGAGGACAATATCTTAAAGGTCTCCGCTAGCTGCGTTGCGTAGTCGGTACAAGGCCAATACGAGGACTATTGAACACGAGGACTGCTGGGTTTGACACGACGTCAGTGCGCATCAGTACTAGTACTCGCATCATCAACCTGGATGGGCGCGATGCCAAGATGATACTGTCCGGCTCTGATTGAATGATGGCTTGGCTACGCCCGTCTCTGCTCTGAGCGCTTGCACCACACCATCCCATTTAACCTTGGACAACATTGACACGCCGTGCCTTTTCTCTCTTCCTTTCCCCGTCCGTTTTCTCTCTTTCTTCTCTGGATAGTCTCCCTCCTTGTACCGATCGACACGACCTGTGACGCCCGGTACTCTGACCACCTCCGCTGTTCACAATCTCATGGCTTCCTGCAATCCGACTCCTTATCTGAGCGTCTTTCCGTTTATGACCGCGGCAACAACCACCACTTCCTTCACTCTTGCCCTGCAGACGCAACCAGATGGTGAGTGTTCGAGTGATCCCGTATCGGCCCTGGGAGTCCTCTTTTCCAAGTCTTTGCGTTGCATTCCCGTGTTGTTTTCCGAGACTTGTGGTATTGATACATTTACAGGTAGTGTCTCAACAGTAACGCTGCCCCGAATCATAACAAGCATCAATGCTTTAGGTAATCAGACGTCGATTATCCTCAATGCCGGCCAGTGCTTCAAGCTCGTCAGCCTCGTCTAGCCTCATAGCCCGGGAGTAGCGATTACCGCTATAAGTACCACTTCCCAATCCACAATGACACCCCCACAATTACCCTCGATGCCAGCCAGTGGCTCAAGCTCGTCAAGCCTTATGGCCCCGGGGGTAGTGACTACCGCCATAAGTACCATTTCCCAATCCACAATGGTACCCCTACGACCATCCTCGACGCCGGCCACTGACACGACTGCCCACCCACCTAAAATAACTGGGCGACTAATCACAATCGCAGACGGGATCGCGTTCATAATAAATTCCTCTCATACAGTGATCCCTCTCATAGGTGTTGTCTCGCCATAACTTGGTTTATTCGGTGCATTTATGTCACTCACTCCTGGACCAAATCGCTCACTTATATATTTGCTAGGAAAAAATGCCGCAAGTCCAATGCAGTTATGGAGGAGAAAGACATCGTGTTCCCTTACTCTGTGGCGGGTATCAAACCAAGCAGCTGGGTTTGGCCAACAAGTACAGGCCAATCGAGTATGGCTTCTTGGGGCGCTCAACGCAGATGACAGGCCCTGGAAGTTCACCTCTCGAAAGCCATGATGGGCGACCTGATTCATCGGCTACCCTGATCGGTGCGTATGACACAGGATTGTTGCCCACAACATCGGCGTCTGGTTCTCTTGCCACTATGTATGGTGCTCTGACCAGGGTTGGCGAGGTTGGGCGACAGGCTTCACACAATTCGGACCCATTGCCTTCGGACGCAGCACCCCAAATCATTACAGTCACCCCAGTGGCAGCGTTAGTGTCAGTACGAGCATCGGCACCGGCGACCGTTGCAGGCCATCAACTCCCCTCCATCATCGATGCCCCCGCAGTTGGGTTCCTCTTCCGGAGCTGTGCTGAGTTTCAGTTCCACGCCTATTGCAGGACATGGGTTTGAAAGGCAATCGGCATGGTCAGAGAAAACCTATACACGGGATGCTTCATCGTCGAGTGGAGCCACCCATTCGAACGATGGTCAATTTCCGGGCCTTGACGACGGATCGCCTGGCTCAAGCCCGATTGTGCCCGAACCGATTACTGGAGAACTAACTATTGTACTACCCGCATACATGATCTAGGGACGCCGAACCGGAAGGAGAAAGGACTCGGTTGTATTTTACGGTCAGATTGATTCATTTTTCTTTAGGGGTTTCACATGCCGCCGCCTTCTGTTCAAATTCGTACCGTTATTCTGCTTTCCGGCGTACTGACGAGCATAAGCGAAACAATCCACGGGTATCGGGGAAAGCCAAATAGACATGGATGGAGAGCAGGATACCGATACATACAGCCAAAAAAACAGTACAACCATATATTCTACGAGAGTCAGCTCACGAGCTGGCTGAGACAGCAGTTGTAGCAGACTACGCAAACGCAAAGAGTGTGAAGGTCACAACAACTATACGTTGTACTACAAACCAGCAGGCCGAGCATATGCATAATGCCCATAATGGAAGAGTGCAACTAATTATAATCCAAGCAGTCTACACAAAGAATGGCAATATTTCAGTAAAACATAGATCAAAGGAGAGCGAACGACGGGAAAGTAGGCACAAGCATGTGCAATAATTTTGGTATCGAACCTTGATCCACCTGTCAGTCGATGGACCATGTTTTTTTTTTTGGAAGACTTTGAGAGTGATCGACGAGATCGGTGATCGATCCCACCGAAGCCAGATAATTTTTGTGAGCCACGTGCCACTGTGCCATATTAGCGCCCTGCCACGTCCCATGTCCAAATCAATACACGGGCCATCGCGCGGGATTCACTCGAAAACGTGTCGGCATAGGCGGCGACTCGGGCGCGAAGCGTGCGGCAGTTGTCCAGGTGTACATGCGCGGCGATACGCTGGGAGGGGGTGAAGGCTGCACCGCTTCTCCGCTCGGCGTAGTGGCTGTGACCGGGTTAGACGTCGTAGCTGCCGGCGGGGGAGTGAGGGGTCGTGCGAGGCGAGGGTGCTGCAACGCGGCTGAGATGGCCGTCCGCGGGTGTGATTGGGATGAGGGCAGCTGGATCGGGGTAATTTCTGACGTGTGAACGCTAACTCCGGGGCGCAAAGACACGGGTGCATCCGTATCGGGCTCGCCGTCCGTCACCAACGCAGACACGTGCTGCGAACCCCGCGCGCGATTGAATTGGCGGGCGTAGAATCGCTCGAATGCCGCAGAGGACACGAAAGGTGGTTGCGGTACGGCACTTCGAAGTTCGGAGGTCGAGTGACGACGGGGAACAGGAAGTGGAGGGAGTCCGTCAATCGCAGATGTGTTGCTGGCGACCGCTGCGGGGTCGAACCACAGCTCCATCATGTCTTGATTTGAAGGCGAGATCTGCCCGGGAACAGGGGGTAATTCTGCAGGTGTGGCGCGCCCGCTAGATCCGATGGAGGAGCCATCACTGCTCTCGACTGGCGTGATAGGCTCCAAGGGAAGGGTAGGGACAGGTGCCTCGTATACCGCATCCTTGAAAAAAGAGTCAGAGTCGGGATCCCATGCGTTCTCGTAGGACCAGGGAGGATAGTGAGGGTACATTTCATCGTGAGATTCGACGGGACCAACGATGACAGGGGTTGCGGTGACGGCGGGGGAGAAGGTACGACCCATTTTTTAAGAGTAAGGAATAATAAGAAGAGGTGGAGAAGGAGGGAAAGAAGGGGAAGGAGTTGGAGAGAAAAGAGAGTGAGCTGGTATGAGGTTGCCACCGGCGAGGAAACGAGGGGCCGTGCCAAATATGTCACACACAATCACAATAAATACAGCCGCGGCGTCTACATACAATGTCACGCTTAGCCTCTTATCATGCACCGCCCCTACCCAAACCTTGAATCCCACTTCCCTATCGACTCTAGCATTACCCAGCTGCCTAATGGTCGGTTATTCAACGCCTTTGGCCCTCGACCAACTCCTAGTGACCCATATCACTCACCGTTGAGGCCCATCTCCTCACCCGAACTGGTCACCGGGTCGTCTGTACCTTCGTGGGCAAGGATGATACATGCTGTATCTTCCCCTTCTAATCTCGGCACCCGAGGAAGTGTGAATATAGGTACGCCAGTAGATCCATGGATGGTCAGACCGATCAGAGGGACGCTTGGAAAAGTCGCCCTCCGCCTAGGTAGAAGTTTTCTGCGCGAGTTTGAGCTTCAATCACAGAAGGCAAAAACCCAACGTACGTTGCCGTATCGACTATCCTCTGTACAAATTGAGGAGTCAGGATACCGTACCACCGCATATGCACCATGTCGCCAACGGTGAACGGGGCCGGGGGTGAGTAGACGGCTACGTATGGATCTACGCGATCGTTGGCTTGTAATCTTGGGCCACATGGCTTTCAGGTAATCATCACCCGAAGGACCATATTACTGAGAAACATACCGCTGCGCGCCAATATTTACCATCCCAATCCATTCAAACAACGAACTCGCTCGCTCATTCCAATCTTCTAGCGCATCATTATCGTCGGCATCCGTGATCTTCTCACCATGAGCTAAGTCACGATGTCTTCCACGTCTGCTCGAGGTTGGGCGTGGGGGTAGAGCGAAGGTCGGGATGTGGACGTTTTGGAGGTGTTGGATGTTTGGCTTCACCTTATGACGCCGAGCACGGGAGGGCGAAAGTGGCCCTGTCCCTTTCTCTGCGAAACGAAATGAGTCTTCGTGCCACAGAACAAAAAGTCGCGGAGTCGTATTATGCACCAGGATGAGATATGTGGAACGCGAAATCCCACTGTCCTTGACCAGATTCTTCGCGTGTCCGATCCCACCGTGTAATCGAATCCAGAATGAAATCACTGTTTCGAACGTTCACGTTTGGTGTGTTCACTGGCAATGAGACGCTGATCACTGCGAATGGTGCGGACTGAGGTAAGAAATAATAAATCGCAAGATGCGTAGTCGGACGTACAGTATTGCTCTGGTGCCCCAGGCATTTGCGCCGATATCTTAGTCCCAGGAAGACCTAGAGATTCAAAAGTTTCCTTCCCGGCACTCAGGACAACGCTTCCCTCCCTGCATGACCACGCATCAGGAAGAAAATTTCCGGTACTCGCAACATGAGCGTCACTTGTAGTCTCTAAATGACGTCTGTGGGCAAAACTACAGTACAAGCAAAAACACACCTGGAAAGACCAGATTCTCGGTCGTACATGCGGAGTGATTCGTATATCTCAGCGAGAAGGGCACGCGATGTATAGTAATCTGTTTCGAGTTCGCCGAACGCTACTTGGAGTTCATGGTCAAAAGGGAAGATGACGTCGACCTAACTTCAGCAACACTCTGAGGTGAATAGCGACCGGATCTGACGGCGTAGTGATGCATGCCTGGTGAACGAAAGGTCGAGAAGAGCTCGTTTCGAGGAGCTTGCTTGAAGGTAAACGACCAGCTGAGACCGTGGTAGTACGTTTCTCTAACGACGACGAGGCCATCCTGATTGGTAGATGCGAAGTAGGACAGACGATCTGTTGCGCATATTCGCTGATACTACTGTACTACACACCGCTAAAACTGATGCTCTAACAACATGGACGCAGTCAAAGCCTGCGGAGGCTCGCTTGGCCGATAGACAGGTCTATTCACAGATTAAGTACCTTGGTATCTACGGGCTATCTGCAAGAATTTTCTGCCCACCTTCTTCACCCGTTCTAATCCGAAACTGTCGCGCGTCACGTGCCTGAGAGGCTGCCCCCGCTCCCGCCACATCGCCCCATCTCCGCAAAATCAAATAAGCAAGCGCAATCATGTCCTTAATGTCCTTAAGCAAGAACCTTCGACAAACGTAAGATGCATCTGCACCCCGTCCATCCACACCGAATACTAGTGGCACTGTCGCGGCAGGGTCGAGATTAGAGAGAGATATTCAAATCCTTAGGGATATCTTTCTCCCTCAACATGATGACGATGAGATTCGGAAAAGACTGGGTAATACCTGGTTCATTGTCCACGGGGCTCTCTTGCAGGCGGGGGATTCGATCGTGAAGGAACGTCTCAAAAACGAGTCGGAATTTAATGCTGATGTCGGGCGTGGGAGCAAGGGAGAGCGAAAACTTATCGCGTTGTTGAGAAGCATGACGAAAGAGGAGGTGCCTTGGAGGGAATTGTATGAAAATGGTACATTACTTTTGTCCCTTTGACGCCAAGCATGCCGCTAATCATCGTATTCTATCTCTAGAGGCGTTTCTCAAACCCGAGCTAGAGAGAAGAACTGATCCCTCCACAGCTCATGGTGCGAAGTGAATTCAAAGCTTCTCCACATCTTACTGATTTCCTCTGATAACAGCTACTATAAACGCATGGAACAGTAAATTTAAAGGCGACCTCGCAGGTGTACTTTTTGACACTATCACGGACTACCTTTCCAAGGACAGAAATCCCTACGCAAGGCTAACCACCGCCGTGAATTCATCTGGAACCGGCAAGTCTCGCATGGTGGATCAACTTGGCATCGAGATTATAACGGTGCCTATGTGCCTACGTCAAAGGAGACGCGAAGGTTTTCCGTTCCGCTTTATCTTTATAAGTATGGCATGTTTACAATCCGACCCCCATAGGGTTCCCTCCTGTTGATATGGAGTTGCGTGATTGGCTTGTTTATGAGACAGGCGATAGGAGAAGCGTTCAGAAGAGGCTTTTTGGATTCACCTATTCTCTCTTAAACATCACTCGCAGGCAACTGGAGACCATCGCAAAGGAACAAGGTAATTATCCTCCGACTGCTCCCTGGATGACTTGTCAATGGCGTTGCAGATATACCTCGCCTCGATGAGGTGGCCGCTAAAAAGGTGAATAAGGAAATGCGGACGGAATTGGTCGTAAAACGCCAAATGAGGTTGGCATCCGCCTTCCGCGAGCATATGACCGAAGGTCAAACATATCACACTTCGAATTCCAATCGAAGAACTTTCTAGTATGCGGATGTGATTAATATGGCCAAGCAGGTAAATATCCTGTCCTTCCCTGTTTTTGTGAGAATGACAGTTTTCTCCAGTTTGTGGAAAGGTGCGAAAAAGTTGACGATGAAAAAGAATATCACCATGACCGTTGCAATTCTGGAGGCAAAGGCCTGCAAGAGGCAGGCGAAATGCTCTGTCGCTTCATAGATGAGCACCGTGTTTTGGATTCGGAGAAAGGCCCACGACAGCCTCTTGTCGTCCTCGCATTCGACGAAGCTGATACCCTCACCGATAACCCGCCAGAGCCAGTACACTGGAATCTGTTCTCCGAGTTGCGTCGAGTTCTACGACAAATCCGACATCTCCCAATATTTTCGCTGTTCCTTTCGACAGCAGGACGCTTCAATATATTCTCCCCAGATATCCATTCTGATCCTTCTGCCTGGGTCAGAGAACCCGACAAATGTTCCCTGGATCCGATCTCAGAAATCAGTTTCGACGACATTGCGTACCCAGCATTGAAGAATACCATCACAATGGACAATGTGGTTAACATCGATTGGATTTCCCATCTTGGTCGCCCATTGTATGTCCACCCCAGTTATCTCTTTAGAGAGCTGCTTTCGTACCAACTCGAGCTCGAGTAGATTCGGGTGTTACTGGGACAATCTGCCACAGCATCGCAAGAGTGAGTTAACGATTATGGATTACGTGAAGCAGAAGCTGCTGAACGGTCCGACTGTGCTGAGAAACGGCAATTGGACTGGTTCTCTGGCCTGCCTCTCCACACGTTTTGCGCTGGAGTTCGACATGGACGGAACAGCTTGCGACGTAACCTATTCACAGGTCGAGCGGCATATGCGACTGTGTACTATTGCAGCGACTACTGGATTTGAGAGAATGATCACCATTTCTGGATCTGAACCGCTTCTCGCTGAGGCAGCGTATGAACTCATGAAGGGTACTGGGACGAATGCGGTGTGCCACCAGGCAGGGCATGCAGGTTTGAATTGCATCGATCGTGGGCGGCGTGGAGAACTGGTTGCGGTTCTACTGGTCATGCAAGCATACGACGCGGCACGGGTATTTAGTGGCAGAAGATGTGTGTCCGTGGTCAACTTCATGGAGGCCTTACTTCCGCCATTGAAGTAAAACGCGTCGAAAAGAGGTCAAAAGTTTGCAAGGTTTTTGTGGGAATACTGATGCCATTTCACAGTTGCTTCAACCTCGACCCCCCGAAAACGTTAATACTGTATGACACCAAACGTGCTTAAAACTCCAACATTGATGAGCAGAAAATCAATCTGCAACGATTCCTTCTAGATTGCCTAAGATCATATTATCGATCAGTCGCGTCCGTCCAAACCATACTGCCCCGCTGATGATCACAGGTGCGCCATCGGATCGCTGTACTTGTTCATCTCCTAGAATCTCAAAGGTATCCGGGTCGTTCATCTCCACATAATCCACCCTAATCTTGACGCCACGTTTCTCTCCTTCCTCTCTGGCCGCTTCCAGTCGTTTAAGCGCACACTTTAGGGTTTCCCGTTTGCTCGTACTAGCTGCCCACGCCCGTGCTGCGTCCTGGAGAGCCGCGTAGAATGCGGGTGCGAGATGGCGCTCGGTAGGGGTGAGGTATACATTACGCGAGGAGAGAGCAAGGCCATTGGTGGCGTCGCGAGCGGTGGGGACGATGTGTAGGTGATCAGGTGTTGGATGGGAGAGGTGCAGATCGCCGACGAGGCGACGCAAGAGGAGTGCCTGCTGGATGTCCTTCTGGCCAAAATAGGCATTCGTTGGCTTTGAGGACGTTGAACACTCGATGTGCATTTTAAAAAAAATTGGAATAAAAGTACGCACTTGGATGATATTAAACAATTTCGTAACGACAGTGGCCACCCCTCTGAAAAACGTTGGCCTGCTGCTACCTTCCATTTGCTCCCCATATCCCTTGACCTCAACGAATGTACCTTTTTGTTGGGAGACATCTTGGTTGAATCCCGAGGGATATATGTCCTTCACCGAGGGTAAAAATATTGCAGAAGGCGTGCGTGGTGCATGAGGATGGTCCGCTGGCTTGTGCTCTAGCGAAGAGAGAAGGCTGAGATCTTGCGGAAAGGTACGTGGGTATGTCGCAAGGTCTTCGTGAGGCGCAAACTGTGCCGGGTTGACAAAGATAGATACTACGGTCAGGTCATTCTCGGCGAGTGATTGCTTCACTATGAGGAGATTAAGCTATTGGAGTTGTGAGTAAGAGTACGCCATGATGTAACACACCGAGTGATAGGTGGCCATCGTGTAAAGCTCCCATGGTTGGCACGAACCCTACTGATCTTTTGCTCTCGAAAGCTTCATCCCTCCACTGTCTGTAATCTTTAATTGTAGTGAAGACAGGAATACGAGCTGAGGAAGGAACGGAGGCAGAAATTGACATAGATCTATGTAGTGCAGGAAACCTTGTCACTGCCGATAGACAGCGCATCAGTGAGAGTTGCCTGGTGGACCTTAACTCGCTCAAATGCTAATGGCACTAATTAATGTGTACTGCGGTCTTTGTTCGCTTTCTCCACAACTGGTCCCACAGCTGCCATTGGACCTCCCAGCCACCGTCCTCCCATACTGCCCAGCCATCTCGTACTCGCAACCACTGGGATATCGGGTTCCTGAAAATATAGGTCCGTACTCTCCCAAGCAATGACTTTGGTCTCCAAGTCGGGATCAGTTCCGCAACGAGGTAAAAACTGCCGCCGAAGCTGACGCCAATGCATACTCCCCAAAGTATCTGCGAGACCGAATGATAGGATAGATAGTACCTCCGAGAAAGTCAGGAACAAAGCAGTGCGACCGGAAAAGTACATCATTACCTCGAGTAGGCGACTATACCAGCCCATGTAATAACAGCAGTGTATATCGCGATCCGGAAAGCTGTCGACTCGGAAGTGCCGCCCGGGGCGAATTCATGTCTGAAGTGCAAATGAAGAATCAGGAAAGTTGCGAAGTATCCCATGTACTGGCTATGAGAGGAGGGAAAGCCGTAGCCATTGGCCACGCTACCTGAGGACGGAGAGCGTGTCAAATCTTCTTTGACACACTTGGCAGTCTGTGATATCATTGCGTACCTGGGGGACGCCCCTGCTTTACTATGCGTTTTACCACGAGGTTGAATGCCTCGCAGAAGAACTGTCCAGCCCACATGTTGATGACCGTTATCTCGCGCGTGACGATGGCAAGAGCAGCATATGACGGCTAATTGATGTCAGACACAGCACTATCAAATTTCGCTTTTCCTACTTGCCATTAGGAGAATTGGAGAAAGGGTGATGAGAGCCATTGCGAGGGAAAAGTACGACGAGTCATCGTCTACGCGGCAATCAGGTTCAGACACAATATCGCTCGCAGTGAATGGATTCTCACAAAGAACCTGTGAAAGTTCCAACGACGCGAGAGGCATTTCGACTTGATTATCCCTCGAAGGAAAAACGCGCGGGGCCCCGGTGTAGCGGAGAGGTGGGACCCTGCGATTTTGGTGCTATACGGTACTAGTACGGTACTTATTCCGGGTGCATAGGCTTGCAGGGCAGTGCAATGTCCCCGTCACCGTGACGGTCACGGTACCGCCACTGCCCCGCAAGGGGCAGCGTTTAGATTGGATGATGTTTGTTCTGGCTACTATCACGTGTTGGGAGTTTCAAACCTTTTACCAAATCACGAATATAGAGAGATCGACGACACCTTTTGACAAACGGACTTTTGGAGTCAGTATGATAATATATGAATTATCCCCCTGAAGTGTTACTTTGGTGTGAGGTGAACAGGTGGTCGTGTCGGAAGAAAGCCGGTTGTGCGAGTCCAAAAATTGGGAGTTTCAAAACATCCGTCACGGATTGTCACGCTGACTCATACAACTGGTACGGACGTGCTCGCTCAAACCGCGACACATAGATGACTAAGTTGAGTGGCGGACTTTGAAATCGGATGGGCGTCAAGCACACATTGTCACGCAAACTCACTCTTTCATCTGTATCTTCCCTCCTGCTGTTCAGAATGCTCTGTAATTTCATACCAGCCTTGAATGATATGCATAGATGATATGTTGAAAATTTTACAGTATTACGTGGAGAGATGCTTAATTCCGGGACTTTTTAAACAAATTTTGAGTATTTTCCTGTAATATCAGCAAGATCGCAAAGCAAGCGCAGTGAAACTTCTTTATCTCTTTGGTGATCTATAATTGGGTAGTACATGGGTGATATCTCGAAGCAAGGATCAGCTAATTTGCTGCGGCGATCTCTTAATAAACTGCATTTTGAAACTCTCTGGTATTTTGCAACTCGCAACACGTGATAGTATCTTCTCTTCTTCAATGCCGTCAGTTCCGGGATTTTTCAGTCAGCACCAACGGTCCCTTCCTTGAGGACAGTGCTTTGGAGGTTGACGGGGACGACAATTTGGATGAAACATTGTGACGCCGGACGCGACCTGTCCCATACCATCCATCTTACACCTCGAACTATTGGATGTAGTATAAAGGTACATATATCACTATCGCTCGGGTTAAGGAAGAAACTCGTTAGTACTCCGAATAATCGACACTGGAGATCATGTCAGTGTGCTCGGTTTCTATCGATTGCCCAATCCCCTGAAAGCATCCTGCAGAATCTTCTCTCGTGATCGTTCTATCCTAGACTCCTTGATTCTCGAGGCGAGGCAAAAGTGGGTATCCACCAGAAGCGACAAGATTGATATCTACGCTGCCAGCGAGGGGTCAGTCCGATGTCCTCCGAGTCAACGAGAATAATGTATTGATATTGTCTTCCTCCCAGATTCGCCAATGATCGGAATCATGTCGCTTCACGCTCCAAACGTCCTTTGAACTCCATCATTCTTGATATTGGGATTAGGGAGCTTCTTCTCGAAGATGCGCGTGATTTCATGAAGAGTAGACAGTGGTATGCTGACCGGGGTACGCCTCTCATCCTATTTTCAATCCTAATGCTCTGGCATTGAAACAAATTCCTCAGGTATTCCTTTCCGCCGCGGCTACCTCCTGTACGGGGCTCCTGGCTCTGGAAAGACTTCAATCATTCACAGTCTCGCCGGAGAGCTTGGACTTGATATATACATTGTCTCTCTTTCCAAAATGAGACTGGACAACTCTTCCCTGAACGCGTTGATCTCGTCGCTTCCTGAACAATGCATTGCGATAATGGAGGACATTGATGCGGCTTTCACACACGGGCTTACTCGCGACACAACTAACACAAAACTCGAGGATCCTCGCCACCGTAGTCGTCAGCGACGCGGTTGCCCCAGTTCGGAAGATGACCCCGATGACTATCAAGGACAGGACCGCAGACGGAATCCGAGTGAGGCTAAGGACGCGCGAATTATGCTCTCTGGATTGCTCAACGCCCTTGATGGTGTATCAGCACAGGAAGGCCGCCTACTCTTTGCCCAACCAACCGATACCAGTCGCTCGACCCTGCGCTGCCGACATCATGACCAAATCCCTCGGTCGCTCTGACTTTGAACGCCTCCGACAGTACCTCGGCATACATCCCCCACGTGAGACGTGAGGAGTAGTTGTGTGGATGTGTTCTACACGTCCCACGTGAGGAGGAGCAGAAGGAGTAGGAGGATATCTTCCGTACTAGTAGTATGACGTAGACATCACGCCACCATGTGATGCAGAGTATATAGTCCCCATTCTAGGGAGTCTGGTATATCATTCGCTCTCTCTCCTCTATTGTGACATCGGTTAGTTTCCATACCGCGGTCTTTTTTTGCAATTCCGACACCCCCGCCGCCAGAGTCTAGCTTTGGTTGCTGGACGTCCTCCAGGACAAGATCGATCGCACATGTATAGTGCACTCGACAACGAGCTTGCATCCTACCCGCTCGATGTTTTAAGCGAGGCTAAACGACAGGCCGGTCTGAGTGATAGAGATCCTCAGTCCTTGACTACTGAAGAGAAGGTCCGTCGTCTTCCACTTGCATGGCTACTCCGAGTCAGCCCGTCGCGTATCTGAGTTCTGTTATGTAGCAATACATACACCTTTATGCGGCGCGACTGAGGCAGAATCCACCAAATGGTGGCGGTGCGGGCCCATCTGGAGTCAACACCCATGGACAGTTGTCAAATTGGGGGCCTATGGCACAACCGATTCAAGCCCAGTTATCCATGCCACAACGTGAAAAACGGAATAGCACCTCTCCTGGCGAGCAGGTACGTCACTGATTTCTCCTGCCATATTGTTACGTCGGTCAATGTGTGGCTTACCGGGTTATCGATACCCTTGACCCACACCGGGGCCACAGTCACACTTGCGTGGGCCTAAGCCTCGTCAGGTGCCTAACCGGCTATCCGGGCCGCTTGTGCCGATCCAGTCGGGGAAAGGGATGCCAGTGGGTGGTCCCATGCAACCTCCGGGTCAACCGGGGATGAGTAGAATAAAGCCGGGTGGCAAAGAGCCTGAGGGCGAGGGGGTACTCAACGCGCCGCTGAATCCAGCTGCGTCCGCGCCGACATCTGGACCGTTTCATAATAGCGCACTGCCGACGAATCCTCAGCGACCGCCTAGTACTACTGCAAATGCTCCAATGCCTACGGCTGCACCACCACCACCACCACCACCACCACCACCACCACCGGGGCCGGGGCCGATGGGGGATCTGTCATTTGATATGAGTGACATGTTTGGTAGCAATGGCGGGGACTTCGACTTTGGCCCCAGTTCACTGGATAAAATGGATCTCTGGTTCGAATCAACAGCCGTACACGACGATTCCACGCCTGCGCCACCACCACCACCACCACCACCGGGGATGGCGGATCTGTCATTTGATACGACTGACACGTTTGGTAGCAATGGCGGGGACTTTGACTTTGGCCCCAATTCACTGGATAATTTGGATCTCTGGTTCGAGTCGACACCCGCCGTACACGACGGTTCCACGCCTGCGCCTCCACCAGCACCAGCACCGGTGCCGGGGCGGATGGGGGATCCGTCATCTGATATGACCGACATGTTTGGTCGGTGGAGACTTTGACTTTGGCCCCAGTTCACTGGATACTATATATCCTCTATTCCCCGCGGGCATTCGGAGGGTTGAGAGCAGGAAATCTATCTATTCGTTCGACTCGCCTACACCCATGGTGTTGTTTCATTCGGTGTTGGCTTGGTTTCTTTTGTCTCCCCGTCTGTGCGCCTATCTGTCGTCATCCTGCTTTCCCGTCCCCGTGTCTCACGTTTTGTTTCGCCCTTGTCTTGATTGTGCTCATCACACCCCATTGTTTTCTTACTTCACGTCTAGTGGTTGCTTTCACCGGGCGTGCTGCTTAACATGTGTCTGATTTGTATTCTCCTTATTAACGTCTTTCCTTTCAATTCGTGTATTTATCGTGGTCCCGCGGATACCTTGACGCATACCACCAGCCCCTGTGCCCCCTTCCTGCCGCTTCTCCTCTCTGATTCGTCTCAATAGTTTTACTTTGTGTCTGCTTCTTTGTATAACTGTAATCATCACGCAATGGTATATCACCAATCAGCTTTGCTACTCAGTGTGCATGGTAAGTGGTAAGGAAGCGATGCAACAAAAGTCACCGCACCATTGCACCAGGGGCGCTTTGTTTTGACAATGCAATGTTGATGATATAGTGGATAATGATAATGTAAGTTATTAGCAAAAACAGAATGAGATCAGAAATCACACTCGAGAACTGCTTCTACACGTCATGGCACAGCACAGCACGACTCGGGAAAGTGATGTCGACAACAACAACCGACGACGAATCATTCCTCCAACCCTCGCGCTCGTAGGCAGGGCACTCGCTTACTCATCGTCAACCCAGTCATCAGTGGAGCGCCGCCCATCCTGGAAATGTGAACAGTGCATTTGTCCAGCGTCTGATCGTATCAGTGTTGTCTCGTCTCTGACAGAGTTTGCCACGATAGTCAGTACAGTCAGGCCGCATGGACATCCACGTCAAAGTTCCGTCTCCGCCAGCCAATACTGTATCAGGCGAGGGAGCTGTACAAGCGCTTTTACTTCCCGGACGCACCCGACGAGGCCAAGACAGACGACGAGACATCTGGCGACTCGGGGTATGTCACACCGACCAAGGACAGCTCGCTCAGACGACCCCACATCACCCGTCTCGTCGAAGACGGTCGGCGTCCCGGACGAGCCACCCACGTACAATTGAACGGCACCCGAGTCCTCAGCTGTAGCGCGCTAGGAACGCGCAGCTGAGTCCGTTGCGGACAGAGATAAAGATCTAGAGGGAGAGAGAGAAAAAGGGTCAGCGATTGACCGGAAAGCGTTACGCACGGCGGCTCGGGTTGGCGCAGCGTCGTTCGGGTCGAAGAGCAGCAGACACAGGGAAAATAGAAAAGGAGAGACGCGAGCCAAGGAAACGAAAGTGGAACTGGGGGGAAACTGAACTGGATTCAAGGAGTCCATCCCAACGTCCTAAAACTGCGAGCGCATGGCGGCCTCAATACAAATAAAGGCTGCTATATTAAACTGGGGATAAGAGCGAGCGAATGGAGGAAAGTACCAAGTAAGAGAACGACGGGAGCGAGATAGAAAAGGGTATAGATCGACTCGATAGTCTGAGCCTTGCTACGTGATTCCAGGCAGAATAAAGTCGGCACGTCGAAGGGCTTACCGAAACTAAGGCGCCCCGGACAGCTCAGAATGTGGAAAGGTACGCGTCGGCGCGGTCTGTGCGAGCGCAGACAGACTGTCCTCCTTACACAGCAATGTGGTCGGCGCTGTCACGGTGGCATCATGTCGCTTAGGCTCCGCTCCTTTGCCGGGCTTCAAGTCACGTTCGAGGGTATCAGGTGGCGGCAGCATGGGCGTCGGAATGGAGCTAGGACATTCCATTGGATGTCCCAGCCACCGTCCTGACATACTGTCCAGCCATTTCGTATTCGCAACCACCGGGATATCGGGTTCCGGAAAATATAGATCCGTACTCTCCCAAGCAATGAATTTGGTCTCCAAAGTTGAGATCAGTTCCGCAGCGAGGTAAAAACTGCCGCCGAAGCTGACGCCAATGCATACTCCCCAAAGTATCTGCGAGACCGAATGATAAGTAAGGATAGATGGTACCTCCGAGCAAGTCAAGAAAACAAAGCAACGCGACCGGAAAAGTACACCATTACCTCGAGTAGGCGACTATACCAGCCCATGTAATAATAGCGGTGTATATCGCGACCCGGAAAGCTGTCACCGGGGCGAATTTATGTCTGAAGTGCAAATGAAGAATCAGGAAAGTCGCAAAGCATCCCATGTGCTGGCTATGGGAGGAGGCAAAGCCGTAGCCATCGGCCTGAGGACGGAGAGCGTGTCAAACCTTCTTTGACACACTTGGCAGTCTGTGAAGTCATTGCGTACCTGGGGGACGCCCCTGCTTTACCATGCGTTTACCACGAGGTTGGGTGCCTCGTAGCAGAACTGTCCAACCCACATGTTGATGACCGTTATCTCGCGCGTGACGATGGCAAGAGCAGCATATGACGGCTAATTGATGTCAGACACAGCACTATCAAATTTTACCACTTTCCTACTAGCCATTATGAGAATTGGAGAAAGGGTGATGAGAGCCATTTGCCGAGGGAAAAGTACGACGAGTCATCGTCTACGCGGCATTATATAAATTCAGGCACGTGTCGCTCGCAGTGAATGGATTCTCACAAAGAACCTGTGAAAGTTCCAACGACGCGAGAGGCATTTCGACTTGATTATCCCTCGAGAAAAAAACGCGTGGGACCCCGGTGCAGCGGAGAGGCGGGACCCAGAGATTTTGGTGCTATACGGTACTTTGGTAGTAAGTGTCTGACTATGTATTCTGGGGCAGTGCCGCAAATGCACCCGGGCCCGTCACGGTACTGTACCGCCACTGCCCCGCCAAGGGGCGGTGAATCTTCGTGTCAATTCAATCATGAAAAAGTGAATACTTCCGCATCCGGGATTTTTCAAGCATGCTTTCTTTCTTGACGACCACTTCACTAGTAGATATTCCTCAAGACGTAATGCACTGGTCTTTCGAGTCAGCATACAGTACTAGTTCCTGAAGGCAGCGGGCCCGAGTCATGCTCGACTCTCGCCACATGACTCCTTAAAATTTATGACGCCCGTAGTGCATGCAGTATAAAACACGTTGGCGACAAATGTCTCTTCTTTGAACCTTCTCAGTCAGCTTCTTTGGCCATCCAGTCATGGGCTCGCTTTCCCAGTTGACTTCGGTTGTTCTCCCTTTCCTTGCGCTGTTCAACAACAGCGTCGAGACGACGGCTATGTCAGCTCAAAATAATACGTTTATAAACGCGACAACTCAAAACGCGACGGCGTCCGCTACTGCTACACCCATGAAGATGCCGACAGATTTCTCCTCTTTGTTCACATTCATATATTCTTTCTCTGCTCTCCACGACTACGCCAAGCTCATTGTGCTTGGTGGAGCTTTCGAGACCCTTCGGCGTCTGTACTCGGCTTCCTACAAGAGTCTTATGGATCGATTTTTCATCACAGCGAGCTTCGAAAGTGACGATGTTTCGTTTGGTGAACACTCTTTCCCTCACCCATCAGTCACCGAACTGATCCAGTGTTTAGATTGGATGATGTTCTGGCTATCTTCTCTTCCTCAGTTCCGTCAGTTCCGGGATTTTTCAGTCAGCACCAACGGTCCTTCCCTTGAGGAGGACAGGGCTTTGGAGGTTGACGGGAACGACAATGATATGGATGAAGCATTGCGACGCCGGACGCGACCTGTCCGATACCATCCATCTTACACCTCGAACTATTGGATGTGGTATAAAGGTACATACATCACTATCTCTCGGGCTAAAGAAGAAACTCGTTGGTACTCGGAAAAATCGACACTAGAGATCACGTCAGTGTGCTCGGTTTCTATGGATTGCCCAATCCCTGAAAGCATCCTGCAGAATCTTTTCCCGTGATCGTTCTATCCTAGACTCCTTGCTTCTCGAGGCGAGGCAAAAGTGGGTATCCGCCAGAAGCGACAAGATTGATATCTACGCTGCCAGCGAGGGGTCAGTCCGATGTCCTCCGAGTCAACGAGAATAATGTATTGATATTGTCTTCCTCCCAGATTTGCCAATGATTGGAGTCATGTCACTTCACGCTCCAAACGTCCTATGAACTCCATCATTCTTGATGTTGGGATTAGGGAGTTCCTTCTTGAAGATGCGCGTGATTTCATGAAGAGTAGACAGTGGTATGCTGACCGGGGTACGTCTCTCATCCTATTTCAATCCTAATGCTCTGGCATCTAAACAAATTTCTCAGGTATTCCTTTCCGCCGCGGCTATCTCCTGTATGGGGCTCCTGGCTCTGGAAAGACCTCAATTATTCACAGTCTCGCTGGAGAGCTTGGACTTGACATATACATCGTCTCTCTTTCCAAAATGGGACTGGACGACTCTTCCCTGAACGCGTTGATCTCGTCACTTCCTGAACAATGCATTGCGATAATGGAGGACGTCGATGCGGCTTTCACACACGGACTTACTCGCGACACAACTGACTCAGAACTCGAGGATCCCCGACACCGTAATCGTCAGCGACGTGGTCGCCCCAGTTCGGAGGATGACCCCGATGACTATCAAGGACAGGACCGCGGTCGGAATCAGAGCGAGGCTAAGGACGCGCGAATCACGCTTTCTGGACTGCTCAACGCACTTGATGGTGTATCAGCACAGGAAGGTCGAATACTCTTTGCCACAACCAACCGATACCAAGCGCTAGACCCTGCGCTCATCCGTCCAGGCCGCATGGACATCCACGTCGAATTCCGTCTCGCCAGCCAATATCAGGCGAGGGAGCTGTACAAGCGTTTTTACTTCCCGGATGCACCAGACGAGGCCACGACCGTGACGGACGACGAGAAATCTAACGATTCTGGGTATGTCACACCGACCAAGGACTCGGACGGCTCGGACGACCCCACGTCAGCCGTATCATCAAAGACAGACGAGCCACCCACATACAACGGCACAACACACTCAGAGCGTGCACCGAAGTTGTCAAAGAAGAAGATCGAACGTCTCGCGGAGCAGTTTGCTGCACGGATACCCGAACGCGAGTTGTCGATGGCTAGCTTGCAAGGATACCTGATGTCTTATAAGACCCGGCCGCTCCAGGCAGTGGACGACGTCGATCGTTGGGTCGAGGATCAATGCGAAGGACGGGATACTATGAGAGCTGCTGCAAGAGCGGCAGTTGACAAGGCATGATACATAGAAAGCGTTGACTCGGACGAGGTGTAGATAAGGGGCGGAGTGGACGCTTAGTTGTATTTTTTTATACAATTGTATAGTACTCATTAGAGAATCTAATCTAGCATTTTTGATCACAAAATGCGTTCGACGGGTAATTGTTACAGTAAAATGTTGGCAAGCACTGGAGCTGAGACCCTGGGAGCAAGCAAACCGCTGTTGCAATATCGTGCGAGCCTAGCTTTAGTTGAAAGTCATGATCACTTTGTAATGGCACATCTACTCCTGGCACATCTACTCTAATATCTACTCCAGGATATAGGACGGCCGCGTGGCACATTCACCGAATCGGGATATGACCTCAGAGAGCAGCCCAGCCTGAGACTAGTGGCATTACGGTTCTGAATACATTCGCTCACACTAGTGGTCATCACCGGGTTCTTCCCGTCAAACACAGGTGAACCATTGATGTTGATGGTGTGGGAATTTGATCTGCGCCGTGCCATGGTAGTTGTTTTTTTTTGGTTCGCGTTCTCCAACTGGGAGGTCCAGGAGCTGGGGAGCGTACATTTTACCGGGCAGTAACCGAATATACTAAACAGCACATCGTGAGCGCGTGAACTTTAGCAGATTATAGGCAGCAGTCTGCCTGATGAGTAGCCTAGACATATTCCTCGTATATCACCGTCATTAGTGGATTGTGACATATCGTATGATCGACAGTCTAACGCTGGATGTGAGAGCTCTTCCGAGGGGACTGGCCCGAATGTCGTCAAAATTAAGATCCTGACATGCCCATCCCTGAGGCAAAAGGCTTCAAGAAGCAATGGCTATGTCTCGAGAACATCGTAGTCTCATAAACAGGTGGACACAGTTCAATTCTCACCACCACTACCACCACCACCACCACCGCCGCCGATCTCTAATAGTGCCTCAATACTCCGTCCTAAATCGCCTTCATTCGCCTCGAGTACCCATTCAATCACTTCCTGGTCGACAGCTGGGAAAATCTGAATCAGCGTCCCGCGCGCGGCATCCGCAGCGCGCGTGTGTGCCGCGTCGATCTCGGCTTGCAAGCCCGGGATATCCAATCCTGCGGTGGGGGTGCCGGTCCTGGAGGTAGAATAACTGTTCTGCGCTACGGCCAACGTCTGCGGCGTCTGGGCTGTTGGTCGGTGGGTAGGCGTATCGTCAACGAGTGCGTGTGACGCAAGCGGTCGGGCGGTCGGCTGGGACGGTGAGCCACGTCTTACCCAGGGTTTATAAGGAGTCTGGGGCACTGATTGATCAACAGAGGACGATCTTGGAGGTGGAGGTGCTGGCGTCTGGGGCGAGGTGAATTGTGTAGTCAGAGCCTCTTCGGCACCATCCAGCGCGTCGCTGAATATACGGCCGATGGCATTCAATGGCTTTGAAAGTGAGTCCCCTGTGCGTTGGAGGAACCGCCGTGCGTCGATGCTTGGAAGGGAGAGCGGCGTTGCGGATTCTTCGCCAGCGTGCAATGAGGAAGAAGGTGAAGGTGTGGGTATTGGAACTGGGATGGGATTGGCGGGCGGGCGGCTGGGTGTGACGGAGTCCGGCTTAACTGAAGGAGAAGATGAACCCGAAGAAGTTGAGGACGACGGGAGGGGTGGAGATTGTGATCGCGAGACTGCGAGTGCTTGGACGGCATTCTCAACGTTCCTGAAACTACTGTTTAACGCAATGAAGTAATAGGCTTCGGTGCGTACTTCTCAAACTCTTCTTGTGTAATATTGGATAACGATGTATGATCCATGGTCTCGATAAATGAAACCGCACCCATCTACCCAAGACGTAAATTCCTTGCTAAGACTCTCTAACGAAGGATAGAAAGGACGTACCAAACTGGACAAGTAATAGCCGGCCTCACTTTGTAGCTTCGATGGGTTCCGAAACCGACTGATGAACCTGTGAAAGTCAGGTAGGTAGAAAGAACCCTTCTGTGAGCTGTAGACCTACTCCACGTTCGACAACAAGTTCTCGGGGTTAGCCTTAAGAACAACATATATTAATAGAGGGACAAAGGTGTCTGCACTCTCCTCCGAGTTCAGGTGTCGTATTAGACCTGTAGATGTTTTCCGCCGTTATATGAGAGATGTAGCATGTAATAGAAAAGAGCGGACCAAAAATAACTTTGCAGCAATTCAGGATGCAGATCAGCTTGTCCCGAGGGGCTTTATAGTGATTAATTTTTACCAATTCTTTGAAAAAAGTCAGTTGATTGAACGCGTCACAGAGCAAATGTATTGCGAGATCAACCTTGCTGCGCAAATAACAAGAAACCATTTGTCCCTTCCGCCGTAGGAACGTCAAGGTGCGCGGGCTGTATCCATTCGAAGAGCGCCGTCCGTTGCGATAAAACACGATCGCGTTCCAAATCATCAGTCGTTATTGGTCGTGGAGGGTTCGAATGTGCCATCTGGGGCGTAAACGTGCTGAAACTCATGTGAGGAGAGGGTATAGATAAAAAGAAGAGTTGAAGGCTCATACACGTCATACAGTCGATTCATTACGAGCTTTTCCATACCTTCCATTGCATTGTCGAATTCCACATCCGAGGCAGACTTCCAAACGTCCGTTTCTCGCATCTTCTGCGAGATGAACTACACACTCATAGGATGAGTCTAGCAAAGTAAAAGGCTTCAAGGAGTAGATCCCCACGCTGAGGAAGTCGCCGATCAGCTTGACTTGGTCCGTGACCGTAAAAGTACGCTTGACAAAGTTATTCAGAAATCTGTAAAATGCAAGAACGTGATGCATGGCTGGGGTTTGAAAGAAAACAGAGGATGGAAGCAGAACGCACGATCGCAGATAACGAGCAACAGGTTCGGCGCCCTTAGACTTCATCTGATCTAGGAACTTCTGAAAGTCAAACGGTGGGTCCTTATCCTTGGGCCCAGCACTACGCTCCTGCGAAGTGTTTTCTCTCTGAGGAACGTTGTTATGCACTACATGAGGAAGTAGCGTTGCGGAATCTATCTTGGGAGATCCACGGGCTGTGATCTCAGTATCCTGCTGTGATGAAAACACCGCTGGATGTACAGGGGTCGACATGAGCGTTGCCGTTTCTAAAGATTGTGGCCGCCCTCTTGTTGTCCCTGCGACTAGGGACATATTCATGTTGGGCAAAGAGGGGAGCGCAAAGGAACGTGCGAATGAGGAGAAGGAGGGAAATGTTGAGGTCGAGGTCGAACCTGACGAAGTTCCGGATTCTCGCTCTCGCGGTAGAGGGTCCTGCTTTGGCGGAGGTATGGGTGGTGGTGGTGGTGGTGGCGGCGGCGGCGGCGGGTGGCCTTCCGCGTTTGCCCAGGCCTCGCGGGCACTCTGTTCCTCTTGATGTGCTAATGGATCGAACGTGTCGAGGATGTCGGCAGGTACGTGAGAGTCGAGTTCGTGTGTGCGATCTTCGTCGGATTTCATTTCCCCTGACCGTGACGCTACGTCCTCAAGCGCGCTTGGGCTCGGGGTGTGGAGTGGCTGCATTACCAAAGGAGGTGTTGGCGCGCCATCGCTCCATGGATTGGGTTCTTGTTGAGAGTTCTCAGTGTGTAGCGTCTGTAAGGAATCGAGAGATGGGGACATCGTAAAGATGTGACTGGGAGTAGTAGCGAGTAAAGGCCCTGTAACTAACGAATACTACTCTAGATCACGTAAAGTTTGTTATACATACATTATGGGGGTAGTACTACTAACAGTGCTCAATACAAGAGTGTTTAGCCAACTACAATGATAATAGGATATAATGCTGCGGACGTGGCTGTGTAAGGTCTGACTCGGTTAATATAGGCAGTACAGTACTATAACGGTCTTGTCTGCTTCTTTCTTCGACGACGCACGTCCTCGAGCGCAGCTCTGATCGCAGGTTTCGGCGCACATTGAGCGCGCCAGCTCTCGCTTGCGCGCCTTTCCATCCGCGATGAGGAAGATTATAGGAGGGGAACAGTAAAAACACGCACTTTATGCGCTGAATAAACACCACCCCGCGCGCAACAGCCCGAAAAGTTTTTCGCCGGGGCCTGTGCAAAGGCGATGATGGTCCGGGTATTGGAGACGTGATCTTTGCAATCATAGCCAGAATATGCTCCTCGCTAAAGGCAGAATCGTATCATCAGCTGATGGCCCGCTCTGCCAAACGGTTCGCCAAGGCTTACCTGCGCTCTCGCCGACTTAGAAGAACCAGAAGGTATTGCTTTTGGTAGCTTAGGTCCAATCGTAGAGTGTTCTCCCTTGTGAACTTGGCCTTCAGATAATGTATCTGGACGATAAGGCCCTTGCACTCGAGCCCGTGTTGGTTGCGCAAGGCCGAGAGCTTTGTGGAATCGCTACTTTGATGCATGGTTAGTCAGGTCGACCGTCACCCCGAGTCAGTAATGCGGCGCAGACTCACCTGGTACAAACATGTCGGACCCAAGTTCTCTTCTCTCCTTCAAGCAGATCCAGTCGCTCATGTACCAGCCTAAGCTCCGTTCCCGCCTGCTTCCTTTCACGCAAGACGTTTTCCAGCTCCCTTCTCGTTTCTTCGACCTCTTTGCGCGCACGGCCTCTCTCCGCTTTGCGTTCTGCATCGCGTCGCGCATTCTCCTCCTCCCGTCGTTTCCGCTCAGTGCGTAAGTCTCGTCCGAGAGTTTCTGCACTGCGCCGTACGCGGGCGAGATCTGCCTCGAGTGACGCCACCACAACGTCTTGTTCACGTTCTCGAGCTTGAGCAGCCGCCGCTCGGATGTGCGCCGCTTCTGTGGCCTGCAATACGTCGGCGTGGTCAGCAAGCGCCCTTTTGAGCTCTTCGATCTCGAGCTTTTGTATGTCAAGCGCGTGACGCCTGCCATTGTGAGACTTCTGAGATACTCGTTGTTCTTCCCGCAGCTTATCCATTTGCTGTACAACAACGACAACGCTCAACATCCTCCACCTTTTGACGCGCATCAACAGTACATACCTCCAAGGCTTTCTTGAAACGTTGCTGTAATTTCTTGTGTTCCGCCGCGAGAAGAGAGCGCTCATGTCTCAAGTGATCGATTGTCTCAGCGTTTTCCTCGACTTTGACTTCCAAAAGACGCGCTTTCTGCTCCGCAGTAGCGTTTGCTGTCGAACAAAATCACGAAAGATCAGTGCGAGGCTTGCAACAATACGCACCACGTAGTTCGCCCTCCAGCTCGTTGTTGTTGCGCTTGACACGTTGCAATTGAAGCTTCACATCCTCCATATCGGACTCAGTTCTCTTCAATTGGAGCAAGACATTCTCCTTCTCCCTCTCAATGCGGGTCTCCTCAACTGTGAGGACCCGCAAACGGGAGCGCTCGGCTTTCAGGTCCTCTTCCAATTCCCCAATTGTCCGTTTCGCCTCGTCCAGCTCCTGTAAATTAGACGAATTAGAGAAGCATTCTACGAAGAGAATAAAAAACCATACATCAAGAACGCCGTTTCTCGCCTTCTCGTGCTGGCGTTCCTTTTGCTCGGCTCGCTCTTTGTCGTCTTGCATCTTGAGGTTTAGACGATTCGCGGCGTCCTTGAGAACAACGTTATCGCCAATTAGCCGCCTCCGTTCTTCGTGCCATTCCTTCTTCATTAATGTTAGCTCTCTATTAACCGCCTTTACCTCCTCCTTGACGGACTCGGGAGTCTTTGCCGGCGTTGATTCGGAAGCATAGCTTAGAATAGAGAAGTCTATGGTACTGTTGTTCAACAATTTGACACGTCAGCCTCAACTTCCCGAGCTCAGTTGTACAAGTCATCTCACCTTTCATCTCCATCTCCAACGCGGCTCAGGCTGCGCAAGTCTACGATCTGTCGACAACGGGGACATTTAGCTTTCGCCAGGCGACGGAGTCGACGTTCCTCGCGGCGGTCGAGCCGCGCAATATCTTCCTCAAGTGCGACAGTCTTTGCCCGTTCGTCGTTGAGGCGCATCTCGAGTTCCACGTTCCCGAAACCGGCATTCTCCAGTCGATCGAGCTTTTCATCTATGCTCTCGTTCGCCCGACCGAGCTCCCTTTCCAAGCGCTGGATTTCTACAACGTATGGCGCAACAGAAGCGTCCGAGGGTGACATGCGCAGCCATGACATCTAGACATAATTCCGGGAGTGAGTTGATCGGAAAGCTCAATGGCAAAGAAATGCTCACGTCTCTTAAGGGAGCACCTGGGGTTTTGGGGGTCTTCAATGTCATATTGAGTACTTGACGATGGATCGGTGAGATACCGCTCGCATTGCTGAACCTGCCTGGCGTGTTCCAACCTGCGCCTTCATGTTTGAGACTATTAAGGAGTTCCTGCAGGTCCTCTTTCTCCTTCTCCAAAAGCTCGATCTTAGCGTCGCGCGCCCTGTCAAGTGCTTTTCGTGCGGGAGATTGAGCGAGCTCGTTATTGAGGCGGCTGATCTCACGGTGGGCATTGTCGAGTTCGCGCTCGAGGACCTCGATTTGATCCTCGGCCTCTTCTAGCTCGGCGTTGCGTTCGTCAGTGCGTGACTTCTCTGCACGATCACGCTCGCGCTCGCGCTCGAGGGTCGCGATTCTGCCCCGCAAATCGGTAAGGGCCTCCTCATCAGCGCGCATCTTTTGTTCTGCGGCGTCCAATGCATCTTCTAGCTGCGTTACGAGCTCGCCATTGCGCTCACTCTCCTGTTTGATTGCGGCGACGGCACGGTCATCCTGGGCCTCTTGCTGCAAAGCTTCAATATGATCGAGTGCCAAGCCAGCGTCTGCCTCAAGCTCCGTGATGTAAGCCTTGGCATCCTGTAATTCGCGGTCGCATTCTTGCAACTTGGCCTCTTGTGCAGATCGTTTGTGTTCCAAATCTTCCAATCTCGCCTCCCTGGAATCCAGATCATCCTGGAGTTTTTTGGCGCGCAATTGTTCGTCTTGAAAGCGCTGGTCAGCTTCAGCCATTTCATCCTCCAGCTGCTCCACCTGAGATTGCAGGTCGTGCAGCGCTGCGGTGCTCTTGGCTAGCTTCCCATTTGCCTCGAGAACCTTGCCGCCCAGCTCACCGTGACTTTCTAGCGTCTTCTCCGCGCTTTCGGCTCTGGTCTGAGCGATCTCGGCTTCCTCCTCGAAACGCTTCAACGCCTGCTCCAGCTCTTTGAGTAACGTATCCTTCTCAGAGGATTCTTGAGCAGCAGCCTCTGCTTTCTCAACTTTGGCCTCTAGATCATGGATGATGGTTTCGACGCCACGCTCGACCTCGACCATGCGTTCGCGCCAGCGTTCCTTGTCTCTAGACCGTTCGGCGCGCTCAACTTCGACTGCGGCAATAGCTTCTTCTCGCTCCCGGCGACAGTCATCCAACTCCGCGCCAACTGCGTCGAGTTCTCTTTCCATCTCCAACCTTTCTTCCACCCACTCCCCACCCGCATCTTCCTTCACCTCACCCAACGTTGACCCAATGTCGCTCAAACGGCGTCCAGTGCTCGACCTTCGGCTACCTGTGCCGCCAGTCAATATCTGGTGTCGAAGGTGCTCCATCTCCTCTTGTAAGACGGCATTAGCCTCCGCCAGGGTGATGTTCTCCTTGTGTAGGAGCTCCACTTGGCCCGTTAAGCTTTCGCTTTCTACCTGCAGACGCCGATTGAGGCCATGTAGGTATGCATTTAATTTCCCGGCGTTGAAGCGGCCAATGCCGTGTCCGCCAGCACCCAGGCCCATAACATGGTCAAAGGAGGCATTGGCACGCGGATGCGCAGTAAGATCGTGTGAAGATGTGGTGCTTGTGAAAGACGCCCCCCCGCCAACGTCCTCGGACTCGGACGCCGACGCAGTCCAGCCCCTCGAGAGCGGGTGAGAAAGGCGGCCCGTTGTACGCGTCCGCTGTCGTGGACCAGGTGTGAGAGCAGCGAAAGCAGCATTAAGGGGCATGACGGTAGTATCCGAAGCTAGTGGTTGCTCAACCGTGGGCTTCTTGTCACTGGGCTGACTAGATGAATCCGGTGACGTAGAATCGCCCTCCTCATCAAGCGTAGTGGAGTATGGTGTGCGTGGGGGATGTGCGAATCGCGGTCGCGCAGTGGAATTGATGACATCTATGAGGAATGAGCGGCGTCGCGCATAGGGGGTCATCAGATCCTTGTTGTCGAGCTCATTGCGTTCGGTTGCGATTGCTGGTGTTGATGGCAGGCCTGGCGCGAAGAAACGTGGTCGAGGGCGAGGCGGGAATGCAGGCGTCGGCGTAAACATGACAGAGGGCGCTGGAGACGATTGTGCGACTGAGAGCGACTGAGGAGACTGTGACTCCGCGCGATTAATCGATATATGAGGTGTGGCCGAGGGGAAACAGGGCTGAGCCGTTGGTTCTTCAGAAGAAAAGGTGGGACTCGGCTCCTCTTGAGATTCGATTGAACTCGCGACGCTTTGGACTTGCGCCGTTTCTTCCGTGGGGTAATGTCCGTCGTGTAGCGCCTGCTCCAAATCCTGCTCTAAGTCCTGCGGATCGGAGACATCGCTAGGAGCTGGTAAATCGCTTAGCGACGTGTGATCGCCCTCATCAAGGCTCTCCGGGGGCGGAGGGAGTGAGAGCACGCTGAGCGATGGAGCACTGTCCATCTGCACCGGTCCAGGGGATTCGCTAGTATGAGGGGTAGAATTCGACGAAGAAGATGATTGGGAAAGTGTCCGTGTAAGAGAGGGTGTACGCATGCGAGTTATAGGTTTTCGAAAAGACACATTTCGCATTTTGTCGAAAGGGCTGATCTATGACTTTGGGTTCATGACGGCCTCTGAGACATCTGAGAACTGTGCGCACCTTGGGCTCCGACCTGAGACTGACAGAATAGCTGTACTTTGAATGTACGTTACCAGCCATGTCTTCCGGGGAAAACGGAGAGCCACCGCGACTGGGAGGCCGCAATGCCTCTGCCAGTGACATATCCTCCAGATCGTCCCGACCAACCCCAACACCGGCTTCATCTGAAGCGACTATGTTGGGCAAAGGTATAACACTGACATCGTCAAAGCTGAGTTCAGACCGTTGTATAGATACGGATGGCCGCGAGTGCCTTGATAAGCTCCCAGTTGACGAGGAGAATGCTGACCCAGACCGACTGGCACGGCTTGCGATTGACTGTGCAAAGCGCGTGGAGCTGGATGTACTCGACTGGAGTCGGATGGTATTCTGGTTGGAAGGGGGCGCGGGAGTCGATTGTAGAGGGGAGGATGGATTGAAAGCGGATTGATGACTCTCCTCCGAAGTGGTTGTAGCGTTTAGATCGTTCGAATCCTCGTAGGGGGGAGCTTCCGGAAGAGATGGCATGTCATTTTGCTCGTCAGCCTCTATGCGGCGCCAAATTCTTGATGGAGTCTCGAGCAGAGCCATTTTGACGAACTGGTGTGGGGTTTAGCCACAAAGCTGAGCGAGCACAACCAACACAAGCACATTCTCTCACGTGACCGTGTTTTCGGTTTTGTGCCACCGTCACTCAGACTGGCAGTGTTTCCGAGTGTCGACCCATGTTCGACCTCGATTGTCCAATATGTCTCAACTCATTCTCATTCGAACACATCCGCTCTCTCCCGTGTGGTATGTCTCTGCGCAGGATATCCGTATGTTATTATTGCATTTTACTCAACGCTGTCGTTGCTGTCATCTTAGGACATACGTATTGCTCGTCATGTGTTGAGAAATTAATCGATGACATTGATGAAACTTCTACATGTCCTGAATGCAGAAACGACTTTGAATTCGAGGACATAAGACCTTTATACCTAAAACCGAGTAACAATAGCTCGGGATCACAAACTTCATCAAGGCATGACTCTGCCAGCGACCAAGATGGATATATCAAGCAAGCAAAGCACATAGCGCGACGCCTACAAAAGCTCAACACCAAATCCCCTGCCGAAAGCGTGAAAAACGCAGCCGACGTCATCGAACAGGTCGCGACAATCCAGTGCAAAGCGGCCCAGGCATGTCCTCTCCACTTAATTCTCACAATGTTCTAACATTTCAGCAGGAAATTATTTGGAAAGCCGTACGAGCGTTTTGGATGACTCTGGTTACAGACTTCGAAAAGCTGGATGAGCACGAAGGCTTTCGAGCTCAAATCTTCAGGTTTCAAGCTCAAATGTCCGGTTTTGAGGAACGTATGGATGCGCTGGATAATAGGCATTCTAGACTTCAGTTGGAGGTTGAGAAGGAGCGCAATCAAGCACAGCAGTATCTTGCTGTGATAGAGGACAAGACACGAGAGATAGACAAGTTGACGGTGGCTCTTCGCACCGCTGATGGTGAAGCCTCTCAGGAGCAGGAACGGCAACACGTTCTTATTGCCCGTCTCAGGGCATCGGTACGTTTTAAATCGAATTTGGATCTTCCGCGTGATGCTCGCCGTCTTAAACGAATTTTTTGGTCACCGTTGGCCCTCAATTTAGGATATCAAACGACGTGCCCAGATTAAGCAGCTCCAAAACGAGCTCAGATCTCGAAAGGCGGAAGGTCCGAGATCACAACTAGAGGACGAATCTCTCATTATCGAACCAGGCGAAGTATGCAACAAAGCGAGATCTCACCGCCTCGACATTTACGATGAGAATATCCCCAGCTCCTCCAAGCGCCGCAAGGTCAGTTGAGATAAACTTTTGTGCAGACTTAACCCCTGAACATCTGATATAATGTTCCACGACTCACAGTTGCTTCCTGAAGTAAGTACATCCGCGGACGATCTCAGTAATGTCTTATCGCCTGGCGAATTATCCGATCACTGGCCCTCAATAAGTGCCACCTTTCCGACGGAGTTCCGTGCCCAACCTCAGGAACGAACGGGGCTAACTCATCAACCGACTGCTCGGCCAGAATCAGACCTAGCGCCGCCTCCACCTCAGCGTCCCAAATTCGGATCGGATTGGAACGTTTCACGACGACTCCAACGTCGGAAGTTGACAGGAAACTCGAATTCTGCGACCCTTCCACTCCCGTTGGACGCTGAGGGTAGGCCGAAGGGTTTACTCAGGTACGGTCCGCGAGTACGCATGAAGGTAAAAAAATAGCGGCTTCAGGTACCGAGTGACAATCAACAGCATCAATCAATTCTCATTAGTACCACGCGTTTTGGAGTATCGTAGTCATGACGTTTATCTGGAACACGTGTATAAATAGTGCAAAGTATCGACGATAGTGAAAGGGACTGTTTTCCAGTATCAGCGATATGGAAAAAGATAAAAGGACGTTGTGATGCTCGCTTAGATGGAGTTTCGATAGATAGTGAGGTACTGCCAGCACGTGAATCAGCAGAACTGTCCAGCTGGAAGTGATCGAATCCCCTACGCGTACGAACTTACATGCCCTGCATCCTTCAAGGCAACGTACTGTACTGTACCTTCACTTTGCCGTACGTGGGAAAAACCGTACACCATCCCCATCAGATATGCTAATGAGTTGAGCCCGACCGCTCTTGGCGAGTACCGATATCGCATTGCGTAGAAGCGACTCTGGAATTCCTGAGAGCGCAGACGGCACGGGTGGATTCGAAATCTCGTAAAACGTCAGTATCGTGTTCAGCTGTCCTGTTTTCGTCGCCTGCAGAAAAAGAGAGAGACGACGACGACGACGATCGCCACAAAGGAGGAGGGGAGGGGGGGAAGGGGGGGAAAACGTAGAAAATGGGCGTGAGCCACGGGGTGATTCAAGTGTAAAATGGGATCGGAAGGGGTGCACGGACCCATTCATGGAGGACCTCAGCCCACTCTTCAGGCAGTCTCCAGTAAAGCACGACGGCCCGCGTCTGCTTGGGAGGCTCGTATACTGCGAGGTTCAAACGGACCATGATACCGATGATCTCAGCGAGCTGTGTGGGCTTCAGTCTTCCTGTGGAATTCAGACGGAACGTCGTCATGCCAATCTTTCTGGTTACCTCCTCGTCCATATCAGAACGAGAAAAGGATGACGACCCACGATTGATCCTCGGATTTCTCAGCACCTCGTCCCACTCCGCACCTGCACCCGCACCTGCACCTGCACCTGCACCTGCACCTGCACCACCGGAACCCGTATTCTCCGCATCCTCGATCCGTAATATGAAAAAGCCACGATGTCGCGCATAAGCGAGGAGTAAGCGCGTCCATTGCTCAGTGAATCCGGCTTGGGTAGCCGCATTCGGTTGCTGGCTGTGCAAAGTTTCAGAGACGAAGGTAGAAGATGTGATAGAATAATCGTGTGCTTATAACTGACGTGAAGAAGGGTGGAGTGGAGTGAATGGACGGCAAGAGGAAGCCTTGATATGAGACGGTCAGTCACGATGATACATACAGCCACGAATAGCATGGGACACAGACCGCTGGTTGTCTTGTATGTGGAAAAGTTCATGCGTGTGTGTATCGGCGCACACAGGACAGCGCGGTGCAGGGGATGAGAATGATAAACAATCAAGAGTATGCTATCGGCCCGGGGACCTCCAGTCGAGGTGAGATATCGTCGCCCTTAGCTACAGCACATGAAGACATTTATACATTATCCATCCTCAGCGTGCCGAAAATTTTTAATGTGTGAAATATGTGTATAGATGGATCCTGCCTACACAGTGCTGTTCTGATTAAGAGACATATTGATAAGTAAAAATGACGAGAAATTCATGGACAAAAACTCGTGATATAACGTTTTAACTGTTTAAATGTACCCTAGGAGAAGTAGCTGTTCGATGGGATACTAGATGCGGGATAATCATTGCCGGTATTGACGTTGTAGGGTTGGTTAAAATCTGCGGTTCCGGGGGATAAAGCGCAGCAGGGGATATCCTGGGTCGCTTATTAGAGTTCCCTTGTAGTTCCTGTGCTGAGATCGCGCCCGTCACAGGGGCTATGAGCCGCACGCATGGTAGGTCCTCAGGCGGTGTCTGTAGGTTGGCCTCGTCCTGTGCTTTTGCTGTTGTCTTGTTCCAAATTAAAACACGCTTTGCCTTGGTCTCCTGTTCCAAGTCGCTGTTCAAAAGCAAAATTTGTCAAATCGGAAAGCAAACAACGTACATCGGGACTCACCGGTCAACATCCGAGAATTTCCGTTTCAACGAGTCATACTCCCGCGCGATCTCATTGCGATCGTCCTTTAATTTTCGTGCCTCGTCCCTTGCCATATGCACTAGCGCACTTAACTGGAAATGCGCAGTCATGTGCGCGTGAGCACGGGCATGCCACGCATGGCAGCTCTGTCGTAAGACTGCGTTCTCCATGTGAAGTCGCGCGACAGCTTTTTCTACCTCTGAGGTGAGTTTTGACCCACGGTCGGTGTCAGGCAGTGCAAGGTTAGGGGCGGGGGTGTTCAAATAGATGCGGCGAAAAGAAGGAAGAACATAAGGGCGTAGATGTGGCGGGATCAGGAGGGTATCAGGAGCGACTGGAGAGTACAAGGTAAGGTGTAGTCGAAGTGAATAGACCGGCAAACATACCTGTGGAGACTGGTTCACGACATGTTGGGCAGTGAATAGTCGATGAGGAAGTGCTGGCGGCGGCTTTCACAGTTTCTGATATGCAACCATGGCAGTAAACATGCCCTTTAAATTGGATACTTAGCACTCATGAACGCCATGAGAGGGCAGGGACAAATGCACCACATGGAAGAGCGACAGGAGCCTTAAGTGGGTCGAGACAGATTGCGCAGGTGGACATGGAGAGATGGGTAAACAAGTAGAAGGCGGGCGATGGACTCTGTTAGGACGAGAAGATATGGTAAGATTGGTACTGATGGAGATTATGAAAGAAAACCGGGGAAGAGGGAGTGGAATAGGCCAAGATATATAAAGAACGGGTCAGGGTCATCCTATGCCAACTGAAGGAGTACTAAGCTATGATGAGTAGCGAGTCGATCGATTGAGATCTGCAGATTTCATCACCTCCGTTTGCGTCCGATACCGAAACAGCTCATCTCCGTTTGCGTCCGAGTCCGAATCTTGACTGATCAGTCAGCCTGATTCGGATTCAGAGTCGGTCATCGTCTTAGCTGAGTCTTACTAGCACATCTTGGTCTCACATCTCACCATGTCCATCGACATCCATGTCCTTCATCGTGGCATCGGCTACGACCTATCTCTCCTCCCAGATGATACCCTCGCTATTCTCGGCACTCGTCTAGAAACTCTCACAGCCATCCCGGCTGCTCGCCAGAAATTTCTATACAAAGGCAAAAAAGCCTCTCACACCCCTGCGACCACAATCAAAGATGCGGGTTTGACCCATGGACTCAAAGTTACCATGCTTGGCTCGATGGATCAAGAGCTCAGTAGTATGCTAAAGATGGAGGACGAACAGCGGCGGAGAGAGCAAATCATGCAAGATCGTGCGTCCAAAGGCACGATCAAGGTGCGGCGTTCTATTGTTAGGAATTATTCATGTTTGCCGCCAAACTCACAGCCGTCCTTCGTTCTTAGGTGCGCTCGGTAGGCACCGCGACGAAACCCAATGTATTCATCTTCCATAAATTAGAACCTCTTGCGCACCTGCCCAACCCTCCATCTGCTCTAAATCTACTTCAGCGACTCTCCACCGACCCAGCAATAAGTCACATTATGCTGATTCATCAATTTTCTGTTGGGCTTCTTACTGAGCTCGCACCGCACGAACATCCGGAGCTACTCGGTCTTAACATAAATGCCGGACAAGTTATCAAACTGCGTCTGAGAACATATCGATACGACGACGGTTTCAGGTTGTATAGTGACATTCGTCGCGTACTATGTCACGAGCTTGCGCATAATGTCTGGGGTGACCATAGTAACAACGTGTGTTGATTCACCCTCCACAAATAATATGTTAACTAACTTATGAGCCTCCCCAGTTTAAAGAACTGAACTCCAGGCTCAACCGCGAAGTATTAGAATTTGAGCGGAGAGTACGCGACGGTACTCACACCCTTAGAGACGATGATGTCTATGAGCCTCCTGCCACTGGCACTGAGCCCGAATTGGAGGCACAAGTGCATGTGCTCGGGGGATCGGGACCTGCGCCCGCATCTGACGAATCGGTTGAAGAACGACGGCACAGGTTACTTGAGGCCGTCATGAGTAGGCTCAAAGAAGAAGAACAAGAGATTGAGATCAGCTGTGGTACCGTGACTGCGCCGGCGAGTCGGACCCAGTAGCATTGGGACAGCACATTGGCGGTATAGGACAACAGATATTGTGGCCGTGGCTATCGGTTGGTTGGTTGGCCGACGACCGGATGGGAACATAGTTTAGCATGTAAGTTGTCGTTGTACAGTAATCGACCATCTCCGAATCGCCGCGGAATATATATACGGAATTGCATCTTACAAAGGCGGGCCCCGCATCATGCTTATATGATCGTTCATACGGGACTCAGGCTCCGAATAAAATGGAAGCATTACACGTCGGTTCCTGAAACGAAGTTATGGAGAGGCAAGTCACGGTCGTGCAGCCTGTGCCACGTCCGGATCGTGAAACGCGTCCGAGTAAGTTACAGTACTGTCTGTCATTTACAGTAAATGTGGTGGGCTTTTTCGGGCCGTGCTGCATGCGGCCCGTATGAGATCCCACAGGCCGGGGAGTTCCGGAGCGCTCCGGATGCATCGAAGCTGCTTGTGCGTTTGTATGCCCAGTGGACTGCCTCGCACCGTTTCGCCTGTATCGCGTCCGAGACGCCTCAGAAGTGAACACTCTACCATTGTATGCATGATATTCAAATTCATGATTGCCTAGTACTGACCGAATTGTATAAACATCATGGTGATGCAGAGCTACTGATGCTCGGAAGCCTCGGATGAGAGCGCGACGAGAGCATCGCACTGGCACGAGCGTCATACACGAGTCATCAGTGAATAGCAATCTTGATAAGCGCAGAGTTTTATCAATTTTTGTCCGAGAACGCCAACGGTTATCACGTCGAACGCATTCTAACATTAGCGGTAACAGGACAACTTGAAACCCCCACTGAAATTCTGAAAACGACAATCCACACCGAACGATGCCTCCACCGCGAATGCCAGTATCCCCTGACCCTACTACCACAGCCCTTCCTACTATCCAGCACCCATCAGCATCGACCATGGAATCCAATCAAAAACATATGAAACCCGAGTTGCAGCCCCACATCGTAGTTCGGAATGGTGGAGGGAAAGGGAATAGAGGGCCCGAGACAACAAAATCCAAGAGACAGGAAAAACATTCGTCAATCATATGCAATTACGATCAGTGGCAGAGATAGAGGAATTTTGATAGTGTACCATGTCAGGCAGCAAGTACAGGCAAACCCTGGTTTCTCGAAGACATCCCTCTACACCTGTTGGTTAATGCCCTGCTTGCATTGGTAGGAAACACCTGGCAGTGAGATGATGAGGAATATATAACACACACATGTAACTCATTATATCCACTCTGCCTTGGTCGATGTTTCAGATGACAAAAGTAAACAGTAACAGGGTTGGGATTTTGATTGGTCACTTTAGGCATGTATTTGAAGCAAAGGTTGTCATATACTCTATGATTCAGATACACGTCTAAAATGACAATATTGGCAGGTAAAATTTTGATGAAGCAGTTGTGGTGCCAATCAGCAGGACTGTACTGTCCACCTGGACCCAAAAGAACAGGCAGGGGCTGTGGCGGATGCAGTAGTATGCCCTCGGCCATCGTGTGATATGGTGGTATGAGTTGGGTCGGGGGTGTATTGCATTTGTGTGCCCAGTGGACCGCCTCGCACCGCTTCGCCTGTATCGCGTCCGAGACGCCTCACAAGTGGACACTCTACTGTTGCATGCGTGATATTCGAATTCATGACCGTCACGCCTGCTGACCGAATTGCTTAAACATGCTGATCAGAGCAGAGCCGTAGATGCTCGGACTCGGATGAGAGCGCAACGAGAGCATCGCACATGATACGCCAGTGAAAAACAATCTGCAGAGCAGCCCCTTTCTGCTTGCTTCCTGCTTTATTGTGCGTTCCGTTCCTCTTGAACAACTGCCCTCCTCACCTGTTCTGTGCTCGGCGAGCCTGAGGACGATGCTGGTGTAGCGCGGCTGAGTGCCACGTGTGTGAGTTCAGGAAGGAAAAGAGATAAAAGATCTGTAAGGAGGAAATGTCAGCGTTCGACGAAAGGGTAGGACATGTGTCGGCTCATTCGCTCGGGCGAACGTCCAGCGCGCTCAGGTCAAAGAGGAAGAAGAAAGTGGGAAAGGGCACGGTGGCACGCAGGGTGAGAAGGGAGAACTGAGCTCAAAAGAGGAACTAGCGATTGTGGGTGTCCAGTAGCGTGATTATATACATAATCTGTCGCTACAGTACCTACAGTCCGAAGAGAGAAGGAGAGGAAACACGACGTGTGGCCCCATGTGGCCGCCAAGCTGTCACGAGGTGCCTGATACCAAAAATGTATAGTAAGCTACCCTAAGCTGTGAGCGCGAGTGGCGATCGAAGCCGAAGGAAGACATAAGTGCGAAGAAGTGAGGGATATGAATCGAGAGTAACAAGACGAAATCGAGAAGGGAACGGTGGATCGCATCAAGAAGTGGTGTTCGTCACCTCGGCCGACTAATCCGAGTCTGCACGCGCAGCCGCGCTATCCACCTTACACTGGGCTCCATTGTAAGTTATTAGATCCTTCGTGACAATATCCAGGGTAGTATTATCGTAGACCTGTAAGTCCTGTTGTGTCGGTGTTCTGTTCCTGAAATAGTAGCTGTTCTACGGGCTATTTGCCGTCTTGCTCAGTATGGTGGTGCGAAAGATATAGTCTTAGCTACCAGGAGAATGAAGAGATCAATATGGTGATCTCAACATATCATAAGCCTGTCTAATGGGGCCACGCTTAGCTTCTGCGATGAGCGTTGCAAGTCTCGTGAAGGACATCGTAGTGCTGTGGCACTGTCACACGTAATCTCAAAGCCCATCGAATCCGTGACTGAATGCACCATTTGAATGTGTTCTCTTTTCTCCTCTTGCTTGGCTTCTTTTAATATCATCTCATTTATTCTGTTTTCCTGAAGCACGTCCTCATGTTCTTCCCCCTACCTAGCACTACCACCCTGCTACACCTGATCGTGCATGTCTCCCAACCGGACACTGCCCACTTTTCATGCGGACTACATCGGGGCGGCACGCAAATTACCCCTGGTACTTTACTGCCCGGCGTGATTTCTATGACGCCGTTTGCGATACTCAAACTACAGGTCTTCACTCTTCACCGCCTCCGCTCCAAGCGCGGCGGTGGCCGCAACCATTCCGAGAAATCCTTGACTACAGTACAGTAGTGGTCTCGAATGTTGGCATCAGGCAATGAACAAAACCATGTGCAACATATCCCAATATGATCGCATGCGTCGAATAGCCCTTCACCTCATTTTCTGGGAGAAATGGTGCAAGTTCGATCTGTTCCTGAGTGCCCCCGGCGAGGGCCCGAGTCTGAGTCTGCATTATCTTCAATATGAGCTGATGACTACTACCGTTCTCCCGGGTGCCAGAATCTCATTCGTGATCAGGGCTATGAGTCTGTTAATGGCGAGTTTGTGCGACGAGAAACGTGATCATGATCGCATCATTGGCTACGATGAGAACCAGTAAATCAGTTGTTCTGGTATGTAAGGAGCATTGGTCGCCGCGGCATTGTGCCCACTTGTCTCGTCGATATTCCAGCAGCACAGTGTTTCATGCCTTTCGACCACATCGACTGGAAGTCGCACACGAGAATCGGTCATCCGGCCATCTGCTCATCAATTTCAAATGCATTTGGCTCATCCACATATCCCAACCATATGCCAGCCGGAGCGAGGCCATTCACCGGCTTTGACGTCATCTGCATCGATGCTTGCAGGTGCAGTTGTAACTGTCATCATTTTTTTGCAACGCGTTAACGCGTTAACGCTCACAGGGTTATCGTACATCGTACATCCCATCTCAGCCATCGGCAGCGTTTCCTCCTTGTCACTCTGGCCCTGACAGCCGGTCCTGCCTTCTACATTGCCATCAATTAAAAATAGTAATCAATGACCCAATTTTTTTTTAAACTTTTTATTGCAAAAAGGCATCAGATTTCAGGAAAAGTAGCCACATTTTGAGGGAGGAGAGGTCCATTGCAAAATATCCAAGTGGCTGAGGGGCCAATTGCTAACGTTACGCTACCTTGATCCCCGGATGCCAGACTGGGATGAAAATGGACAGATGACGGGAAGTGCCGAACGCTGTGAGAACACGTCAGCTGGTGCAGCATGGCCTGCTTGGCGGAGCGTGTGCGAATCAGCAAGGAAGCAAATATCGAAGAGCTGGGTGCAGATGGGACCAGTCGGTGAACAGAAGCCCGGGCGTGCATGACCGGCTTGATGAGCAACCGAGAGAGCGGGGGCAGGACAACGAGAAGTGCGTGAGGATTGGGGAAGAAGCGACGAATTGGCCCCGAAGTAGTGTAGTACTCCACAGCACGTTGACGTGGATGCCCGATTGGGGTTACTTCCCTACATGTTTGGCACTAGTCTCTGTGCTAGTCTGTGTTGGAAGTCCCGACGGTGCCACCGAAGGACAGATGTGGCGCATCGTTTGACAGGAGTCATGAACTCGGATCATGGCCAAAACAAAACTTAATTTGTATTGTGGACTCTAGGACCACCAGTGATGGCGAGGACACATTCGAGTCACGCTGGCGAAAATACTCGAGAATAACTTGTGTTATTATGCTTGCGGCTACGGACACAAGTTCCGAAGTAGGTTGAAAACGCCTTAGGGGGTGATCATATGATCTGGGGAATGAGCGCCGGAATGAAGGTGGGGTTATGCGCCATTGGCCCTCCGTTGTGTTGGGCGATATATACCGCAGTGAGCTGTCTTCTCCGTGACCGCGGAATGCCGGAGCGGGGCCGGCAGACCCGGCATAACTAGTTTTATTTTATTATTTATTTTATTTTCAGTGGCCCGCGCCCGAGGGCCCAAGAAGACCCGCTCGTTTATTCTTTGCTCTCTTTGACCTTTGGTCGTCATCCCTCATCAAGGGAGGCTTTACCGTCTCTCCCTTTCATCATCATCCATCCTTAACAAACTCTCCTACGGGTGCTTCTTCCATCCATACTTCTCCTTCTCTCTCCCGCACGTGTCACAAGGGACTCGATCAACAGTACCTGCCCCAACATTCCCACCTTCCCTGTCCAGGCGGTTCCACCAAACTTTTTGACTAGTACCGTCACCCCTTCCTTGGTACACATACATTCCCTGCCGTTGCCAGCCTACCTTTTTCCTGGACTACTGTCCTCGAATAGTGTAGATGGCCAACTATCTTCCCGTCCTTCTCGTCTCGGTCACCACCAATGCGATTCCCGATGATACTTCACTATCTACTCAACCTCGTGGCCAAGTCGATTACCTCTCTCATGAATGGAGGGAGGAGGACGTTTGGCGGTCATGGCGAAACATGACGCGCCAAAAGAATGAAATCGCAAACGGTGTTCGACTGGAAAATGCAAGTTGGAGGACGTGGTGGAAACAAAGGAATCAGTTAAAAACTATCAGCCCAGAGACGCTTAATTGGTATGTTCTATCATTCAATTGCTCATGTACTTCCCATCTGCCTCTACCATTTATGAAACCCGAGCCGTCTTCATGTGGTGTATAATGTACTTATTAATCCTTTTTTTCTCCTAGGCTCAAAGACTCGGATGTCACTTGGCTTTATGGGCCTCTGCACACGGCTGTCGATTGGGAACCACCCCACCATCCCAAGATCGATCCTCCAACAGTCGATAAACAGTCAAGTTCTCAAGACCCTCTCGGACTAAACTCGGCCTCTGAGCAATCATCACAATTGCGCTCAAAACCGATTCTGAAACACCGCAGCATAAGCGATCTCCTCACCGGTGCGCGGCCAAATTTAAACAATACGGATGATGACGTAGAGGATGATCATGACGATGAAGACGAGGCAATATCCCCTCCCCCTTCCCGTCCACCCCTCTTACATACCAAAAGCGACTCTAATGTCCTACGCTGGACCCATAGTCGGCCTTTCCGCAAAGACTCTCCACCACGTATCATCGCTTCCACTCGTCAATCCCGACCATCGGAAGTGACTAACCCTGTAGTTGCGCCACCAATGAATGAGCGCTCGGGATCAAGTGACTCCGCACGGGAAACAACAAGTAGTTCGCAAGACTTGAGCGGGTGCCCTAACGGTGGAAAGAAGAGACATATCAGCTTCAACACTTTTGTGGAACAGTGTATTGCGATTGACTCACCGCCCAAGCCACGTCGAGGTAGTCTTCCGCGGGAAACCCACAGAATATGCAGTGAATCTTACGATGACGGGTCAGTTCCACATTTGTGTGTGGAGAGTGTGCGCTAATGTCTTTTCGTTCTCAGCTATGATGAGGACTCGGAGAATGGTTTCAATGACCCTGATGACGCCCTAGACGAGAGCGAACTTTTCTCTGAAGGGCAGAATGGCTCCGACTCAGATGAAGATGGTGAGCTGCTCGAGATGCGCTCGTCATTGAGCCGTTCGCGGTCGTCGTCCTCATCACGCTCACCTGGTGCTTCGGAGTACTCTCGTGCGCATCCCCCGTTCCCTTATCCCCACGCCCGTCCGCCTCTCGTTCACACGGCATCTTCCGACAAAGACCACGTGACTATCGCCCCCATCGCGCCAACCCTCCTTAAAACGACCGGTGTTGGCAATCATTTTGTTGTCACTGATCTCGGTGGGCGTGAGCATACCCCTTCTACGCCACCAGTCGATCTTGTATACGTCCCCTCCTTTGGGACCGGGTTTGGACTCCCTCGGAAGAACTCCGGCGGTCTCTACGGCGAGGGAAATTCTAGCGATGACGTCTACAGACATAAGGGTGGTCGATTTAGCTCTAGCCCAGGCACGAGTACGAGTACAAGCGCCAGCAGCAACTCACGGAGCCCCCCTCCCACGAATCCCGCTGCCGAGGCCTTTCCAATTCCAGGCCTGTCGAGCCCTCCGACCGTAGGGAGTCCCACTGGCACCCACGATGAATCATATGATTACTTTGGCTCGGCCGCTACTGCTCAGGTATTCGGTGCGGATTTCCCTGCGAATATGCGACAATCCGATCCGGGCGCGGATTTTGGACCGAATACGGGTGCGCTAGGTGTCCGTCTTGGTCGGGCTGTTGACATGCCGGAGGTTGTGGTGAATGATGAGACCGGAGCAATCGAGGAGCGGTGCGAGAGCCGTCCGCACTCCCGTTCACATTCTCGATCCCATAGTCGAAGCCACTCGCGGACGCCCAGTCCAGCAGAGACCAAGGGGGCAGGCTCAGAGTCCGACACCACACGAATGCGCCCCACCTCACCCACCTATTCATCACCCCCACGTCTTTGCTTAACACCGGACGCTGCTCTCCTCTCGCCCACTGATTCTTACCCTTCACGCGGTCGCCCACCACCTGGCATGCCACCTCGGTCTTGGTCGTTCTCAAATGATGGGCATCCTTCAGCGGAGCCATGTCGTGGTCGCTCGGCGACGCGCAACTCGTCCTTCTCTGATCGTGAGCGATCTTCATCAAGAACAAGTTTGGTCAGTGGGACTGGCTCACCGTTTGGAAGCGTAAGTCCAACTGGCTCGAGAGATGAAACCGTGGGCAACGGAATCTACTCGGTGTACGCTCAAGGACACAATGGCGTACGACGGGTGAATGGCAACGCGGAAAGCACGGGTAGTAGGGAACGTGGACGTAGCGGCGCCGACCGTCGGGTAGACGTCAGCGAGACGAGCACAAGTCCTTCAAGGAAGATTGCTGGTGAAGGCAGAAGCCTAGACGCCACAATTGGTGATGTCTCCCCCACCTCTTCCCCTGTGCCAAGTACAAACACACTGGTGTCGCCTACATCGCCCTCTGCCACTTCGTCAGAACCTTCCCCATCAACACTACCACCTCAGCAGCCCGGTTCACCGGCACGTTCAATATCCCCAAAACCGACACTTTCGATACCAATCCCAAATGACTCACAATGGACCACAGAGGAAGACAGACAGGTTCGTGTTGCGCCGAACACCCACTCCCCCTCTGTCCTGCGTCATGTATCTCTTGCCATCCCCTCACCACCGACGTCGGCACCTGCGTCTGTACTTGCGCATAAGCCACATTCGTCGACAGCTGCACCGTCCGCACGGGATTCTTTAACACCCCCAGGAAGCCCAACCGAACATGGTACTTTCGTGGGACGTGCGTCGGAGATTGTGTCGACTGCCCGGGGTCTGTTTGGCGTGCTTTGGCCTGGGAGCAATGGCAATAGTCACGGCGTTCTATGACGCCTCGTCTATGGTGCGCGAGTTCAATTAGTGTGCTCACTCTTCATGTCTAACCGTGAGTCAAGGGTCCTGCCACCACGTCCCAATCGCCGTTGCATTCCAACGTTTTTCCTCTTTAATTCCCATTTTTGCACATCTCTGTCCCATTTCGCTGTCGTCCCGTTTCTTTCAAGTCTCCCATATACCTTCACATTAATGCGCCTTGTTGCGGGCTTTAATCTTGGCACGAATGCGCCACCTTGCATCAATGTTTATATCTATGCATTGTTTACCTGTCCCACTTGACCCCCTCACTGTGTCCTTCGGTTGAACTTGCACCATTATCATAAAGTATTGCAGCATATCGAAGTCTTGTGCTTACGATAGTGTACTACATGTCGAATACTATACAATCGCTTAGCGGCCTAGAAGTGTAGTCGGCTTTACTGTTTTCGTCCCCCGCAACGTGTGCGTGTCGCTCGGAGCGCGGCCATAGCATGTACAGTACATGTATAGTTTTACAGTAGGCTGTTTTCAATGAATGTACTGTAATATCCCTCCATCCGGGAATACCGCGGGACTTGAAGGTCAAGATGATATCATGATATTCGGGGATCTTTTTGGTTCTACGGGTATAAACGGCATGTTCATTTTGACAGCTCAACAAACTCAATCAATCAAATTGCCAATCCAGTGTTCCGACCAGTTTTTTCTCTGATAAGCCATCTTTAATCATTGCATCATCAATTCCGACATAGTCTCTCTTAGAATGACGCACTCATCACTTCTTTTTGCTCTGCTGGCCCCTCTACGTCAGGGCCGTCACAGATGCCGCAGATGCGTCCAAGTTAAGCTAACGTCTAGCTACAGACTGTTCGCGGCCCTCCTCCTCCGCCGGAGTAGATATAGAGCTTCATCATCTATGGACTTGATCCAGATGAAGCTCCTTCAGCGCCCCGTTATGGTGGGCCTTTTTTTTTTTTTTTTTTTTTAGTTCGGACGAGCCCTTTTTTTGTGAGTCGCCAACGCACGCACGCACGCACTGCCAGTGCCAGTGGAACGTGCATGTGGAAACCCTCACACGTCCCCCGGCTAGATTGCATTTCTCCCAACCCCTGGCCGGGCCCCAATTAATTCTCCGAAAGTCTGGTCTGGTCTGGTCTGGGGGGAGTTAGTACCTCAACGGGATAGCTTCTTATTTATTACGCTACTTTTGCCTATACTGTACGGGGGTCTTCTATGATGCATCACTCGATATCCTATATCCTTTTTTTTTTTTTTGGTAACTACTGTACCTTGTTGTCAATCAAGCCAAGCCAACTCAGCCCTAGCAACAATCCTAACCAACTATAAGAGGCGATACTACCATTCACATCGACGCCACGCACTACACTACCTTTGATCGTGTTCTAAACATGGCATGGCATCGTCTGTCTTTTTAAGGATAGTTTGTGGCTCTCTTCGTGCATGCATGGTTACCATACCATACCATATCCATCCCCCGAAAAAAAATATTCATGAACAACCGAACCACTTTTCGCATGTTCCTGTACTAACTAGCACAGTAAGATAAGATAAGTAAGAGAATGGCCCCTGCTGGACGCCGCCGCCGCCGCCGCCGCCGCCTTTGAATTTGCTCATGAACTTTGATAGGCTATTTTTATGGTCATGGTCCGCGCTAACTGCGCGGATTGAAACAAGCACATTCATTCCTGTCATTCATGGCATGGCAGAAGAAGAAAAAAAAAAAAAGGCGGAACCGGGGAGGGTGAATCACAGTTGCGGCAGCGCGCTTGGTAAATGCTTAGCGCTTAACTTTGTGCTGCGCGTTCGGCCAGTACTGTACTATAATAGTGTTCCGTCGCGCCTCGGGACTAGGCTTCCTCAGGCTTCGCGCTCGGTGCCTCGCGCAAGCCAATACTGTATAAATATAGGTCATGATCAGACGGCCTCGGCTGAGTTTTCCTTTCGATATTCAGTTCGAGATTTCTTTTCTGTGACACTCAATTTGTTGGCTGCATTTTTTGCGCTAGTATAGTACCGAAACTGTGCACCGTGCACTACTACTAGATTAATTGTATCAAGAATCTTTTGATTAATTCTGATCATGATCAGGGCTGACTCGGATGCAATCATACAGTATCACATGTCTGTCGTGTGCCCAGCCCACCACTGCATGCAAGTTTCGTTCCTTTGTTTCCCTGCCCTGAAATTGATTATGAGTACTACTGTACGATATATGCATGCTGTCTCGTTGACAAATCGATAACGTGCCATGTATCACAATGTTTGATATGATGTCACGTCAAGCTCTTCTTGTCGTTGTAAGTTAGTCCTTGCGCTCATTGACGTTGACCTCTCACGCTTCTTCATTCTTCAATCCATCACTGCATCACTCGCCACCAAAGACATCCACCGGACCACCAGTACGCGTGTTCGGAACTGACAAACCACCCCGAGCTCGCAGTTCTTCGAATTGGATGCAAAGAAAGTTCACGGTAGCAGCGCCCCGTTTGTCCAAGGATCCTCCGGTGCCAGTTTCAATTGATAATCCAGTCCGATTCGACCCGCGTATGCATGCAATAACGAATGGGAGACGTTGGCCAAGACGCTAGCCAGCCTTAGCAGTGCGCGCCCATTGTTTGGTCAGGGCTCCGTGGGTTTCGGTGTTGATTCTAGTAGTTGGTCTATTGTATTGGTCTAGTGCTGGACGAGAGGACGGACATGCATTAGTTATCACTCGGATCCAGGTTGCAGCGACCAGGGATGCCGATGGAATGTTGGGGTTCGGGAATAAAGTATGGAGGTGGCAGACGCAGGGTGAGGTTCAAACAAGATCATATGGCTGACATGCTCTCGTCTACAGGTATGAGTACTATACTGGTAGTCCAGCTTTCGAGTGTCTTCGAAATGATCAAACCGTGGCAAAAATATGGTCTGGGATATGTTCAGCGCCATAATTCCTTGGTAAATCTTTGGATTGATAGTATATGAGATAGATAACAGACGAATGTTGCTTTACCGACGATGTTATAAAGATACTATAGTGATCCTGATGTTCACATATGTGTGGAGTGACTGACGGGCAGAAAGACGACATGTCTATCTTTACAGCTTGGTCTTGACCCTCACCAATTTGCTCCTGTCCTGCAAAATCTTCGCCGCATCGTTGACCATGTTATCCACAATTGTCTGCGCGGGTAGAACATCCTTGATCAGCGCAGCAACATCACCCATCAGGAACGTGACAGCCTGGATTGACTTCTCGGGGTGCTTGTTTACTTCGTGTTCATTCGGTATGATGCCCTTCGCAGTAAGCTCCTTGATCTCCGCTTGGCGATTACGCTCCCAGTCGTCAACATACGGCGTCCGGCGCACACGCAGCGGACGTCCCGTGTAGATGACCGTGCGCGCAACGTCGCCGTGGTCCGCACTAAGTAGGGCAGCTTTGTGTGCTCCTGTCGCACCCGCCTCCTCCGACGCAACGAACCGCGTACCAACCCAGACTGCCTGTGCGCCGTAGACGAGGTTCGCCGCCAGTCCTCGACCATCGTATACTGCGCCTGCACCGACGACCCATATCGGCTGGCCAGTCAATGGGGAGGTGCGACCTTTGACCGCATCGACGACGGCGGGGATAAGGATGGAGGCGGAGATATCGCCCGTGTGGCCACCTCCTTCCCCTGCTTGCGCACAGATGAGGTCAACGCCGGCGTCGAGAGCCTTCTTGGCGTGCTTGGGATGGCCAATCATCTAAAGGGAAAACCAACGATGTTTGCAAGGCAGGGATGGGGGGTAGACTCACTCACGTTCATGATTAGGATGCCAGCTTCATGAAGTTTGTCGACGACTTCGCGTGGCGGTACGCCAACAGCAGAAACGAAGAGGCGTGTTTTCTCTTCGATAATAACGTCAATGAGCCCAGGTAGCTGGCCACGTGTGTAATCATGCTAACGAAGCACATCCATTTGGTCATTCATTCAGGACTCATCAATACAGTAGTTCAGAACCACGTACATTTGTCTTGCGTGCGCTACCTCCGACTTGAGGAAGGAGCAGATCGACGCCAAATGGTGCGTTGGGGTCCTTTAGGTCCTTCTTCAGGGCTTTAATCTATGTATTGGGTTTGCACTCGTGAGTTGATACGCTGGTGAGCGGGAAAAGAAAGGATCTCACTTGTTGTCGCAGAACATTTGGCGTGTAACCAACGCCCCCAATCACACCAAGGCCGCCCGCGTTCGTGACTGCTGCGGCCAGCTCAGGCCCAGCCGCAACGTTCATCCCTGGGAGTGAAGAGTAAGAAACGTGGCAATGGCATAGGGCGCGTTGACAAAAGCCAAAGAAATGGTATCCACACACCTGCCAGAAGAATGGGATGCTTTATACCGAACAGCTCCGTGATAGGAGTAGAAATGACGGACATAGCGGATGTACTGTAGTAGTAGTGGAGAGGGAAGTAGAATAACTAAAATGAATACTGTGATGGGCCCGCCGGTTAAATATTAGGCCCAGGGGGATTCAACCATGGGATTGATCCGGTTATTATAATGTAGGCATATCACATGGCTGTCGACGAACCCGAACCAACACGTAACTCCCTGCCGTAAGGTGGTGTGATCGCAAAGTACTGGATTGCGTCTTACTCCGTACTGTACAGTATCCTCAGGCTTCAGATTCAGATACTGTACAGTACCGGCAGGATCCGTCACCAGGCGGGATCGGATTGACAAAGACGCACACACACGTGCCACGTACTACGGGAAGTGCAACGTAATCTCCGTTGCTGTAAGTGTAAGCGCCAAACCACCCGCTCAACACCCGCTCAAAAAATGCCTGAAAATCAGCTGTTCACCACCCCATCTTTCCGATTTGCACCCTGACAAAATCTAAGCGTGTAGCCTCCATGTCTGTCATCTCTACTCCCATAACAGAGCTGTTCGGCATTAAGCATCCCATCCTTCTGGCAGGTGTGTCTTTGTGTGCCAGTGCCAGTACCAGTGCCGCATTCCTAACTCTTCACCCCCAGGGATGAATGTCGCATCTGGTCCTGAGCTGGCTGCAGCAGTCACAAACGCGGGCGGCCTTGGTGTGATGGGAGGCATGGGCTACACGCCAAATATTTTGCGTGAACAGGTGTGATCCCCTCTTTTCCTGCTTACTGGTGTGCCAATTCTAAGGTGTGAATCCAATACATAGATTAAAGCCTTGAAGAAGGGCCTAAAGGACCCCAACGCACCATTTGGTGTCGACTTACCCCTTCCTCAGGTCGGCGGCAGCGCACGCAAAACAAACGTATGTGGCTTCATTCTAATTACTTACGAACCCATGAATAAACTACTGAATGGATGTGCTTTGTTAGTATGATTACACACACGGCCAGCTACCTGAGCTCATTGATGTTATCATCGAAGAGAAGCCACGCTTATTCGTTTCTGCTATTGGTGTACCACCACGCGAAGTAGTTGATAAGCTCCACGAAGCTGGCATTCTAATCATGAACGTGAGAGTCTACTTCTCTTTCACCCGACTTACCAACATCGTTATTTCTTCTCTTAGATGGTCGGCCATCCCAAGCATATCAAGAAAGCTCTCGACGTCGGCGTCGACCTCATCTGTGCGCAAGCAGGGGAAGGAGGCGGCCACACGGGCGATATCTCCGCCTCCATCCTTATACCCGCCGTCGTCGACGCGGTCAAAGGTCGCACTTCCCCATTGACTGGCCAGCCGATATGGGTCGTCGGTGCAGGTGGAGTGTACGACGGTCGAGGGCTGGCAGCCAACCTCGTCTACGGCGCGCAGGCTGTCTGGGTCGGTACGCGGTTCGTTGCGTCGGAAGAGGCGGGTGCGACGCGAGCACACAAGGCTGCCCTGCTCAGTGCGGACCATGGAGAGGTCGTGCGTACATTAATCTACTCGGGACGTCCGCTGCGTGTGCGCCGGACGCCGTATGTTGACGACTGGGAGCGTAATCGCCAAGCGGAGATCAAGGAGCTTACTGCGAAGGGTATCATACCGAATGAACACGAGGTGAACAAGCACCCGGAGAAGTCAATCCAGGCTGTCACGTTCCTGATGGGTGATGTTGCTGCGCTGATCAAGGATATTCTGCCCGCGCGAACGATCGTGGATAACATGGTCAACGATGCGGCGAAGATTTTGCAGGACAGGAGCAAGCTAGTGAGCTTCAAAACAAAGCTGTAGAGATACTTATGTCGCCTATGCCCGTCACACTCTACGCATACGGGAGCACAGCGGTACCTTCACAGCATCGTCGGTAAAGCGATATTTGTGTATTATCTATCTATGCTATCATCGCATTTTTGTCATGAACGTGTGAATAGTAGGTTAATGCGAGAAGGTACCGCGGGCGATGGAAATTCTCATTTTGAACGATGCTGAGCAGTTCATCTAAAAATCGGTATTGAAGTCGCTGCTACTTTCCACATCAACGTATTTGGCACGCTTCCGAGTACGGGAGTCTGTACTGGCAAAGTTCCTTGGCAATGAATCACAATAAGTTTTGTATATTACGGAGTCAGCTTGAGCCAGAGCAAGTAATAGACAAGTCTAGGACTATTGTGCTGGGCCTGACTTGGGCTTATCGACAGACAGAACTCCCTGAACAGCGAGCAAGGAAGTCAAGTTGGAGCGATAGACTCAGGAGCGGCAAAGGCCGAGCTTGTCACACTATTTGTCCAAAACAAACAAAACGCAAAAAAGCGTTTTCACATCTTACTGTAGTAGTAATACCTCATTTCCTGATGTAAATGTACACTCTTACTCTCGGCATGGAAAACCTTGTAGTGTACAATCCTGACCGTACTGCGTGAAGGTCAGGATTTCCGATTTGGAGATCTGGAGTTCGCGCACGGCACCGGGGTGGACGTGGATCAGCCGCAGCATCGGAGCACCCACACCTACACATATTCCACTTCGACACTTTTCCATCCTTAACCACCGCGCAAGACAAAATGCGAACGAAACACCTCTCTTCTCACCCTCATTACCATCTTTTATCCTCTTTTTCTCTCCCTCCTTGCCTGCAAGAAATGGCAATCAATTCTATAATCTTCTGTAACCCGTACCCGCAACCCGTACGGGTTACATGACCCGTGAATTTCCCTAGAAGCAAGTTTACAGCAGTTTGTGTCAGCCGTAATAAATAGTCAAGTTGCTAAAATTTGCTACTGTACATTAATGTCGAGTTGCGTGGGTTGTATAAATTTAGTCAAAGTCGGCGATTCTGGTTTTCCTGATGATTCTGGGCTATCTGATCCGTGCTGTGCTCAATAAGCATATGAGCGACGTCCACTTGTCCCCAATATGACGCGAGATATAATGGTGTCTGCCCGTGCCTGTTTCGAGCTGTCAGATCCGCACCGCGCTCAATAAGCATGCGAGCGACGTCTACTTGTCCCCAATACGACGCGATATGTAATGGAGTAGACCCGTAATTGTTCTGGGCTGTCAGATCTTCGCTGAGCTCAATAAGCATGCGAGCGACGTCTACTTCTCCCTCTTCCAACGCCAGATGTAATGGTGTCGAACCGTAAATGTTCTGGGCTGTCAGATCCGTGCCATGCTCAATAAGCATGCGAGCGATGTCTACTTGTCCCCAATACGACGCGAGATGTAATGGAGTAGACCCGTAATTGTCCTGAGCTGTCAGATCCGTGCCATGCTCAATAAGCATGCGAGCGATGTCTACTTGTTCCCAATACGACGCGAGATGTAATGGAGTAGACCCGTAATTGTCCTGAGTTGTCAGGTCCGCGCCGCGTTCAATAAGCATGCGAGCGACGTCTACTTGTCCCTTTTGCAACGCGAGATGTAATGGAGTCTGCCCGTCCCTGTTCTGGGCCGTCAGATCCGCGCCGCGCTCAATAAGCATGCGAGCGACGTCTACTTGTCCCTCTTCCAACGCCAGATGTAATGGTGTCAAACCGTAAGTGTTCTGGGCTGTCAGATTCGCGCCGCGCTCAATAAGCATGCGAGCGACGTCTACTTGTCCCTCCTCCAACGCCAGATGTAATGGTGTCGAACCACGAGTGTTCTGGGCTGTCAGATCCATGCCGCGCTCAATAAGCATGCGAGCGACATCTACTTGTCCCATTTGCAACGCGAGATGTATTGGTGTCGAACCGTAATTGCTCTGGGCTGTCAGATCCGCGCCGCGCTCGATAAGCATGCGAGCGACGTCTAATTGTCCCTTTTCCAACGCCAGATGTAATGGTGTCGAACCGTAAGTGTTCTGGGCTGTCAGATCCGCGCCGTGCCCAATAAGCATGCGAGCGACGTCTGATTGTCCCATTTGCAACGCAAGATGTAATGGAGTAGACCCGGCGTCGTTCTGGGCTGTCAGATCCGCGCCGTGCTCAATAAGCATGCGAGCGACGTCTAATTGTCCCATTTGCAACGCAAGATTTAATGGAGTAGACCCGGCGTCGTTCTGGGCTGTCAGATCCGCGCCGCGCTCAATAAGCATGCGAGCGACGTCTAATTGTCCCATTTGCGACGCGAGATGAAATGGAGTAGACCCGTAATTGTTCTGGGCCGTCAGATCCGCGCCACGCTCAATAAGCATGCGAGCGACGTCTACTTTTCCCTTTTCCAACGCCAGATGTAATGGTGTCGAACCGTAAGTGTTTTGGGCTGTCAGATCCGCGCCGTGCCCAATAAGCATGCGAGCGACGTCTAATTGTCCCATTTGCAACGCAAGATGTAATGGAGTAGACCCGGCGTCGTTCTGGGCTGTCAGATCCGCGCCGCGCTCAATAAGCATGCGAGCGGCGTCTAATTGTCCCATTTGCGACGCAAGATGTAATGGAGTAGACCCGCCATCGTCCTGGGCTGTCACATCCGCGCCGCGCTCAATAAGCATGCGAGCGACGTCTAATTGTCCCCATTCCAACACGAGATGTAATGGAGTAGACCCGCGATCGTTCTGGGCTGTCACATCCGCGCCGCGCTCAATAAGCATGCGAGCGACGTCTAATTGTCCCCATTCCAACGCGAGATGTAATGGTGTCTGCTCGTCCCTATTCTGGGCTGTCAGATCCGCGCCGCGCTCAATAAGCATGCGAGCGACGTCTAATTGTCCCATTTGCGACGCGAGATGAAATGGAGTAGACCCGTAATTGTTCTGGGCCGTCAGATCCGCGCCACGCTCAATAAACATGCGAGCGACGTCTACTTTTCCCTTTTCCAACGCCAGATGTAATGGTGTCGAACCGTAAGTGTTTTGGGCTGTCAGATCCGCGCCGTGCCCAATAAGCATGCGAGGGACGTCTAATTGTCCCATTTGCAACGCAAGATGTAATGGAGTAGACCCGGCGTGGTTCTGGGCTGTCAGATCCGCGCCGCGCTCAATAAGCATGCGAGCGGCGTCAAATTGTCCCATTTGCAACGCAAGATATAATGGAGTAGACCCGGCGTCGTTCTGGGCTGTCAGTTCCGCGCCGCGCTCAATAAGCATGCGAGCGGCGTCTAATTGTCCCATTTGCGACGCAAGATGTAATGGAGTAGACCCGCCATCGTCCTGGGCTGTCACATCCGCGCCGCGCTCAATAAGCATGCGAGCGACGTCTAATTGTCCCCATTCCAACACGAGATGTAATGGAGTAGACCCGCGATCGTTCTGGGCTGTCACATCCGCGCCGCGCTCAATAAGCATGCGAGCGACGTCTAATTGTCCCCATTCCAACGCGAGATGTAATGGTGTCTGCTCGTCCCTATTCTGGGCTGTCAGATCCGCGCCGCGCTCAATAAGCATGCGAGCGACGTCTAATTGTCCCCATTCCAACGCGAGATGTAATGGAGTAGACCCGCGATCGTCCTGGGCTGTCAGATCCGCGCCGCGCTCAATAAGCATGCGAGCGACGCCTAATTGTCCCCTTTCCGACGCCAGATGTAATGGAGTAGACTCGTCATCGTTCTGGGCTGTCAAATCCGCGCCGTGCTCAATAAGCTTGCAAACAGCTTTCACGTGTCCGTTTTTCGAGGCTAGATGCAATGGAGTCGCATTGTCGGTGGAGTCTCGAGAGCACACATCCTGTGAGCGCTCGATGATGAGGAACCCTACGACAGAATGTAAGCCCCAAGAAGCGGCATAATGCAAGGAGGTTCGGGGAGGTGGCAGCGGCCTTTCAACTCGTGTCATTTCCCATTTCGGAACTTCTGGGTCATACATCCCCACGCAGATCGCAAGATGTGGTTTGCTCGGATCAAATAGTCGTTTCATCCCATCCTCCACATTTCGCGACACGTCCTCGAACCGGGCATGATCAACCCAGTGCTTTGCAGCATATTCAGCGAGAGGGAAATCTTTCAGACTGTCGCCGGTGACATCCTCGTCCAGATGTAGCAGGATGCCCAAACAGGCTTGTGCTACAAGGGTATGCGCAGGTGTCATGGAAACGTAATAACGGCGGGAAATATTGTCGGTTGCTTCGGCAAGGCGGGTGGACGTCAAGAATTCCTTGACGGAAAAATGTGAGAATTGTATGACGCGGGAACCTTTGTCGTTGACAATGGCAAGTAGAGTGGAACATGTAGACAGTACGGCATCCGCTGGATCTTCCAGGCGCCAATCCTCATAAAAATTCGGTATTGATCCTGCCTCGAAATCGAATGCGAGCAAGTCGGCCAATTCCTTGACGTGAAGTGGGCGGGAAGCCACTGAGACGAACTGAAACATGCGATGGGCGAATTCCCAGTTTGCCTTATTGATCCCTCGCAGGGTACGCTCATACGTCTCGTCCAGCGTCTCTGGTAACTCGGCCAGTGCGTTCCGGATACGTGCTGGGATGCAGTCGCAAATGTGGACCATCTGACAATCCGCCCATCTGAACCTACATCACAGAAATGAGCAAGAGTCATCAAGAGTTCAGTATCGACATCTTACATCCCGTTCGATTTTTCTATGATGACGTCGATGGCCAGTTTCCTGTGCTCTTCTTTCCACCTTCCTTTTTTTGGACGTGTGTTAATGACCGACTTGATGTAGTCCTCGATATCCCTCTTTTGTCCACCCTCGTCATGCAGGGAAACAAAGCGGAAAATTAAAGGATGGAGGACATCCTTGATATCAAGTTCCAGTCGGCTGGTGACGCATACGCGCAGATTCTGAATTTGTGTCTTGACAAGTTCCTCTATGAGGCTTAGGACTTTGGCACGGGGAGATCGGACGACAGATGGATTTGGACATTCGTCCAAAGCATCCACGATGAGATAGACGGGTGCCAGTTCGGGGAGTTTAAGTAGGTCCTTTAAACATCCCGCAAGTGCATCGTCGCTGGGACGACGTGAACCCTTGTCATGTTCCGAGTAGAATTTGGAAAGAATGTCGAAGTAGGAGTCAGATTGGTGATAAAGTTGGACAAGGATGGACGAGAGCAGCCCGCGCAATTCCTTCTTTCGGTCCTCCCTAAAATCACAGTAGAAAAATGCTAATGACGCGAGTCCAGCTTTCTGCATGGCACGGATGTCTTCGATGATTGTGGAGCTGACGAACACGATAAGTTCCCGAGATGGAAACCTAAAAATTTCACGTACCAAAAGACGCTTTTTCCAGCGCCCGCTGCGAAACCAATAAATAAATACAATTAGTCTCTGTTGAACCGCAAAAGCTGGGGATTCACAGACGTTTCCCATGGACCCATAAAAGTGAACCCGGTACTTCGGACGTTTTCCATTCTGGAAAGGTGTTGCCATGAATGAACCACTCTGCAGTCCCACGATGGCATGATTCGCAGGCAGCATGATGATTCTTCCAGGGATCAGGTGGAGATAGCCACCCGAAAATATCTTTCTGTAAGTCGTCACCTGTTGGACGACGACAATCTCGGTGATCCCAGTCGGCTACCACAACATCAAAAAATGGCTCACGCTTCGCCTTGTTCAAATCACTCGCGACTTGATGCATAGTTTCTGATGCTCAGTCAGACACACGATCACTCGATTGTGGCCTGAAAAACATACCGAGGGTTTCCTTAAGATGGCCATCCGATACCTCGCCGTCTACAGGGAGATATCCTTAACACTCAGCGGACGACAAGCTTGGTGGATTTGCTCACCGTCCATTACCACCTTCATATTCTTGACAAGACCATGGACGACCTTGAGGATCTGTGCCACGGTTTGTCGAGCCTCGTCCCGCGTCAATCGGTCCAGCCTCTGGACCATCGCCTCCATTTTCTTCTCGCCAACAAGCTTCCCAACAAGTTTTTCTTTCATTCAAAAGTCAAGTAATAAATTCCCTCACCGACGATGGACTCACTAAGTTTTCCCTGCTGTATCTCTTTGGTCGTCAACGCGAGTGTGGACAGCAGCTCCACGAGAATCTTGACAATCATCTCGTTCATGGCTTCTGTGGGAGGGATCTCGGTGTAGATCTCGAGGCGATTGAGGAAGTGTCCAATTGACTCGAGCAAATCGGCCAGGGCATTGTAGTCACCTAAAACGTCCTTGACCGCCTAATACGCTTAGATGTTACAAAGATGCGTGCTCCGAGACTAAATATAGGTACGTACAGAGAGCAGGATACCAAGGCCAGTCTGTATTGCTTTCACGGGCGGGAAATGCTAAAGGATGAGGGTCAGAGATGTTGAACACCTGTCGGCACCTACGGACATACCAAGCCGACATCCTGAGCAAAATCGGCAGCGGAGGGAAGTATATTCAAAACGGTTAAGACCTTTTTGAGTGGGTTCAAGACTTTGTCTTTTTCCCGGAATTCCCTGAAGTCTTGCGCTTGTTCACAAAGAATGGCGGTAACGGACTCGACGGAGTTACCATCCTGGAGGCGCTCAGCGAGAGGGTGTTCGGCCAGTTCTATGCCCGTCTGCTGCTTGTAGTCCTCCAAAGCGGTCTCAAAGAGCACACGCAAACGTGACGATCCTGACTGGTCACTCATGTCAAAAGTGGGGGAAGAAATGTGGGATTGGAAGGCCCAGAAGGGAGTGTTGGTTCGCTGGGAGGAGATGGTGGGGAGATAATGGGATGCGGTCACGGTAGTAGAGGGTTGAAATGGAGGGTCCGTGCACCACGAAGACCACGTTGCTTATCCATATAACAAACATTCACGCGCTAATCACAGTACTATGCCAAAAACGACGGGGCGTAATTGTGGAAGATTGATGAGCGCTACGATTGAGCGCTCGACCGCTTTTGTGGGATCACAGTAGATGAGCCCGAGGCAGGAATGGGATCTTGCACAAGGCATTCCGTCTCACTGTCGGATTGACAAAGACGCACACACATGTGGCACGTGCCACGGGAAGTGCAACGTATCTCCGTTGCTGCAAGTGTAAGCGCCAAACCACCCGCCCAACACCGCTCAAAAAATGCCTGAAAATCAGCTGGACACCACCCCATCTTTCCGATTTGCACCCTAACAAAATCTCATAGGCTTACCGTATCATAAGGAGCTTACTGCGAAGGGCATCATACCGAATGAACATGAGGTGAACAAGCACGCGGAGAAGTTAATCCAGGCTGTCTCGTTCCTGAGGCCTGATGGGTGATGTTGCTGCGCTGATCAAGGATATTCTGCCCGCGCGAACGATCGTGGATAACATGGTCAATGATGCGGCGAAGATTTTTCAGGACAGGAGCAAGCTGGTGAGCTTCAAGACAAAGCTGTAGAGATACACATATCGCCTATGTCCATCACACTCTACGCATATAGACACCGGGAGCACACTGGTACCTTCATAGCATCGTCGGTAAAGCAATATTTGTGTATCATCTATCTATGCTATCAACCCAATGTATCGCATTTTTGTGTTGAACGTGAATAGTAGATTAATGCGAGAAGGCACCGAGGGCGATGGAAATTTTAATTTTGGGCGATGCTGAGCAGTTCATCCAAAAATTAGTATCGGAGTCGCTGCTACTTTCCACGTCAACGCATTTGGGGCGCTTCCGAGTCGGTATGGGTTTGGTAACACTACAGTAAGTTAGTGATGTGCAGGGCCCGGCTCGGGCGACGACGGGCTCAGGCCTGGGCTTGGTAGGGAGAAAGTATTGTTAAATGTCTGTATCAAGGACCTACAATGTTCTGTATAAATACATCACTGTCATCGTGATCCTCAAGTCTAGGGGGTTGATATACAACCGCGGGCGGTGGAGCGCAGCGTCAAGTCCTGTAAAAATTCCTCAAGGCGGTTGCCTTCGCACCTACAGACTAAAAAGAATTCGTCGCTATCAGTACCGCCGATCGAATGACGGCAATATCATGTACTCACAGCCATGCGTGAGGGTTATGCCTTGGATGTAGTAAGGTGTTAGATCATTTAGATGGAGGTCAAGATGGGGGCGCAGGATGAATCTATTTGTGAGCCCCCCCTTCTTTATGAACCGATTGAGATGCCGAAATGGGTTACCATTGACCTGTCAAGTTACAAGGTTTGATGCGACACTCAGGTGGTCGACGGATAAGGGCAAGGTACTGTGACCCTGACCGCTGCGGAATCCAGCGAGCCAAATCCGGCCCGGCCATCTCCTTCCTTGTCTCCATCAGTAGATCGTCGAGGGTTAAAAAATCGCTCAACGTCTTGAATTCGGCTACTCTCACACATCTGTACTGCGAGGGAAGCACTAATCCTCCCCGACCATCTATGGGTTGGGATCCCATCCGATCAATGCTCAGGCCTCAGGGAGGAACCGACTTTAAAGTTGATGGGAAATTAATTCGGCACGTTTTACGCGAGGCATTACTAACTTACACGCACCTGATGCCGATAACTGCCTACTCTCAATCAGCAGTTCAAGTTTTGATACGGGTATGTAAGAAATTAATACTCTTGGATGCCCGAGAGGAATTGCCGGGCCAAGAGAGAGCGAATCTCACATCAACCCAGAACGTTATCGAGTTCAACGGCACCGGTGACCGGAGATATTGACATCTGTGCATTGAAAAAAGGGAAAACTTGTAAAAGAACTCACCATCGCCCATCACGATCATGAGAACCCACATCGACGACTCCTAACTGAAAGCCGCCTTTAATACATGCCCGTTTGCAAGGTGTGATGATCCACATGGTAATAATTACCGCCACATTCACATCGATAGATTTATCATAGGGATATTGTCACATAAAGCCCCTACCAAACCGGTGGAATCAAATTATACCGACCGCAATGGTCATACCAAAATTTGCTTGTCAAGGTAGTTTGCTGAAGGGACGCACTGGCATGAGGCTGGCCCGGGCACTGCCAGTTACTATTACTAGTAGAATACACAGGTACCTCCCCCTTCTAGATAGCTTTTATCTCAGGCCATCTCCATCACCTCTATATAATCACGTACCATCAAGTAAGTTACACTTATCTGCATTTCCCACCCAACACAAACCCCCACTCCCCTACCACATTAATCATGCCCTCACCCATGGCAATCGCTGATGTGTTCGGTCACATTTGTAACCTCGTCGGCTTTCCTGGCACCATATTAGGCATCTTAAACATCCCTTTAGAGGCGCTAACCATTGACGACTTAACCCATGTCTTTCGCGGAGAGCATGCACGTTTCTTTAATACCGTGACTATTGCAGACATTGAGACCCATCGTAACAACTTCTACAAAGTCTGGCGTCCCACCGTCTCTAAGATCAGTACGATGCGCAGCGTCACTCGCGCTGACCTCAGTGTCGGTGGCTCGCTGTATAACATCTCCACAAATCTATCCAATTCCATTACACGTCTTCAACTCAAGCTGAACGGACTCGCAGCCGTGTTCAAGCAGTACGAACCCGACCTTTTGATAGACGAGCTTACTCGCGGATACTACGGATTTATAGAGGGCTATACGCTACTCTTTCACATGCATTCCCTTCACGCCCAGTTTCACCGCATTAACATCGGGGCCGACTCGGAGCAGGATATTCTCCAGTTCCTACAGTATATCTCCGAGGCAAGGTCGATTCTGGACTTCTTCTACGTCGAGAGTGACTCAGACGAGAAGAGCAAACACGTCGGCAAGGTCTTAGACAGGCGTTTGCGTCTCATCGAAAGCATCCTGCTGCCGCTTGTGCTGCCGTTTCCGCTGTCGTTTCCGCTGCCGATTATAATTCCTAGAAGGATAACGACTGACTCTTACAAGCCTATGAAGTCAACAGAGCCTGAGTTCATCCTCCTTGCTGGCCCTTTCTCAGACAATAGCCCAGTCAATGATCGCGTTAACGCAGTCTTTCGCCGCACTCAGGGTGAGGTGATGAAATCTGTCAAGCCGTCGCTTGATACAATGGAGAAAAGACTGAAGAGTGACTTGGCCAAGTTAAGGTATGTGCAGTTTCTGATGCGAAGATCATTCACAAGATTGACAGTAAAGGAACAGAGGATACTGAGGAAGACCTCCGTGCCTATTGAACGATACTCTTCGTGGACGGTCAACCAGTGAGTTATCTTTCAACCATTGCGATTATCACCGCCCTCATGCCCATGTACAGTGCTACATACCATCGATCTTTCTTGTTGCTCCATGGCTTCCTTTCTCAATTATTTCTAAACGATTCTTTTCGTCGCCTACTTTTTTCCATACTAGGCTATAGTCCGGAATTTGTCAATTGAACTTGAACCGCGTTGCTTGAGTTTTCCGTTTCCGTGCATGTACAGTATTCACTAGCAGATTTTCAGAACTGGGCTGTTACCTTAGGACATGTGACTGGTTCGACTGAGATGCCGGTGGGCTTTGGCGAGCTCTGGAGGCATGGCGGGCATCACCAACCTAATTAAAATTAAAATTATTTAATCAAACACTTGGGCGAGCGGGCCGCTAGTTCCGAGTCCCTACTCCTTCCACTTGACTCTTCGATTTGCATACTTAAAACCACGGTTATCGGGCGATGGCAGGTACAGGTGCTGTACCTCATTTGCGCGCAAGCAGGCGGGCACACGGGCGATATCTCCACCTCCATCCTTATCGCCGCCGTCGTCGACGTGGTCAAAGGTTGTACTTCCCCACTGACTGGCCAGCCGATATGGGTCGTCGGTGCAGGTGCAGTGTACGACGGTCGAGGGCTGGCAGCGAACCTCGTCTACGGTGCACAGGCCATCTGGGTCGGTACGCGGTTCGTTGCGTCGGAAGAGGCGGGTGCGACACGAGCACATAAGGCTGCCCTACTCAGTGCGGACCATGCAGTGGAGAGGTCGTGCGTACACTAATCTACTCTGGATGTCCGCTGCATGTGCGCCGGACGCCGTATGTTGACGACTGGGAGCGTAATCGCCAAGCGGAGATCAAGGAACTTACTGCGAAGGGCATCATACCGAATGAACATGAGGTGAACAAGCACCCGGAGAAGTCAATCCAGGCTGTCACGTTCCTGATGGGTGATGTTGCTGCGCTGATCAAGGATATTCTGCCTGCACGAACGATCGTGGATAACATGGTCAATGATGCGGGGAAGATTTTGCAGGACAGGAGCAGCAAGCTAGTGAGCTTCAAGACAAAGCTGTAGAAATACTCATGTCGCCAATGTCCGTCACACTCTACGCATATAGACACCGGGAGCACACTGGTGCCTTCATAGCATCGTCGGTAAAGCAATATTTGTGTATCATCTATCTATGCTATCAACTCAATGCATCACATTTTTGTGATGAACGTGTGAATAGTATATTACAGTATTTTTTTTTTTTGAGAGCGTTTTATTTGGTAGATAAGTACATTCTACCTAAATAAGTGTTAAATAGCAGGTGAAGTGATATCAGCCCTATTTAGCGCGCTGTAGCCAGGGCGCAGCCCGGAGGAGGAGAAAATGCATTTATGCACACCCCTTGGTATTGGGGTAGTGTGGGGCTCAGGACATGTTTCGGGTTGGCGGTCGGTCATGTTCTCATACCCACTAAAACCTCGCGATTTTGGAACCAGTTTTCGGGTAGTGTTCCGTTGGGTGTTAGTAATTTTTTCCCTGTGAGTTTGGCTAGTTTGGTGAAATAAATGTCTCATTTTGTAGGCTGTTATTCGGTCTGTCATGGGTCTATCGTTTATGACTGTTTTTTGGTTTGTGTGTTTTTCTCTTCCAATTTTGTCGCAGTAATGTTAGTTCATTTATGTTCCTTTGCCATCTCACCCTGCGATTGGCAGGCCAGGTGACTGGCCTGTTTCCTTATGGGGGCGGGGCGAGTTGGCGTGCACAGGGTCATTGGGTCAGTTTAGGTGTGGTGGGCATGGCCAGTGGCTTTGGGGGCTTGTCGCATGCGCTGTCGCCGCTTTGTGATTCCGTGACCATTGCTCGGTCTGGGCTGGGTTCTACTTTGGGGGGCTCTTCGGGTCTGGGGGCTATGTGTTCTGTTTTACAGTACAGTAGTCTCAGTGATTCCTGTTGTTGATCACGCAGCATGGAGTTTTTAACTCCGCAAGTCGGAGTTTGAACGGTACATGAGATGGGTGCGCGTCGGTGTTGGAGAGGAAGGGGGCCGTTGTCGAACAAGTGGTGCAGGTGCTTGCATTGAGGAGTTGCTGGGGAGACATGTGCTGTGTACTTCCTGGTGTCATGAATTGGCTGTGTTCTTGGGAGGTTTCATTCATCGGGAATGGGGGGCTGCAGCATCGTGTGCTTTCTGGCCTGGCCATATATGGCCCATGGGTGCGTGGTAACTCATACTCATCATGTTTTATAACATTTGTAAACTGTGTTTATGTTCATTTTGGGTGGGTATTCGTGGGTGTTTAGGTTTAGGGGGGCGGGTGTGGATGGTATTCCTCCTTGCCCTGCGTGGGAAAACCGCCCATGGTGGTGGTTACGGTTCCTAGTATATTACAGTAATTCGACGCCACAATGCTATCTATCACCTGATCAGACCACTTTCCATTCCATACATCCCTCTTGCCAATTTATGTTCCCTTCTCACAGCAGACCAATCAGCACCCCAAAACTCCCAAAAAGTACACACCATCCCGACATATGGGCCATCTGCCATCTCATTTTACTTACTGGCTTTTCCCACGCTGCGGACAGTACTGCCAGTACTGTCATCTCATAATTATATGGTAATTTAAGGGTCTTTTCGATTCAAATATTCCTAATTAGGGTATGCGTTAGTCGACCTTTCCTTCCTTTCATGGCAGCAGTGGAGCGCGCTCCGATCGCGAATCGATGCCTTCAATCCTGTCATTGACTATCAATTGCTTCACGGAGCCCGTAAAGAGGATCCACGCGCGCCGCACGGAACCGATCACGGCTCGAATACCATCGCTGCTAGCGCGGCGGAACGCGTGAGGTCGCTTATGAATTCGATCTTTGCGGATACGTTGTTCCGAGTCGACGCACACATGCAGCGTAAAAAGCGTCACGATGACGCACGCGAGCACGCTTGACGCCGATATCATAAACATGATTATCATCTGCAGTCGTGCCGCTTGGCCCACGTCCGCACCACCCAGGATCGCGCCCGTCATCATACCTGGGATGGAAATAACGCCCATTACGCTGCAATTTCAAGGGGAAAATCGATAAGCGAGCTCGAAGCGCGAGTGAGCGGATGCGCTGGTTGCTTACCTCATTCGGTTGATCGTTGGCATCAGGGCGAGGCGTAGAGATTCGATCGCGAGCGGACGACAAGCCTCGAAGCGCGATGCGCCAAACGCGAGCAGTGTTTCCGTCTTGTCGTGGTTTTCGCTACAGTATTCCGTCGAGTCAACAACACGTTCAGTGTTGGGTAAGACGTCTCACTCGAGTTCCTTTAGAATAAAGCTCTGCGACACCAAGACACCCCCTATCGCGTTCCCACATAGCATACCCACGACTGGGACTATGAGATGACGTGGGTCAGTTCTTCTGCGAGTAAAACCCCGGGAAAGGGGCATCAGCACTCACTGTATTGTTCCGGTGTCCAAAACGGGAAGACGCGCATCGCGAATTGTGCTCCTAGGATAGACACCGGTATCGTCGAGGTCAACATCGCGATTAGCACGGGACCAAACTTGACAAAAAAATTCATTTCCTTCCGGCAAGAACATAATAACACGTACCATATTTCCACATCTCCTCCCAGCCTTGATTACGACTTTTTTGCGAAACGCACGCGTGGATCAGCCAGAGAGAAGTGGATAGTGGTGAGATAACGCACGCACCGATTTCGATCGTGCAAAGTAAGTTCAGCAATACTTGGGGAATCAAACTTAACAGTAAAGATTACGCCCGCCAAGCATACAACAACGTACTTACATGCAATCCCCACAACTGCCCAAAAATTATTGGCAGCGAACACCCGCTGCAGGATAGTGGCCGCAAGGGTGAGCTGCACGACACAACGCAGCGCAGCGAACACGGGCGAAGCGCCAATGCCGAGTTGAAGCGCTTGCGAGATTAGCGAATTAAACGCTATGAACGTGAGGCCGAAGCCGACCTGGGACCAGCCGAGGTCCGCAACTGGGTGACTCGGTAACTGATCCATGTCTGTCTAAATTAGGATCTCTTTGTTCTTTTCTTTTCCTTTGGTTCTGTGGGCTGGAGACACCGGAAGGAGAGAAGCGTTCGCGGCGGCTAAGGAGCGCGTTTTTGGAAACCTTTATTATTTATTCCCGTCAGCAAGTGTCTTAGGAGTTATGGATGTAGTGATAAGGAAGAAAGCCAGTGATAAGGAAGAAAGCCCTAGACGATGTCAAATAATACAGCGCCCACAGCAGGCTCCTCGAGTACAACTGTACTGTAGCTCTGCAACCTGTGGTGTCGCGCGACTCGGAGTCCACAAGACGGTGGCTCACTGAATAATTAGAGGAAGGGGAGGGGAGGAGTAATATTAGAAAGTTGTCATACGCACTTGAGAAAAAAAAACCCCCGATCTCGTTTACGGATGCAGCAACGGCTGTCTGGATGTCAAAATCCTTGCCTCGATAGCAGAGGAGGAAATGGAATGGAAAAGAGGATGCCAATTGGGGCATTATTATAATGTATGCCATGCTGTGTTCCATCAACTGCGGAAAATTGTCATTCCGCACTTGTATAGGGTGTGGTGTAGGGTGTGTTGTAGTGTTTCATATGTGTGAGGCTCCAGTCCGGGCCAATCATCTCTGTCATCATCGAGAGTCGAGACCCCATTACACCGCCATGCGGCGTCGAGGATTCTTCGAGGATTTGCATTTTGCACCGCCTCCTCAAATCTCCAACTCGAAATTCGCTGCATGCCTGAGCCATATACCCTCCATTTGGTGAGACTTTGGTCTATCTCGTTGTTACATGTTATTGTAGATTTTTGATTTATGGCAGATATGCGTGAAGGCGGATAGATAGATTCTATGGATATGGACCGAAGCAAGGAAGAGAAGTGCGAGAGCGTTCCGCGCACATTCCGGTAGCCTTCCAAAAGCGGACCGCTCTTGGAAGGCGTGTTTGCCGCTCTGTGTTTTCTTTAGGTGGTCTAGAAGGTATGTGCATACAATTGCAGCGTGTCTGAGAACGCGCGGAGGCCTCAATCAATCAACTTTACTTTCACAGCTAGCTGCGGATCATGAAAACTTAACTCCTGACGACACACACACACCCTACAAGGCTCAACGTGTTTTTTTAGTACACATGCGGCATCCAGAAGCTCGGGCCCGGGGTAAGGTCAGTAAGGCCCCTAGTAATAGTAAGGCCCCGACCGTAAAGGTCTATCATACAAAGAGCAATCTCTTGCAGTCACCCACAATTCTGTGTCCAGGGATAGAATTATACGGCGGCGCGGGGCGCGTTTTCGCGGTCACTGAAGCTGAAGTCCTGGCGCTTTCGTGGTCTGCCGGCGTAAGCGTCACCACGAGTACTAGTACTCCAGCAGGCTGTTGGTCAGTAGAATTCCGATCGATGAGATGATTGCAATGAGGCACGGCACCTTCGCTCACGCGCTTACATCCGGAGGGGGCCGGGATAGGGGTCGATAGGGGCTCGAGTTACTAGTGCCAGGCCATTGCTCGAAACCGTTCTCACTCGAATGGGTGTAAACCGATCTCACAACTGTGTCTTGTGTTTGCGCTCAACCGTGTTCTCAGTAAGAAGTTGGATTGGGAACGCGTGAAGAAGTTAGGTGGGAAATTCTTACAGCTTCGGTTGATACGAACGTACTTAACTGGTAAATAGGGCTGCCTATCGGCCAAGCGAGCCCCCGCAGGCTTTGACTGCGTCCATGTTATCTCACTGTGCCGATAATAATCTCGCTTCTAAGCGTACAATACCGAGGAGAGACTTTTTAGGAATACACAAGTATGACTTTCCGCGCGACATCATGCCAAAATGGGTCGGTGCAATGCACCATTGACCTGCTGTCACGTTACAAGGTTTGATGCGACCGGCACTCCTTCCACTTGACTCTTCGATCTGCATACTTATAAACCACAGTTATCGGGCGATGGCAGGTATAAGTACGGTTCGCAATTTTACGCACCCGTTTCCGCAGGTTCACGGGTTCGGGTTTCGGCGGGTGCCTCGCCCGACGAGAACCCTCAGACTGCATCGGCAAGATCACACCTCTCAGAAATTCGTCTAGTATTCTGTCAGTTGTTTCAGTCTTTCAGATGCACCAGTCATGCCAGCCTCGCGGACTGATGTGAATCACAATGAGACCTTAGTTGCTGTTTCCATACTCCAGACGAAGAGGGCAAAAATTGAAGTTCATTAGAGTCGTTAGTTGATTCACGACAACCATCGTCCTCCCGTCCTCGACGAACGTCCGGCCTGGGCTTCGGGGTATTAGTAGGTAGTAGAGATATATTATATTATAATTCCAGCCATTCGAGAACCGGAACCAGTGTGTCAAAGTGGTAGAAGGGGAGGCCTGCGTGCCCGCGCCCGTTTCCTATACGTTTGGCTCATTTCTAGATGACGTAAGAACGGTGGGATGTCGAGAGACGCCGGGAGGTGAGCGAGGTGGTGAGAGGGAGGCAAGGGGAGAAGGAAGCGAGGAGAAAAGATGCGAGTCCCTTCTCTGCGCCCTCAATGCTCGACAGCCGCACAGCCTATTGACCGCATGGTTCCGTTCTCGCAGCAGGGATGAATTACGGTCAAAACTCGACCGTTCGAGACATACCTCTCGGATGGGAGATGGGGGAGGTGGCGGCCTGTCCTCTTCCTTACACATGCATTATACCGGCGTCGTTTGGCATTTCCCTCGCTGGGTGACTCTGGTATGACCTCGGGAAAGGGCTGGGGCGGTATGTGAGGAAAGGCAGAGGACGGCTATCTGTTCTCTGTACCTTGTAGGGTTGATAGGCGTTTTGCGTGCTCGTAGCCGTTCTCTCACGTCGATGCGGGTGACTCGTTCCTGCGGGAGACCGCTGGAAGGGAAGGGGATATCTGGTGGGGCAACGTAACGAGAGCGGGAGGACGTACCTTGGCCATAAAACGGCCCCCGCACCGTTGTTGTCACTTTCCTGTCCTCCCTGTCTTATCTCCTCTCGAATCAGCACTCCATCTGTCCATCCAATCCTATCCCAGCTTCCTAGACTTCCTCTGGCTTTCCCACACCCTTCCCCTTGCCGTTTTATGATGGTGGAACATCCCAATAATGAATGCCATTTTCGTGAGTCGTGACGTGGCCAGTTTGGATTCCAACAATGAACATTCCGAATCACCTGCATCGTGGATCAGTATCAAGATTGGGGTTCTGGGTTGAAAAAAATGAAATACGTACAAAGCAGAGACCAGATCGATAAGAACTCGAAGGTCATTAAATGAGGCTTGGTCGTGAGTGGTATGATGCCAGTCAATGAGTGGACGCAAATCTTGCACATCGACCTCCCTTTCTCCGTACCTCCAATGAGGTCCGATCGTGCCAATCCAATCCAATTTTGTGTGAGCGGTGCCTGCGAACGCAGCATCAGTTTGTCGATCGAGTTGCCGTTGAAGGGCTTGAACTCCGGATTCAGACTGCCCAGACTGCCAGTGCTGGGAGTTTCATATTTTCACAACAAGGACAGTTCGAAAGGTTAGGGGAGCCGTCGTAGACAACTTCACTACCTCGATGATCAAGTCAGGAATGTGGCTTTCTGGGTCTTCTGGAAGGCGACGTTGTGGAGTGACTATGTAACCTTGAATAGAAGGGAAGAGGGTTGTGAGGATGGTGGTCCATGGGCCATACCAGACATCGGTGGCAGGTGGGTGAGCAGTGTAGTACTGTACACCACCGTCCCGGCAGGTGCGGTCAACGTGACCCAATAATGTAACAAAATTTAGTGGTCTAGATTAGTCCCATCTCTCGTCATGATCATACAGTAAAGCGAGGCTGGGCCGGGGCCAACACAAACCCCCATTCCCCTGCCACATCAATCATGCCCGAACCCTCACCCCAAGCGATCGCTTCAGCATTCGGTAACATTTGTAACCTCGTCGGCTTTCCTCAGGCTGTCAACATATTAGCCATCTTAAACGTCTCTTCGGAGGCGCTAACCATTGACGACTTAACCCATGTCGTTCGCGGAGAGCATACACGTTTCTTTAATACCGTGACTATTGCAGACATTGAGACCTCTCGTAACAACTTCTACAAAGTCTGGTTTCCTACCGTCTCTAAGATACGCAGCGTCACTCGCGCTGACCTCAGTGTCGGTGGCTCGCTGTATAACATCTCCACAAATCTATCCAATTCCATTACAAATCTCCAACTCAACCTGAACAGACTCGCAGCAGTGTTCAAGCAGTACGAACCCGATCTCTCGATAGACGAGCTTGCTCGTGGATACTACGCATTTGTAGAGGGCTATACGCTACTCTTTCACATGCATTCCCTTCACGCCCAGTTTCACCGCATTATCATCGGGGCCGACTCGGAGCAGGATATTCTCCAGTCCCTACTGTATATCTCCGAGGCGAGGTCGATCCTGGACTTCTTCTACTGCGAGAGTGACTCAAACGGGAGCAAGCCCGTCGGCAAGGTCTTAGACAGGCGTTTGCGTCGCATCCAAACAGAGCCTGCGATCATTGACCTTGCTCGCGCTATCTCAGGCAAGAGCTCGCCCAAAGATCGCGTTAACGCAATCTTTCGCCGCACTCAGGGTGAGGTGATGAAATCTGTCAAGCCGTCGCTTGATGAAATGGAGAAAAGATTGAAGAGTGACCTGGCCAAGTTAAAGTATGTGCAGTTTCTGATGCGACAATACGAAGATCATTCAAAAGATTGACAATTAAGGAAAAAATGACACTGAGAGAAAGACTACTGTGCCTATTGAACGATGCTTTTCGTAGACGGTCAACCAGTGAGTTATCTTTCAACTATTGCGATTATCACCGTCCTCCGACTCATGCACATGTACAGTGCTACATATACTCGAGTAGTACCATTGATCTTTCTTGTTGCTCCATGGCTTCCTTTCTCAATCATTTCTAAACGATTCTTTTCGTCGCCTACTTTTTCCATTATACAGTAGTCCGGAATTTGTCAATTGAACCGCGTTACCTGAGTTTTTCGTTTCCATGCATGTATTCACTATGTAGTAGATTTTCAGAACTGGACTGTTACCTTAGGACATGGTCCGACTGAGATGGGCTTTGGTGAGCTCTGGAGGCATGACGGGCATTACCAACCTACAGTCATTTACCACCACTTGGGACAGCCAAATATAATCTGTTCCAGTGCAAAATTTTGGTACCTTTTAAATAAATTGTGATTTGGTCGATCACTTCTCTCTGATGTAGTCTTGAGTTTGACCACAATTTGAATGTTATCGGGTGGAAGGGAGGCCATATCGAGGGGGATCAGTGTGAAAAGTCCTTATCACCGTAGAAACTGCCACTTGGGACGTGACACAATCATGCCGGTAACGGTAACGATTTGGCGCGCCCAGGCATTTTCGAGACGAGTGAGATGCCAAATTTGGAAGGTGTGATGTGACGCACTACCAGCATAGGATGCATAGGATTTCTTTCAAATGGCCTCCAAATGGCCTCATCTCCTCATTGCATATCAAGAACTACTGGCAACTCATTTGGATGGGGAGCCTGACATAATAAATTTGAACTAGCCACTTGGCTAAGGCTCTAAGCTTATGTTTTTGTTGAGATATTGAGGATTTAAAATTTCGATTATGAAACCATTTCAAACTGATTCATGTCTAGAAAGTGATCTGTTCATTAGAATACCTCTACACATAGACATAAAATGTGGCTAAGATGTAGTAGATGCTGATGAGATAAATGTTGGGGCAAAATGAGTCTAAATCGGTGTGGAAATTCAATTTGTCCCAAGTGGTAGTGGTGTCCCAAGTGGTGGTAAATGACTGTAATTAAATCGGAAACTTGGGCGAGCCTGAGTGGGCCGCTAGTTTCGTGCTGCAATACAAAACTATCGTCCTATTCAGATGAAGGAGGCTACCACTATAGTACAGTACGGGTGATCGTGTCGAAGGGCATCTTTGTCGTCAAATAGTCGCAGGTGGTCTGCTGCTGCACGTGCTCAGTCACCCTTCTACGTTTCTACTTTGTGAGAACCCTAGCCGAGGTCACAGTCATGGGATAAGAGCGAATGTATGCCAGAGGCCCCTATGTCGAGGATACATCACGATCACGTGCTATGAGCGGATCACATGGCGGCGTGACTGCCTACAGGCAGCAACATACTTGCCACGTTTGACTGCCTCTCACTCGTGGTACACAAGAACCCGTTGCATGACTAGAAAACGGTGTAAAAGTTCATTAAATAATGAGAGGAAAGATGATAATGAGATATCCTGGTAGTACTATGTGCAAAATGGAGCATTCTTTCGATCCTGTCGTAAATATGGCACGTGTCGCCTCCGCCTCTCCCTAATCCTATCTCTATCGCAAGATGTAGGATTCTCGACAGAATCCATCATATGCGCCCCATTCCTGTGCATCTGTGTAGCCATACGCGAGGGCACTGTAGCAAGCCGGGGCAAATCAAAAGGCCTTACGTGGGTGAACTTTCAGGCGCTGGTTGGTCTGGTGTAGACCGCATGAGTCTTCGGAGGCGAGCCAGCTCGCCAGCTAAATGCCTGCGTAAAGAGATGGCATTGTTAGCGTAACGCAGAGTAGAAGTGAGCACGGCGCGGTGGTGGGAGAGAGAGAGAGGTGGACACATACTCAGCGGTCTTTTCAGACTTTTCGCTCGCCCCCGACGAGCTTTGCACCCGCTCCTTCAACGCACGGATCTCCTCGCGGAATTCCTCTTCCACCTCACGCCGTATCCGCGCGTCCTCCTCTCGTAGCTGGTCCACGTTCTGCAGACCGGATTTGCGCGCCTTGCTCTCCTCCAGCAACTTGGCATACTTCTTCCCCGTCGTCTCGGCCTCGCTCCGCCAGCGCTCTTCTCGCTTACGCATGTCGTCGCGTATGCCGTCGACATCGGCGCGCCACGCACTCTTCATTCCCTTGAGCGAGTCGCGCAAGGTGATGTATTCACGTTCACTCTTAGAAGATAGCGCGGTTGACTCGGTCAATGCAGTCTCCATCTCACGGAGCGATTTCTTCGAGCTTGTGGTCTCGGCTTTTAATTGAGCCTTGAGCGTAACCGCCTCGGCCTCCGCTTTCCGTGCCCGCTCCAGTACCTGAACGCCACGACAAAAAAAGTGAAAATGAAGGAAAGATCAGTTTTTACGAATGTGAAAGTACCTCTTGAAGCAATCGCTCCTTCCGAGAGACCACATTGTTCAATCCCTCATTCTCGAGGCGCAGTCGTTCCCTGACCTCCTTCAGATCCTCGGTCTGGCGAGTAAGCTGCGCGACACTTCGCTGCGACAGACGTAGCTGCGCCTTGGTGTTCTCGAGAGCATTGCGGGCGTTGATCACGCCAGTCTGCAGATCCGCGAGCACCTTCGTTGTGCCACCAGGAGTCATTGACAGTCGGCGATTACCGTCGCCACCCGGGGATACCGGCTGGAGCATGTTGGAATGAGATGTCTCTGTGGAACCAGGTATTGCGAGTCCTTGGGAGTAGCGCGAGGGCGTCGTATGAACACCGTCATCTGCGAGGGCACGCGCATTCCCTGTAAATGTTATATTTAGGATCGAAGCCATAGGCGCTCGGAATGAAGCGGAATTTACGAACCTACAGAGGAAACTGGTATACCTTGAAGCGAGATATGTCAGTGACACCGGATATTGAATGATTGGCACGCACGACTCAATGTCCGAGTAGGACTGGATTGGCGCTTGTACGATTGGCTGGTCGGGCCGACTCCAAAATCCATCGGAACCCCCTCGCGAATACCATCTTGGAGTGAGCCAGGTTCACGTCGCGGCAAGGGAAGGTTTGAGTCTGGACCGGCGAGGCTGTGGAGAATGTCGAAACTGGTACGCCGCCTGACCTTACCATTTGGGGTCGTTGGGGCGTGGTCCGACGGGTCCGGTAGAGGCGAGGGGGGCGGAGAGCTAGAAATGTTGAGAGACATGGGCATACGAGGGGCAAGTTGAAGCAGATTCTCGAAATTTTGCAGCTGGGCTTGTTGATGGCGAATGCTATGCTTCAATGTGGACATATGATGGCGAATAGAGACTGTTTTGGAGGAGAGAGGCAGCGCTATAAAACTCCGTGGGGTGTCGAGAGAAAGGGATGGATTTACCTGTGTCATCTGGCAATAAAGAGGGACTAAGTGCGCGGATTGAAGGAGTGGAGCGATTTGAGGCCGCGGACGAAGGTCTCGGGAGGACGCGAGGGATGGAGAGCGAGAGCGAGGTTGAATGCATCCAATCACAGACTTGGCGGGACAGTTCGTGGGAGGCGAGACAGACGCCGACTCCGGGCGATGTTTTTTCCCTTTCAACTCTTGCTTGGACCACGCCCTCTTTCACAATCTGGGCGTCTTTGTGATAAAACTGCCACACCACCCTGCCACACCACAAGTCACGTCCACTCGAGGCCCACAACGCGTCTTGTGCCATGACTTATAACGCGGCATGGGCCCTCCATCATGTCCTTTCAATCCACCCCTTCGACTGCTGAGCAGAACACAACTGGGCTTTGCGCTGCTATCTCATAATGCCATCTATAACCTTCGAACTGGAATGCCCCGTATGTTGGGACACGCTCCACAATCCCGTAGCTCCCCCGTGTGGTGAGCACCGTCCTATCCTTACTCTAACCTAGATCAATTGATCTTGATGCGTGTCGACTAGGTCACCTCATTTGTGAATCTTGTATCACACTGCACGTTTCCGTCTCCACGAATCCTTTCGAGACGAGGTGCCCTTCATGTCGTGCCTCTTTCCCTGACGGTAGCTTGTACCTATTCGTACTCGCATCATCCTTCGCTAACTTCTATAACACCAGTTCTACCCAACCTGTCCCTCATACCGAACAAATATCGCGTTTTCATTACTCCTCCTCTGCGTCGCGTTTATTTGAGAGATAAGGTGGACAACAGTACGGCGGTAATTGATGACCTCAAGTCGGAGATTGTTTGCCTGGAAACGCGCATCAAAACCCTCGAATCCAACAACGAGAACGCGAAAAGAGAGTCATGCGTTATGTTGGACAAGGCGAAAGAGGATGCGCGGCTTGCCCTAGACGAGGCAAAAAAAGAGGTGCAGCTTGCCCTTGACAAGGTGAACGCGGAGGCGCAACTTGCTCTATGTGAGGTGGAGAAAAAGGCACGCCGTGCCCGTGACAGAGCGAATAAGGACGCGCAGCTTGCTCTAGACAAGGCAAAAGATGATCTGCGCCTCGCGAATTTGAGCCTGGAAGAGTGCAGAGCCGAGAATAATGTTCTCAGGTCCAAGTGGGTTACACACAGTTCTCTTCGGTAGAGCCGCATCTGATTGAGCTGTGCTAGGGTCAAAAAATCTCGCTCGGTCAGGAACAAGAGTGGACAGTCTGCCTTCAGCACTCCTTCGAAGGACACTTCGCCCCGATGTGGCACGAGCATCAAATCCTGGCCTAAGCACGTGCCACTCCCTTTGACCGACCAATCTTTAAACGGTTATTTCGGCCTGGCTAATGACATGCACTTAATATCAGCGGCTCAGGAAGCACTGGCAGTCTTGTCATTCTCTCCTACTCCCCCATCCGTTGCATCGGCCCAGAGTGGGTCTAGTACTGTGAGCACTGGCAGCAATATGCCGAGTCACGCTACGAACCCGGCAACGAATTCAGTAGCTGGAGAGAACAGCGCGACCTCGAATACTCCCATTTTGGATCCCTCACCCACACCCCCTCTTTTATATCCCTCTCCATCCACGTCGCCAGCCATACAGCCCCTCGATCTTTTAGCAGATATTTCCCTTATTCCTACCCACACTAGGGCACTCTGAACAGTTCGGGTCGATGACTGGCAGCATCGATTTCGGCGTGTCTGCTCACTAATAGAGCAAGTAACACAAGCGTTCAAGAAAGTGCAACTATACCCCTTAAGTTATTGCTAACCGGGTTCCCTCAAATCATGCAGTCCAAGAAGTGGAATTGATGAGCATGAGACATATGTTTATGGAAAAGCTGTTAATACCCAAGGTGATGTACCGTATCTACCAGGTAGTAGATGCTCCAATGTTACCACATATACCTTTTCTGCACGAAACTGTAATCTCGATATTTCCTTGCGTTAACTAGAGCTGGCAGTCCCTGACTCGAGCTGTGAATTTTGAACATGTATGAATGCGCGGACCTTGGATACTGTACTCGTGGGAGGCGGTGTCTTCAATTCAATGCTTGATTGACACAGTTGCATTAATTGTTCTTATTACAGTACTGTATTCTTCCACCTACTTCAAGTGTCGTGCGAAAGGGGTTACGGTAGCTCCACACCATGACTACGACCTTCGCCCTGGATTGTCCGATATGTTTGGAAAAGCTCCACGACCCCGTGGCCACTCCTTGTGGTAAACCCGCGGGCACACTCTAATGTCTTGATCGTGACCTGACGAACCCCTGTGAACCAGGCCACCTCGGTTGTGAAGCCTGCATCAAAGCGCACGCTCGTGGCTCCAGTGATACCTACGAAGCGACATGCCCGACATGCCGTGCCCCGTTCCCCATCGGTAAGTTATAGTCACCCACTTCATTCACACTACATCCCGTCCCTCCCGGCACCATGCTGTACTGCACTGTACATATCATCGCCCGAATGCTAACAGATTGATTTTGACCTCAGTGACGCCCGACATGTCCATCGTCCCAAAGAAATACCAAACCTTCATTTCTCCGCCCTTGCGACGCGTCTTTCTCGACGCGCGAGAGGATAACAGTCGCGTGGTGATCGAGAACCTCAACGCGGAGATCTCAACGCTCAAAGAGCGCGTCACATCGCTCAAACGGGACAAGGTTCTTCTCATAGATCGCTGCGACTCAGCGCAGAGCGCGCTTACGCGCCTCAGGGCTGACGAACGCACTGCGCGCCTCGCAAGTCGCAAGGCCAAAGCAGACGCGCTCGAGAACAAAGAGAAGCTCAATCGTCTCAGAGCCCAATATGATGGCCTTAAATCCCAGTGAGTCCTACCACTGTAATCACATGCTTCAAGCCCTCTCTTTTCTTTTCAAAATTTTTATCTGTTCCGTGCCAAGAAAAAACATGGTTTAACACTTTTTTTTCTTTTTCTTTTTTGTTTCTATGAAGCTGTACTAGAAATCACCCGGAGTGTTGCGCTGCAACGAAGCGTACGAGTGGTCAGGCTGCCCTCGATGATGATTCTTCCAGCTCCTTGAGCGACGGTAGTTCCAGTTCCAGTTCCAGTTCCAGTTCCGAACCGAGGAGTTCTACCCGGACTGTCATAGTCCGCTCAAATGGCCGTGTTATCAAACCCATACCGGTTCGGAAGCGCGCCAAAATTACGGCCAAAATCGTTGATGTGGAAAGTAGCAGCGACTCCGATATCGATTTTTAAGACGAGAGTAGCGGATGACTATCCACGCTGAACTAGGAGGTGTGAATGATACCCCACCCATTCTTCTTCCTTCTTCTGCCGATATGCCGATATACTGTAGCTGAAGGCCAGTGGGGATGCTTGACCCAATCGGACAGATATACGAAGTACAGTACCTCATTAAGTGATGGCACACCATATCACGCTGTATATTTTTACTTATCTGTATATTTTGCATTGAATATATCTGAATGCAGGACCAGGAACTTCAGTTACCCGTGGGAGGCCTTCATCATGGTGTTTCCTTTCATCGTCCGAGTTACAATGCCAGAGTCGGATTCAGTCTCACTCACATTGTCCATAAGCGCTTATACGCTTCTCTACTCTTATTGTTCATTCCACCTATTTCTTCAGTGCGGAGCAAAAGAGGACCAGGTGGCATTTACTCCACCATCACGACCACTACGACCTTCGCGCTGGAAGCTCCACGACCCCCGTGGCGGCCGCTACTCCTTGAGGGGCGCGGTGATCGAAAACCTCAACGCGGAAATTGCGACGCTAAAAGGGCACGTCACGTAGTTCGAACGCGACAAGGACCTTCTCATGGAGCTCATGGGGCGCTGCGAATCAGCGCAGAGCGCGGTTGCACGCCTCACGACTGATCATGACGAACGTCACGGTACCGCGCGCCTCGCACGTGACACGAGCCTTCTGTTCATCTGAAACATCGTCCTCAGAGTCCGAATATGACGCCTTCAAGTCACGGTGAGTCTTGTATCTGGAGAGAGCAGCGCGACCTCGAATACTCCGATTTTGGGATCCCTCACCCACACCCCCTCTTTTATAGTATCCCTCTCCTTTCACGTCGCCAGCGGGCCATAGCCTACAGCCCCGCGATCTTGTAGCCCTTATTCATACCCACACTAGAGCACTCTGAACAGCTCGGGTTGATGACTGGCGGCATCGATCTCGGCGTGTCTGCTCACTAATAGAGCAAGTGATACAAGTCTTCACGAAAGTGCGACTACCCCTTAAGTTGAGTTCCCTCAAATCATGCAGCAGCCCAAGGAGTAGAATTGATGGAGGTACAGAACCCCATGTAGCACTGTCTTAGGTGATGTATCTAACCAGGTAGTGGATGCTACAATGTTACCACACATACCTTTTCTGCACGAAACTGTAATCTCGATATTTCCTCGTTAACTAGGCTATGTCTTCAATAGGGGTGCCAGTGCACAGTTGCCCTGCTGCCGCGGTCCAATGCAAGCCAATTCTAACTTGCACCGCCAAACTGACACCGGTGTAAGTTGCAAGCTCATAACTTGGCAGTGTAAGTTACAACAAGCATGATTTCCAAGTCAAGTTCAAGTCACACCGATACTGTAACTCTACAGTACGTCGAAATTCGTGTCGCGCGACAGTGTGACAATGTGTGACAAAAAGCGAAATCCTTAGCTTACTCTTCTTCTTCCACTTTCTTCCACCTACTTCAAGGGAGAAAGGGGACCACGCCATGACTACGACCTTCGCCCTGGATTGTCCGATATGTTTGGACAAGCTCCACGACCCCGTGGCCACTCCTTGTGGTAAACCCGCGGGCACACTCTAATGTCTTGATCGTGACTTGACGTACCCCTGTGAATCAGGCCACCTCGGTTGTGAAGCTTGCATCAAAGCGCACGCTCGCAGCTCCAGTAATCCCTACAAAGTGACATGCCCGACATGCCGTGCCCCGTTCCCGGGCCCCATCGGTATAGCCACCTACTTCATTCACACACATCCCGTCCCTCCCGGCACCATGCTGTACAGTACATATCATCGCCTGAGTGCTAACAGATTATCTTGACCTCAGTGACGCCTGACATGTCCACCGTCTCAAAGAACCACCGCACCTTCGTTTCTCCACCCTTGCGACGCGTCTTTCTTGACGCGCGAGAGGATAACAGTCGCGCGGTGATCGAGAACCTCAAGACGGAGATCGTAGCGCTCAATCGCGACAAGGACCTTCTCACGGATCGCTGCGACTCAGCGCAGAGCGCCCTTACGCGCCTCCAGGTTGACGAACGCACTGCGCGACTTGAAAGTTGCAAGGTCAGAGCAGACGCGCTCGAGGACAAACAGAGCCTCAATCGCCTCAGAGCCGAGTATGACGCCTTCAAATCCCGTGCGAGGAACCAACATGGTTTAGCACTTTTCTTTTTTTCAATTTCAATTTTTGTTTCTGTGAAACTGTACTCTCGGAGCGTTGGGGTAGGTTGGGGTGCAGTGAGGCGTACGAGTGGTCAGGTTGCCCCCGATGATGATTCTCCCTGCTCCTCGAGCGATTAGTTCCAGTTCCGAAGCGGGGAGTTCTACCTGGACTGCCAAAGTCCGCTCAAATGGCCGCGGGTACCGAAGTTCCTGGCCGTGCATTCAGACATATTCAATGCACAAAATTACGGATAAGTAGATATATACAGCGTGATATGGTGTGCCTCTCGTATATCTGTTCCCCACTGGCCATCTATCGGCATATCGGCGGAAGAAGGGAGAAGAATGGGTAGTGTATCATTCACACCTCCGAGCTCCGCGTGGATGATCATTCACTATCCACGTGTAAAGAATCGGTATCGGAATCCCTGATACTTTCCACATCAACGAATTTGGCACTCTTCCGAGTCGGTATGGGTTTGATGGGATGGGAGGCCTTCAAGCTTGACGGTTCATTAGTTCATTGTCCGAGTCATGATACCACGGCCGCATTCAGTCTCATTCACATTGTCCACAAGTGCATAAGCTTCTCTACCCTTATTGTTCATTCCACCTATTTTCTTCAGTACGGAGCAAAAGAGGCCCACCACTACGACCTTCGCACTGGACTGTCCGATACAGCATGTTTGGACAAGCTCCACGACCCTGTGGCTACCCCTTGTGGTAAACCCGCGGGCACATTCGTGACCTGACGAACCCCTATGATCATGGACCAGGCCACCTCGGTTGTGAAGTTTGCATCAAAAAGCTCACGCTCGCGGCTCCAGTACCTACAATGCGACATGCCCCACATGTCGTGCTCCATTCCCCCGGGCCATCGGTCGGTGACCTACTACAGTACTCCACCCTTGCGACGAGTCGTTCTCAGAGATGCATGAAACACGATTCCAGTCGCGCGGCGGTGGATCGAGAACTTCAACGCGGAAATTGCGACGCTCAATTGATCAAAAGGGCACGTCACGTCGCTCGAACGCGCGCGACAAGGATCTTCTCATGGAGCGAGGCGACTGACTGACGAACGCGCCACACACGGTGACGCGGCCTTTAGAAGACGAGGTCATCCGACTCTGGAGGAAAACATGGTTTACAGTACAGTACAGTACAGTACAGTACAGTAACGCCTTTTCATTTTCATTCTGTAAAGCTATGCTAGAAATTATAAGGAAGTGTTCGACGCAGAATGTACGAGGCGAAGCGCACGAGTAGCCTGGCCAGGCTGCTGCCCTCAACGATGATTTTCCCAGTTCCTCCTCAAGTGACTCAAGCAGGGATGAGAGGACTGTCGGCAGGGCTTACAATATTGTCATACGAGTCATGATTGTCATGCGATGAAATAATTCGTAAACTATCACAAAAAGTTACTCCATACGAAGCCGCTTCTGTGACGAGCTCTCCTTCCCAATGTCCTTCCCGCAATACGATTTTGACCTGTTGGTCCGAGTCTGTGTTAGATGAGTACCACCGTTCCCTTCCAATCCTAGCTATGTCTTGTTTCATAGCAGGCTCAACCTCTGGCCACGCAAAGTCAAGTGACTCTCTGAACATCCCAATCACCCCTTTATGGTTTTCCAGAAAGAGTAAGGATCTCTTGGCCATCTCCTTCGTCACAGATAGAAAAGGCTCAGTAGGTTTTGGTGGGCCAAAGGCCGCGGAAGGAACTCGGACAGGAAAGCGACAACGGGCAGTGGGACCAACAAAAAAGGGTGACATTTCAGCTGCTAGTGTCAAATAGTGTTCGGAACTATGCCAGTATCTATCTCCAGAGTGATAAAGAGTGCGACTGCCTGTATTGATGGGTGAAGTGATAACAGGGCCGCATTCAGGGTCGCTTGGAGAAGCTGGTGTTCCAGAATTGGAATCAAAAACCATCATGATAAACTTGCTTGAACCAGGTTCTGATGTCGATGGGAGACGATTTGTATGGACACAGTGTTGAATTCACGAGTGGTTAAAATGTCAATGGGCGAAGGGGCCAGGGTCGGCTCAACCCGAGCTGGCTAAATGTGGTTATGTGGCTCGGTCCAGACCAGTGGCGACGCAGAACTCAACCGGGCAGCTACGAAGACATAGCTACGAAATACCTCATTACAGTAAGCTATGAAGCACCAGATCACGCCCAGGCCGTATATATTGTACTTGTCCGTAATTTCTACTGAATTCCCCGGTCATTCACACATGCCCGTGGTCTGTGCTCGTCTTCTACGAAGTCATATAGATCCACATTCAACTTAAATCGAGAGTAAAGACATCGATATAAAAGCAAAGTGCTGATCAGCTAGCAATCGAACAAAGGAGAAAATCGGAAAGGATTGTTGAGAGTTTATGTGCATATGTTTAATAGATAAGACACGTTTCAAAGGTTAGCACATAGATGGGATCACACCAAGCATAATTAGAGATATCACCGAACACATTGTCTGAAAAAAGAAACCGTTTCATGGACCTTTTCAACCGACCACGCCTTCCTCAGCGTCGCTATCCATCGTCCTTCTCGCCAGTCCCGTCAAACTGCGCCGCCTCTCATCGACGATGCCAGATTGCGGACGCCCACGGCCTCCACGCTGCAGTCCTGACGACGGCGGCGGCGAGGTCCGATCCGAGCCAATCGAGCTGCGGTTCAGGTTGGATACCATCGAGCTCACATTGCCTCCGCGGGGTGGACGTGAACCGCGCGGCTGGCGTATGCGACCCGTCTCCGACGAGGGACCGCGCGAGAGCGACGCTCGCTTTAAGTTCAGTGGCGCGTCTTCGCTTTGAGTTTGAGCCACGGCAGGCGAAGAGCTGCGGACGGAGCCGGCAAGTGGCGAAGATGAATTAGATGGCGAGCGCACGCGAGGGCTACCGGCGCGCCCAGCATTTGGGCGGGGCGAGCCACTGTTACGACGTTTAGGCTTGGGTATTTGCGGTGAGACCTTAGCAGGTGCCGCAGCGGGGGCAGGCGCAGGCGATTCGCGATCAGACTCTGGCGGTGGAGAAGAAAAGGCGGGCCTAGGAGGCAGTTCGTCATCTTCAGGGGGAGGAGATTTGAAGACGGGCCTCGATGGAGCATCCGGGTTTACCGCACGCGCCGCGGGCACCGGGACAGGAGCAACCAACTTCGGGGGCTCAGGCGCGGGTGTGGGCTTCACTGACGGAAGCGGAGGCGGAGGTGGGACTGGAAGAACTTGTGCGACTGGAGGCGTAGAAATAGGAGCAGGCTCCGACGCTTGAGGGGCTGGAGGCACGGGCGGAGCAGGTGGCTGAGCAGGTTGTGGAATATTTCCTTGTGCTATTTGGTTGGCAAGGTAGTCTCTTGCCTCGGTTCCGGCTGAGAGCCTACTTCTGCTCATACGCATGTCGATAGGAGCAGTCCGTTTGCGAAAGGGCACCTTGCGTTCTGTATCGACTTTCTTTTTGGCAATCGTTGGAGGGAGGACGTCTGCATAATGCGTGACGAGATCCACAAAGAACATCGCTGGGTGACGATCTTGGACTGATACGCTAGATTCAAATTTGGGGCGGAGAATGGCTAGCGCAAGCCTCAGTCTGACATAAATTGACGATATCAGAAAAACTCACCCCGACCAATGGACAAAGCAAGCTTGGTCACATAAACCTCATCAGTCTCCTCTACTTCGGTGTTATCAATAAGCCTACGATTAATAGTTAAGGCAGCACACAAGAAGGAGCGAAATACTGACTCCCTGAGATGAAGCACGATCGCGTCGAGAACATATAAATGAACCTTTGGAAGGCGAATCAACGCCGTCTTGAGAGCCTCCAAGTGTGCGTGTTCATCAACAGATTCCTTCTCTCCCTTAGCAGCGGAACCAACTGGCATTATTGTTAATAGACTAGTCTCCAACATAACTAAAAATCGCACGCACCATTAGGATATAAGCGACGCAAATCTTCCCAGCCTTCCCATAGAGCAATGGGAGGGTCCAATTCAAGCAACCACAGTTTCACCGCACTCGCTAATACGGGTGCATCATACTTGGTAACAATATCAGCCGGTATGGGTTGCTCAGGAGGAATAGCGTTAAGGCTTTCGCGAAGATGGTGGACCGCAGTTAGAGGAACTTCGTAGATCCAAGCCTTTCGTTTCTCTACGCCAGACGATGACAATAAGCCTTGGTATGGGGCAGATGACCGACTCACCAAGGTCATTTGGCAGCTTAAGATACGCTTGAGTCAAACCATCCAAAAGTGTAGTCAAGACAGGAGGAACCAAGAACTTGTTCTGAGCTTCGTCACGCCAGCCGCCTTCAGACCACCTCCTCAAGTCAATGCCAAAGAGTACGTCTGCTTCATCGTGCGCTACACTTTCATACACCTGCGGGTGCGGACGGAATGGCCCAGTTCGGTAGCGCTCGATGAGCGCAGAAAGGTCAGAGTCTGGCAAATACGCGGCAATGTGAGATGCGGAACGCTCAAGGGGTGCCTCAAGGGCGCGGGGAAGGTTAGAGAGCGTCCCGTGGAATTGCAGCAGTACAGTTTTAACAGCGCGCAGACGCTCGGTCTCCCAGCGTTGAAGTGACCTCAACGTATCTTCAATACGTTCCTCGAGGCCAAGGCGCTGCCTGTCGAGTTTATGCACACCAACACGATACTCGCGGTCTGCATCGTCAGCTTCAAGTCGCGCACGCACATGAGGTGGCTCGGTGCTTGCGCTAGAGTTCGCAGCGAGCGCCTTAGAGACAACGTTGAGGAACCCATTGGAACGTTTGATAAAGTTGCCTGCAACGGGAGCGAGCGTCGTGGGGGAAAGTGGAGGTTCGTCATTGCTCGGCGGTTTGCCAAGCTCGAACGCCTTTGGTCGAAACTGGTAGAAAGCATCGTCTACAGGCTCAAAGGCATTTCCGAGGTCCCCAATGCGTCGAAGGAGGCCTTCACGTTCGGTAAGTTCCCGTGCGGCTTGCTCGGCACGATCTAGCTCCCCTCCGAACCCTTGAACGTCCTTATTGAGCCAGTGGACAAACTCCTCCCCTGTGAAACAGTTATTATATTCTCCAAGGATAGGAATGCGTATGGGTCGTAGGTTCAACTCGGAGGATGCACGCGAGAGGAGCTCGGAGACGGCCGTGGGTAGAAGTGAGAGACCCGCCAGGAGGATAGGCTCGGGGGGTTCGGGGAGCGACGATGGTGAGGCCTTAATGGCTAGAGTCTCTAGGGAAGGCTGAGGTGACAACGAAGGGGGCGAGGCAGTGATAATGCTATCGGGTTGCTCTTCGACTGCCTTCCCCTTCCCTTTATCGACCTTGGGACCCTCCTTCTCTTCACCGAAGAGAAGCTGCGTCGTCCCATCGCTGGGCGTATCGTCGGCTAAATGAGCTGCCTTTCTTTGTATGTCCTTGAATCTCTGAGCGATACGTTCCGAAATAGTTGCGCTTCTGACAGGTTTGTCGCGAGGGACGGAACGGGGCGAAGTGGTATATTTGTCACTCAGCTCGCTATTCGGTGCGAACTTGGCGCTGCAATTCAATGTGAATACTGGCAAAGACTATACAAAGAGTACCAGTACTTACTCCTCTTCTGTCTCGTCTGCCTTGCGAACCTTTGAAAGATACGTATTCTTGAGTTTATGGACCTGCATCGGAGAATTTCAACAGGACGGCCGAGTGGTTCAACGTGAGACTTGCGTACCTCAGCTTGAGCTCGTTCGTAGTTCTTAATGTAACCATCAACGATAGTAGACCTACTGGCCAATAGCCTCTCCTACAGAAGCCTGTAAGTTGAAGGGCAAATAAACGTACGATAATCACCGTGACGCACGTGATAACTTTTAGCCCATTCCTCAAAGGGGTCCGCAACGAGGTCTTGGAGCTCGCGTGCGATTGACTTGTGGACATCGCCTTGTTGAGCGGTCTCGGCCTGTATTCCCCGAAAAGCCATGAGTAACGTTGCGCCGTCATCTGCGCTGAAGCCAGTGTCTGAGGCAAACGGTTTTAGCCAAAACCCAGCACGACAAAGTTGGAGAGCTCACCTGAGACAGTAGCGGTCACAGTGGTGGCGAGAGCGGCGCCAATGTTCTCTTCGGCCTGCGCTCGGGCCTGTAGAAGAAGCTGTAGGTTGACAAGGTACGGGTGTGATCGAGGTTCTAGTCCTCACCTTAATGAAAGCGACAATTTCAACGTTCTCTGCGGCGCCCTGAGGCAAGTCGGTTATGTTCGGTTATGTGAGTATTATAGTAACCACACGTGCGCAGGTACACCCACCTGCTCGAGTTTGTTGTACAGAACTTCAAGGCCATTTCTGTAGTCATGGGTCCAAAAGGAGTTGCTAAAAGAGAGTGGCAAGGACAAGACTGCCATGGTGTGTGTGATGGTGAGGTGAGAGGTGATACCCGCGCAACAGACTCAACGCCGAGGATCGGTTATGTAATACTATCACCCTTCGTCACCCACCACACTGCTACTATGCCCGAGGTCACCTTTGACAACCTCGTCGACGATGGAAACTACCTTGGCTCAGAACGTGCTCGCATAGAGAACAAAGTCATTCTCGATGAGCTCGAAAGGAAAAAGAAGGCCAGAGCCATGGCCGTCCCAACAGATGACAATCGCGTTAAGGCACGTTTGAGGGAGATTGGTGAACCAATCACCCTCTTTGGAGAGCGGGTACGTCGAATAACCACCCTCATTTGACGATGTATAGATGCTACTACAATAGGCTGCAGACAGGCGTGATCGTTTAATCTATGTGCTCTCCCAAATCAACGCCGCACGGGGAGAGGATATTATGGACGTAGAGGCAAAGTCGGAGTCTGAGAGTGAAGATGAGGTGTGTGCTTGTTTTATCCCGTGGTTTGAACATTTTTCGTCGTAATAACCTCATACCTAGGCTGAGGAATTTTTCTCTCCTGGTTCACTGGAACTCCTGGAAGCGCGCAGGCGCATAGCAGAGTTCTCTCTTCCCAGGTTGGACTTCCCTGCTACTGCCTAGGCTGCTATCAAGGTGCTTACCACATTTTCTTCCCGTTCGACCTCCTTATAGAGCCCAAAAGCGCGTCGCTCAGCAGAAATTAGATAGCAAACTTCCTTTAAGTAGGATCATTGACATTCGAAAGCGCGTCTTTGCTGATGTGAAGGTACGTCAATACCTTGCCAACTTTACACCTATTCATAGGATTGTTCCGAAGACATTTTCAAACCTTGGTTCACAAATTGGAGATGAACGTCCGGTCTCCCTTGTGCGATTCGCCCCGAATGGCGAAACCCTGGCTACAGGTAGCTGGTCTGGCTCCGTCAAATTATGGAACGTCCCAGCCTGTACACCCATCCGTACTCTTAGAGGTAAGTTTGACCATCTCTTCTAAGGGTCATTCCTCATTCTGCCTACTAGGACATAGTGATCGAGTTGGTGGTGTTGCGTGGCATCCGCAAGCCACTCTATCCCAGAGTGTAGATTCAGTTAACTTAGTTAGTGGAGCTGGAGATGCGTGTGTTAACGTGTGGTCACTTAACAGGTGTGTTCGTCTCGTGACCTCTTGTCATTTTATTTGTTCACCACTTTCACGTAGTGAAACACCAATCGCTGTCATGAAAGGTCACCAGGACCGAGTTTGCAGGGTGGCCTTCCACCCCTCTGGCAACTACGTTGCTAGTGCTAGCTTCGATACGACGTGGCGACTCTGGGACATTAATACGTCCAAGGAAATTTTGCTTCAAGAAGGTCACTCTCGAGAAGTGTATGCTGTTGAATTTCAGGATGACGGCGCTCTCGCAGCGTCTGCGTACGTTATCTTTTACTCTTCATAAACCCCCATTTATTCTCGTTCACAGTGGTCTTGATGCCATTGGCCGCGTGTGGGACTTGCGAACAGGTCGAACAGCGATGGTCCTTGACGGTCACGTCGAAGGCATACTTACCATGGCCTTCTCTCCTAATGGGTACGCACTACTCGCCGCTGTTCTGTCTTCGCGCCTCGTATTGACGCGTTATAGGTACCAAATCGCAACGGGCGCGTCAGATGACACCATCCGAATATGGGACATGCGTTCACTGAAGGCGGCCTATACTATCCCCGCCCACCTCAGCAATGTATCAGACGTGCGTTTCTTCCGTTCCGACGGGAGCATTCCCGCGCACATCGTGGAGCGCCAAGCCAGCGGTCCCACCCACATAAACGGCATCGTTGAGGAATCTGAAGAGTCGATCGGTGACGAGGGCAAGGATGATTCTGCACCACCTCCGCCAATGACGGTGGAACAAAAGCAGGAGGCACTCGCACAGGAATGGCGCTATCGCCCGGGATTGTATTTGGCTAGCGCGGGTTATGATGGTTTTGTCAAGATATGGAGTGCGGATGATTGGCAACTGCTGACGACCTTGCAAACCGATGGAAGCAAGGTCATGTCGGTTGATCTGTCCACAGACTCGAAGTTGCTGGTATCGGGCACGTACAATAGGAACTACCAGCTGTTCGCGTGTGAGAGCGGAATATAATTCAACTCTGATGACATGTGTCGCGATGGCAGATAGCATGTTAAAAGTTAAAAAAAATGAGGACGACAGATGCACCGAGCTATGGAATACAGGTCCTTGAGAGCGAATATATCATCCATGTTCATTCCGCGACCAAGGCGCCACCAAACTAAATTACACCGTCACGAACCTGCGGATTGCGATGCACGGTGTCAAATCAGAGTAATGGTCTCTGCCAGTAACAGGGCTTTGAGTTGACTTTACCTTTTGCATAAAACCGGATACCCGCCCAATATCAACAACTTGTGTTTCACTTTCCACAGCAACGAGCAAATCGTCGAGCATCTGAACCAACAAGACCAATAGTCAGTCAAGCACAACAAAATAAACATCTGTGAAAACTCAGGAACCTCTTCGACTTTGTCTATGGGTACGCTCGTGCACAGGGCGACGATTTTTTTGCACTGGAACTCACGTTCCGCACTTGCGCCGCGCAAACTCTCCAGTCTCTGTCGTACGAGCGCCTCCATGCGTACATGCCACATCTTCATCCGTCTCAACCGAATTAAGCTGGTCACCGAATCGCCCGTAGGCAAGATCGGCTCAGTGTTCACGTTGAACGACACGTCCACGAACATGGTCGAGTTCTGCCCGCGCCGGCGGAACGCAGGGCCCGCTTTCTCCAGCGCATCGCCCCCATCGAGCCCCGTGCGTCCCGTCCAGTCGAACTTCTCCTCATCCACGAGCGCGTGCTCCACGTTGCGTATGCGCTGTGTCACCTGGTCAAGCTCGCTGCAGCGCGCCTGCCACACCTGGATCTGTTTGCGCTGCTCAGAGAGCTCGCGCGTAGCCGCACGCAGGTGTGCTTGTGTGACGTCCAGGTTGTCCTGCTTTGTTTTGATTTCTGTGGCAAAGTCAGCGCTGAGGTTTTGGATCATAGCGGTCATGTCTATATGGTCACAGGATGAGTTCGTAGGATGGTGCTTGGGAGAATATTTTCACCTGCTACTACGTCTTGGCTTTTTTGCACCGGCGCTGAGGGGCCAGACCGCAAAGACGCGATGAGATCCTCGACACGAGGGCCACCACCGAGCTCCTGCTCATGAGCAAAATATTAGTTGGGCTCTGATATCAGCTACTCCCAGCCTACTTCATTCTCAACACCAAAGTCGCCTGGGCGTAACCCAAGTTTATTTGGGAGTATGCGGTTGGCGCCCACATCTAGGAAGGATCTTACGAGACCACGGTTGCCTACGCGGGCTGCAATATTCAGGGCAGTATCCCCGTGTTCGTCTTGTAGATCCACTACTGGGCGGAAGTCGCCGTCCTGATGCTGTGCGATCCAGAGAAAAATCTGGTCTAGGTAATAAAATGCGATTATGGCGCGATTGCGCACACCCGCGAGCGCAACGACATGGTGCAACACCGACTTGCGTGCCGTGTCGAGAGTCCGAATGGATGAGTGGAGTAAGGAAACTAGCTCTCCAAATGACTGCTGGTCAAAGTTGTTTGATAGCAAGCAAGCGCGAATCAGTGGGGTCTCGCCATTGAAATTCCCTCGGTGGACATCTGCGCCATTTGCAATTAGCGCCTCCACAACCTTGAGTCGGCCTAACGATGCAGAGATGTGCAATGCGGTATGGCCGAGCTCATCCAGAACACAATCAATATAAAGACCTAGGACACCGTTCTCATGTGGAATGTCGCGGATGAGATCCAGGACTGCGTTTGGGTCGTCACGTTGAAGAACAGCGGTGATAATGGCAGCGCGTCGATGGTCTTTCAATGGCGCAGTAGGATCCATATTCCGAGGTATATCAGGCTTCGATGCGAAGCGTGTCTTGGGTTCTTCTGCTTCGATCGTTCCGTTTGCGTACAAGCCATTCACAGTAGTAGCCAGCACGTCGTCAGAGTGAATGGCCCCATTGAGGGGTTGAGGAGTAGCGGTCTCGCCACGAGATCCAGGATGGGGGGGCTGCGGATGGGATATCGGTAGTTGGGAATGTGTATCATTGGAGATCAGCTGCACTTCTCCAGCAAGAAGTGGTTCAGTACGGGCACGTTTCAGAGGGGACAGGTTGTCGTCCGCATTCGATTGTGGGGCTGCGGCCGCAGAAGATGGTCTAGCGAGATCTGCTGCACCAATATTAGGCGAGGAAACGGTACATCATATCAATTGATATACGGAACCTTGCGCAGTCATAAGAGAATAGATTGTATCAGGAATCCCGGTGGAACCCGCCTCCATCTCGGATCTCGTCCGTTTAAGCGGCTGTATCAGGGGAGGTGTAGGGGACACGCCTGGAACAACGGGGGCTGGAGAGCCAGGGTAAACGCCCCCCGGTGGTGGGGGATAAATAAGCCCCTGGTGCTGGGATGTTGAGGGAGTAAAAAGACCTTGTGCACGCCCCTGGTTCAAGAGACGGAGTGCAGATCCTGGCATAATCGGTGCAGAGGGAAGAGAAGACGGTAAATAATTCCCTGCTGCACCTACAGCAGATATGAGATGTAAGTCTGGGGAAAGATGAGAGAAAGACTTACCACTACCTGCCTGCATTGCGGTTGGAAGAGCATTGAGTGAGCTTGAGTTTGGGATAAAATCAAATAGCGGGGAGAGGAGATTAGCGACGCCGTATTGAAGAGCGATATCCCGTCCTCTCTCGAGTGGTATCCTTTACGTAGGTAGAGCCCATGTGAGGTGCGGCTGCGCAAGCGATATTACACTGAAAGTTCGACGGACCATGTTCCTTGGTACTTTCCATAACCACCCTGCACAATTTCGTGCTTACCGGGGAGAATCTCCTTTTCAAGGATCTTAGTCCTCCTACCCTTGTCTACGCCAGCCACTTTCAATATTTGAGTGGCATTGACGTAGGAGTCGGCGCGACGGCGCATAACCGCGATACCTCGTACCATGCATTCGTAGACCTGAAGAACGCGTGATGCGACATGGTGAGAAAGGTGACATAGGCGCGCACCTGGACTGAGGAGTACACGGCATTGTAGATCTTGACTGGTTGAGGTTGTTGCACGACTGGCTGGGCCTGCATCTGCCAGAGGGAAGGTAAGCGAGCGAGGCTGTGATATCGTGTCGAGTGAACGCGACTGAGACGCGTGATTTGCGGAGTTTTAAGCGCGCCAGGCCCGTCCGTCACGGTCTCCTTCCGTCTCCATCCGTCTCCATCCGCTTTCCTCTTTCTCCAAACCGCCATGTACGGAGCATCGCAAGACTCGCAACCACTCTTGTTGAGTGAGGATATCGAGTCCACACCGGTGTATCCCATCATTCATATGATTAGGACGGTATGTCTGTCACACTCCTCGCGAAATCAACTCTATTGAAGCACAATGAACGGCAGGACGTCAATGTGAGAATACACATCTTTCATGTCATTTTCCTGACTACTAATCCCGCTTAGCATTTCATAGGTGCGTCAGGGTGCCACTAGAATGCGGACCTGGTTAAGAATCGAGTGCGGCATTAGATACCCCCTTAACTTACGAAGCCGTTCGTTGTCCTTTCTGTATCCACCGCGCCCTGTGCACCTAACGCTAGCTTTAGCTAACGGGACCTGACCTAACCTATACACTGGTTCGCCCTTTGGCTGAGAAATATTGCAATTTTCAGGACAAGGGCAACAAGTCCATCGTGTTTTGTCTTCTTCTGAACCGCGTCCACTTCATCCGTGACGACAACATCACGACATCGGCTCTTTCCTGCACCAGGGCACATCTCTGCGAGATCTTAGCCACGAAGTGTCTGCGCGAGTATGGTGATAACCTCCTTGACTTGGCTGCGGCCGCGGTTACAAGCTGGCCAGTTTACTCCGGCGCTGATCCAGTCGTACTGAATCTTGCCCGGGAGGAGAATGAAGACTTGGACGATAGAGTTGGCAACGCCATTGAAATGGCAATCATTAGTAAGGCCAAGCGATTCATCAAAAGCTCACCGTGTCAGAAGGTCATCAACGCTATCTGGAGGTGAACCTCGGCTCTTTACTAACCCAGGCTCTCGATGAACATGAACATTCTTTTCCTAGCGGAAAATGTGTCTATCAAGCCGATAGTAGCCATTCGATCCTATCCGATGTATGTCGTCCATTATTACAACCGTTCTCATATTTGTACCTCTCCGTTTTCTCCATAGACGTATAAACGAACGCCAATCCACTTCTATAATCCGCATTCCGCACCACTGCTTGATCATTACCGGTTTGTGTTTGCGTCCCCAAGTGTGCACTTGGAGCCGCTGACTGTGATAATAGTCTCAAAGTACCTGCAATCCGCTCCGTTCTCGAGTATCTCAAGTATGTAGTTCGCCCGTTTGCTTCTTTATTAGTTCATGACGCCGGGACTTGTAGCTTTTTAATACTATTTCTACTCTTCGTCGTTGCTGTTGAACTGAACGAGATGGACCACATAAATGCTTGGGAGGTTGCGTTTATGGTGAATGCTCTTGGGTTCTCTCTCGAGAAGGTAGCTGCCATGCAGGAACACGGAATCAGAGGTGATGTTTACCAGGGACTGGCTGCGCATCACCTAATGAAAGTTTCACCAGTCTTCTTCACAGGTACTTGGGTACGTGGAATTTTAAAAATTGTCGTGAGCGGAAGTCCTGATGTCTGCCTAGAACGGGTTTGACATGGCATTCAGTATGTCGTTTGTGATCACCAGATTGAAGCTTCATTCTGATATCCTACCAAGTACCCATATTTTGCACATACGCAATTCTCCGTATATACGGTGTAAACCATCCAAGTTTGTTCCGTTTCTTATCAAAACATCACATAGTATATGATGACCATTTTTGGTCAGACGGTGCTTGGGCCAAAGCTGTCGGTGTCGACAGCCTCGCACTCATTGCGTGCCTCCTGTTTCCTCGGTAAGTCTCGTGTTCATGCGGATGTCCAGAAGCCTGTTGAACAAACGAGTTGTCTTTCAGGTTAGCCTTCGTGACATTAAAGAACAATTTAATGGTGTTATCATTGCGGGCCATGATCTCACAATTCGTATTCTTAATGCTTATCGCCGCTTTCTGCTTTGGCGGCTTCCTGTACGCACTCTGGACGTAAGCTAAACGCCTTTCCCCCACGCTCCGCCGTGCCAAACCTGATTACGTTCCAGATTAAGCAAAGCAAAGGCTGGGTGCGATACTGTCTTCAGTACTACGTCAACCCACTAAGCAGCTATTGACAGGTATTCTGTGAGGTAATCCGGGTCATCTTGTGGAGTTTCTTCCGTCTATCTATTCACCCCCGATCTTAGTCAGATCTCGTGGTGGATGATCGACATATGGTTCGGCCTTGATGCGGCAGGTTTCGAGAAAGCCCGTGAGTAGACAGTCGACACATGTACTTTTTCTAAACCCCCTGGCAGCCCATTTTGACAAGTTTTTTGGTCCGGTTCTGATGGTGACGTATGCCTGCCTGAGCAATACGTTACTCCTCACAGGTATGTCATCCTATTGCAATAACTACTCGAGCCAACGTACTGATTATTTTCGCAGTCTTAGTCTCAGTGCGGTCTACCGTAAACCCTCGTGAATTGAACCTGATGACACCATGGCAGATCCTTTCTCACACATTCTCCACGATATCTGAGGATGCCGCTGCTGAGGTTGAGCTTTCATGCCTTATAATGCGTCGATGTACCAAATTACTTTGCAGGCTATGTTTAGACGCGCTGTGTCGACAATCGAAGGGTCCGTTTGGCGCTCATGTTCTGCTATGTGACTTAAAACTCAATATTTGATAGTGTCAAGGCGGACTCTCTGTTCTCTTATCAGCCTCCTGTCAATCTCTTCGCGCTCTGTATCCTCCTTCCTGCGAGCTACGTACTAACCCCGCGCTGGTTTCATAAGGTTTGGTCTTCTATATATGTGCGCTGAAAGTTTAATGAACACGCACATGTCAGGTCAACGTGTTTATGATCAGGTCCTTGTCCTCGCCAAGTGACAGGAGCAGGCTTCTAGACTGATGAGGCGCCACAGATTAACAAACTTTCCAATGTTGCTTACGATCGCGTTGTACGAGCGCCAAGCCAAGAAGATAGGGACGGTGGGTGTCGGAGAGACGCTCATGGCAACGGCAGAACAATTTGTGGAAAACTTGCCGAGAAACATTAAGCGATGGAGTATGTCGCTTGTCTGTCCATTGTGTAGAGGGTGCTAAACAGGATACGCCACAGCTCTCCTGGAAAACTTTATTCAACTATCGGACATTGATGTAGTGCGTGCACTTCCTTATTCACCAGAACCGCAAACGGAAGGTTTCTGTCCTCAGATATTCGAACTCGAGGAGCAACTCGACAGCGCATTGGATACACAAGACCAGGGTGTACCTCCTCCGTTAAGGCACTCACGAAGCGGTCCCCTCAGACGCCCGCGGGAATCTGTCGGAAGTAACACATATTCGCGAGTGCCATCGCAATCGTCGAGAAAGCCAGATAGCTCGCCGGGGCCACAAATACGGCATCGTGTCGCGACATCGCTGAATCGACCATTGGATACGACAGCTCAGGCGAGCCCACTAGCGCAGCTATATCATCCAGTCATCGTGGACGAGGTGATACCAGAGGATTCGCAGCCGCCCACTGGGACGCGGGATGCGGTGAGCTACGGCCCCGTGAGTCGGCGGCGGCTCTCATCCGCGACAACTCTACAAAGGATTATTCAACCGAGCCGAGAGGGTGATATAATAATGCAGAGCCCGGATCAACGGTCGGATCTGTTATTTGAACCGGAAACGGCGGGAGAGACGGAAGAGAAGGAGGCGACGTTGGGAAACCTGGAGTGGGAAAGACGGCTGGATTCGATTGACAGGCGACAGAAGCGGATTGAGGAGCTCCTGACTGAGGTTGTGAGCGGGCTGAGGGAGGGAGGACGTGACAGGGTGACAGGGTGACAGTAACGGAGTTGTGTCGTTCGTTTGTTTTTTAATGGCAGTCTTGGCTTGGCAGGCCTCGCGCGAGGGCAACCGACCGAAACGACCGACCGAACGACCGGACGACCGAGATTCCGCGTCGCCTCGAGAGCAACGAGAGCCGACTACCATCACTTCCTCTCCTCCACACCCCATTCCCCCCATATTTCTAATTCGCTCTGGAACCCTCATAGCGCATCTCCTTCATGGTCATGGGCTATTCCCAAGATCATCCCGCCATCCCCTCTTCCCGAGACCACTCTTCCAACGGGTTATCCATCCCCGTCTCTCCCAAGTCTCACGGCTCCCCTCTTCAATCCCCTCGCCGACTCTCCCCTACTGCCGATGAACCATCCTCTCTTCCCTCTTCCTCCATCCTGAGTGGGCCAGACCGGCCTCACCTACCAACACGCGCATCCACGCTTGGATCAGCCAGCGAACTCAATCATAACTCTTATTCCGCTTCCTCCCTGCCAAAACACTCTCTTAGCGAAGACCTAAACCACTCTACCCCATCCTCGACCTTACTTTCTGCTAGTCGTCCGAATACCCCGGGCAGCACCTCCCACGACCGCAACCAGCCCTCCTCCACATCGGAACACCTAAGTATATCTTCCAGGCGACTGAGCGCAGCCTCGGGGTCCTCTCATTCGACTTCTTCGAGTCCGGTAGAGAACCGTCCACCTCCATCCGTCACCTCCGCTAGTAGTGCTACCCTAGTCTCGTGAGTTTTTTCCTCCCTCCCGTATACTGATTTTCTCCCTGCTCCCCCCCCCTCTCCACCTCTGTGCTCTCGCAGTTCGTCTAACATGGCGACCATCATTTTCATAGGACATGTTCTGCCTGCGCACTGCCCATGCACGGCGCGTTCGTCCGGGCCCTTAGTACGGTCTATCACCTCCAGTGCTTCAAGTGTATCGTAAGTACCCTCGTTCCTGGGTTGAGTTCTTGCACCCAACTTTAATAGGATTGCGGGGATGTCGTCGCTTCCAAATTCTTCCCCATCGATGGTCCTGATGGCAAGCAACAACCGCTGTGCGAAAGAGACTACTTCCGGCGACTCAATCTTATTTGTGCAAAGTGTGGCATGGCATTAAGAGGGAGTTACATTACGGCGTGTAGTGCGTTACATGCACGCATGATTATGTCCCGGATTCACCTCATGCCTTTGCAGACAGAAAGTTCCATGTCGAGCATTTCACGTGCTCCATATGTCCGACGCTTTTCGGGCCGCAAGACTCATATTATGAGCACGACAATGACGTATACTGCCATTATCACTATTCGACGCGCTTTGCGACAAAATGTGCCGGCTGCAATACTGCCATTTTAAAGCAATTCGTGGAGATCAATAGGAACATGCGCGACGAATGCTGGCACCCAGAATGCTACATGATCAACAAGGTTCGTGGTAACCGGAGCTGACGTGCACATTTTCGTCGCTGATGATCAGGTTTTTTCCATCGGAAGTTCTGGAACGTCAAAGTTGTTTCCCGGCGACCGACGAGTCTAATTGAGGTACCACCTGACACAAGCGAATCTGCTTACGCAGGGGAAGAGCGGAGGGAGACACATGCGTCGTTGAAGGAAAAGCAATTAAGGATGGAACAACAAGTTTATCGTATTTGGACGTAAGCGGAGTTTTTTTGGTTCCTATTTGAGAAAACTGAACACCGCCGACGCTATGATAGGGTGCTTTCTGCATTCGAGGAGTCGAGTGCAGCATGCATATCGGACATGCTACGATACGTGAGCAGTGGCCAATACTTGGAAGCTATACAAATGGCGGAGAAGTTCATCCTTCACGTGGAAGTCCTTTTTGCGACAATCGATGACCTCGAATGGCATTTTGGTCATCTGAGCATCAAAGGTACGTTGCCCTCGCCCCTCCATGACTACCACGTTTCCCACGATCGCCCCAAGGCATGTCACATGTCCGAGAAGCCCGCATGCTCTGCCGCAAGACAGTCGATTTGTTCACCCTCCTCTCACACACTCAGGAGACAGGTACACGCCGCATGGGCATGACACAAGAACTTCTTGCTTTGGTCACCGGTCTCGCACACTACCTTAAAATCCTCATCCGCATAGCACTCACAGGCGCCCTCAAGCTTGAGCGCGAGCACGGCGTACGCGAAGCGATGCAGTCCTTCCTTGACAAGCTCCATTTACTCGCCGTCCAAGGTGGAAACCCATCAGCGCGCCGGATGATAAAAGGGGCCAAGGGTGAGGTCATACCCACCCAGCGCTCCGGGTCAGGCAATGCAGGCACCAATGGGGTGACGTACGGCTTCCGTAGCCTCGCTCCCGAAAATGCTGGGGAATCCCCCTTCCTTGGCGCTCCGCGTGACCCTGCGCTCAGTACCATACCAGTCGTGAACCCTCCGAGCGACTTGTGCGTCAAGTGCAACCTCACTGTCGAGGAGGACTGCGTTCGGCTTGGCACATACCAACGTTGGCATTCACATTGCGTACAGTGTAAGTCATGTAGGAAGGATGCCGCTCCACCAGCGGCTGCGGCTGCGGAGGACAAGGCCAAGGAGAAAGAGAAAGCTGAGGATGGAAGCTCGGCGCCAAGGACCACAACGGCGCGGCGGCCTCCAGCTAACGCGGATTTCTTCGCTTACGAGCTAGACAGCATTGTGGACACACAGTCATTTGGTCCTGTGCCAACGGTTATCCTTTGTACGGACCACGCGCACCAAGGCTGCCGTGCTGGGTTTCAGGCAGTGTCACGCCTCGAGCAGTATGCGTTTTTGTTGAACGTTGCCCTCCGGAGGCTGTACCTTCTCCTGAAGAAGCGGAAGGTAATCCCGCTGACGCCTAGTATGTGTTTCCTTCCCTCCACCACGACGCGTGACACTGACTCCCCCTATCCCGCATCCGTAGTCGCTGGGATACCATCCCCCGACGAAGCTGAACATGATCCATATCGTAATTCTCAAGACATTATGCGTATGAAAAGTGTTCACCTCGATAGGAAGCTCTCCGCGACGGCACACATACCGAAACGATCGACAATCATCGAGAGCCCAAGCGGCAAGGTTGCACAACCGACTGATGTGTTTACGTCACCAGGACAGGGCAGCGGGCGCACGCATCCACAGACGACGCAGGTCGATCCCGGCCTCGCATCTCAAGGGCAGCGTCCTACTATCCAGCAGAGTGTGCCAGGTACCAGCACTGGCCCTGTGCGCCCTCCGAGGCCACCCCAAGGACTGTGGCAGCAGCAACAGTCCCCACCATCACAGCAGCAAGCTCCACAGGCACGGCCACCACGGCCGACCCTAAACCCACCCTCCCTTACTCCATCCCCTGCTGCCGAATCGCGACCCGACTACTTTCGCAAAAACACAGAGGTCAAGATTGTCGACGAGCCAACACCGTCTACGCCGCCCGCCACCGTACCGCCCGAAGGTGATCCACTGGGTAGTGTACCGACGCTGGAGGGTCTTACACTTGCGGACATACCGCAACTCGCAGAGGCTGCACAAGCAATGGAGCAGCGTCGGTCTCTGCCCCGCCAGAGCATGGCGCCCTACGTCGCAGAGTTAACACCGCTGGAGCTCGCTATCGTGCGACACGCGGCCGTAGTGGTATTGTACCGCTCGCCCTTGCGTGATCAGATGGATTTAGACGAGATCTTGGAAATGGTCGAGGTGAAAAAGCAGGGCTTCTGGGGTAAGCTATTCAAAGGAAATGATAAAAAGAACATCAAGAAGAAAGGTGCGTCACGCTCTGTCCCTCAGGGGGGATTCGCCGGGCTAATGATGGTTTGAATGGTTTGAAGGCCTCTTTGGGGTACCGTTGGAGCTGCTTGTCGAGCGCGAGGGTGCAGACTCGTTATATGGCGCATCAAGGGCCACACTCGGAGTGCCGAGCTTCATTGACGACGTGATTTCAGCGATGCGACAAATGGGTGCGAGCTTGATGTTGCATATTATATACTGATTCACCCTGCTAACGGACATCCATTGCGTCGTAGATATGTCGGTTGAAGGTATTTTTAGGAAGACAGGAAATATCCGGCGGCGGAAAGAACTCATCGTCGCCCTCGACCGCGACTCGTCTTCTGTGGATTGGAGTACCGAACACCCAGTGCAGATTGCCGCTTTGCTAAAGCAATTCTTCCGTGACCTTCCTGATCCCCTCATGACATTCAAGCTACACCGCCTTTTCCTTGCTTCAGCCAGTGCGTATTAAGAACTCCCTTGCCTGACTACCTGTCAAATGACCTGTGTTCGACTGTAGGTATGAAAAATGATGATGACCGCAAGCGGTTGCTCCATATGCTGACGCTCATAATGCCCAAGAGTCACCGAGACACGCTGGAGGTCCTTCTCGTTTTCCTGAAATGGGTTGCGTCATTTGCGCACAGCCTGGACGATACTGGAAGCAAGATGGACCTTCCGAACCTCGCGACCGTCATAGGTCCGAGTATTCTGTTCTCGCCCGGTCGTGACCCTGCGTTTGAATCAAGCTTTGGCGTCATCAGGGTGGTGACGGAGCTGCTGGAGAACCAGGACGAAATCTTCGTCATTCCTGAGGACTTTCTACCGCTCGTACATGATCAGGAATATTTTGCTCATAGCATGGAGCTCCCCAGTAAGGACTTGATGAAGAAGTGTGAGACGTACATGCGTCAGAAGTCTAGTGGTCGCTCCACTGGGCCCCTGATGTCACCTGTCTCTACCTCCTCGCCCTTCAATTCTAACAATGCCAACCTGGCCCATCTGAACAGGCCAGGAGATCTGCTGGACTCACGGTAGGTTTTATTACCTCATTTGAACACCATGACTAGATCAACTCACCATCAACCCATCATTACAGAAATGGACCGTCATCAGGGCGAAGCGATAGGCCGAACATGATCTCGTTACCCGCTGCCCAATCTGAAATTAATATTCGGAACGGGTTCCAATCGCGACAACAGTCTCCACAACCTAACCTACCCCATACGCCCGCCTCCTTTCCCCCACCAGGAGCATCTTCGACATCCTTCTCCCAAGGCGGCATGATGATTCAAACGCCACAACCGAGACTGCCCCCGCCCCCGCCCACCATGCCGCCCTCCTCAAACAGCGACCACCACCAACCACCCGATCGTGACGCAGCAGAATGGATGACGGGCTCACAACGTCCACCGCAGCTCCCCACGCTCCCGCCGTCGTCCCGACCAACCTCGGCGAGCTTTATCAGAGCCAGCGGCGGGGATCTAACGCCGTCTACACCTAATTACACCCCCACGCCAAATGGGCATGGGCCTGTGACGCCGGTTCAACTACGACAACGCAGCTGAGTTGAGCTAAGCTTTCTTATAAGGCTTATGCCGCCAAACTTTTGTGCGCAGCAAACGAATCGCACGTTGCTCAAGTTGGCTGGGCTGGCTGTTTCTGTGCCGCGTGCATGGAAGGAGGGGGGCTATCTCCCTGGGTCTCAGGTCATCGTCACGTCACATTGCGTCTATCTTTTTTTTTTTTTCTTTTTTTTCCCCTTCTTTGTGTCATCATATCTGTAAACCACGTCTTCCCTTCTTGTCCTAACATCTGGCCCCCAACCCACCACTCCTTGTTTACTGCACACTTACGAAGATGGACAAAAGAACTTTTTTTTCACCCCCTTTTTACCTGTCTTCCTCTTTTTTTCCTCGGCAATTATTCATGATACCCTCGCCATCCCTGATGTATCCCATGCGCCCTTTTCGGCTCCCGTGTAGCCGCGTGAAATAACAAAGTGATTCCCGTGGCGCGTAGTGTGCGACTGCGGCGATAACAACATGTGATAGTATTCCCAGATAGGCGAGGAGATCGTTGACAACCAGTCATGTGCGCCGGGTTTGGACTAGGAAGGCGGTGCGAAACATTACCGTTGCGCGCCGCCGGTGCGATTTCACCTCAATGTCTCTCAGCCAATCCAGACACTCGGTGTAGCTACAGTCAAGGTGGGGGGAAAGGCGGTGCCCGAGGATATATGTTGCGTCGGACCGCGCGCCAATCCGCCAATCTCACGGTCAGCGAACGGCATGAGAACTACGCATAATGCATAATTTTTTTGGTGCAGTACGTGATAGTATAAGGGGAGTACAAATGCGTGCAATTACTTGAGGGGAATGCTGAAAAAAAGTGAGCCACCAAGAGCTGAAACGGACATGGAAACACGTACAACCGAGAGGCTGTGCAGGCGCAGGCACAAAATGACAGAAAATGATGAATGGCACAGGTCATGAATTCGACAAATAACTTACAGTGCGTTGCACCAATCTGTTTCAGTATGGTCAGCTGAGAAGAGCCCAATGAAAAAAGGTATACGAACACCAGGGCGACCGTGCTTGACAGGTTTGTATGAGACAGAGAATTCCCCAAGGTAGTGGCCGACCATCTCTGGCTTAATTTCGACAGAATTGAAGACCTAGAGAGCGCAACCATTCAGCATCGACGTCTTACTCTTAGACCCACCGATGGGCACACCTTGCCGTTGTAAATGCCAACCACAGAACCAATCATCTCGGGAACGATAATCATATCACGCAGATGCGTCCTGACCACGGCAGGCTTCTCATTCGGGGGTGCCTCTTTCTTCGCCTTGCGTAGCTTTTTGATGAGACCCATGGGGCGGCGCTTTAGGCCACGTTGGAACCGACGGCGTGCGCGGGCATGGACCATCTTAAGCAGACAAAGAATTACATCCTTGCCAGGCAACCAACAATTAAACATGAATCCGTACCTCAACGAACTACAGAGGAGAGGCGATCAGGGAACAAAATAGCTACAGGTGATTGTCAACACACCTCCTCATTGCTCAGATCGAGGAGCTTGTCCAGCTCGATTCCGCGATATGAGAATGTGCGGAACGTGCGCTTCTTCTTGAGATCAGCAGCAACTTGCGGATCGGTGATAGTTGAATCGGCCTAGAGTTTATACGTTACAAACGTAGTGCGCTACAATGACAGTACACACCATGGTGATAAGTTGGGGCTTGCTGAGTCGACTTTGACTGGATGACCGTAGACCAAGTTGAGTTCAATCGGAGTCTTAATTAGCACCAGGTGGCGCAAAGTTTAAATTATTACATGTACAGTAGACGAGCCACCGTAATTCTGCGCGACGGCTGATATCACTTCGCAACACGGATAGAATCCACAGGTCCTCCCATCGCGGATTAAACGTGAGCTATCCCGAGTATGCATATAGCTCCTCTCTGATCGGGCACGGCTGTCAGTGATTTGTGGCTACCCACAGAACCGAAACAACCAAAAAGTGTCTACTTTCGACTCTCTGTGTTCTCCTCTCGGGACTCTGACCTAGATTAACAGATGCGCTACATCGCTGCCTACCTCCTTTTGAAAATCGCTGGAAAAGAGTCGCCAACAGCTGCTGACGTTACAAAGGTCATTCAATCTGTTGGTATTGAAGTTGACGAGGCCCGACTCGACTCCCTCATTTCCGAGCTTGATGGGAAAGACGTTAATGCCGTGCGTTTTTTTAACCCTCTACCCTCGTGACAGCGTCAACGTACCATTCTATAGCTCATAGCCGAGGGCAGCAGCAAGTTGGCCTCTGTACGTGCTTTCGGGTAATCATGGATCTACTTAGCTGACATGGTCAATCGTGAGTACAGGTGCCGTCTGGTGGTGGTGGTGCCGCTGCAGCACCTGCTACTGGTGGAGGTGCTCCTGCAGCTGCTGAGGCTAAGGAGGAAAAGAAGGAGGAAGAGAAGGTCTGCGCTTTCATGTTTTCTACCTTGCCACTCTGTCTGACCTTCACTTCCCCCCTGTACAGGAAGAGTCCGATGACGATATGGGCTTCGGTTTGTTCGATTAGAATAAAGCATTGTCGATGTAATGTCTTCATTTCCCCCGCCTCATGTTCTACGACATTTGTCGGTCAGCGTTTGAGCGAGTTGTGGGAAGAATGGTTTTCACAAGTTGCTAGCGCTGAGAACCTCTACGGCATTTAAGGCATTTTTCCCATACCATTTCCCGTTTGCGCTTAGTTTGTGCGTAAGTGAGTGGCACGTTGTGTCGATTCGATGACAGCGCACCAATTTGTGTTTGTGGTCCACTTACCTTATCGGCAGCACGGTCGTCAGCGTGGGTCTGAGAGTCACCACGCGTATGATGACGTGATTCTACGGCCCTTAAAACACCAAATACAGAGCATCGAACTTGTTCTTGTGACCATATTTTCAATTGACTTGTCAGTCATGCTTTCTCACCGTGGCCTCACCAGAGAGATGCACCGTGCCTATGCCTCGTTGAGACTTGCTGTTGAACGAGCTGCTTCAATTTCTGATCGTATCGCAAACGGTTGTTAACGTTGTCAGCAAGCCACAGCTATGACTACAGCTGGGAATCATCACTTAGCGGTGCAGTACTGTACTGCATACAGTTTGATTGGTCCACCAAGTTAGCTTATCCAAGAGAGCGGGGAAAAGGAGTCAGCCACAAATGCCACAGGAGATCGGCGGGATACTGTAATAATTTCCGACGAAACGAAAACTAAAACACCAGGAACGCGCCCGCTTGCAGGGGGGGCGCCCGGAAGAAAATGTGTTCGGAGTTCGGTTTGTGGTAGACTAGGTGCCTTGGGGGTCGCGACGATCGGTACGTCCGAGCGGTGGTTTGCATCGAGGTATTTGGTAAATCACATCTCCTCGAGGCGATGACAAACGATGTAGATCGAGGTGAAACAATCGCTAGGTTGCGGTACGAGTGTCATGATATAATTAGCGGCCGTGCTCGATCATCCACATCCGGGGTTGATGGCGTGATCGAACTAAAGATCAAACTCGCAAAAGGACTCGGATGTTTGATCAAAAGTGACAACAGGACATCAAACGGACACTGACCGGCGGCTGATGGCGAGCCGCGGAGGGTTCATTTACGGGAGCCGGCGGTAAAGGAAAAGAAGCGGGTGTTGAGGTATTGAAGCGTCTTGATCGTTGGGGGATACAGTATATGACCCACTCTTCGTTTTGGCCGCGCTCGAGATTAGGACGGATGGTTGCCGCATGGATGGGTAGCCGCGGAATGCAGAATGCTTCCGAATCTCGCAAAGCCGGCGGCGAAGCGGGGAAGCTTCCGGATAAGGAATAGATCAGTCACCTAGCGTCGGCGGCGGAAGGAGATGTGAAAAAGGCAACATATTTATTTAAGGAGATGTAAGTAGGGGATGATAAGTACTTTAGGTGACGATTAGATCTCGGGAAGACGATACGATCTGTTCGACCGGTGCGGAGGTCACCCCGCCTAGTTTGCCGGTTGGAACCACTTATAGTCCCTGTTCGTGACGACCGAGCGTTGTCCCTTCCCCCTTGACTCCCTTCATGGATCGCTTTCCCTTGGATCGTTTCCCAGCTGACAGACAGCCATCAATGCCCCCTCCTTCCCAGTCCTCCTTTAGGTCTTCAGACGAACAAGACCCCTTCAAGATATCTTTCCTCAAGGGTCCTAAGCGCAAACGTCTTGCAAAGGTCCGTATACGGTTATTAGCGTCCTTTGTTGACACCCTTAATCGACATCTTGTACGCATTCAACAGGCCTGCGATGCTTGCCATAAGAGCAAACGGAGATGCGACGGCACAGGTCAGTTCTTCGTCTTTTTTGCTCCTCCATGCTCCAGTCCTGACACTATTTCAAGCGCCTTGTAGTAATTGGTAGGTTTCTTGGCTCCACGTTCCCTCTTCGGACCTCCATTTCCTGCTATTCTAATGATCCGCCGCGTTCGCTAGTTATTTTGCCGCCAAAGATTGCACCTACACAGACTCTTCCGGCCGGCCTGTCCCCGCACCACTAGCGTCAAAATCCGACAAGCCCGCGCGGCCTGCGCCCACTCACTCCCGGCGCCGTCTACAAAAGGATTCTTACCTGGAATCGTCGCTCTCTGCTTCCACGAACGGTCGGTCATCTACACGAGTAGAACCTTTGACGTCACCACAAGCCCCTTCAGACGCCCGAGATGACGGCCCTGACTCTTCGAAACGACCACGAGTGGGATCCATCTCCTCATTCCCAACCTCAGACTCTCAGACACATACTCCCCTCGCGTCGCGCTCCACGCCTGCAGCCGCTCGCTTTGAGGTCCCCGTCGTTCGTGTGCTTGTGAACCGTACGTGTTTCGTCCCTCCTTTTTCCCTCGAGTTCACTCACCTCTGGACCTAGTATTCTTTGCGCATTGTCATCCTCACCGTCTTTTCATCCACCAACCCACCTTCATGGCCGACGTCAGCCTGGGACGCATTCCTTCATATTTATTATACGCATTATGTGCCCTTGCGGCCTCTTTCTCTAAACACCCTGCTGTACGGACAGATCCCCATCGCTCTGCCGGTTTGGCATACGCAAAAACAACCGAAGAACTCATGTTCGATTCGCATGGTCGGCTACGAGTGGACCGGAATCTTATGACTGTCCAGGCGCTTTGTCTGCTTGAATCTCATCAATCTCTCTTATCGTGCCCTTGGCCTTCCCCTAGTACTCATCACCGTGAGTGCCTGAACTCCCTGCGGTCTCGGTCGTGATGACGTCGCCACTTACTCGTGTTGCCTCGTAGAACTTGCCCTGACAATCTTGAAGGAGGACCTCCATATCCAGGATGAACATCACGGTAGTCTAGCTTCGGCTCCCACGACGAGTTTTGAGCTTGACGCAATTGGCCGCGAGTGCGCCCGGCGCGCGTTCTGGTACATCAGATTGATGCATCTCACCGCCTTCACATTCTTTCAAGTACCGGCGCCCCCTATTTCCATGGACTTGAACTTGCGTCTCCCTGTAGATGAGGCAAGCTTTGAATTTGGCGCGCACAGTAGTCAATCGGGTTTGTCTAATCTCCATGTTTTTGTTCTCTGGTTGTGATTAATTATTTGGGCGCCTACCGGTAGAGTATTTGCACCTGCCTGCGCCACGTACGCAATATGTGTCCGAATATGGCCATCTTCTCCGTATCGCCTCAGTATATGGCCGCCTCGAAGGAGCCCTAAACGCCGCAGGCAGTATGTCTATTTTTGTCATGTATGCCTTATTCTCATCCTCGTCTCTGTATTACCACAGCTCGGCCTACCGCGCATGATGCGACAAATGTAGTCATAGAAGAGGCCGAACGAGAGCTTTCGGTGCGCCTTCCGTATTGGAGGTTGAATTGCAGAAAAATTGATCATTCCGTTGATTTTTTATTTATTGTTATCCCTGTTCCCCTTGACGTGCTGGCAGGCGTGGGTGTCGTCCCTCGCCGATCAGGTCTCGTTCAGCGAAGAGAGTACAGCACATCACCTAGCGATGTTCGAGACAAGTTCGAATGCTGGCGCGTGGTGTTATTTCATGATGCACACGCTGTATGCGTGGTGCGTCCTCACCCTCTCAGAGGTACGCCCAGGGCACGCTCCTTTTGTGTACGTCTCTGACTCACACGGCTCCGAAGACAAAGGCACGTGAATCGAGTGCTGTCGTGAACAGTTGTCGCGAATGGGCTCGTGACCGCCTCATGGAGATCGGAACGAATCTTGGGAATAGAGCAAAGAATAATGTCTTGCGTATGTACCCCTGATTTCACATGATATTGCGATGCTAATCCAAATCAGTAGTGGCGATCATCTTAGTGAGCTCGTCCGCAGTTCATCTCAGCTTTTGAAATTAACGATCATGTTCAATTTAGGCGCTGAGTAAGTTTGGTATGAGCAAACACCCGCAGGTTCAAGCGTGGGCGAGAGAGTACAAAGAAACTTGTGGAATGGATCCCCCGACAAAATCCTCAGCTGGCTCTCGGATGCCATTGGCGGAGGCGTTGGCTTCTACAATGCGTCCAACCCTACCACCTCTTCCTCCAACAGCTGCTTCCACGGTGAACGTGGATCGTGTCGAAGAACGCAGTGATTCATCAAGCACTGGCTCTTCTGGGACATATTTCAGCTCGTTAAGGAGCTCATACAACAAGCCTCGTGTCACTACTACTGAGCCAGCCGCCTCGGGATCAGCGCCGTCCCTCCCATCGTTGAAATCATCTGGGCTGCTCGAGTCATGGGCGTCTCAGCCTCAACCCCCGTCACATCTGCTCCCAGAAGCTGGGACGTCAGAACGCCCAACCTCACCTACTCCCCCGTGGATGGCAGTACGAATGGCGAATGTCCCAAAAGAGCCAATTGCAGGCCCGTCTGAGGCTACAGCATCACCATCCGCGCTGTCCCGTGGTTCAAAATCGACGATGCCGGTGGGGCTGGGTTGGCTTGCGAATGAGCCGTGAAGTTGTTGGACATAGCTGCATTCTCTCTGACTTTGTCTCTGTTTCTATTCGTTTTTTTCGGTGTCAATATTGTGGGCGTAGGATCTTGGTTTGCATGTGGTGCTTTCTTAGCGATCTTTCCGGAACTTGGTATGGTATGGTAATATATTTTGACATGGATTATTGGGTGCTATCTATCATGTTTCGTTTGTTTGATGGGTGTCACGTTGTGCGCATCCGTGATTTGTACATTATTACACTACATCTGCAATTATTCAGCTAGTCCGAGAACAAATGGTCATTGCTGCTTTCGTAAATTACGATGGAGCTCAGGTTGGACTAAGACGACGCGGTCGAGAAGTTTCCTGAGCACATCATCCTTATGCGTGTTATATGCGTCTGAAATATGGCCCAATTTCTCCTCCGTATCCTTATCGATAACGGACTGCGCATCCTGTGTTGACCCAGCATGCTGAAAGGGTACGCTAAGTTAAGTGAGTGCGGAGGCGATCCGAACAGAACTTACGGAACTCTGGAAAGCAGAAAATTCCTGATCCTTTGCCTTGCGGTACGCCTCAATTTCCTCATCAGCTTCCGTGCGTGCATCTTTCAGCCGTTTGACTCGATCTGTGAGAAGTGTGATAAAAAGAAGAAAGAAAAAGAAAAAAAAAACCAAGAGTAAATAAATGCGCGTCAGAGAGAGTACTGTAGTAGTTTTACGCACATTGGCGAGCTTCCTGCACGACCTTGGCCGCATCTTTCTCGGCCTCAAGGAGGGTCTGAATACCTTGTGAATGCTGTGCAGCCTGTTCTATATGTTAGGAAACGAGTATAGCAGAGCTGCGGAAGAGTTCTGGACTCTTACCATGATGTCTTGATGGAAAGTTGTGGGGGGAGATTCAAACTCCGGGCCGCCCAGAAGTGTACGGACGAGCGAGAGACCCAACAAAGCCTGTCAAGGCCCCGTGAGCTTAGAGCCAGTAGAACATCCTCCTTGCATTGGACCTAAACCGCGGATTGCGACTATCATATCACCTGCGATAAAAAGGCGACGTCTAAGCTGAACGCCGCTCATCGTCTCCGTCCCCTTGAGCTTCTTCTTCAGTACCAGCAGCTCAGCCGCCGCAGCTGCAGATCATCTCAGAGCGGACACAGTCGTCGTCGTCGTCGTCGTCTCCACAACCCACAGCAGTAGCCCCTTGGCATCGATGGACCCACTACAGGCACTCACAGCCGCGCTCAGCGTGCCCGCAGATTCAAAAGAGCAGGCGGACCTACTCGCGGCCCTTCGCGAAACATTGGAAGCTCAACCGCACCCGATTCCAATCCTCTGCAATACGCTACTCAAGACCGCCGCCGGCTCGAACGACTCGCTTCTCAAACGTTGGGTACTAGACTTGTTGCATTTTGGGATCGCGCGCGCACCGCTGTCGGTTGAGACGCGTACAAACCGTGCGTGTGCTCCGTTTTTCCTTTTCTCTTTTTTTTTTTTTTTTTTTCGTCGGTTGGGTCGTATATGCTGATTGTTTTGATTTTGTTCCGGGCGGGCTGGCTGGCGTACATTTTATTCCCTCTTTTTTTTTTCCCCCTTCTTTCTCGAATTTCTTAGTTGCGGCGCAGTCTTTGGATGTGTTGGCAGGTCTATTGAACGATGGTAATGCCTGGACCGTCAAAGTCGCGGTGCAGACCTTGGCGGGTACATACCCGCTTCTCTTTCGTCGAATGTGCGTCACAACAAACGACAAGACCTAGATTCCCAAGGAGCTAATGTTTAAATCCCTTCTCCCCCCTCCCCGTGTCCCGCTTTCAATTCGAATACAGATGTACGAATAAGAATGAACGAGCGATGTGGGACACGCTCACGCGCGCGAAGAGCCGGATCATCGAGTTTATGTGGGCGCCGGATGCGCAGGCTGGCGTGCAGTTTGCCGCTGTCAAATTCCTGCAGAGGGTCATACTAGTGCAGTCGCGCGGCGTCGCAGACCCAAGGGTGAGTTGTGATCTTTCCTTTCTTTTTTGTTTGCATGTACTTTGCAGAACTAAAGATGTCTGTCTCTTGTTATTATTTCCCTTCCTCTCTCTTTAAAAGCTGCAAAACAAAAATGACCCAAACCTTTCGAATGTCCCCGGAGACCACCCACTTATCAATGCCGCTACTCTTGAAACCGAAGGCGTTACTCTCCTGCAGCGTCTAATCACCGATTTGTACACAAAACAGTATGTTAGACCAGTGGGTTCGGGTCGCTATTTAGCTCATGCTTTGCCTTGCTAGAAACCCGGACCTTATATCCGCCATTCTAAACAGCTGGTCAAGTCTCATTAAACTGCGACCTGGATTCGTCCAGATTGTGGTATCTTCCCTCACATTATGGACTCCCGCCCCTCTCCTGGGCCTTCCTTTCACTAGTATCAGAAGTGTCGAAAAATCTGTTCGCATTCTTTTAACACATATATCACGGTGCGCGCTTCTGTGATAACCGTCCACGTTTACCGTCTCTCAAGCGATCCCTTAGTTCGCAAGCTGGCGTAAATTTTGCGCGCGATATCAATGATGCTCTCACAAAGCAGTCCCAACGCATGGAACAAGCTGCAGCAGACGAGAGAACGCGTAGGGCCATGGCAACACAGGCTCAAGCGGACGCCCGCAAACGCCCACCATCCATTACAGTCCAGGGCGAGGAAGAGGTGAAGCGCCAGAAGGTCGAGGGAGACCCTAATGCGGACGCCACTGCACTCCTGGCCGCATTCGACTTCACAACACTCCCCATCGCGCTTATCGCAGAGCTCATCGTCGCGAACCTACAGGCATTCTCAGAAGAGACCTTCCAAGCACGCATCAATGCGTACCGCCGTTCCGCATCCACGAGTGTTGCTGCTCCTGCTCCCGTGCCCGCTGCTGCTGTTCCAGTGTCAACTGCTGTTCTTGAAACGGCGGCGGCATTGGAGAATGCGGTGCCAGTGAAGCTGCCGCCGACGATGCCAGCAGCGGATCGGGCAAGGGAGCGGGCATCTGCGCAGGCGTCATCAGCGCAGGCGGATGAGCCAACTTCCTCCAGTAGGGTCAAGGAGGAGCCTGTGGACCCGCTGCAGATGGACATGGATGAGGAAATCGAGTACGAACCCGATAGGCTAAATCTCGAGGTATGCCTCCCTTCTTATCCTTGCCCGATGTGCATCTCATCAATTTGTCCACCGCAGCTGGAACCGATGCAAGATGATGATGAGACACTGGCTTCGGTCGAGCTTCATGCCGGTGAACTGGTTCCGCTAGAATTCCAGGTCCCAGCACCAGCAGTTCTTGAAGAGGCGGAGCGCGCGGCAACGGTCAAGTCTGCAGCCACGCGGATATGGCAAAGCTCAGGCGACCTTGCGGTTGGTCCACAGAGTGGTGGGCAGGATATGTGGATGCTGCTCCTGGTGCGAATGATCACACGCGTGGTCGACCCAGAGGATGGCAAAGGCAAGGCCAAGGCAGATGGAGCAGTCCAAAGGGTTACAGGTCCGGATGCGGATGCGGAGATGGATGAAGAAATGGTCGATCTGTATGAGCGGCAGGACCGGTTAAGGAGGGTTCTGTGTGACTACATCATGGCAGACTTTTCTGGGCGGTGAGAATTGATCTCGACTGGATTCGAATGATAACTGACCAAACAAATGCGCCAGGATACGACTCGCGACAGCTTGGATGAATGAGGAGTGGTACAACGATCGAGTAAGGCTCTCGTCGGATAATGACTGGGTAAGTGTTCCCTCTGATTTTCACCACCGGCGCTAACAGCATGATAGCGTCCGAACTACGAAGTTTGGCTAAACCAAGTTGTGGCCGAGTATCAATTACGCCTTGATAGAAAGGACAGAATGTTCGCGCGCTTCCTCCTCGATTTGCCCTCGGTTCCCTCGGACGTGTTCACACTACTGCGCGATTTGTGCACTGAACCAGACAGGTATGTGCGATTGTCATGACTGACTTATCGGTGTATGATCTATGTGCATTAGGATGCAGATCGGTTTTCAAACCTTACGCGACTTTGTGACGCAGCGGCCAACGCTCCGCGGGGAAGCTATGACCATCCTTTTGGAGCTGACAACACATCTAGGTACGATAGCCTGAAATGACGTTCGTAATAATGCAGCTGACACCGGTTGACCTCGCTTTCTAGAAAAAGTAACGCGAAATGCGGCAATTCTAACTGTGAAACGATGTATGGGCGAATTCCAAATTGCAGACGGCATGATACGTGATTTTGCCCTGCAACTTCTCCGCCGACTTCAGACGCCACGTCCGGTGGACAAACCTCCAGGAGATGCTGCGGCGATTGCGGGTACCGATAGTATGGAAGATGGACAACTTCCGCCAGAGGATCTGCTACAAACACCGTACCTACCGGAACGCTTGGAACTTCCTGCCCAAAAGTCACAGGTGGTGCAACATGTCGAGTTATTATTTGCGCTTTCCTCAAAGGCCCCGGACTTCTTGGGCGAGTGCGTGCTTTGGGCGCCACCGCGTGACCACTGAAGATGCTAACTGGTTTGACAGGATCTTCGCAGCGTATGGTGAAATGGACGTCAGCGTTCAAGAGGCGATCCAAGACCTGATAACCGCGCTCGTACGATCCCTTGGCCCAGGACACGGGAAGCTCCTCACCCTAATGCGCACGTTCCCACCTGGTGCAGAGACGTTGGCGCTCCGTATATTAAACATCTTCACAGAGCAAGGACGGCCAAATTCACAGCTCGTAGCCCTCGTCCGGGGACTCATTGCCGAGCGGGATCTCGATGCTCGTTTCCTCATTCCCATTATCGCCGAGATGGATAAACCGGATATTGTGAAACATCTCCCCCGGATCGTCTCGATCTTAAATGGAACGCAAGAGATGAAGGAGCTGGTGCGGAGCGTTTTCGGGGCCGTCGTTACGACACCGCCACAGACGTTCGGAAGTGTGACTAGCAACCTGCCACGCGTGAGGCAAAGCGAGTTGCTTACTCCCGCGGAATTGATGGTGCTGCTTCACGATACGGAGAAGGAGATCGGTATCAAAAGTGCAATTGAGGGTATGTGGTTGTTGTCGTAATTGTGGAAGGTCTCTCTAACGCATTCCGGTAGCTATCGGAATCTGTTTCTCGATGACGGACGTCTTCCGCTCTGAGATTCTCGCGGTGGTCATGCAACAGATCCTTGATGAGCCGGTCCTTCCAACTTTGTTCATGCGTACTGTTAGTTCTGTTCTGTTCCGCTGTATCCATCGTCCTGTACAAAATCGCTCATACATGTACTCGAAGGTGATTCAAGCTGTCAAAACATACAACTCGCTCAAGGGTTTCGTTTCAACGACATTACTCTCACGATTGATCACGAAAAAGATATGGACAATACCGCGACTCTGGGAGGGTTTCATGCGTTGTGCGGAGATCGTTGCGCCCCAGAGTCTCCAAGTGCTATTACAACTCCCGAAAGAGCAGCTACGGGATCTGGTGACCAAGCAGCCACGCTTGCGAGGATCACTGCGTGAGTTTGTCCAGCAGAAAAAGGGTGGAAATCCTCAACGCGCGGCTATTTACTTGGAGATTATCGGCGAGGTTGAGCCACAGGCAGGGGGTTCGGCCCCTGCCTCTGCAGCGGGGACGCCTCCGCCGAGTATACCGTCTGCAACACCCGCCACGGCGGAGCCGATGCTACCATAGTACTTCTGTGGGATGGGATCTTTGCATAGCTATGAAACGATTAGATGTACCAGTAATCATTTGTCTTTTTTACATTTTTTTTGTTGAACACGATGGCGTCCTTTGTGACTTGCGCCAAGCGTCCGGGTCAATCTGTCTGACAATGCAATGAGGACGAGTTGCTCGAACCGAGACTGACAAACAGCCGACAAGTTCTCAATCACCGTCTTTTCTTTCAACTTGGTCTATCCGCTGTGGGCAAAAGGCCACAAACAATCCACCCACCAGCCATGCCGACCGACCATATCGACGAACATGGAAGGTCGCTCTCAAAGGCACAAGGACCTCCTCCTCCCTCGTCTTCTCACTCATCCGAGGGTTCACCATCTTCGCTCATCATGACACGCGGTAGATCGAGAGTTAGAAGGATATCTAGCGATGCGGACCCCTTTTCGGAGGAAAATTTGCGCAAGCGGTGCGTTATCGGGGGAGACCACTTTTTTATTTTACAGTCGATGATTAGAACAAGCTGCATTTTCCACCACGCAGTGGCTACCACAATCTCAAATCGTTCGACCAGACTTTTCACCTCGAAAAGCGATGGAAGCTAGTACGCGAGATGGGCTCTGGAGCTTATGGCGTCGTAATGTCAGTACGCATACGCATCATCCCATCCCTTTGTTCTTTGTTTTCTTCTCCTTCCCCCTTCTTTCCATGACGGACCCTTTTTATTATTATTTTAAATTGGTTTCTATATTAATCAACACCCGATTATCGTCAGTTCAGCTGCAGACGAGATCTCGGGAGAGACTGTGGCGATAAAGATGGTCACGCGTATATTCGCGAAGGCTACGCTCGCAAAACGCGCCTTGCGCGAGCTGGCTCTCCTTCGACACTTCAATAATCACGAGAACATTACCGGGCTTATTGACGTCGATGGCATCGCAGAGACCTTCAACGAAATGTGAGTATCTATCACGTACTCATTGGTCTGGATTTTTCCTGGACGCTCTTTCCTTTGACTGACTAGGTATCTTTTCATGGAAGTACGTTTGTTTTCTTGAATTCCGTGTCAATTCAGCCCATGCGGCGTTCTGAACTTATGATATAGCCCATGGAAGGTATGTTTTCCTATAACTTATTTATTACATCGCGCTCAGTTCTTTCATTTCGCCACAAAAGCGGACTTGCACCAAATCATAAAATCTGGGCAGGCCTTAACAAACGAGCACGTTCAATATTTTACGTATCAAATATTACGAGGTATAGACGCGCCTTTACTCCTCATGTTCTCTCGTCATTCATACTGTACTCGTGCTTAGGCATGAAGTATGTGCACTCCGCTTCAGTGATCCACCGGGACCTCAAGCCCGGTAATCTGCTCGTCAACTCAGACTGCGAGCTCAAAATATGTGACTTTGGTTTGAGCCGTGGGTTCGACTCGAGTTCGGAAGATGGTGTGACACAGATGACCGAATACGTCGCAACGCGGTGGTATCGTGCACCGGAGATTATGCTGGCTCTAAGGTTTCTTTTGATCCATCGCTTATGTTCTGATATGACACCTTAACATCTTTTGCAGGCGGTATGGCACGGCAAGTATGTAAAAGTCCGACACCTTGGAGCCGAGTTCATCTATCTGTCCTAGTCGACGTTTGGTCAATTGGCTGCATACTTGGGGAACTTCTCCTCGGACGTCCTTTATTCAAGGGCAAGGAGTGAGCACAATGACTCTGCAGAACTGCATCTAGGCTAATGTTGTCTTTGTACGTCTAGTTATGGTGCGTATTTCTCCAGATTCGCTAGATGGTTACTTGATATGGGCATTAGTTGATCAGCTAAACAAAATACTAGAGATACTGGGTGCGTCCATTGCTGAGATTAGTCTCTGGGTGATATCTGATTAAAACAGGCACCCCTAGCAACGAAGTTCTAAAACGCGTTGCCGGTGAAAGGGTAGGTGCTTGTTTTTGTAGGCAAGCTGGCTACAAGAGTAGTAACAGGCCCAAGCCTACGTCCGCTCGCTACCCATCCGAAAAAAAGTTTCATTCAAAAAACTCATTCCTCATGCTGATCCTCAAGGTAACATCTTTATCTCTTCCACAACCCAGTTCTAAACATGGAACTATACCTACACAGCCCTTGACCTCCTCGAGAAAATGCTCAGCTTCGATTCCACCACACGTATTAGCGTCGCGCAGGCGCTCGCACATCCATGGCTCGCGGCCTACCATGACGTGAATGACGAACCCACCTGTCCTCAAAGATTCGATCGCTGGCGTGAAATTGAAGCACTACAGACAGTTGAGGAGCTCCGCGTGGCACTCTGGGATGAAATCAATGATTTCCGCCGCGAAGTACGTGCAGTCGGGGCTGAAGCGGATGAGCAACCGTCTTCGCTTCCTTCTGAGACGTCCCTGCGCAGCCTGAGCACGCCCTCGGAGGCGCCGTTGTCGCCACAAAGAGAGGACCTGAGCCCGGTGATTGCCAAGTCAGGGCAACAATCTGTGAGCAACAGCCCTGTAAACGAGCGTCGAACCAGCATGGATGAGCGTGCACGTCCGCGCACACGCGCGCGCGATCCCGTTGTTTCGTACGCACGCCGAACGAGCACATACTCGGCACGTGACCGAGATTCTGCGATTTTTGGGGAACCAGAGGGCTTTCCAGCTACCATCACGCGTTCACCCACGATCGTGGGAGAGGATGCAGGGTTGCCACCTATCGGTCTTGGCGTGAACGCTTTCCCATTCCCGAGTACTGGCCCACCGGAAGGCTACATCGTGCCGGCACGTCAACGCACAACTAGTGTGGCTGCTGGGCCAGCTGGCGGGGGGTCCCGACTACTGCGTACGTTGTCGACGGTGTCGATACATGAGACCGTCGACGCAGGCATAGCCGCGGAAGTTGCGAGATTAAATCGGGCGAAGGAAACTGCTGCGGATGCACCACCAAGCGAGATGCCCAAGGAGATTGGTGGCGAGAGATCTGAGTCGGCAGGGAAGGATGGTAGAAGTTGAAGGTATGGGTCGCCGTTAGAACATACTGTACAATCACATCTGCATAGACTTCCAACCAGTGATATATAGACATAGAGAATGCAAGGTCATGACGTGATACAGATGAATGGGTAGCACAACAGGGCATGTCTAAGGGTCTCCGAGGACATCCTTTAATCCTAAGACAAAATCAGTCAACAGCATATAGAAAGTTCAGACACGTACGCTGTATGATATTAAGGTATGCTGAAGTCGCAGGGCTATCGGGGTACTCGTCTAGAAAGCTCACACCGTAATCCGCGCTTTGACCTATTCGGGGGTCGAGTGGTACCGAACCCAGAAGTTCGACACCCGTTTCCTTGGCAAGACGGGCAGCTCCGCCAGTCGAGGGCCGGAAAATCTGAGACTCAGTCTTACAATTCGGGCAGACGAATCCGGCCATATTCTCGACGAGTCCGAGTATGCGCACGCCAACCTTGCGACAGAAGTCAATCTCGCGGGCGACATCCTGGAGCGCCACTTCCTGAGGAGTGGTGATGAGCACTGCCCCGTCGATCCCGCTTTCCTTCAGGAGCTGTACGATGCTGAGGTGCTCGTCGGATGTACCTGGCGGGGTGTCGACGACGAGGTAGTCGAGCACGCCCCAGTCTACGTCTTTTAGGAACTGCGCTATCAGTCCGTTTTTCTTCGGCCCACGCCACATGACAGCATCCTTTGAAGAGGGGAGCATGAAGCCAACGGACATGGCACCTAAATTGTCTTGCACGTAGACGGGTGACCAACCAGCCGCTGAGGTATGGACTTGCTCAGATGCGATGCCGAGAATGGTGGGGATCGAAGGTCCACATATATCGACATCCATGATTCCGGTCTACAGCAATGATTTTTTGCTCAGTACAGTACAGCCTTCATCTGACCAGAAGAAATTTGATCAAGAAAGGGGGCACGCACCTGCACATCAGGATCAGAGGCGAATGCCCACCCAAGTTGTGCTGCGAATGTCGACTTGCCAACGCCTCCTTTACCCGACAGGACAAGGATTTTGCGGTTCACTTGTGTCATGCGCTCGCGCACAAACGGTAATGCGGGGTCAGGACCTTTAGCTTCTCCAGACGCGCATACGTTCTGGTTGGGACAACCTTCACAGGCTGCAGACTTGCCTGCCAGCTCCGATTCAGTTCCCTTGTTGAGGGTAGAATGAGTACTAATAGCAGGATAAGGTATGTGGCAGACCTACCGGACAATGTTCTGGCGCATTCTCTGGCACAGATCTCGGGTCTGGAATGCTTGTTGGTGGCTGTTGCACGGCCAACATCGTAGTTTGTAGTTTGGTGAGTTTGGTGCAGAACAGATTTTTGATTGCTGATCAATATTCTCGGATCATGACCGGCCCGGCACAAGTTGGCGCCGCGATCACGTGTTCGCTTGTTCACATCATATCGGCGCAGCTAAGTTAGGTTCAACTAGTGTTCAACTCATACACCGCCGTCTATGAGTGCCCCATGAGTGCCCCGACTTTCGACTATTACAGAATCCTTGGCCTCACGAAAGATGCATCTTTCGAAGATGGTGCGTGCATATATATCTTATTCCCACTGCTCGTGTTAAACTTGAACTTTGGACAGTGCGGCGCGCGTACAAGCAGAAGGTGTTAGAAACCCATCCTGATAAACTTCCCCCCGACTCGACCGAGGAGGAGAAGGATGCCGCGCGTGAACAGTTTAGCAAAGTACGCTGTTAGGAAATCACCCTTTTGTCCCCTCCTGAGCTGACACCCTTTAGGTGCATGAGGCCTCAGAGACCTTGGCAGATCCTGAGCAGCGTAGAGTGCGACTCTCCTCTGTTGATTTATTGATTTCACTCACACCCTCATTTAGGAATACGACATCCACTATCGGGAGCTTCCCGATCCCAGCATCAAATCGGCCTCCAGTCCTAAATCATCTACCGTTTCGATGTCCAGGTCCGACTCTGTCTCCACCGTTCGCACTGCAGGATCTCGACCTGCGAACGTGGCGAGGACCCCTTCCATGGCTTCCTCTGCATCCACCAGATCAGCCTCGAAATACAATGACTCGTCTTCCTTTGTTTCTCGATCTCGAACAAATTCCATGACTAGCGTGCCTACCACTACCCCTTCCGCAAAAGCCTTGTCTAGGACTAACACTGTTGTCACTATGCCCCAATCAGTGGCCGGAGCAACAACAATCTTTCCCTCTGACAGTGCTAGCGGCATAGCATCGCCTGTTTCCAGAGTGAACTCTTTGGCCAGTGCACGACAACCACAGGGCAAGGTATCACGCGCCAACTCCTCTGCCACTGGTCGGGGTGTACCAACCTCGGTATCACGCTCCAACTCCACTGCCACTGTTCGAGATGCGCCAACCTCGGTATCACGCTCCAATCTCTTCTGCCACTGCTCGAGGTGCACCAGCCTCGGTATTAAGAAACGGCTCTATTTCATCCGACCATCAGTTGCCATCGCCATTGTCGAGGGTTCCTTCCATTTCGAGTAGCCATGAACCTCCCCTACCACCCTCCATTTCCCGCTCAAATTCAGCCGCTACGGTTCGCTCATCTGCCTCTGCTTCTAAATCGATCCATTCCGGCCAATCTGTGTCGAGATCCAATTCTACTGCGACTAACCGCCCACCTGGTGTATCGCGACCCAAATCCATTGCTGCTGTCACTGCCATATCTATTCACGAGACATCGTCGATTGTCAGATCTAACTCCAACGCAACCGCGCTCACTTCAGTCTCCGCAAGGTCGAAGGCCATGAGCAACTACTCGAATCGTATATCTATGGCAAGTGTTACCAGCGCGTTCACTGACTTGCCCACCCCGCCATATTCGCACCCAGAGGAATACGAAGCACTGGTCGAGGCTATGGTGCAGGAGTTATATCACCTTAACCCAGAGTGGGTAGAGCGCAAGCAGCGACTCCAAGAGGTATGTGATTCTTCCTGTAATCCCTCGTTGGGATCTGTATTTATCTTCGGGTCGCGGTGTTAGGTCAAAGCGCAGCGTGAGGCGGGAAATAAGATCGATCCCCAGCTTTGGCGTGCTTCATGGGCGTCGTAACGAATGTCTCGACGCGATTTCGTATTAATTTTTATCTGCTAGGACTTATTTCAGTGGCGCCTGCCCTTGTTTGTTTGTACTAACTTGTTACGCGTTGCTCCTCTCTTTCGTGGGTATATTCTGTTATATATGTTTGAGGAAGGGCTTGTAGGAACTGTTCGGTAGTTGTTGTCTGCGAATGATTCATGGACCAGTGTGTAACTCGATTTCCAGACTTGGCGCAGCTGAGTTGACAGCTCGCACCAGACCAGACCGCGGCAACACTCGGTATTGATAATGATGCCGGTTGTTTTGTTCCCGCAGCCCCGCTTGTAATCTACATCCCTCTACAACTCTAAGCCGTATCATCACAAACCAAATGGCCCCCACAGTACAGAAAGCAGCTGTTATACAACCAGACGGCTCAGTCGCCTTACGTGAAGTTGCCGTTCCCAAGCCTGGCCCCGACGAAATCCTGGTAAAGGTTGTCGCTGCAGCGCAGAATCCTGCTGACTGTGGGTGGGAGGTTTTCTACTATCCTCTATCATATTTATCATAATGCGATTTTCATTTCATTCAAAACAATATAATTTTTTTTTTTTGGTTTTGGTTTTTGTCAGCGAAGGGTGCTTTGTACGGCAAGCGCGCTGGAGCAGTCGCTGGGCACGACTTCTCGGGGATCGTCGAGGAGATAGGGTCGAACGTCCCGCAAGGTCTACGCTCGATAGGCGAGCGCGTCGCTGGCCTGGTCCTTGGAGGTTAGTCATTCTCTTCTCTTCCAACGTAGTAGCTAGCAATATTGCAGCAACTCGACCACCGTCCTACCGTGACCTTTCATTACTGAGAAAACCTATCTTCTGCTTGCAGGAGTAGGGGCCCCAGCATCCCGGCTCATATGCCGAATACCTCGTCACTTTCGCGGACTTCGTCATCCAAGTACCTGATAATTGGTCCTTCGAGGACGCGGGACAATTAGGCATCGCGCCTCTCACGGCACTCATGGCTCTCTACGATCTTCTCAAATTTCCCGAGCCACATTCGATTCCAGTTCCTCCACCACCTGTCTCCTCAGGCGCAGGTGCATCCTCCATTCCGATCCTCATCTCAGGCGGCGCAAGCTCCGTAGGGTTATACACGATCCAAATCGCGAAGCATTCAGGTTTATATGTCATCGCCACGGCCTCAGAGCGGAACTTTGACCTCGTTCGTTCCTTCGGCGCCGACGTCGTCGTAAACTACCGTGATCCTGCGAAGGCTGTAAAGCAGGTCCGAGAGGCTACGCCGCGCCCGATTGAACATGCGCTTGACTGCGTGAGCACTGGCACGTCTTTCGAGATCGTAGCTGCTGCTCTTGAAGGCAAGGGTACGATCGCGAACCTTACGCTGGGTAATTATCCAACCGTGGAGGGTGTAAAAGTTATAAACGGTATCATCTTTGACTACTTTGGGAAGGTGCGTTTTCCGTCTCTTCTGAAGAATCCCCACCCCCACCCCCACGCTCCCGCGGGAGCGGGCCCCCCTTCCTTCTTCCGCTTCCGATTGATCGTGATCATCGTGACAACGCGTTTGACGGCCCCGCGGGGCCTGCCTTTGTGTATAGGATTATGATTTACCGCTGCCTTTCACTGCTTCACCCGAGATGACAGCAAAGGGGAGGAGGTGGGCGCGGTTGCTGTCAGAGATGCTCGTCAAGATCAACCTCCGCCCAAACCCGGTATTGATCATACCGGGGGGACTGGCGGGTGTTGCACACGGTTTCCAATACATGAATGACGGGAAGGTACGGAATACACCCTCATACCTTCTTAACGTCTACTTTTTTTCTTCTTATACTAAGGGTGTTAATATAATACCAGGTAAGCGCTGAGAAGATTACTTACCGGATTGCCGATACACCCAAGGAGTGAGTGAGGGTGGTCGTTGACAATAGAAAGTGTGACCTGAGGTCAAGAGCAGAATTCTGAGGATTGTACTGTACATGTACACTTGTTGTATTTACCAAACAGTTTGGCAGCAGGCAGGATAGGTATGAATTTGCATTGATTGACGATCTGGAGGGTGTATCACGAAAGACACAGACATGGTCAAAAAACTTTCTAGAAGAACCTTTTGGCAGTCAGCTGCGAGACTGAGTAAACCCACGCGCGATCACGGGTACAGTATATTCCAATCTCATCCACATGGTTTAATGTACCTACCCACTATCATTTGGGCGGACCATATATTACATGAGGAAAATCTATCATTTTTTAGTGGACACACAAATGCAACTACAGGCCGGCGAGGCGTATCGACACGACAAAATGCTAGGGAGCGTTCAATTACGCGTACAGGTCATCATCCTGCGTGTCGTCAGCAAAGGCCGCATTGCCACTGCCCGGTGCAGTGCCAGAGTTGCCTCCTGGTGCTCCTGAACCCTCCGGGAATTTGAAAGACGAGCCGAAAGACCTCGACTGCTGTACGTTCTGGAAAGATATATGTAATCAATACAAAGCAAACAAAGAGGAAGGCAAGATCATACCTGAGCGAACATCTCATATCGCCGGATATCACCGTCTGAAACTGAACGACGCGCATACTTCATTGCCTCCTCGAAGTGTTCCCTCGTAATAACAGAGACAGGGTCTTCCTCGTCATCCTCCTCCATCTTGGCGTCCTCTGCGGCGTCCTCCTTTTCCTTCCGCTCGCGTGCCTTGCGAATGTCTGCTTCTATGCTTTCACGGATGGCCAACTTGGCGGCACGTTGACAGATCTCCGTCAGGTCAGCACCAGAGAAACCATGCGTGTTCCTTGCCAGGAAGGCGAGGTCGACATCGTGCGCCACAGGAGATTTACGAAGCGCGGCGTTTAGAATGGACAACCGCGACTTCTCGTCAGGCAGAGGAATGTAGATGAGCTGATCCAGGCGGCCCGGACGTAGAAGTGCAGGATCGATCTGGTCAGGACGATTGGTCGCGCCGATAATAAATACGTTTTTCTTTGCGTTCATGCCGTCCATTTCCGTTAGAATTTGGTTAAGCACTCGATCACCCGCACCCCCCGCATCGCCGGATGAGCCACCACGGGCTTTGGCGATCGAGTCAAGCTCGTCGAAGAACATGACGCAGGGCGCCGCCGCGCGCGCCTTGTCGAAGACATCACGAACGTTCGCTTCGGATTCACCAAACCACATGGTAAGCAATTCCGGTCCCTGAGGAATGTTTTAATAATGCCCTACTGCGTCAGAAAATCAGGTCTGACCTTGATAGAGATGAAGTTCGCCTGGGTTTCGCTCGCAATGGCCTTGGCAAGCATGGTCTTACCAGTACCAGGAGGGCCATAAAACAATACACCCTTTGATGGTTGCATACCGTATTTGAGGAATTTGTCTGGATGTTCCACAGGGTACTGCACGGTCTCCTGAAGCTCCTGCTTGACTTTCTCGAGTCCACCGATGTCGTCCCAAGAGACCTGGGGAATCTCGACAACTGTCTCGCGAAGAGCGGAGGGATTGGATGCACCAAGCGCAAAACGGAAGTTGTCCATCGTGACACCGAGCGAGTCAAGTACCTCAGCGTCGATTGTGTCTTCGTCTAAGTCAATCAAGTCCATCTTCTCGCGAATCTGTTGCATGGCTGCCTCGGAACATAAAGAAGCAATATCAGAACCGACATAGCCGTGCGTGTCAGCAGCAATCTATGAGGGAGGGATTAAAACAAAATTTGCACTCCAATGTATTGGACAATACCTGCTCGAGGTCGACGTCATCGCCCAGCTTCATGTTCTTTGTATGAATGCGAATAATCTCAAGACGACCAGTCGGGTCAGGGATGCCGATGTCAACTTCGCGGTCGAAGCGACCGAATCGGCGAAGAGCCGGATCGACAGAATTGGGACGATTGGTGGCTGCCATGACCACAACATTTGAGCGCGCCTTGAGACCGTCCATCAAGGTCAACAGTTGCGACACAACGCGACGTTCTACCTCGCCATTTGTCTACTAGTGGGTCAGTGATGTGGATAACTAAGATTTGTGAAAACTGACCTTTTCACGCTTTGGTGCTATGGAGTCGATCTCGTCAATGAAGATGATAGCGGGCGAATTTTTCTCAGCCTCCTCAAATGCCTTCCGAAGATTGCTCTCAGATTCTCCAGCCATTTTTGACATAATTTCGGGACCATTGATGAGGAAGAAGAAAGCCCCAGTTTCGTTGGCAACAGCACGGGCCATAAGGGTTTTTCCGGTACCAGGAGGGCCATACATGAGGATACCTCGAGGAGGCTTTATACCTATCGCCTTGAAGAGTTGCGGATGACGCAGAGGAAGCTCAACCAGTTCACGAATCTGGGCCATCTGCTTGCGTACGCCACCAATATCGTCATAACCAACTTCATTAAGGTTAGACTCCTCATCCTCACGCTTGACGGGGTCACCCTCTGCCTGTCGTCAGAATGTACAGAATATACGCGTAGAAAACACTCACCTGTGAAGACGACAGTGTCTTGTGCAACTATACAATATTCTGCAGGGTCTGTCTCCATAACTTTAAATTCCACTGTACGCATGCCACCGCGGACAAGGAAAGTGTCGCCTTTGCGGACAGGCCGGTAAGCTAGAGGTAGTGGCGGTCAGAGATTTGACCAAGTCGGAAAGGGGTATGATCTCTTGCCCTCAAGGAAATATGGCTTGATGTATACATCGAAAATATTGCCACTCAACCCCTCGATAGAATCATCAAATGGCAGAATGTGCACGCGCTTGCCATATTTAATGTCGAGACATTGGTGGACATTAACAAGATCGCCAAGTTTGACGCGAAGGTTGTTGCGTGCAACCTTGTTCACCTGTATGCGACCTTCCTCAACATCATCGGAGCTCAGACAGATAAGGACGGTGTCCCGCCGCTTCTTCCCGCTAAGACAATCTGTGAGGTTTAAGTCGAAACTGACAGAGTCATGGACGAACCGGACGATGATTGTGTCCCCGCGGAATAGCTGAAGATTTTCCATTGTAACAGGGTTGAGTGTGGCAACTGTGAGGGGGTCAGTGGGTACGACAATGCATATGCAAGCGAAGACATACCGGAATTGTCGTCAGAGGTAGCCTCATCGACAATCAAACGATTAGGTCTAGAAACGCAACGTTAGATAACGCGCGTCCTAACGGAGTTTACTCTTACGATTTCTTTGGCCGTAATATGGCCGTAGACGTATCATTAGGGCCGGGGCCAGGAGGGTCACCGCTTGGATTGGCCATGGATATGAGAAAGCGAGGGAAGATTGAGAGAGAAACGGTGAGTGTGAGTGTGAGCTTTATATACGAAACGAACAGCAAAGGGACGCGCGGCCTTGAGCAGAGCAGACACAATTTCTGACCGTGAGAATTAAGGTTGGGTTAAGGTACGCGGCCCGTTGCCCGTTATATTTCCTCATCCTCAAACGGATCGAGTACAGGGTAATCCCCAACTCTTACCTTGTCCGCCCGCAAAAACACACCGCACTTTGGAGCACATGCAAAGTATCGCTTCCCCTCTACTGACCCGTCGTTCTTCCCCATGGGTTCATCGTATTCGATCCCAACCCACACTCCCCCTGCGGTTCCAAAGTCTGTCAGTCCCACATATCGCACCGTCCCCCGCTTGTGTAGACCCGGCTCGATAGACTCGATCTCGCATCGAGAGCCGATCGGGATGTCGACCGTCATAGCTGGAGCGGTTGTCGGCTCGGCCTTCTCGGCGAAGCGACCCACTTTATGGCGTTGTTTGTATGCAAGGACGGAGTCTGCATGAACTTATTTCCAACAAGTACGATACGAAGGTCTAATTTTATGACACACCTTGACGGAGCGCGTATTGCTCGTCGGACAATTCGAATTTTTCAACCCCGCTGAGATCCGTTAACTGGCCAGTGAAGGTCATCGATGGATTGGTATCCACTACCTGAATAGATCAAAATATCAGCATTTTGCGCAGATCAAAGCTGATATCCGCGCTCTCACTTTAAGCACTTGGAAATCTGCTGGACTGTAAAACCCTAGCGGCCGCTGATCGTCATCAATAACCTTGACGGGTTGCAAATCCGCATCGTCGTGATAGATGGCCAACTTCTGATTTCCAACCGGGATGCCAGTGATAAGTTCAAGTTTCTCCTGCAAGAACGCTCTCAGATCACGCAAAGGGAGAGGATGTTGATCAGATTAGAGACCTTCAGCTGGGAAATGGGGAGTTGAAGGTCAAATCGACGTTCTGAGTGGGTGTCCGGGGACGAGACGAAGAGATTGACGAGGCCTGACATCGAGGTACAGTAGCTCGTTACGGTACGCGCGCTTCCCCAATTATGTCCGCGTGACGTCATCCACGCTACCCACGTTCACCTGTGGTGAGGATAAGGCGATAAGGATAGGTCGGAGAGGATACGAGCCTACAGAAAGACTGGAGCGAGCGGTCGAGTTCTCTTAAGTGCTTTGGCTATGCGCTATTGTCCACCCCACAAGTTTTTCCGTAGCGGAAGCGGGACGTCTAAAACGGTTACGCCCTTAAAATCAGCTTAAAACCTTGCGAATTGCCATTGATGGAACATATTGATCGCAACTTCACGCCTCACACCAAATCGGTATCCGCACCCGCCGGACACACGCGTTGGGGGAAAAAATCCTCCAACCTAACAACTATCGCTCCTCACCTCTTCCTACGACACCCGCGGCCATGATTGAACGCTCAGATCTCTCCAGCTCCAACCGCACTCTCTCCGCTTCCTCGCTTAAAGATCGCCTCTCAAAGCTGTCAGTCACGCCCCTGCGGCCCGTTGCTGCCCTACAAGCGCGTGTCAAGTGCGTCCATTCCATTCCTGCTCGTCTCATCATTTTTTTCGCCCCTGGCCTGTCACCGTTAAAGTCATATCCCCCTTTATGCCTACAGGTTTGTCCCAGCGAGCATCCCTCGGGTACGCCGGCTCCAGACGGTCTCGGTTGCATTATGGGCCAACATGATTCCGATTTGCGTCGGCCTGACCCTATTCCTCCTGTGCGTGCGTTTCCCGACCCTGTCGTGGGCATGGCCAGGGCCACGACTGACATTCGGCGACGGCGGTGGCATGCAGCTCGTACCCACCGTTGTGGCCCTTCATGACCATGTACATCATCTGGATTCATTTCGACCCCGCACCTGAGTGCGGGGGACGCATGTCGCCTTGGCTCCGAGGCATTCGCTTTTGGAAGTTTTTCGCAGAATATTACCCGGCATCGTACGTTCCTGTCATTCCTCGATACTTTAGAGTTCTGAACGAGGGCCATTCAACCAGGTACAAGAAGGCGAGTACTATACTTACTTCTAGGTTCATGACTTCGAACAGTTTCTAGGAGTGCGATCTACCTGCGGATAGGCCTTACTTATTTGGCTATCACCCCCACGGTGTGTCTCTACACTCCGGGTGCATATATTCTCTCACTGAATGCGCATTTGTCACTAGGTATCATCAGCATGTAAGCTTCCCCTCATTCACTCTTTATCTACCATGTTAAGGCCGAGCTGGAAAGGGGTGCGATGTGCAACTTTGCCAGTGATTCGACTGGCTTCTCTCGGGGCTTCCCGGGTGTGCACCCGCATCTCCTTACCCTCACCTCCAACTTTACGATTCCGTTTTACCGCGAGATCCTCCTTTGCATGGGCGTATGTTCCGTCTCAAAGCGTTCGTGCGAGAAAATCTTGCGCAAGGGAAAAGGCTACGCGATTACGATTGTCGTTGGTGGTGCAGCGGAGAGTTTGAGCGCACATCCGGGAACGGCCGATTTGACGTTAAGAAGGAGGTGCGTGCTCTTTGCTCAGTATGAGTCGATGGACTGGTGGATATCCTCCTAGATTGGGGTTCATCAAACTCGCCATTCGCGAAGGGTATGTCCTACGCCATCTGAGACATAGACTCTTGGTTGATGTTACGATACGCAGCGCGGATCTTGTCCCTGTGTTTTCGTTCGGCGAGAACGACGTGCGTTCTCTCTCCTATACTGCCTTTTACCTATGTCTAATGCGATGACATACTAGATTTATGAACAAATGCCAAACGAAAAGGGCACGACATTATATAAAATCCAGAAGAAATTTCAAAATGCGTTTGGCTTCACGCTTCCATTATTCCATGGGCGGGGGTTACTCAACTGTGAGGTTTCTCTGCTATCTCTTCATGATCCATCAAACTGACGGTACTGCCAGATAATTGGGGTTTGCTTCCGTACCGTAGGCAAATCATCGCAGTCAGTGAGTGACTGGTCTTCCCCCATGCGATGAAACAGGAACGGGCACTAACATCACCCAATAGTTGGCCGGCCAGTCCATGTTCAGAAGACGGACAACCCGACCGTAGAGCAGGTCAGGGAGGTACAAGAGGCATATATAATGGAACTCTTGCGGTGAGCGGGGCACACTTCTCAATTCCGAAAGTTACTGATTTTCGAATCTATTTTTGAAAGGATTTGGAACACTTATAAGGACGAATTTGCACGTACCCGTCGGCGGGAGTTGAGCATTATCGACTAAAACGGACCCTCTCGTCGAGTGCGTGCGCCGGAGAAGATGCATATGTTACTCTTGATGAACGTTCACTTCTAACAAGTACACTTTTTACATGCAACAGTACCTTTTTTTGTCCTTCCATTCATCGGGCCGCATCATTAAATAGAGCTAGAATACTGTACGAACAACAAAACACGATGAGTGGTAACTGGTCCCTATTTTTGTATATGCGAGAGGGGGAATACTCGAGTACAGTAATCATTGCGGCGGCCGCACATTGCGAACTTGTCAGTCGCAATCATCCTCGTGTCACAGTAGTTACGGGTTGAACGTTGAGCGTGACCATCAGGAGCGTTGGCAGCTAGGACCATCCGAGGCTCGTCTTCAGTCTTCTGCAACATCCACTCTCGTCTACCACTCCCGTGCTTTCATTTTTCACAGGCTTGTCTGGATCTGCCATACGTTACTGTTCCCAGGCTCTTCGTCAACCAGGAGCCTTGCTATGTGTCGGCCCTAAGCGCTACAGTACCATTTCGACTATCAAAGATATATCAAGCATACATCACAAATCACAATCAGAATGGTGATTGGATCGATCTCACTGGCGCCGTAGCCCTCTGCCTCGACTATTACATCGATTACTCAAGGTCTTTTCGTATTCTCTCATGTCCGACACACGACTACGTCGGGTACCCAAGGAAATTGCTCGTGTGTTCGAGGTTCAAGTTTCTTCTTTTGTGGATCACGTCTGATCAGTCTGTGTACTCACCAAGTTTGTAATAATGACTATAAGACGGAAAATATCAGCGTCGAGCTGATGGATGATTCGCCATTTCATCTTCGCGGTTCCTTTCAAGGCCTACAAGACAGTCCTTATGAAGGTGGTAATTTCGAAGTAGTACGTTCCACTGTCCTTTTCTTCACGTGCGATGATTTAGCCAAAGCATCTCGCACCACCTGGTCACGGCGTTGCAGGACATCGTCCTCCCAGACGACTATCCCTTTTCATCGCCCAAAATGAAGTTCATCACCAAGGTCTACCACCCAAACATCTCCTCCTCCGGTGCAATCCCCATTTATATCCCCAACTATCGATGGACCCCGGCTATCACCCTGCCTATCTTCCTCATCGCCCTCCAGTTCTTCCTCTGTATTCCTGAGCTCTGTAATCCTGAGCCAGATTACCCCGTGGATGCAGAGGTCGCGAAGCTATTTGCAAGCTCGCGCAAGGCCTTCGAGGATACTGCACGCAACTGGACTCGCATGTATGCTAGGAGATCTTCCCACCCCTAGGGCGAGCGCCTACGAGGGTGCAATTACCGGTTCTCGTATTACACATGTTCGATTAGTTTTAGAGCATGTACTTCCGGCGTAGAACAGGACTGATGTATCCAGAGTGGCTTGTTGGTTCCCAACAACTCTATGTGTTTCTTTGGTTCCAGATCGACGTGCATATGATGGCAAATCACTGCGTCAAACTTCGACGCAATTGGACCTGAATCACGTGGTCAAATGACGTAACGCAAGGCTGACTAGCGGCGGTCATGGGGGTCAAATTCCACAAGTTGTTTCTTTCTCTCAACCACCACAGTCCAGGCGACTCACACTTTCTATTAGCGACAGGTTCGCTTTCGACTCAACTTTTCTTCATTCTTTAAGCTTTCGTTCTGCTTTCGTTGTCTTGAAATTCTCCCTCGTCTGCCCCACTCCTGTGCTATACTGGTACCCATAGCTCAACTATGGTCGCTCTCTCTCCTAGATTCACTTTCTTGGCTACAATCTGTACACTTGCTGCCCTCTCCTCGGCACCCGTCTCTGATGCAGCAGTCTTGCGTTTGCGTGCTTCGAATCCTGCTTTGGCAAATATGGCACCGGGTCACTGGTTTCGCAGTCATTCCTCTCTTGTGGCAGACTCTCCCCCTGTTCTCCCCCTTCCCAAAAGTCCCGTAGAATCTCATAAGAACTCCGCGGACTCAAGTGACAGTCCCAGTCGTTCGGGTAACAAAAATGATCCAAAGATTCCGTCTGTTGCTGGCTCTCACGGAGAAAAGGATGTGTCCGCAAGTGATGGGAATAAAGGCTCCTCGGATGACGACGACAATGTCCACGAGAAGGGCGGGAAAGTCAGAGTGCGTATTTTCTGATTCTCATTGTCCACCACCCACAATTATCCTCATTGGTTCGAATAGGATCGCCGCTGGTTACCGTCCCGATCGATAACGCGACTGAGTAAACTGTGGTTCGGTGGTAAGCATGGGATCCGAAGTAGATGTTCTCATTGAAGTGACGGCCGGACTTCCAGATAACCATGTTCATTATTCTCGCGCACCGCACCACCGACATCACCACCACCACCACCACCATGACCGTCATCGTCGTATCTTGGGGACTGTACACCACGATCGTGATCCCTCTGCCCCTGGAATCTCCGCGCATGACCAAAATGTTGTTCATCCCGTCGCTCGCCATCATCATCACCACCACCACCACATGCCATACGAGAAGGTCGTTGTTTCTGGGGACGATGACCATGTTCACGTCGGACGTTCACCCCACCACAACCATCACAACCACCACAATGGGTACGAGAAAGTGGTTGTTTCTGGGGACCATGACCACGTTCGTGTTGGCCGCTCTCCCATCCCGCATCACCATCCTCATCACCACGGTGGATATGAGAAAGTAATCATTTCCGGAGACCATGATCACGTTCGTGTTGATCGCTCTTCTGATGGACACCGCGGTTTGAAAGATGAGAAGGTCACTACGTCTCGTGGCAATGGCCATGATCATCTTCAACGGTCAGTGTTCATTGCAGGAGAACAAGGTCAATCGTATGTGGTGGCACGTGTCGCAAAGCGCTCTGCAACGCAAAAGCTGTTCACCTTGGGAAAGCGAGCTGGTGGTAGTATGAGTGGTGTTCCTGGCCGCATCGACATTATGGTACGTGGCTTTGTAATCGGGGCGCCGAGTTTGCGTCCATTGTATTGAAATCTCCTGTAGAGCCCCACCGATGATGTATCCGGCGGCAAGCGCATTGCTTCACTTGTTCTCGCATCTTCCACATCAGCGACATCTGAGGACTCGGCCACTTCTCCCTCTGCGTTTGTTCTGAACGCGTCGGACATAAACGGTACCCAGGTGTATCTCCTTCCGTCCCCCTCCAACTCTTCGAAATCCATGCTTACTCCGGATGAAATCGGCGTGAGGATTCAATTGGAAATGTTCGACGTGACCTCGGCAAGCAATGTCCCGTACTGCGCCACCTATGACCCCGACCCTCCTGCACCGGCGCCACTTACAGCGGACGAGTGCACTGAGGATCCGGTTGATAAGCGTCGGAGTCAGTTGTTTGCATTCGATCGGACCACGAGAGTTGTGAGGCCTATGTGGTTCAACGCGCAAGATTCTGGGAAAGATGAATGTATCGATGATGCTCATCGTACGGCACCACAGAATGCATCACTACCAAGTGTAACGGGGGCGGACAGCAGTCAATCAAATTCTACGTCGAGTGCCGATCGGGATTTGGCGAGTAATATTACTGTCCTCACGGCGGACCCTTCCCATATGACGCCGTCAAACGAATCTGAGGGTAGCATACAACGTGCCCAAAACGTGGCTTTAATTTTCGTAGCTACCAACCCAGAGGTAATGGACACACCAGCGGACGCAAGCACAACAGTTAGTTCCGTCCTGGTGACAACGACGACTGCGATGGCAAGCTCGTCTCCTGGCTCTCTGGCTACAAGCTCTTCAGCGGCTCAGGTCACGTCTTCCAGCTCGAACTCTGCCTCGGCTTCGACTGTTCCCTCTGCTGGCTCAAACACTTCCGTAGTATCCTCTGGCACGCTTGCTTCTGTTCCTTCCTCGACATCACCGGTCTCAGGGGCGGTTGCAACCTCCTCAATGTTGTTGGGAGTTCAGATTATTCCCGAGTCGGCAAGCCAAGTCGCTTCTACAACAAGTTCGAATGCGACCCCCACTGTGACTCCAGTAAATACTCAGCCGTATGACTGGATGTTTTATCCTGATTCGTGATGAGAAGCGGCAGGGAACGTAGTTGGGCAATTTCTTTATCATTACCTCGATGTGAGGATTCTTTTATTGTTTTACTCAGGGCATCTTCGGTGGCTCATTTCGATTGGTCTACCTGCATGTCATGTGTGCAGTGTTGAAATATTGTATTGATGTAATTCGTTATCGATTCGTTCGGGTAACATGCACGCGACTTGTGTTCTAGAACGAGTATCCATCATGTATGGCCGATATTGATCAAAAAAACGAACGATGCAACGCGAATGGTAATCATACCCTCACCCACGAATCAGACTACTCTGGCAGCGCGAGGACAAGGTCACGGTGGGGAGGGATGATCACAGTCAGAACCGAAGCAGCAACATCATGTCCGCAGTGACTGCGCGCTCTTTGAGCTCTTTCTTTGTGAATGTGCCGGGACCCCGGAAGGGAAGACAAGCTCGCATATGTAGACCCTTCTACTCACCTCGTCATAGATAAATACACGCTTTTATACATATATATATCTGAATCCCATTGTGAGATAGCCTGAGCATGGCAAAAAGGTGGCTGAATAGACGTTGAAAACGAGGCGAGTGGCACGGCACTTGTCGGAGTGTTCCGGGGTCTCGAAGGCGGAGCGGACACGACCATGACCATGATGCGCAGCGCGATTCGCCCCCGGATAAAATACGACTATATGCTGGGTTTGATTGCAACCCTTTCACGTACGCCCCACCCTTTTTCTATCTGACCCCCATCTTGTACTCCAGCATCTTGTATCCTTCCGTTTTTTTTGTATCTTGCTGCACTCATATCTATAAAAACATACATATACCATGCAATCCACATCTGGTGTATCCCCCGCACGCCAGTACGGCACGTCCGGAAGACCTGTGAAGGTCGTCGCGAACACGTTTTCTATCAAGACACTTCCAACTCAAACCATATATCATTATGACGGTAAGTCACCCGCTCGGCGGACTGCCTGAAAGTTCACTAACCAATTCCATCTCCTCGCAGTGGGTACGTTGAGACTTTATGCGTAATCTTTCCCTCGCGCGATCCTTAGTGTCGCTGTATAGTCATCAAACCCGTCACCGAACGCCCCGGACGCGATGTCGACTTGAATATTCGCCGCGGACACGAGATCGTGCACCGTTTGCAGAACATCACGGCACCCTCAGTCTTCAACCCACGCGCCTTTTTTGACGGCAAGAAAAATTTGTTTTCAGTGGGACCCCTGAAGATGCAGGGAGACGCGGCAGAGGTGAGGAGACCCCGCTTCCGGTCTAGACCTAGACATGGATTGCTCACGCTTGCGCAACACATTTAGTTTGTGGTCAGTATGTCCGACGCTCCACAACCCCCTGGGAGTACTCGTGGCCAGTTTTGCGTAAGGCTGACAAAAGTGAACGATATGTGAATGTTTCTTTTACGTGTGGCCATTGCGCCTCTGCGAGATCCAACGTTGACAGACCGCACTTGTCCAATCTAGTAACATCAGCAGACACGCCAACGAGATCTTCTCAGGTCGATCGGATGTTAGCCAAATTGCCGTCACCTTCCTTCAGATTGTCATCCGCCAAGCTCCGATGCTGTGAGCAGGTTGCGATTTGCAGCTCTTGTGCGCGTTGCGCTGATGCCCTTTGTGTGTAGTAAGACTGGCACGTTTAACACCCGCTCGGTATTCACCCCAGCAAGCAAAAAGTCGCTTAGCGGCGGCTTCAATATATGGAATGGCTTCTTCCAGTGAGATATGCCGCCTCTGCCCGATGCCGTTGGTTTCTCAAGCTTTCCTCATTCTTCAGGAGTGTTCGACCAACGTTGCGTGGACTTGTCGTTAATGTTGACGTGTCCCATGCGGTTATGTACGGTTGCGGTTTACTCGTACCCTTCCCATACACATCTCATTCTTCACCGTAACCAGCTATGAAGAAATGCCAGTCCTTGATTGGGCATGCACTTTCCTGTCAAAATTTGCGACGGGGGGTCGTCGTCAAAAAATACAGATTCAGGACCTGGGACGCCTGGAGGCACCAGACGTCAAATTGCTGAAGAATGTTCTCAAGGGCGTTCGTGTCACGGTGTCTGTGCCCGCGGGTCGTCGCCCCGCCCGTCCGATCAAGGACCTTATTGCCGATGTTGGGGATTATCATTTTATGAAGGGGGACGAAGAAACAACAATTAGGGTCCGTTCCGTAGTTGTGATGCTCCGCATTTCTGACCGACCATGTACCTTCAGGACTACTACGAAGAAAAATACGGCTACAAGCTTCGTTTCCCAAGATCATTTGGCATATGCGTAAACGTTCAACAAAAAACCATCGTCCCCGCCGAGGTTTGCACCATCGTAGGCGGGCAGATGTTCAAGAAGGTGCTCATGCCAGAAATGATGTCGGAGGTCCTGAAACATGTCGCCAAAAATCCGCGTGAGCGGATTGAGGCGATTGAGCGAGGCGTCAGCAGCGATGTCAGCATTCTCATTCTTTGATAGTGAAGCTTAATTTTGACGTCGGTCGGTGCAGTTCCTCGACTACAAGAATTCGCCGTTTTTCTCCCAGATCGGTATGCAAGTTGATCTTCGTCCAATGGAAACTGCAGCTCGCCTACTCCAACCTCCCGACATCCAGTACAAGGGGTCCATCGTCGACCTTTCAGTCCAAGCGGAGAAGGTGAGTCAAGTTTGTTCCGACGCTCGTCGCAGAACCTAATGTAGTCTAGCAAACGGGGACACATGGCGCATGGAACGTCATGAGACGGCAGTTCTTCCGTCCTGCTCCCCGCAGTGTTTGGACTGTAGTTTCCTTTGCTCCTCAAAATTTCCCCCTTTCGGAGGTTGAGCAGTCTGTCAATAGACTGAGGCAATCTTGCCAAAAATTGGGTGAGCATTCATATCGATTCCTGTCACAGAGTCTGACATTATTATTACTAGGAATGGGTAAGCCCGCAACAGGTCTTAGGCTGTTCTCGAAGTTAACTTTTTCAAGATATTGACATCGCTGGTGGCCGGGCTGCATCCGCTGCTGGTGGAGTGGAGAGGGTTCGTGTTTTGTTTCTTAACCGAGGTATACGCGCAGCCTTATGTAATATCATCTAGGCCTTGGAGGAGGCCTTAGCGCAACTAGAGGCCAAGATCGGTTCTAAACAACGGCCACCTTGTCTGGTTCTTGTTGTTCTGCCTGATAGCGCTGCTGCTCAACGGAAAGCTGTCAAAGCCTGGGGCGACGTTACTCGGCAAGTGGCGACGCAATGTGTAGTAAGTGTCTGTTAGATCCTTAGATAGACTATGTCCAACGCTTTCCCTTAGAAAACCCAGAAGTTTAGACAAGCAAATGATCAGTATTATAACAATGTTGCACTCAAGTAAGACGTATTCTCCTATGCGTTTGATCGACATTGATAACTTGCACAGGATCAATGTCAAACTTGGTGGAATCAACTCCCATCCCGTCAGCGGGATATATGAAGGGCTCAACACGCTGCCTACAATGGTAGTTGGTAGGTTAATAAGGTTCAATTCGAGAGACCCCCACTGACCCACAATTATCAGGTGCGGACGTGACACACCCCGGCCCTGGGGTCAGGGATAGACCATCCATTGCGAGCCTCGTTGCCTCGTTTGATCCCACCTTCAGCCGCTACGCTGCCTTCACTAAAGTACAATCTCCTCGTGTAGAGGTGATTGAAGAGCTTGAAGATATGTTCTTTGTAAACACTTTGACCTTTTCGAAGCGTTGCATTTACACCTCCACTCGCACAGACTGCATTACGCTATTTCCATCATATAAACAACCGACCTCCCCAAAGGATTATCTTCTATCGTGATGGCGTATCTGAGGGAGAATACCAAACTGTGGAGGAGATTGAGATCCGGGCTCTTTCAGGTAAGGGGTTGACTGCTTAATCATTTAGGACAGACAACTCACATATTATGTTCAACTTCTTAAGATGCTTGGAATAGGTTTGCAGAATACCTGAAAACTGGAATTCCCAAAGGCCTACCTGTGCCCCTTACTTTCATTGTTGTGGGAAAGAGGTAGAGATTATTTTACTTCCTAGCAACTGATAGTGCTCATGATACAACCAGACATCACCTGAGATTCTTCCAAGGAGCTGGGCCAAAGTATGCTCCAGTTCAACATTTGACTTTCTTGTCTTACTCTACTCTTAGCATCAAAGATAAAACTGGAAATATTTTTGGTGGCCTAGTAGTAGACAAAGATATAACAAGCCCCACCAAGACAGATTTCTATCTCCAAAGCCACCCAGGTCTCAAAGGGAGTAAGTGTCCAAAAGTTGCTTGGTATGATTGCCTGCTGAGTTGTTGTCCAACAGCAAGCCGGCCGGGCCACTACATCGTGTTGTATAATAAACTCAATCTCAGCTTAGACATGTGGGTCATTCGTTGTGTTTGACATTTCGTTCTTTCCTCACGTACGGTCAAGAATTCAACAAATAAGCTACTTCCTATGCTACACGTACGCACGATGCACAAGATCTGTATCCATTCCCGCACCCGTTTATTGTAAGTTCCGTAGAATATAATGCGGTACTCGTGTTCATCCACTTGCTCTTTCTTAGACGCAGATGTGAGTGGTGTCTGTCTTTACCCATCCCTCGTGCTAACTACAGAATATCAGCTCGTCTGCTCTCGTGCCGGTTTCTACCTCGACGAGAGTCTGGGATTCTCTGACTTTGGTGGCAGCGAGGGCAGCTCCGGCTTTGACCTTTCCGTATGGAGGAAAGGCTTCAACGCACCGGGCCCCCAAAATATGTACTTTGTCTGAAGGTGAGGTCGTCTCTATGGCTTGCGGGCGGACTGCCTCTTTGAATGGGAAGACACGTAGACGGACGTTGTTGTAGTTGTAGTAATTATACCATCTTGTTAGTCAAATGTTGATACGGACAGCATATGGACATGTTGGACAAAGTCGGGCTCGACGCGACGACTCGGAGGCAAGACGAGATATGTCAGAGAGGGAATGCGACATGGAGGCCGAGGTAGCCTGAGAGTATGTTATGGCACGGGGGAAGCGTCGGGAGAACGGTGCAGTTACTACAGTGGGGTGTCAGGGATTAGTTTTCTCTCAGCACTAATCGACGCTGCAGTGCTGGTCCTTTTGTACAGTATGCACATGACATGCGGTCGTGTACTGTGATACTCGTCCGCTCAAAGGATGTCCTAAAAAATACTGTAAACAGGTTCTTGATCGATGAAAGAGAGAGGATGGAGATGGCCACGAGGCCTGTGGTGTGGTGTGGTGTGGTGTGGTGTGAACGGACCCCCGGGATAGGCGTCGGCTAACAGAGGGACTCGGACGTCTGAGCCGGAAGCAGAGTGATCGAGTTGCTGCTGCCGGTGAGTGGTGCACGAGTCTGAAGTCGGAAACCTCGCCCGTACCAGAAAATCTCAATTGATTTACCTTGTGAGAAAACGAATCTTGCACCATGGATCTATCAAGCTTTAACAAGTTCAAGGGCTTGCTGGTCTAATGCCATATCAGGAAGGTCTCTGCTGTAAGTGTGGCGTCTTCTGGGGTTGTGTCGGAGTATGTACAGTATTAGGTTAGGGTTCAACATCATATCGTACTCAAATATCGCGTACGTTGATGTCATCATGATAATTGTCATCCGGTTTCAGTTCGCCGTCATTCTTACTTTTAGGGAATCCTAAAGGGCAGCGAAGTACGCTAGGACCGCGAGTGAGCCATCGAGCGATCGATCAGCGCGATCAGCTCTAGATGAATGATCGAAAACGTGTGTATATGTTTCAATCGAGGTAAAATGAAATTATTATAATGTACGATTTGCCACACAAAGGAAATTGGGTGTACACAGTTGACCCTGTGGTACTTGGTAGTTTTGAGGTTACGTGTGCACGTACGCAGGTTGGGTTGGAGGCCAGTGCCAGGATGTCGCGTCCAGTTCGCCACCGGACATGAGCAGCGCGTGCTTGTTCCCCATCCTCCCCACCCTTGCCTAGACATCGCTTGTCGCTGCCAGTAATCTGTTCCCATGCCAGTAGTTTAGGTTCAGGGAGCCTCCGTTTGGTGACAAGCTTCCCATTTTGATTAACCCGAATACACCAAATTAGAAGGTCGTTATCCGCCTAGAATTCGACTCGGATCCTGTAGACGGAAATTAACGGACCGGGCGGTAGTGGACTTTGTATAAACTCCCCAAATTCCAAAAAACCCCAACAATCGAAAGTCGTGATACTCCCAAAAGATGACAAGCCCACCTATTCTCCCTTCCGTGACAGAAATCTATGCGTCTAGGGACACCTCTCGAGATGGTCCCCTGGCGCGGGCCTTCGCTACGCTCTTTGAACCGTCACCTGCTCTCTTCGAATTCCTCGTGCCCTCCGTTATTACTATCGTCGAGGATTCTCGGAGACACATTCCCCGACGTACATTCAATGCCCTCATAAATAACGGGATAAGGGAACTCGACGACTGGCCGCATAGCCAACAGGCAAGCTTTATTGGAGGACATCCACGAATTGGGGAAGTCAAAGGGCTATCGGCTCTGAGCGCAAGCGAACAAGCAGCCCACGCGACAGCTCCAGAGATACTAGCACGCCTCTTGGAGCTCAACGAAGAGTACGAACGCAGATATCCGGGTCTGCGATACATTACCTTTGTCAATGGTCGGAGTAGAAAAATGATAATGGAGGAGATGGAGGAGAAGCTCGGGGTAGGTGACGGCTGGGAGAAAGGGGATAGCAAGGAAGTCCATCCGCTTGGTAGTGAAGAATGGGTATCGGAGGTCAGAAGAGCGTTGAAGGATATCGGGGAAATAGCTAAAAGTAGATTGGTTGCTTTGAAGGTGGACGGAGACGAGGAGGCAGCCAACTAACAGCCGGGATGAGGACTGGATTGATGATGGTGCTCGGTGGTGGTGAATGGCTTCTGCGAAGTATTACGTTATCAGAAAACGACAAGAATGGAAGGAGACAAAGAGAGCACAACAGAGCTCGGGCTTTTTCAACTGCGTTCTCAACTGTCCATTCGGTGCCGAGCAAAGCCAGGGCACGCGAATTAGCTGGTCACGAGGGCGAGTCCACCTTCCGGGAGGGGATAAAGCCATTACGGAACTCTAGACTTCCAACACCACTGGTGGCTGTGCCTGGTAGATTCTCCCACGTCTTATCAGCCTCTCCACTTTTTTTTTTCGTCTTCCTTTATAGCGGCAGGGCTCCCATGAGTAAAAATGGATCTCGCTTCTCTCCCTCACGAACCGGTCCTCGGGCGCATCACTCTGCTCTTCTTTCCCTCTGCTCTGTCCATTACTTGGCCAAGTGCGGGTGACTAAAATCATGTCCAACATCCAATCTGAAGCACCTTACATTGTCGATGACGGAAAGTCGTCGATTGACTCTGTCCCCCCTCCTCTCCATAATGATCAAGCTGTCGCTCGCCCGCCAATCGATTATTCCTCCTTTGGTGCCTTCTACCACAGCACATATCGCCGTTTCCTGAGTCTATGGACGAGGCGTTTCGTTCTGTCTCTGTTGGCTGGCCAAGTCGTCTCGCTATGCATTACGTGCACGAACGTCACCACAGAGGAGCTCACAACCGGGAACTGGCAGTTGCCCACAACCCAGACCTTCTTCCTGTACCAAACCTTTTTTCTCTCTCTAGTACATGGACTCTCATCGTTGTTCTCCAGATACTTCTCCATTTTCATTGTTTATACACCGTACACGATCTACCAGTGTATGCGTTGCCTCTTTCGATAAGGATGTTCTCTTACGCTATGCCTATAGATGGTTTTAAGGGCTGGTTCAAACTGATTTACAAAGATGGGTGGAAGTGTATGTTCTTCTGATTTCCCGGTTACATCCGAGAGGATGGCTGACATTCCGTACAGATATCATCTTGGCCACATGTGACGTCGAGGGCAACTTTTTGGTCGTAAAAGTCAGCTTACTTGCTAGAACTCTCTTTTTCTGCCAACCTAAAATACCACAGGCTTATCAATATACCAACCTCCTCTCGTGTATGCTCCTAGATGCGTGAGTCTTGCCTCTGCAGAGCCCCCAATTCCATGAATTGTCGCCTTGTCTCACCTAGATGGGCAATACCTGTATGCATGTTCTTTTTGTACGTTTACTTGCACACGCGCTTCCACTGGACGCAAATTCTCGTATGTTTTTCCCAGCATTCTAAAAATACCGCCCTCACCGACTCTGCAGGGGGCTATGATCTGTGTGCTCGGATTGGGCCTTCTCGTGGGCGCCGATCAGCTCACGAAGAAGGACTATGCAGCGGTGGATAAGGGAAAAGGCGACGCTTTTATGATTCTCGGCGCGACCCTGTACGGTTTCAGTGAGTCTTAAACCAGAGAACTCACCGATGAGGTTGATAATCGGCTCGTAGCGAACGCGACTGAGGAATTCTTTGTGCGCCGCAGGCCACTTTACGAAGTCGTTGGCCAGCTTGGCATGTGGGGCGTAATTATCAATGGCATCCAAGCTTCTATCATTGAACATCACAAAATGAAGGAGGTTACGTGGAGTGGCCGTAACAGTATGCAACTCTACCCCTCGTATCGAAATTTCTCACTAACGTTAGAATTCCCAGTTGGGCTTTTGTTTGGTTACACTGTTGGTATGGATATTGTGACTATTTCGACTGCAACACATTGACTCGCCCCATACTAGCAATGTTCGTCTTGTATACCGTCGCGCCTTTGCTTTATCGTCTCGCCTCCTCCGCATATTTCAACTTGAGCCTATTGTCCAGTGACTTCTATGGTCTCCTTTTCGGTATGACTTCATTTCAAATTTCCTGCCAATAATTGCCTGATCTAGATCACAGGGCTTTTCCTCTTCGTACGTGGCGCTCCTCCTCCGTTGATGCAACTTTCTTACACAAGCTCATGTAGCACTTCAAACCATACTGGCTCTACTTCCCTTCGTTCACCGTGGTTATATTGGGACTTATCGTCTATTTCTGGCACTCCACGCGTATGTTCGTCTGTAATGCCCTTCTCGCTCCTTCTGATGATATTTGTAGCCGAGGAACAAGGCACGGTCAACATTCAATTTCCCTCGTATGTCACACAACGTGGCGAAACAGAGTCGGAGAAAAGTGAGGCCGAGAAACAGAGTGTTGTTTAAGGAAAACGTCTGGAAGACCGAAATCATGATCGATATGCTCACGACATTTCAAATTCGGATTCAAAAGCGCCTTGCACCAGGGTGCAGTTATAATACATGAGAAGTGATTATGCATTAGTGCATATTGTACTGTATCACGGAACTGGGATAAATAAGGCTCATAGGAAACGCAAAGTTGGTTTATTCAGACCCGATGACGGGGACCGATTGGCTCTTCCGGTGAAGCGGCTAGAGTCGGATTGGCTTGTTGAGGTCCGATCTCTTGCAACTGTTGCTGACCACGACGCTCAGCCAAGCGCTAATCAGTGTATATAGCGTGATCAGTCCACGCTCCCATTGCCCCCAAAAAATAGAAAGTTAGGGACGCACATCTTTCAGACGTTCCAGCACGCCCATCATACTGTCGATGGTAGCTTCGGACATACCGCTGATCTATGCCCAACAAACAAAAAATATTGATTAACGGGCTATGCTCTTTCTTCCTGCCAATGCAACTCAGCGAGCACTCACCGTCTCCTCAGCGTTACGGCCTATCTGCCGCAGGCGCTCATGATCACGGTCCATCGGCGTCTGCGTCGGCATCATCGACTCGGACTGAGACTGAGACTGAGACCGTGTCGGTGGCTGTGTCGGTGGCTGTGGCTGTGGCTGTATCGGTTGTCGCCACTGCTGGCCAAAGTCACCACGCCCGGGACTGGGACCGGGAGATGATGATGATGCGTTGTTGTTACTAGTATTAGGGGTAGATTGATCACGCTCGTGCTCGTGGTCCCACTGGGCAGCACGATGACCAGGGTTGTATCCGTACCCGACGCGTGGGGGACAACCGGCGCCCTGGAAGTGATGATGCTTTTCATCGTGGCGATGACGGATCCAAGCCCAAGTTGCGATTGAGCCAAAGGCGAACCAGACGAGACGGGAAGGACCGTAAAACATGTTGAAACGTCGTTTGTAAAAATGGTGGTTCCAGTAGTGAGGGTGAGGGTGGGATTGGGAGTGGAGTTGTTGCCAATGGTTGAGGTTATGTGACATACAGTATAGTGGCTCGGCTTTGGTTGGTTGGGGACATCGATCCTTGACGTTGGGCTTGCTTTATAGTACTTCGTATGCGTGTTGTGGGTGGTGATGTGCTAAGGCCGTATGGAAACGCGTCATCCTTCTTTCGAATGCCGGGGAGATAGGTGAGGTGGCCTTGGCCGGGTCTGTGATCTGGAGGAGCCGCGCACACACGCAATTGTTGCACGGGGGCGGCCAACATATGTTGACGACGCCATCCAGTGTGTGCCGTGCCGGCGCCGCCACGACGCGCGCCGCAGCGCATACGCGATAGTATCACGTGATGTCAGATAACAGATGCCGTTGAGATGCGACTGATGCAATGCAAATGCAAGCTTGAAGATCATTACAGTAAGCCCAACCAAAGTGCAGTAGTACTACAGCTATACATTATAAGAAATCAATAGCCCTTTTCCTACCTCGTGATGGCCCTTCAGCTACTTGTAAGCTCGTCGACTCAGCATCCGCCGGGTTTCCCTCAATCATCCGCACTTCTTTCTCGGGTGCCAGTGGGGGTGCCAGTGTTGGTGGCGGTGGTGCGGTAGTAGTAGTAGCGAAACCTGCAACCACCTGTGGTAGTACCTTTTCCACCCACATTTCCGCATCTTCCTGCTCCCCGGGGCCCTCAGCATTAGCACTACCTTTCTCCTTACGACGTTTCTTCTTTCTGCGCGACTTGTCCTTGTCCTTGTCCTTATCCTTGTCCGCTGCTTGCGGTGCAATCACCAAAGCCGCACCTTCATCCTCCTCGAACGATACTATCGCTTTGGCTGTCCGCTTCTTATTATCCTTCCCGCGACTCGTACCATCTCTCTTGTCACCTGTGGTCTTCTTCTGCGTCTCCCGCTCGGCACGAGGAACAAAAACAGGTTTGAACGTGGCAGTGTCTACGTTCACCATGCCGGTCGGTGGCCGATCTACCGATCGGGGCTCGTATGTGGGAGTTTGATCGACGGTACTGGGGGTCCGAAGGTGGGCAGGGACGGATTTAACATCCCCAGCTGTTGGCTGTTTCTCCTCGGGTCGCTTTGGCAATGTTGACGGCCCGGGATCTGGGGCGACTGGAGCTCGGGCACCCTTCTCTTGGCCACCATCTTCTTCTGCGTCGTCGTCGCTGTCCTCGTCGTCGCTCGCAAAGATAGCCTTAAAGATGACCATGCTCGGACGCACATATGTGAGCGTATCACGGCCCTGCGATTCGTCCTCTCCCAGACCAATATTCTCCAGGTTACGCGCCGTACGGCGACCCACAGAGGATGTTAAATCCGCACCGGTAGATCCAGTGGCGGTCTGCAAATCCGCTTCGGCAAGTACCTCCTCCGCCTTCCACGCATCGCCACCTGTATTTGGTACACCAGGCATTGGCGTATCAGTTGTAATATCCGGATTCGGGTCTTTCACGCCAAAGCGTTTGCATAATAACCGGGATGGCTGCCACGGTACGACCTCACGCGTAAGCGCACCATACATCCCCGTGCGTGCCGCATTGGCCTTCGCACTCTGCACGCTTTCATCCGGCCATAGTGCCTTCTTCTCCTCCTCCTTCTCCTCCTGCTGTGGTGCCGACGTCGGTTCTGGTTCGTACGTGGGTTGGTGAAGACCTTCGACGGCTTTGGGTCCGGTATCTACAACGGCGGCAGTCGTAAAGCGGCTCGCCATTGCGCCCGAGACAGGCTTGAAGATCGCCGCGCTCTTTGAATAATCAGACAGTTCTTTGTGGTATGCCTCTGACGATTGGCCGGGAAGTTTTGGAGGTAAGAGCTCGGGATGGTCCGGCGTGGTCTGCGAGCGTAGGTAGGCAACGTAGCGAGCTTGCTTGGCAGGATCATTGGTGAATGGCATAAAGCCCTTGAGGGCGGCGGATGCTACATGGGAGGCGGTGTAAGGGATACCGGTTGGTGCTGGACGGGCCTCCACAGGGATTGGCGTGGGATCAGATGCGGGGGGATGGAGACCAGCAGCGGCGTGCTCGACGCGTTCACGGTCCTCCTTGGATAAGTAGTCGAACACAGACTGCGTTGATGGAAGGGGCGTTTCACCCAGGATCGCACCACGCTATCGGTTTTCTCTTTAAGTATTGAGATGATTTGGAAAGACTAAACATCACCTGGTCGGCAGTCAGCTTTCTCTTTCCCAACACACTTGCCCCTGCAGATGCGGACGCTGTAGCATTGTCTTCTTTAGAATCCTTCTGCCATACTCGACGAGGGTCAGGTTTCCAGCCTTGTGGCATTTCTGGGATCGGAAACCTGCATCAGGCCCAATGAGACGGATAACCACAAATTGTTGAGAAACAGTCACCATTGCTCTTTCTGTGCGGAGTCAGGAGAGAGAACAAAGCCAGCTAGTAAGGTTGCTCCGTTCGGGAACCGCTGCTGTATCGTAGAAGCCTAGCAATAATCAGTCAGGAGACTTGGTAAAAAAAAAAAGATACTACCTTTTGAACCAACTTGCCTCGGCTCACACTGGAGCCGTCATCGGCGTCACGGATGGCATCGTAAGGCATATAAGTCCGGTCCGCATGGGTCGTCGAATCATAAACATCAACGTCATCGTCTTCCGCCTCGTTCAAAGCGCCAAGACCGAAACCGGCTTTCGTAGGGGAAGGTGAGAAACTAAATCGAGAGGCGTCTGTATAACGAAGCATTACTCACCAGAAAGCTTTGGGCCCTTGGTCTGAGGGTGCTTCTGCCCGAGGTTCTCGATGAGCCCCGCACCAGCTTTGAAGCCAATTCCATGCGCATCTGTCTTCATCGAAACGCGCGGTACGAGTGTGTCGCGTGGTGGATACAAATGGCGCTTCGCCTCCTCGTCATCATCCAATGCGTCAATGTCGACGCCATTGATTGACCTTCCCGCGGCGAGCAGATCCTGTATTTTCCGCGTGCGCCAGGAGACACGTGGGCCGATGCCTTGCCCAGGGCGCCAACCCATCTTTTTGAGCAAGCGAACTCCTGCAGAATCTTCAAGCGGGGGCATCAGCGCGCGCTGTATGCTAGAAGCAATTGAACTTGTCGATTTGGTTTTGACCGGGTAGTAGTGCAGATGTCAGTAGGGGAAAGTGGACGGGTAACGAGGGAGGGGTTGAAACTCACTCTTGCTCTGTATCATCTTGCGTGGATTCAGCTTGAGCACCACCGAACACATCACGCTGTTGCTGCTCCTTTATGCCGGACATTATTTGGCTCTCTCTTAGTTCCGCAATATCCTCCTCGTCCATATAGTCTTCCGGACGGGACGCCTTCTGCTTGGCACGGTCCGACCTCGATGAGACGAATGTTGATGGGGTCCATCCTATGGAAAGTTAGCAGTGTATGACGGAGGATGGGGAGTAACAATGAGGACGCACCTTCTTTCGAGCCAACGGAATTGAAATAACCCGCAGAGAAGCCACCGGTGAAGGCACCATGTAATCGTCTACGGCCCTTCTCATCTCGAACCTACGATGCACATTCACAAATCTGAAAAGGGAGCGGCTAAAGACGAGCATACATCTTGTTTCCATATGGGAACGAATTCGTTCGCGTCCTTTTTCTCCAAGGGAGGCAAGGGAGTGCCGATCTAGACGAGATGTGCGTTAACTCCAAAACCCCTCGGTTGCAATCAGGCGCACCAGACAGAAATTCTCGACGGCCTTCTTATTCGTGTAGTTAATACCCTGGTCATCTAGTCTCCGCTTCAGTCGTGCTGTCCCACTGCTCATTGATCGATACGCCGTAGACTGTAGTGCAAGTGGGTTGACAACGCCAATGGTTTCAAGTTCGCGCAAACGCACATAATGTGGACGCACGTGACCAGCATCGACCAGGCTCCGGCTCAAAGTCATCTGCTCTTTTGTTACTGCTCTTTTGTTATGTTTCCGGCTCTAATCGGCTCTGTAGTGTGGGCGAGCATTTATAAATGACCGCGCTTAGCCACACTACTTTCCCCCCTTCACACAGCTCCACCACCGTGCGTATACTCCAACGTTTGCCTTGCCTCCCAATTTGATACCGACGGCATGTCCCATCGTGGTGAGTACATGACATACATTCTGCACACGTTCTGCACGTTGATTTCACCTCACATTCCTCATAGACGTCCTACATCTCCTAGTGACACGGACGAGGACTGAGGCTCGGAGGACGATCCTCACAGTGGCAGCAAACACTTCTGCACCATCGTCGTATATGTCTTCCACCACATGAGCCTCAGCTGTATCGTTGGCGTTAAGCTTTTCCCACAATACTAGACGTATTTTTAATCTTATACCTTATAAAATAAACATTTTCAGACTTCCATGGAGGAAATTGAAATGATAGAATGGCGACAATGGCGACAGTACTGCCTTTTTTGAATGCCAATGAATTGTGGATATAACTGACCTACCACCCGCTTTCCAGAACAGGATGTTGTCCAGAACCTTTGAAGGGTATATAGGGTACTTAGCATGGTCAAGCCTGCAGGTACACCCTCGCCAAAGGGTTGCGTCGTTGGCTTGGAGTTGCAAATCGTCGACAGCTGGCAAGCTTGGACTTAACATAGGAGCAGCATTTGTCAGATTTGGGGGCCATCGGATATGACGGGGTCACTGGGAACGCGGATTTATGCAGGATATTCAGGATATTCAGTACTCGGTGAGAAGCTTGCTTGTAGTAACTATTCTCCGGTCCTGCAACTTGTGCTGTGCGGCATTGCGGCTATTACCGTACCGCATGATGGTGCGCTACCGCGGCTGTACTGTTAACCCTGGAGAGGGATCGCCCATACGCCCCAAGCTGGTCAGTATGTCTCGATAGTTTCGCGAGATGTGATTAAGCAAAGCCGCTACGGCGGATCACACGACTTGCTTCAAGTTCTCTTCTCTATCAGAAGCCCCATATTGGAATCCGGAGAACATCCAAGTACGGTTCGATTCCAAGACCGGTGTTATCTGCTGATTTGGTTGGGGTATGATGCATATGGTGCATGGCTCTGAGTTTCTAACTCGGAGTTCTTTACAGTCACCTCCGAATGGGTCAATTTCCCCCGGGCCCCACCTAACTCTACGCTATCAGTTTAAAAAAAGACAGAAGGTATGGCTCCGCATCGTGCTTGCAACACGTGTTACCTTCAACCTGCTCGTAGGTCACCATGATCGCTGGTAAAGACCTTCTGCAGATGCGTACGCAGGTGTTCAATTACAGTCTGATACTACATTGCTCTTGGCTTGTCCTACGTTCTAGCTTAGGAGGGTGCCGGCCTGAGGACTGTTCAAGATAGCTCGCAGGAGACACGAGGACACCGATCAATGATCTTACTTTCTTATTGTATGGCCGCACACGGTGATTTGAACCCGACTCTGTGGTAGCCTTCTTTTATACATGGAAGATAGCCGTCTCCCACGATTAAACGTATACGCGTATCTCCCGAGACGTCTTTCCACATGCATGGTGTTTCTTCAACTTTCTTGGAGCAGGACTCAGACCTGGTGACAACCAACCACGTGGTAACACTTAAATATGGTTATATCCTCTCGCGGATGCCGACGCCGCCTTTGGAAAGCATTGAGACATAAGAGATCAACGAAATAGGAAGGCGTTGGTGTTGATTTGGTATTGCATATTCATTGGGTCGATAAGGGCATCCGTGATCTAGATGGGCAAATGAATGATAGAAGCACGTGGCGTCTTCCGTACGTGTAACTTAAACGCACAAACGCCGAGTCAGGCCGCGGCTCAAAGTCTTGATGAACCACGGGCAACCTGGAGTGGCAGCTCCATGATTTGATGGATCAGTTATTGGCGTACCTCTGACATTGCCTCGGGCTTTAGTGAACTCCCTCGACTGCTTGAGGTGTCGATGATTTTATCAGATCATTAATATTCTAGTGATCGGAATCTGGCGGAGAAGGGATCCCGCAACTTGAAGACGACTGGAGAAAGGCGCGTTTCTTCTTCCACCCAAGTAATGGTGCTTGCTCTTTTTTTCGGTTAACAACTACCTTTTAGAGCTGGCTTTTCCATATCGAGAGATGACCGAGAATAGAAGGAATGGACTGAGCTGTGGTGGGAACTGCTGGGATCTCCGAGGGAGCGGTTCGCCATACGGTTATCATCATGGTAATGGACCCATCGAAATTTTTTATTAACACTCATATAGATATCTCTTGCTGGTCTTGTGCCGCCCTTATCCCGACACTTCATCCCCCAGGCCTGCCCTTCCCCCCTAGACTTTCCATCTGCTTCTACGAGCTCACACACGACCATGTCTGTGGAGAATGATAAGACAAGTGGGACCAGCCTCGAGAAGGGCATAGCTCCGGCAGTACATGTAGCACGTGGAAATGATCGCTACCACTTTGACCAGTCCGACCTTGACCGCGTCCAACGTCGTCTAAAGCAGCGGCATGTTCAGATGTTTGTTCCTCTTGCTTGCTTATGCGTCCAAAGCCCATCGCCTTGATCCCTGATCGATTCCACAGGATTGCCGTGAGTGTCTCCTGCTTGCTATTGTCTGTAGTACCCATAAGCTTATCATGCTGTACAAGATTGCGGGGACTATCGGAACAGGATTATTCCTTGGGTCAGGATCTGCGTTACGAGGTGCGGGACCTCTGGGCGCACTGTTTGCATACGCCTTGGTTGGCACGGTGGCGTATTCGTACGTACATTTCTCATCATCGTCGGACATGTCCCACTCTAAGGCTTTCTCGAAGGTCGCTGTGTTCCATCGGCGAAATGACAGCCTTGGCGCCCATCTCTGGCACTTTTCCACACTTTGGTTAGTTCCCATCGACTCGTACACATGTCGAGTTTCACGTGTGTGTTGCCCGTATGCAGCCGCTCGCTGGGTTCAGCCTTCTTTTGGTGCCGCCGTAAGTGGTCTTCCCCTGAACCGCCATGTATCTCGGCTCATCTTTCGGGTCGTATAGGTTGGCTGGGTGCGTAGATTTTCAAATAGATTAAACTTTCAGAGTTGGGCGCTCAACGTTCTTTCCTTATCTGTAGAACTATTTCTACGTGAGTAAGTTAGTGGACACGCATCGGACACTAACGAGTATTTGAAATATATTCCCCGTAGGCACAAGCGTAAGTGTTAGAGTTTGCATCGTTCGTGCCTTCGTTCGTGCCTTCGTTGAACCGCTTCCTACAGTATCACTGTCCCCGTGGAGATCACGGCTGCGACCATCCTTATCACTTTCTGGGACGATAATGTATGTGGATTCCTCACTCATCGATATAGGGGATTGAAATTAGGCGGCCACTAGCACAAGCACCAGGCTGGCTATACTGTGGTTCTCTGTTTCCTTGTCTGTCTCATCAATATTTTTGGTGTCCGGTACTTCGGGGAATGTAGGTTCCGTCGCTTTTTCCCGAAAGAATGTGACTCAGTGTGATATGTTTCAGCCGAGTTTGTCTTCTCCATCATCAAGCGTATGTTCTTCTTCCTCATCTTTTTGCGGTGTTGACCTTTTGGATAGTTGTCCTCATTACTGGCCTTATTCTCTGCGGATTGATTATCGACCTCGGAGGAGGACCTGATCACAAGCGTCTTGGCTTCACAGTAGGCAAAAGTCTAGAATTTAGGTTTCAACGTCCTGATCTTGACTGTGTTTAGTACTGGAAACATCCCGGTGCCTTCAATGGCCCTGGTCTCGTTAAAAACAAGTCTACAGATCACTTCTTAGGTTGGGTATCTGTCCTCGTGCAGGCGGGTTTCTCTTTCCAAGGGATGGAGCTCGTTGCGATGTGAGTTCATTTTGCACCCGTTCGGATCAGTCACCTGTAACGCTTCTGATTCCATGAAGCGCTGCGTCGGAGACGGAGAACCCACGCCGAAACATCTCAAAGGCCGTTCGTCGCGTGTTCTGGAGAATTGTCATATTCTATATTCTCGGAATCCTGATCACCGGCATGCTTGTCCCATATGACGACCCCGACTTACTCAACGGGTCCGGTACTGCCACCCAATCACCCTACGTCATCGCGATCCGCCGCGCCGGAATTCATACTCTACCCTCCATCATTAACGCGGCCATCTTCACCAGCGCGTTTTCTGCCGGCAATTCGTTCTTGTTCTGCTCGTCGCGTATCTTGTACGGCCTATCCATCCGCGGGCAAGCTCCTCGCATTTTATCGTACTGCACGAAGAACGGTCTCCCGATCGTCTCCGTTCTATGCTGCGTATGTTTTTCTTTGAAGCGTGGGATTCACTGCACACGGTGCTCAAGTCTCGCGTGCTTTCGTAGTGCAGCTTCTCCCTTTTGGCTTTCATGAACGTGTCATCCGGTGCGGGCAAAGTTTTTAAGTGCGCTTTTTTTTTCTTCTTTTCTCGTGTGTAAGTACGTTAACAATACGTCTTTATTGTACTAGCTGGTTTGTCAATCTCTCAACCACCGCTGGCTTCTTCACATGGTGGTCCATTAATCTGACCTACATCCAATTCTGTACGCCTTTTTCTTGAGAGAGAGAGAGAGATTTCGTCGCTTTCGTACTGAATTCCTTTCAGGGCGTGGTTTCAAAGCACAAGGTCTTGATCGTACCCAGCTCGCGTACTGGAATCCGCTACAGCCGGGTCTGGCTGTATGGGGTGTCTTCTGGACGTCGATCTTCATCCTCGTAAACGGCTACCAAGTCTTCTTCGTGTGGAACACGCAAGACTTTCTCACAGCGTACATCAACATCCCTATCTTCTTTACCCTTTGGATCGGCTGGACCGTGTACATGCGCACGCCCTTTTGGCATGCCGACGAGATGGACTTTGTCACTGTGCGTTGTTGCGTTGGAAGCGCTTTTTTGTATGATGCTTCTCAACTCATTGACATGGCTGCGCGCGATTTTTTTTTCGAATTATTTTTTTCAGGGCATCCCTTCGATCGAGGAGACAGAAAGCCCGGAAGAACCTCCCCGCAACTTGGGCGAGAAGATCTTCAACATTTTGTTCTGAGTCGTTATTCACTGGCAAAGACAACAATACTTTCTGGCCCTTCCGTCGCTGGCATCTCACATGCGATCATTAGCTTACTTTTGGATACCATAGTCAATCGTTGCTTGATAATACTGTACTGTAATCTATATATTGCAAATTTATGCGACCGTATCTCACCTGTGATTATACAACGAATAACATTGCCCTTCTTTTACATCTACTGTACAGTACTGCCTCACCGTGGCACTGCGATGGCTCCCTTCCGCATCGGATCGCAGATGGAGGCGACCTTACGAGGTACCTGCGTTAAGCTCCACGACGATAGGTGCGCCATCCGCTTCCGTGCGCTGAAATTTACCCTGCATCCAGACGCGGTACATCTTTAGCTGCCGCTTACGGTTCACGAGCAGCCGACGGTCAACACCAAGCTGCATAATGGTGAACAGAGGGTGGGCTAGCCCGAGTACGTCAGGGCCGCCTTGCAGGGACGGATGAATCACTTGGGGGGATGGGTCAGGACTAATGCCCGGGCTTGGGGCAGCAGACGATGAGGAGGAATCGAAATCGAGATTAGGTGGAATAGCCGGCGCCGGCGCCGACGACGACGACGCTAGCCGCCCGTCTGGCAAGCGCTCGTCTTCATGGTCACCATTTTCTTCGTCAACCTCAACCTCGATCGACTCGGAGGCGGACTCATGCGCTTCTTGTTGTTGTAGCTGGGCATGCGCAGTTGGCGGCGCGGGTGAGCCCGTGAACAATAATGCTAATTCATCTGCGGCAAAAGAGGTGGGAAGGGACGAGACCCGGCTGAAAGTCAAAAAAAAAAGAAAAAAAATTTCGGCGGGGAGGGGTCACCTAGTTCGAAAAAATACACGCGCGTACTATCGCCACGGATGTAGAAATTTTCGTCGAGCAACCGGCCGGCTTTAAAGCGCAGTTGGGTGAGGTCGTGTCGACCATAGTCGCGCATGAGCACTAGTCCGCCAGGTTTAATTATCTGAAATGGTGCGTTACGACACAATCTTGCTAGAGAAGGCACTTCCATACCTGTGCGATGTTGGAGATGGCACGGGGCCATTCGGAAGGATGTAAGGCGCTGAGGACAAATACGAGAACGAGTATGTCAGCGGAACGCGGCGCGAGGCCCGGAGGTGGCGAGGCGGATGATAAATCCCAGACGGCAGCAGTGATCGTCCCGCAGGGCGGTGATGTGTACAGAGCGTTTTGCTAGATCAACACAGGTTGGTATGAAAAAAAAAAAAAGCAGCAACGATTGAAAAGCACCTGGACAAGTTTTACTGCATGCGAGGAGTAGTCAAAGGCGTGGATACGTAACTCTGGGTTGCGATTTTGTGCTAAAAGTGGGAAGATGGCGTTACCAGCGCCTACATATACGAATGGCAATAAATTTTAGAACGAATTCTTTATTGGCCCATGGAGCAACGTACCACATCCCACTTCGACGACTGTACGACGCCCAGCCTGTGCGTTGCATGGAATATAATTGGGTTTCCGTGGTGACTAAAAGATGGGCGCACCGATTGCTCGGCAGCAGCGACCAGCTCGGGGAACTCGAGATGCAACCTAGTCTGGTCATAAATTACGATGCCAACAAACTCCGGGGATAATGGAAGACGGACCACTTGCGGTTCTTGAAGAAATTAGAAGCGTTTGTCTTGTAAAAATTATCCCTATTGGACCCGAGAAATTTGAGTACTAGGCGATTAAAATTCAAAGCAGTTTGGAACGCACCAATACTTCGCAGGTTTGGAATTATATCTATGCTTTTCGCCATCTGGCACGGGGGCCGCGCGTTGTCGGGTGAGAGAGGCCGTTATATTCACATTCTGATCGGCAGGTGGCAGGACATGATCCCATGCGTTCTGAGACCAGACGTCGGCTTTCTCGGTAAGAAATCTGGGATAACGAGTAAGCTAAGATGATATGATGCAAAGATGACCTTCGCGGAGAGGGAGGCACCTCCCTTGAGCCGAAGGGTGGTTTGGATGCGTTGATGTCGTGCACTGACGATGTGCACTTTGGGATCATGTTATGTAGATGAGAAACGAGTCATGTGCTGGCCTGTCTGCCTTGCCCGTGCCCGTGCTGTGTGCATCGGCTTTCTCAAACGACCGCGCCCTCGTCATCATCGGTTCGTTCCAATAGAAATAAGCAACGGCAATCATTCCATAGTCATCCCACAACTCCTACCCTGACCTCATGCCGACCATCGCTTCCTCGGCCCCTCCCCAGCGTCCGCCACCAGGAGATGCTGATCTCCAGGAGCTTTACGACCAAGTTCTCAGCGCTTTCGCAGACGAGTCCAGTCCATCGAATTTCTCTCCGACGTTTTCAATAAGCAGGCCTAATAATGTCGATCGTGATGAGTCTCTGTACAGTCCACATAGCGACGAGGGCGTAGCCTCTCAAATCTCATCCAGAACACACCCACAATCTCACCGTTAGTCCTTTGCCCCCCCCTTTTTCTTTTCTTTCTCTCCTTACCCCTCTTTCCTTCCCTCCTAGCCTGCGCCAGTCCTCGAGACAACAACCACTCGATCCCCTCCCCATCAACCTTCTCTACTTCCCCGGTGGGCAAGGGCCCTCGTCCCCTACCAAGGCCTCCTGGATCCTCGCCTAACATTTCCTCCCATTACCCCACTCACATGCCTGAACCCCACAACGTTCACGAGCTGCCCCCTCCCGCCTCTACAGGTTCCAAGCCTTATCCCGAGCAGTGCGTGACTCCCAATATATTCTCCCTCATTTCTTATGTCATCCCTGTGTGTAGACCTCGATCTCAATATCCAGCCGAGTCTCATAGTAACGGCACTGCCGCTTCCGCTGCGGAGCGGGCTCCGCCACATCGCGGATTACCCTCCGATCCGCGGCCTGCGCAGAAGATTCCTTCCGGATTGCGTCCCGAGAGCGGTAGTAGTATCGATGCGCTCTCACCCTCGCCAGCTGCTGGACATACCCGCAATGCGGATTCACTTCAGTACCACATGCCCGTCGATACCTCCTCCTCTTCCCCTGGTTCTTATCCTCAACCCTGGAACTCATCGTCAGCGGGAAGGAATTACACCAACGGTCTCCAATCCCCCGGGAGCACTCTGCGAAAGAAGACCTCCGTCCGACCTCCAGGCGCCGCTGAACCCCACATACCTGGCCACTCCTCAACCCTCGACTCTCGCGACGATCCTTCCGTCGTTACACCGTCATTGGGGTTCAGTTCACCCAGCGGCTCTTACTTCCCTCGCGATGCCGTTTATGTACCCGGCTTCTCAAACATTCCGCCTCCACCACCACTTAAATCCCCGGTCCATGCCCAAACCCCAGCGCGGCCTAAGGATACCCTTGAACGTGACTCCTCGGATGATATTCTTGCTCCAGGAATTCATGGGTTTGCTCGTCCACTCTCCCACAGTAAGTTTCTCATCGCTTTTCCAGGTATCTTTCGGACCGACAAAACCTTCGTTCTCCGCTTGCAGTGTCCAGCAGCGAGCAGCTGTTGCGATCCACCAACTCTGTCTCGACTTCCTCCAGTACGCGCGCGAGCGGACTGGAGCGTCATTTGACAGCGTCAACTGTCGCGACCACGTCCACTGTGCCAACAACATACAGCGGTAACAGCAGGGATAAGGACACCATTGCCGAACGCAATCTCATGGACCGCGGGGACTCGTATTCCAGTAAGCTGCCCGAGCTCTCGCCGGGTCCAGCCCCACTCGGCGAGCGCCACCACTCAGAGTCTGCTCGATCTGAATTGACCGCGCGTTCGCGTCTGGCATCCGATATCGAGCGGTTGAAAAATCGCGACGCCATGGGAGACGCCACGAATCTCTACCCGGATGACGATTATTACGATGACGATGACGAGTTTTATTCAGAGGAGGAGAGCCTCGACTCGTTTGTCAACTTTTCGCTACTCAGCAATATCGCAGTATGGCTACGTGACCAGGTGCCACGTGGGACACACGTGAAGGGGAGTATCCCTTACTCGCGGGCATTTACTGGCAAGGATATTGTCGTATGTCCATTTTTCTTTACCTGTCCGCGCCACCCCTGACGTCCCGTGCCTCGTGCCTGTCCTAGTCTACGCTCCAGTCGCGCATCGTCTCGGAGCTCCTCATGAACCAAGGCGATGCGACAAACAACCGTGCTATCGCGTTGCAAGTAGCGCGCAGTCTGCAGCAGCAACTCTTTTTCTACGAGGTCGAGTGGGGCCATCGAGTGCTCCAAGACGGCGTCGAGGACGTGTACATGTTCCTCGACGACCAAGAGGGTCCTGCTGATTCGCCACCTGATCAAACAGAACTCCCAACGAGCGTGATTACCGTATTGACTCGGTGCTATTCACCCAGCTGCACGGACGCCCTGCCATGTTACTCTTTTGCTTGTCCGCGTCGGCCAAGGGTGGGTGACTTAGTGCCGTTTGTGTGCTGATCTAACCTCGCGGGGTGGTATAGGCAGAGTCAATTGTCGTAGATGAAGTTCCATCTCCTGCCCCTGTTTCACTGGATGAAGAGTGGGCGGCGCACGTAGATCCTGCAGTTCTAGCTGCACTTCCGGAAAGCGAGATTAATCGCCAGACGATTATCCACAAGCTCATTTCTAATGAGGTACAATATCTAAAGGATCTTGATGTCATTGATTCTGTGAGATTTCCAACGCTGAGACCCGCGGGCTGGATGTTGCCACTGACTGTCTTTCCACGAAAATAGGTCTTTATTCGACCCCTGCGCAACGCGAACCCGCCCGTGATACCCTACACGGAAATCGATGGATTCATCGATGACGTCTTTGGGAACTTCTATGACGTTCGACGCGCAAGCTCCCAGTTACTCGAAATCCTCAACGTCCGCCAGCGTGAACAGTCACTCGTCATTCAGCGCGTTGGCGATATCTTCCTCCAGGTCGCCACGGAGTTCAGGCTTGTATATCCGCCGTATGTGGGCCACTTGCCGAATGTGGAGAAACGTTTGAAAGAGGAGGCTGAGAGAAACGATGAGTTCCGGCTGTTCCTTGAGGTGCGCACGCTCTTCTCTTAGCTTCCAAAGAGATTTGCTTATCTTTTTGTTTTGCAATGTAGAACGCAAACCGCAACCCAGACGCGCGGAGGATGGAGCTTAAGGTCTTCCTGAATCGCCCATCGGAGCACCTTCAGCGGTACGAGAATGTGCTCGAGGCCATCGCGAAGGAGACGGCTGAGGGCAATCCGGACGTGGACTATCTGATCGAAGCTGTGCAGGCATTCAAGAACCTGCAGGCGGCGTGCGTGTTAGAGACGTTCCAGCACGCGATGTGTAGGGGGCCAACTGCCAAGTTGGAATGGCATAACCTAGTGAGCGAAGATGTTAGAGCGGGTATTGACAAATCGGAGCAGAAGCGTCAGAGGTGAGTCTGGTCAATAAGATACCAGATACTAGTACCGGTGACCCTAATACTGCTTTCTTTAGCATCATCTTTGAGCTCATCAAGGGTGAGATGCAATATGTACGAGATCTGGAGAACATCGATATTGTGAGTGTCACCCGCTGAATTTTGTATCCTATTTGACGCGGGTTCGTTTTTGCTTCGTAGATGTACGTACAGCCGTTGCGCTCGGCAGAACCATCCATCATCCCCCGCGAACGACTATCGGTCTTCATCACGGATGTCTTTCATAATTTTGGCGCAATACATCTACAACACCGCAAGCTGCTTGACCGGCTCCATACTATCCAAGGGGACGAGCACCCAGTCATTCACAGTGTTACCGCTGCGATCTTTGATGCCGCGCTGAACTGGCGTGAAGAGTATATGGAGTACATCACGAACTATCCGATCGCTGAGTACCGTATCGTTGATGAAATGGCGAATAATCCCGCGTTTAAGGAATTTGTGGAGGTACGTTTACATCCCGTGATCTGCGTTTATCATAGGTGATTATTTACTCTGGTTCTGTAGCAATGCACGCGCCATCCAGACGCGAACCGCCTCGACATGAAGAACTTCGTGAATCGGCCGATCCCACGTCTTGCGCGATATGAGCTGCTGCTGAAAGGCATCGTAGAAGCCAGTACCGAAGGCCACGAGGATCACGACAGCATTCCTCACGTTATCGAGGTTATCAAGTCATTACTCAAGGAAACGCAGCCAGGCGTCGCCTCTGCGGAACAAAAGGTCGAGCTGTGGCGGTACAACTCGAATTTGGTGTTCAAACCGGGCGAGACAGTGGTAAGTTACAATCAACTAGAACAAATATGAAGTTCGATTCTATGTCGTCTTTTTTGCACCCTCGTAGGATATGGACTTGTTGGCCGAGAACCGCTCTCTCATACACACAGGCAAACTCCTACGCCAGCCGGATACTGGCTTTGAATGGAGTGGTTGGAGCGAGCTCTTCGTTCTGCTGTTTGATAATTACTGTAAGTCGTATGAACTGGAGAGGCCATAGTGGGATGGCAACATTGTTTTCTGACTGCGATGTCATACCAGTGGTGTTGACAAAGCTCAAAGAAAAGGATGGTATTACGAAATATCAGGTCAACCGCCGAGTATGTTTTATCGCCCTCTTCCCTACGCGAGCGCCTTGACTGACCCCTGTTACAAGCCTATTCCCCTGGATCTGTTGACCTTAGCAAACTTCACGGACCCGCCTACGCAGCGCGGGACCGGCTTGCTTCGTGGTTTTGGCGGTGGTAACAAAGGTGATAACCCACAGGCATACATGCCAGGTGTCTCCCCCGAGACGGCCACCGACTCGCGCGTCGTACATCCTTGCACAATCTTGCACACTGGCCGGCTCGGAGGTCTCTATACAGTTTACGCCGAGTCCTCACAGGCACGCTCGGAGTGGAAGGACAAGCTTCAGGAGGCAATCGGGTTGCGCAAGGTGGTGCAGGAGTCCAACAAGGTGTTCGAAGTTGAGACGCTTAGCTCGGACACGTTCGTCGTCCCATCGATGCTCGGGGCCCCGACGAACCATTCGTGGAACACGGACAGCGCATTTACGGGAAAGGTTACTTGCTCTGTGCCGTTCAGTAAGCAGACTGTCTTGTCTCGGATTGCTGTTGGCGAATTCTGATATTTGGGGACGACTTACTCTTTCACTGTAGCTACCGGGGACGGACGCGCTCTTGTCGCAGTTGGCTGCGCGGAAGGTGTCTGGATCGGGTTCCGTCACGACTCTCGATGTGAGTCGTACGCTTCTGTCGTGCGTGCTGTGCTTAATGTCGCTCAACGACTTTTGGCAGCCATGCGTCGGGTGCTACACTTGAAGATGGTCACCCAATGTGCGATGCTCGAAGACTTTGGAATCTTCCTCGTTCTTGCCGACAAGGTAAAAGCGCCTCCCTGTTTTCGGAATCTGAATCATCGATTAACCCACGCGGTTTTTTTTATCCAAAAGTCGCTCTTTGCATACCATATCGAGGCACTCGTGCCCTCGTCTCCTCATAGCCCAAACACATCGCAGACGCCGCAGAAGCTTAATGGCTCGAAAGACGTGCATTTCTTCAGTGTCGGAAGCCTCGGAGGGAGAACCCTTGTGATTTACATGAAGAAGAAAGGGGTAGGTTCCTGTTCTATTGGATTAGCTCTCTAGTCGATCTCTTACAATGGGGCGTCTAGTTGGACAGTGTATTCCGCGTGCTCGAGCCTGTTGTTGGCAAGATCAACGAGAGGACAAAGGCTCCGGTGTCTCTCAGCTCTCGACTCGGTCTGCGGCAACCTCGTTCGGAGTGGTTCCGCGTCTATCGGGTGCGTATACCTCATATACCGCCGACTAGAATTCTCAAGATTAATGTCATTCTATAGGACTTTTTCCTTCCCTCGGAGTCGTACGATCTCATCTTCTTGAAAGCAAGGATCGCCATATTATGCACGAAGGGTTTCGAGATCATGGATCTTTCCGAGTTAGTCACCACTCTATGCCTTGTTTTCTATCGGATGGCTGAGTTGTCGTCTACAGTTTCAAGAGTGTCACGATTCCACAACGCGATGATCCACGCCATGAAAAGCTCGCTAAACGGTGCGAGTCATGTCGTCCTATGGGTATGTTCCGCTCCAGCGAAAACGAGTTCCTTCTTTGCTATGATGGTAAGGACGCCCTCAGTTGCTCTCTCCATCTGTTGTCTCAACCATTTTTTTTTTATAGAATTCGGGTTGTATGTAAACCGCCACGGTGACCCTAGTCGTACAAAAGGGACCATCGAGTGGGAAGGCACTGCCGAGCACGTCGCATGGCATCCTCCATACATCCTCATCTTCGACTCACGGTTCATTGAGGTGCGACATGTTGAAACTGGGCGGCTGTGCCAGGTCATCCCTGGTAACGACCTCCGATGCATCTGGGATGGACGAGGAGCGTTGATGCCCCGTGTCGCGCCTGGACCCAACGGAACCTGGGAGGAAGCACCGTCGCAAGAGGCACGCGTCCATGGTGTCATGCGCGCGGACGACACGTCACTGGGACGGGCCGGTCCATCCGGTGCAACGCGCGGAGTGGTACAACATATCTTTGAGCTGATCCCGACGGTGCCACTTTTCCTGCCTGAAAAATTGTCATCGCCAACACAGCAGTCATCATTCGTGCACCCATCTTTGAATGAATCACCATGATGATAAAAAAGCAAAGCGAACTATGCGGCATTCCCTATCACAGTATCCATTTATCGCTCCCCCAACCTGAAGCGACTTTCTAGTTAGTTGTAGTTGCCTTTCGTTGTGATATGATCTGGCAGTGTACTTTTTTTAAATTTTGAGTCCCTCTGTTTATATATGTATGCCATGGAAGTGCTAATGAGCTTTTGGACCGGACGGATACTGAAATATTGGTATTGAATTCGGAAGTTCGGGGACGTGACCCGGCTGAGAAGAGCTTTCAAAAGTTTAACGGCACAGTAACGCATTCAGTTAGCGCAGGCTCGGTAGATACAGTACACTGTGAAGGTACAGAAAGGTAAGAGCTCCAGGGCCTGACGCGAGTACTGTAGGCTCGCACAACGGACGGTTACATCTACTAGTATACTATCGCGCTGAATTTCCGAGTCAGGGGCCATCTAATGATGGGTCTTCTTTGCCCTCTCGATATGAGCGCGTAAACGTTTTTGCTTCTCGTGTAATGACTGTTTCTTTTTGCCCTTGACACCTTTGCTGCCCATGATCATCATGATAGGCTTATTGCGCGCCTTTTCACGGTTCGTCGAGCTGCTCGGTGTCTCTTTCTTCCGTTTGCCCCTCATCGAACCGAACTTTTCTCGGCCCTCACGACCTCTCGCTATCGACGCCACCCGTTCCTCGTAGTCTGCTTTGGCCTTCTTGCGTGGACCGAGAATATCGCTCTCAGAGATGAAAGTAGCCGTGGCGTCGTCCGCGCCGGCGCCGGCCCCGGATGATGATGAGGCGGCCTTTTTGGTGGCTTCGAGGGAGGCGAGCTTACGCTTTGCGGCAGGACCGCCCCCGTTTTCGACGGCTTTGCTGGCTGCTTGTATTCGCAAATCATTGAGCAGTGCAAAGTCAGCGGGAGTGAGAATCTATGGGGCAAGGGGGATACATCAGATCGAACGGCTCGTTGAGGAGGATAGCTATCCCCTTCCACCACACACCTTTGTCGTTGCGAGTGTTGAAGTCCGGTTTACATCGCCGGTAGATCCGTCGTCCTTTCGAAGCTTGTCTCCGTTCTTTGCATCTTCGTTATCGCTGTCGCTAACGTCGAGGTGGTCCTCGCCGCCACTCTCGACGTCGATCCAGCCGACGCCGGAATCCGACGAATCGTCAGACGACTCTGATCCTATTTCCCAACCTTCCCACGCATCCTCCTCCTCTTCCCCGTCATAGGATGCTTCGTCTTCTCCACGCGTTGTTCTTAAGTAATCTTCAAGGAGCTATGGCGGTGCACAATCTACTTCGATCTAGAAATAGGGGAGAAAAAAAAGACGTACCACAAGACCGTCGATATCCTCAGCGGGTTTTTCGACGTATCCGAATGGAGTAGGCTGGTTACCCTGAGACATGCCAATACTAGCTGTCTTTCCCCGCTCGCGCCGCTTGAGCATGCCAGGGTTGACCTCGCGGTACAGCTGTAGTAGCCCACGTGCTGCAACCATGACTCCCTTATCCCTGCTCTTCCGGTAAACAATCAAGTCGCCCAGCAAGTCATCTTCCATCGCCCACGGTTGACGGCGGCATATTTCTCTAATTGCATTCAGGCCTGCAGCCACTACTTCCGGTCCAACACCTGGATGGACAAATTCATGAGCTAACTTGCGAATCGCGGGTGTCAGCACGTCCGGTGGTGTCAGCGCATGGGCGGACTGTGCGAGTACTGCGAGGATCGCTGGGGCACGTAGTTGGTGGTGGGTGAGGTACTTTAGCACGTATGTATAAAAGCCAAGGATGGTAAGCCGGTGTGATGCAGTGACACGGGCCAACAACTGCATGATGAGAATCTTGTGTTCAAGCGAAAAGCGGGCATCGTGTTTTTGTAGGAGGTCGTACAGCTTTTCGCCAAAAGATTGGGGATCATGCAACAGTTGGAGGGCCGGGAAGTTTGGGGCATCTCCTACGTTTTTACGTTTTTGCTTCTGTTGGCAGGTATCAGAGTAGTCGCAAGATAAGTAGAAGTGACCGAACCTTGCTCGCCGCCTTGATTATTTTACGCAACTTTTTGTCGCCGCTGCGGGTTTTTTTCTTGATGTCACGTTTTTGCTCGAGTGATTTGACGTCAATTGTCTGCCGAAGGCTGAGTGAGGAGAGATCTCCGATGAAAGAAAGAACGTACGTCATCGTCACTCTCGTCCTCACTATCCTCAGATCCCTCATCATTACCAAGAAAGAAATGCAAAGATGCACTCTGGACCTTGGTGACAGGATGAAAGCACCCCAACGCGACAATGGCGACGGACTTTGCGTCGTTCCTATGCCCTTGTCAATCATTGCCGCCCGATAGAGTGCTGAAAGAACTTACCATACGCCCTTCTTCCAAAGCTCTTTGGTCAACACTACAGCCCACATGGCTTCATCACCGCTATTTGACAAACCCTCCGCGCTTGTGTTCGGGTTACTCCTTAGCTTGCCCTTATCTCCCATGACCGTCCCACCCATTCCACGCTCGACCATGCCAAATAGCATGGCCTGCACAGCCCGATTGAGCTTGTGATTTTTGGTGCGCTGATTAGCTGTCTTGATGTCCGTCAGAATGGTTTTACGAATGACCGCACGCAGTGAAGAGGACGTCGTCCTAGGGAGAAGCGGGAATAGAGTTTTGAGAAGACTAGACGACTGACATTTAGTGTCTTGTCTGATGGGAATATGGATTTTTCAGTACTCAAAAGACGTGATGACACCTTTGTTCCTGAGCATGACCAAATTCTGCAAGAGACTATGGCGGATATCTGGTGAAAGCGAGCTGTAGCTGCCTAGCAGCAGAGAAGACAAATGGGAAGGAAACTCTGAGGTCTCCGCGGGATAGAACTGTGCAACCTGTAAATTACACAGATGAGTTAGGTCCGCATATACAGTACACGAATATATTTATATTCTTACCTGCGAGATGAAGGTGACCAACTCCCGAAAATGCGAGGCCTGTTCGGCAGGATTGATCTGAAATATCTGACGCGTGGAGTTGTAATGATTCCATTGCTGTAAGAACTCTTCTTTGTATGAGACAGGGTCACGTTTGATCAGATTCTGAAGTTGGGGAAGGTTCGACGTGCGCAGGAGTCCGCGTACCATTGTAGATGCATTTAGAGCAACAAACCCAAAACTTTTGAACCTGGTCAATAATCGGCCCGGCTCTCCCGGCGAGCGACGACTACTCGGAGACTCGGAGGAGGATTGCTCATTCAAAAGGATGAATACAGTACCCGCAACTCGATCACACGGGTTCCAGAGTTAACAGTCTTGTGCACGGGGCAAAGTCAGGAGTTTTTAACGTGTGACTAACTCAGTGGCCTGGTACAGTTACTCTCGTTGGTATTGCAGCGATCCGATCCTCTTTGTATTACTGTGGCACTCATCATGTAACACGATAGGGCACTCCTCTCGATGAAAATTTCTTTTTCAGTCTGTGAAATATGACTCGGATGGCCAAGCAGGCCGCCTGATGTGATTCTGATTCTGTCGACAATAGATTTGAAATCGGGCGGCAATCGGGCGAGGCGATTTTATCTTATGGGTCATCTCAGGCTACGCTTTGTGGTACTGCAGTCTCGTTATATCTTGCATTTATGGCTGCCGCTCGGTGATAGGTATTCTTTTGGTGCGAACACCCTCTGATTGTGATGTCTTAGAAACACAAATCAGCCGCTATCGATAAGTCAAAGCATAAGTCTGCCGATGCAAGTCTGCCAGTGCCAGTGCGAGTCAGCAAGTCCGTTTGTGATAATCAGTGAGTTGAGTTGAACCACACACCACTTGTTCATGAAAGGCTTCCGTCTATCCTCTCGAAATGCGGCAACAATAGCTATTGCCCGATGCATAAAAACGCCACATCCTTCGGCGTATGATCAAGGGACACCGAGCTAACGGGTCTTCGGAGTCATTCAACTATCTTCTTTGTTCAACATCGCTCGCATGCGCTGTCCAAGGGTATAAAGGGTTTCACAGTTTCGTTTCTGCATCCATCAGTCTTAAATATTTTTGGCCCAGTTTTGCCTCTCCCTACAGATTCCGGTCAGCGACCCAGTCAAGAAACACCTCGAGAGTAAAATACCGACATTCTTTATATCATTTAATCACCTCACCCTTTTCATTCTCTTCCTTCAACGCCATGCCCTTCGGTCTCAATACCTTCTTGACAACATTGCTGAACTATTTTGGAACCCGCAAGGTCCTGTCCAGTTCCGACAGCACTCACCTCTCCGACATCTTCGCACATCGCAACCCGCGCGACGCGGCGCGATCTCGATCGGCAAGACTCTACGCGGTCAAGAGCACAGCAAGACTTCGCAAGCACAGGTCCACCGCCAATGGCGCCGCCAACAACACAAGTCAGCACTCCTCAACAGCTGGTACTGGCACCGCGCACGGAGCAAAACATCGTGGCGCCAAATACCGGCGGGCGAAGACGCGCCCTCTCACTAGAGGAAAGCCTCTCCAGTGGTGTAACACAGATCTCGTCCCCCAGCCCCCCACGCATCCTCAGCCACCGGGGGTGTTTGTCGTCGAGCCATCCTTCATCGTGCCCGGGTTTCCCGGGCTAGACGATCACCACTTACCCCCATTCGTCGCACAAAAGCTGTTCTTCGACGCGCTGAACGAGGGACGCGAGGCAATCCTCAGAGCCGAGGAGGAACACAAGGAGCGCGACAAGGAGGCTGAATACGCACACTTACTCGAGCAGGACTCGAAGAAGGTGTATGAGGCACGTCGCAGGGCGGAGGACGCCGAGTACGCAAGGTTGCTTGAGGAGGATCGGAGAGGGGCTGAAGCGGCACATCGTAGAGCGGAGGATGATGAGCTTGCACGCTTGCTTGAAGACGATAGGCACAAGGCCTAGGAGGCCCATCGTCGGGCCATGGAAGTGATGGAACAGGAAGAGAGGCGACCCCAAGCTGAACAAGAATCCATGGAGAGAGAACTTCGCGAGCGAGAGCGCCGCGAACGGGAGGCTGCAGAGTCGAATCTCATCAATCGGCTTTGCATCTACGAGGAAAAGTGGGCCGTGCTGCGTGGCAACTGAACGCCGGGGTGGAAGACATCAACTTCTATGATATCCCATTCGTTTGGTAATGTCCGGTACGTCGAGGATATCATCGAGGAGGATGTTTGTTTTGGCGTTCGTGTGCCATCCGCTGCGCGAGCAAGTCCAATGTCCCGGCGGAGGGCAGGCCAGATCCCTCCGCTCGGAATGCTGCGTTGGCACCCGGACAAACTCGATGACTGTGTCAAGCACCTTCCCTTCGAATCATTCAAAGGGAAGGTGCTTGAAACAGTTATCGACGGCCATCGCGAGGCAGTGAGGGAGGCGGCAGGGCGTGTTACTCGTTTTTTGACCACATTTGACATCACAGCATGCCCACTCACTTGCTTGCTCTTTACCCTTTCAAGAGAGTCCCTTATTTCCTAGTTCAACTTAGCGTCTCGTTTTCGACACTCGCTCATAGTTTTAGCCTCCTTTAGTGTACATTCAGGGGTCACGTACATGTCATGTCAGGTTACTCAGGTAGTAGATAGTGAACGGGAATGGGACGCGAGAGGTAAAGACGACGCGGCCGGGCGATGAGGCGGCGCCAGAGCAAGACGGCGATAGAGCTAATGTGCAACTGCACACACACGAGATCTAGAGGGAAGGAGAAGAAGCTGGAGACGATGGCGATAATATTCCGGGCACTAGACAGGGGGCTTAAGTACATACAGGACTCTTTGTATCTACACATCAGGTATAGTATGATCAGAGTGAAGCATGTCGAGGACGAAAGACAAAGGATAAAAGGGAAAGTGAAACATGTACGAAGGTAAGCCTACTAAGCGAGGGCGCGAGTGCATAGGGCAAGTCGCGTATGATGCATGAGCGCGATGAGCGCGAGTAGGAATCAAAGGGGAATGAAAAAGGTATGAGTCAGGTATGATTGAGCTGTAAAGAGAAAGGGAACTAAGTATGAAGGGTAAGGTAAAGGGATCAAAGGGAAACGATGACTGATAAAAGGGAAGGCGAGGCTCGATCAGGAGGATGGGCGGGCATGCAGGCGAGCGCGAGGCTCAAAATCCAGCAGTAGAGAGAGATCACGTATCAGACACTTTCAATCAAGTTCCCCTTTTCAACTCACTCTTGCCTTTTTTCACTCTGCGTGCCGCGTGCCATCCCTCATTTTCTTTTCTAAGTTACCTTTCAGCCTCTTCGGCCTTAGGGCGCTGGACGTTACAGTAGCCCAAGCGAACGAAGAAAAGGCATGATATTATGTAATCGTTTTAAATGATTCCGCACTGGGACTCTTCGTAGTTTGAAACTGCGTGTTATACAGTAAACGCGTAGACCAGTCTCACCACCTTTTTTTTTGTCTTACACTATTGTATCACATTTGTGACCGACCCAGATCGCAGTATCTACAGAAAACTAGATATAAGCAGCGTGAAGAAAACTGAGCGAAAAAAGTAGCAGCACCTCGTTTCGATCGAGGGACCTCAGGGTAACCATTTTATGGGCCCTGCGCGCTATACCAGCTGCGCCATGCTGCTCAATAACGAATGTGTCATTGTTCTACTATTTGAGTTTGTGGCGTGGATTGTGGTATGGAGTGTTTAGTCATTGTTCGCCGAGGCGACATCGTTCGTTTTCTTTCATCAACCACCATGGCTACACCAGAAGCTGCACTCAAACTTGAAATTGCTCGTCTTACAGGCATCATCTCTCCTTTAGACTATGTTGATATTCTCTCTTAGACAAAGTATTAGGTGCTATCAATCGTCATCGATCTGGAGAGGGTCAAACACGTCCTCCTTACTCATCGACGCGCGTGTCCTACGTCAACCCCTCGTACAAACCACCAACATCGAGAACATACGTTCGCTCAGGATATCAAGCCTCCAATGTTAACCCAACCACAAGTTCAAGCTCATCTAATGCAGTACGTCCTCCATCCGGTCCTGGCCCCGAGCATTCGTCGTCCCACGACGTGACCATCAATGGGGTCGCATTCGAGAGCTCCAAGCGTTCGCTCGTCCGCAAAAACAGTGCGTCAATAAACTTCGCCCGCGTTGAACCTTTCGTGCAACAGTATTCCTAGTAACTCCTGCCGCCAAGTCCCCAACTTCTGGTGCCCGTCCCCGTGTGCAATCACAGTTTACCCGGAACAGACTAGAAGGCGGGCCAAGAACTCGGGTATACAAGTCAAAAGCACCCTCACGTAGCCACCTTAAACTCGACAATACCCGCAGGGGCTACCGGTTTGTCCCGTAACGCTTAACTTTATTTTCAGAGTCATCTGATGTCTTCACAGATCACAGGGTGTACATGGAAAGAAGAAATACGTCGACAAGCCATGCCCCAGATTTACAACCACTGGTGCGCTCGCAACCCATTTCGCCTCACTTCCGGACCTGTTCCCGGTTCCCTTTAACCACACTCCTCCTTACGACAGGTTCTTGCAATCGTGGCCTCACATGCGCTTACAAACACGACCCAGCCAAGATCGCAATATGCTGGCCATACCTTCAAGGCAACTGCCCGCACACCGCCGAAACCTGTTCTCTCTCACATGACTCGAATCCGCATCGCACGCCTCTGTGTGTGCACTTTGCGAATGCCGGTCGTTGCACACGCGCAACTTGTCCATACCCTCACGTGCATGTAGGGCGTCGCGAGGGCGTTTGCCGTGATTTTGCTGTGCTCGGCTACTGTGAGGCTGGCATCGAGTGTTCAAAGCAGCACGTCCGCGAGTGTCCTGACTTTGCTGAGAGTGGCGAATGCCCGAACAAGCGCTGCAAGCTTCCGCATGTCATTCGCGCCAACCGCGCACGCAAGCCTGCTTCCGCATCGGTTCCTGCGGCTGATACCATTGCCTCGGTTCTTCCTGTTGATGATAAACTAATAATGTCTGACGTGGCTGTGCCCGCACTGACTGTCCAAGACAGTCAGTTAGGTGATGAGTATATCTCGCTGACCTTCAATGAGAGCGAGGAAGATGAAGACAGCGACGATGAAGATGAGGACGAAGACGAGGAAGAGGAAGAGGGTGACAGCCCCAACCCAGGCGATGAGGACACTGTTGATGATTGATTTGGCTTTTTCTTTATCTCACCCTCTCGTTAGTCGTGTACCCTGCGGCGTCTAAATTGTGTATATGCAACTGCATTTGTTAATATATGTTCTTGGATTCATACTTTTCTGAATTGTCGCGCGATGTTGTGCGTCTCTAGCTGCGATCATCCTTGAGGGTTGCTAGGTTGAACATGTTGGATCCCAACTTATTTGAAACTATCACTCATGAATTACAGACACACGAAGTCATGGAGGCATATGGTCATGGTCTTTATATGCGTAGAAAAACAACAACAGGAAACTGAGACGGCGACCGCTATCTTTATGCCTCTGTGAGATCGCGAAGACGGCGGATCGTGCTGGAACAGAAAGAAGAAGAAAAAGAGCCTTTGTCAGCCCTCCTTATGCAAAGAAGGGTTGAATAGACGAGCATACCTGCGCACTGTGGCAGCGGCCGTAGTGGACACTGTCCACGCACCACCTGCAATTGACTTCTTACATGCTGAGCACTTCCAAATGCCGACCGCCTGACGCTTTACAGTGTCCTAAAGAAAAAAGCAACGAGCGTACATGTCAGTAAACCCGCATCCGCAATGATCAATGTATATGATGCCGGAGAAGAAAGGTATCAGCTTGCCTTGCCGCAGAAAGTGCACGTATACCGTGCGTGTTGGGTAATTTCCATCTTTTGAAAGAGCATTCGCAGAGTCAGTTTTTATTTATTGTTCGGTGAGGTTATGAAACGCACCTTTTTAACCTGCTTGCGCAGGGAAGCACCGTAGCGCTATCCAAGATACGTCGGTTAGCCATGGATTATTCTCGTACTCCATGTAACCCGCCTACCGTGCCGTACTTGCCAGTGACGCCGACCTTGCGTGTGCGTTTCGTCTACAAAATGATTCAGTTACGACATGGAGATATATTTCATAGGTTAGAACGCTCACCATCGTGGATGTCGAGAAATGTCGAAGGAGATGGGCTGAGCAAGTGGCTGATTCCGATTCCGGTTGTTGGTATCCGTGGGAACTATCTCCAACATCTGTATAGTTGTGGCCAAAGTTATTCTCACGGTCCCATCCAGGCAATGAAATCTACTGTATCAACTAGCGCGAAAACGTCGTACAATGCCTGCTAACTCATTCTCTACGTCTGCCAGGCTCGTCTCTTTTCGCAATACTTCGAGATACACTGTACCTTCTGGCTCGCGTCGCGCGATGTACCAGTGCTGTGGACCCTGAGTACGCGAGAATACCTCTGTTGCATCGCCATTCCTGAGGACGAACGAGTCAGCACGACGAACAAGGGTGTTGTAGACGAGGCTTACGCAATCATTTGGCTCCCGTTAAATAGATGCTCTGAATGTGAAGCAAATTCCGCGCTCGTGACCATGGTGTCGTTGTGCTTGGCTATCAGATATTTATCCTTAGGCTGGAGAATCTTTGCTGCGGTGACAGGCGTTTCAGTATTGCTAGCCTCGTCATGATCTATCAGTCCCTGTACGTTTGCCAGAAGAGCGGAGCAACTTTGATATAACGCGGCGTTGTCGTCTTCCGACATGGTAGGAGTCGGCTCGAGGAAAGCAAGTGTGAGTTGCTCTTTCTGCGACAGGGTCTGGTCAGCGGGATCTCGGACCGAAATGTTCGCTTACAGTGATGTACAACACGCGACTCGGTACGGTGGCTAAGGGGTCCTCGTTAGGAGAAAAGTGTAGTGAGAACGATCGGAAGGAAGGTGGAGGAACCGGCACAGGGAGGGTGCCTTGAGAAGACGATGGCGAGGGCGGTGAAGTCAAATCGGGCAGGTGAATGATCGGGGTAGATGGGGATGCTGGTGGGGATGGATCTTCCTCATCTTGTGAATAGTCGCTTGTCGTCGGTAATGTAACATCTTCAACCGCTATGGCTGCTTCTGGTTCTGACGTCAAGTCATCCACAGTCGCAGGAGCATTCTCCTCTTGTAGAGGGGCATTTTCGTGAAACAGTTCTCTACCGCCCGTAGACATTGCCTCGTGCAGGCTCTCTCTATCGACCTCGCCCCGTAACCCTGTCTCAGGATGTGGAGGGACAGATCCACCTGCGACGCTGTCCGCCGCCACTTCCCCATCCGGCTTCTTCTCTGGGCTTTTCTTCTCATCCACAGGTTCGTCCTGGGGCACAGTCTTTGGTGGAACTCCCTTGTGGAATGTCAAGTACCCGGGCCAGCTCCACTTTCGAACATCCATGCTCGCTCCGATCGCTACAAAGGCGTGGCCCGTCGCCTCCATTGCTTCGCGCGTTACGTTCATGCTGCTTGAGAAAATATCTGCCCCGGGCTTGGATGTTGCAGAGGAGGGCTCGCTCGGCGTAGAAGGCTGAGGGGTTGTGGTGACCCGCAAGCGAGAGCGGATGTACAGCGGTAGAGCAGGCGGAGGAGGGTGCGTCGTGTAATCGGCAGAGGGGATTAAATGACGGAGTGCGAGGACAAAAGGCGCACGATTCTTCAAGAAGGGGTGTTCCAGAATGAAATCGTCCAGGAGTGGACCGATAGACTTGTACAGTGGATGTAAGGGCACACCTGTACACGCAGTGTTAGTTACTTAAGGTTATGAAAGGAGGGAGGGATGAACGCACCGAGACAGTTACCAAATTCAGAACTTGCCTGGATATCCCACATCCACGCCCACACCGTGAAGAACCTCTCCAGCTGTAGTTCCAGTGCCTGCTGTCCCAGTAAGCCAAGGATAGACGTGAAAGATCCATGAGTAAGCTATATGATGAGAGAAGAAAGTCATAAATCGCCGCGCTGGCGTGCATAACGGAGGACGAAGGAGGGGGAAATGATACACGCACCTTGAATTCCTCGTACCCCTGCAGAACCTGCGCGCGCAGCGCGAGGTTATGCACCGAGCCCTCGTGATAGTCGTAAACGATGTTACCTTCCCCATCCTTGCCCTTGTCCGAGGTCTTTGCCCCGGCCTTGCCCTTTCCTTTGCCCGAGGCCGGGGCGCGTGGCGTCTTTGCCAGCTCTATGCACTAATAACAACAACAATAACGAAACGTCCTATCATGTCAGCATAATCCGAATCTACGCGAAGAGAAAGGGGAGGGAGAAGGCCCCCGATAACATATATTTTAACATTAAAACTCACGGCATGAATCCAAAAGCCAGGCTCCGGGGAGACCATGAGCATGCGTCGCGATTGTGAATGTACGTTGTCGCATGTATCCTCGGGAACGAACATCCTATGTTCCGCCAATTGTTTTATTGTTTATTTTAGTTTTGAGTAAGTTAAGACTATGCGATTGCAAAAGGAGAGAAGGGGTGACATACTCCGAGAAATTGACCAAGGCTTTGGCTAGGCCGACCTGTCTGAGCATCTTATCGCGCGAGACCGCCCGTTCCCGAGATGTATAGAAGAGGATGTGAGCCTGCTCCTCAGCGTCCTCGTCATCGTCGGCAATAAGACCACTAGGCTTGAGCGTCGGGTTGTAGATGGTTAGGTAGAGGAGGGCGGGCGGCAATCTGCTCATCTGCCCTGTTGGTGGAAAGCAAGCCAGAAGGAAGGCGACGGCGGAGCGGAATGTTGTTGATATCAAATTAATACAACTTTGGGTTCCAGTATCTGTATACACCACTAGTACTGTATCACCACTAAAACTACTAAAGGCCGACTAGCTACACCCTCCTTGTATTACGTCGTGTTCCATGCGTCCGTCCCGTCTTGTGTTTCCTTGAGCATCTCTTGTGGAGACGCTCGACTAGAATCTGATTCTATTACGTGTGCATTTGGTTCGTCATCTGAATCAATTTCCACCTCGTTCGACGACGTTGGCGACACTGCCCGAATATCAAGCCGATTTGAGGAAAGCATTAAAGGGTCTAGTGAGTCTTGTAGTGTGTCGTCGAAGTGCGACTCTGAAAACGATGGCAACTCGCTGTCTGCCTCATCAAGAGGCGGTGGTGATGTAGAGATAGATGAGGATCCGGATTGCGGCGTCGGCTGGCGACCTGTGCTAGGCCAGTTGTGGCTAGCCTGCGACGGCTCCTTTTTCCTCGAGGAGGATACAGTGATCATGGTGAGGGGTTCGTCCGGGGGCGTCGGAAGTTGTCCGTTAACGTGCACGGGAACTGGTGTCTCTGCTACACTGCTTGGTTCGGAATATAGACGCGCAGCTTCAATTTTGGAATGAGTTTTTCCCCCAAGAGGGCGACTGGTCCGACGTTTATAGAACAACAAATAAGCGTCAGTGTTCTGAAAGGCTAACATGAGCCAAACGGTGTCGCGATTCAGAACAGAACTTACCACAGCTGCATCCGGCCGTGAAAGCGAGACGAAGGAGTCGTCGAACTGATACCACTGGCCCGTAAGGTCGTTATATGCATATGCACGGTAATGTCCACCGCCGAGTCCACCACGGTGCTCGTCTACAGCATAGAGATCGTACAACAGCGGCTCGTCAATATCGCCAAATCTAAACTGTGCGATATCTACGCCTTGCTCTTGTAAGTGCTTTGCGATCTTGCGGTCCTCTACCATCTCTGTGAGGTCAAGCCCCTCTATTGGAAAGTCTACAAACGCCTCAATCTTGTCACGAAGCGCGCGCGAGTTCGAGAAGCGTTTGAGGTGCACCACGAGGACGTCAGGTACGCTCCATAGGTCAAACTTCTTCGTTGCCTGCTGGTGCTTCTTGCACTGTGGGCAATACCAGGGGTCATCCTCTCCAAGTTGTTCTTCCTTCGTAAACTCGTCAAGGCAATCCTGAAGGGAGATACCGCGCTGAGTCTTTGCGGCGGCCGCTCTGACTACCTCGATGTACTCGGGATGTGTGAACGTCTCCCATGTATTGAACAGTGCGTGTTGGAAGGTATGTGGTCCAGTACCGAAGTAGTATGCCTTCATATTTTGATCAAATTCAAGGAACAGGGCGTCGTCAGGTAGAAGCAACACAGGATCCTCGTTTCCCGGCATGGTCAACTCGTCGCGGCGCACGTCCCACGAATCAAAGCGTGCGCTGCTCATGCCATAGGCGACACCTGTCCCAAAGTTCTTGTGTCCTGGCTGAACGCGCAGGGTAAACGCACCCGCTTTGACTCCAACGCGCCGCAGCTCGCGTGACGGAAGGGCCGAAAAATCATTGTCTGAGCGAGCCGACGAAGGACCTTTGGATATTCGGGTGTCCGCCAGGGTAAGTTCGTCATCCTCTAAGTAGAGTAGGGCCTTCTGGTCAACGATCTCGCCCTCCTCGACCGGTACGACTTCTCCGTTCTCCTTGATCTCCATCACTGCATCCTTTGGCGCGTCCAAAGGTGTAGGGATCTGTACTTCCTCCATTTCCGTGTCCGGATCGGGTTCTTCGGGCGCCTCCCAGGACCACAGGTCACGTGCATTCTCCGTCCAACGCTGTAGTTGCTCGACGACGAGTTCCTTCATGCGTATCGTGCTGCGAGCGTCGTCCGGAGGTATTGCAATCACAAAGGGGTAACCAAACAGCAATGGGCTCGGGCGGCTGAATGTCGTGTGGGTGGTACGTCCAACAACGGCGTCACAGAGGAAGACTGGCACGATAATCGGGTCCCCTTGCTTCGGCGTGTAATTGCGCGCTTGCTGAGCATGGCAAGGCAGTTCATAGCAAACGATTTTGTCATTTTCTGCCATCTCCGCGCAAAGTTGCAAATCATCGAGGTTTTTATAGAAGCGATGAGAAAAGATCTCGAGGGTAAGGAGCTGTGTGAACATCCAAAGTCAGCGAAGGCACATTAACGTAAGGTTGAAGTGTACGTTGTCTGGGTTCGCGCCCGTCCACCTGCCGAGAAGAGCGCGTAGGTCTCGAAATGAGGCGTCACGATTCAGCTCAACGGGCACCTTGACGTGAATTTTGTTCGTGTCCCAAGGAATGTAGTAGATCTCATGCCGCCATTTCTTATCGACCGGCAACGGTAATGTGAGATACATGAACGGATCAAAGGTAATTGACACCTTTAGCAGCGGGATCAGCCAAAAACCGAGGGCAGGAGGCGAACGCCTACCTTGTTGCATTCCGGACATACTAGCGTGCTCTTGTATTGTCCCTGGAAAAGATCGACAATGACGCTGTCATTCCGCTTCATATACCCCTCCCAGCTCGAGCACGCAAGCTTCACGAGTTCAAGGTCGCCACCACCATTCCAATCTGGATTCTCAACGTACGGTTTCTTGAGAACGCGATTAAGGTCTTCGTGTAGTCCATCTAGGAGAAAGGCGACAAACTCCTGGGTGTCGTGCTGTTGATATCCCGAGAATTGTGGCGCAAAGCGCGACAGCACAGACTTGAATTCACGCGGCGAGTACGAAGTACCCTGAGAAGCGTCGGACCAAATGCGCTGCAGTAGAGCGCCAAACGATTGCGCAATTTCGCCGCGCATGCCAAGCGGGTTATCGGGATTCAGCTCTTGTCTGAATACGCTAGCTGTGGTTCTGGTTTAGATAGGATTATAAGGGTGTACGGAATGCCTACTCAGGAAGTAGTCGGTGAGCTGGGGTGTGTGAGCAAGGCATTGAAGTGCAGAATTCATAAAGCAGGTATTGCCTCTGCAAGAGCCCAGCGCTCAGCCGAGAAATGCATTGGAATCTGTCCACTCACAGATTGCCCAAGCCGAGCGTTCCCGGCTTGATTGAAGCCCTCGGGCGTGACGCTATTGTTGTAGATTTACTTGATGAGGAAGTGCTAGACATGCCTGATGGCGAAGTCAGACCATTGATTGTGAGGGTAGACCGCCCGAGAGAAGTGCTGCCACTTCCGCCCATGCGGCTGAAGAAGTCAGTGCCTTGACTAAAGAGGGGAACGGGTGCTCGATCCTCGACTGTGCCAGTCTCGTTCGTGTCGGTAGTGTCGGTGATCCATCGACCGTTTTGTTTGAATTCCACGATAAAAGCGTCGCTCGCACTGATGACATCTCCGATTAACTTCTCGCCTGGTTCGATAACGCGAGCTTCTGAGAGTGCCAGGGCGCCGGAAGGGTAATTTGTGCCTGTGGGCTCGTTGCTTAAGGTGATCTGCCAGATACGGTGTTCCTCGGTACGATGAAACTTGGCCGCAAGATCACGGTGAAGCGCACTTGTTGTGGAAACATAGGAGGTGGTGAAATAAAACTCCTTGTCGCCGTGGACCATGCGATTGGCGGGTTCGTCGGTAAGAAGGAAGTAGCGGAAGCGCGGCGGGTGCAGCTCTATGGAAGGCTCTCCTTGAACGCCACGAGTGATAACCTTTCTTCTGATGGGACTCTGTTCTGGCGTGCCATACCTAAACTCGGGGGCGTAAGTAAGACAAGAAAGCTTTGATGATTAACGAACACGTACAGGATGGTGAGCCAATCCCAAGCCACTTCAGGAATACACTCGAAGTCAACGCCTTCGACAAGGATTTCATTTAGATTCCCATCAGAGTCAAGTAGCGAAGAGTTGTCCACAGGACCGAGGCGGTCTTCGTTGACGCCACCTTCTTTATCTACCTCGCCGGTGGCAGCCTTTTCAAAGCGTCTCCACCACGATTTGGAGACAAGTACCCAGGTGGACCCTTCTATCAGAGGCATGTCACGCATAACCTCAACGGCTTGAAACCGAAGAAGCGTGGAGGAGAGGGCATCTTGGGGGATTGAGTGGGATAGGGATGGATTGGATTGATGGGGTGGAGGGAGAAGAGTGGATTGAAGGATGTCAGACTCGCCCTGAGAATCCATGTAGGCGTCAATGTCGTTGGAGGTGGGATCAGATAAGGGCGGGGTTGAGTCGCAGAGACGCGTGCTACGCGTGACCGGGGATGACGCGGTTGGGTCTTCCGATGCAGAACGTTTTCGAGATGACGCGGAGGTTGTTGACTCCATCGAGAGGGACCTGTGTCGTTTGCGCCCCTCTGATGAGGGCAGAAGAGGAGGCTGAGAGGGCGCCGAGGAGTTGGTAGGGATTTGCATGGTCGAGTAGGCTGTTAAAGATGGTTTTCTGGCATCCAAAGCCATCGCGCCCAGGGCAATCCCTATTTTCCCACGATCATCTTCACTTACAATTACCTCTGATTATCACGTGGATGGCTCCTCTCCGATAACTCATCGACTCTCATGGGTGTGTAGACCTCCTCTGTCCGTTGAACACCCTTCCTGACCTCCTTCTCAGCCACGGGCAAACACTTCCTCAACGATCCATCCTCTCTTGTCATAGAGTCGCTCCAGGGGTTATGCGTCATTAACCCTAAGCTCGGTCTTGACGCCAACAATAAAGTTGTATATCTAGCCGACCAAGACAAGTCTAAGGTCGCACTGATTTGTGGCGGAGGTTCTGGCCACGAGCCCTCTCATGCAGGCTTTGTTGGTTAGGTCGTCTCTACGATCCTATTATTCTCCCTGACACGATCCCTAACTTATAGGCCGTGGCATGCTGACGGGTAATGCCGGTCCTCTTTCGGGGACTTTCTCTCACATTATGTTAGCCGCCGTATGTGGTAATATCTTCGCCTCTCCTGGCCCAACACAAGTACGCCGTGCCATCGAGCTCGTTGACAACGACAAGGGGTAAGTCTCTATCACTTCGGTCGACACAATTTCTGAGAGCAATCAATAGCACTCTTATCATTGTCAAGTGGGCCTTCCACCAACTCCCTCAGTTGATCCACTGACTACGTCATAGAAATTATACCGGAGACGTGCTCAACTTCGGTCTTGCCAAGGAGCAATTTGCTGTTCAACATCCATCCAAGGTAGACAAGGTCAAGTTCCTTGTCGTCGGGGATGACGTTGCCGTAGGCAAAACACAAGGGAGTATCGTGGGGCGCAGGTGACACCCTTCTCACTGTAAGTTTGACATGACTTGTTCACTTTAGCAGGGGCCTTGCCGGGACTGTCCTCGTTTATAAGATCGCAGGCGCATTGGCCGATGCTGGTGCGAATCTTAACGTGGTATACTCTGTCGCCAAGTGGGCTTCGCAGAACATCGCAACAATCGGTGTTGGTCTGGAGCACTGCCACGTATAATCCGGCCAACCAAGTAAAATGATAGATCAAGTCTCACATATTGCTTTCAGGTACCTGGGACAACCGTCAGTGATACGTATCTAACATCGTCAGAAATTGAGATTGGAATGGGGATACATAATGAAGCCGGAATTAAACGTGTCTCCCCCGTCCCTCCACTCTGCGAGCTCGTTCAAACACTGCTCGATCTCCTCTTGTCCAAGACTGAAGAAAGAGGTTTTCTTTTCACCCAGGGCTCTGGAAAGGACAAAGTTGTTTTGCTTGTTAACAATCTTGGTGGGGTGAGCGAACTCGAGCTGGCAGGCATTGCGCGAGAAGCTACCACGGCCCTGTCGGCTCGGGACGTCAGAGTCTTGAGAGTAATTTCCGGAGCGTTCATGGTGACTCGTTGCAGTTCTTCGCGTATCTGTCTGGCACTCACCCTGATGTGGCGCAGACGAGCTTGAACATGCCTGGTTTTTCCCTTACCCTGCTTCTTCTCCCATCATCTCCCCCACCTACTGTATTCACCGCTGCTGATCCGCCGCCGGAGGAAGTTTTACTTTCCCTCCTTGACGTGAGCACTGATGCCCCCGGCTGGAAATGGACATCTCATGCCCCACCATCTGCGCGTCCTCCACCACCGGCCGCTCTCACAACCGAACGCGCTGCAGATCACGCACTGAAAGTGCGCGCGCAGGACGAAGAAGAGTTTACCCACGCTGTTGAGAGGGCATGCAACGCGCTGGACAGGGCCGAGCCGAAGATCACCAGAATGGACACTATTTCTGGTGACGGTGATTGTGGACTGACACTGCAAACGGGTGCACGCGGTATGCGATCCCATGAAATATCATCTTAATTCACCCGTGCCGACTGTGCTTCCAGCTGTGCTCGCACGTCTCCGCGCAGGCTCGATCAGGGGCGAAGATGTCATCGGAGCTCTCATCGCTGTCTCTGAAGTGGCGGCAGAGAAGATGGGTGGTACCAGTGGTGCATTGTACTCGTGAGTTCGCTTTATACTCGCTTTCACGACTATTGCATTGATCCAAGGCAACTAGTATCTTCTTTTCCGTTCTGGCCCGGGCGCTCACTGCCTCGTCTGCTGGCGTTGTCGCTGTGCACGACTGGTCTCGCGCTGTCTCCGCAGCGCGCGATCGGCTGTATACGTACACGCGGGCACGCCCTCCGTCTCGCACGCTCATTGACCCGCTTGCGGCGTTCGTTGATGCGTTCTCTGCAAACCCGTCGGACTTGCGAGCTGCGGTGAAGAAGGCTGCGGAGGCCGCAGAGGCGACGCGGGACACCGAAGCACGCGTCGGAAGAAGCGCATATGTCAACGCGGAACGGCTTAAGCAGGAGAGGGTGCCAGATCCAGGCGCTTGGGGCGTCAAAGTGATCCTAGAAGCATTGGCGGACGGTGGAACCGCTTGAGTCGTTGTGTTTGTTGCTCATACAACAGGCACTGCACGGACTGGCTCTAGAGGACGAGTTGATAAATGGTGTAGAGTGGCAGTGTAAAGATGTATCATTTAAGTTGTACGATATGCTATACTATGCGTCGAATGGACGGTACTCGCTTTGACATCTTATCTACCTTGTCCTTGTTCTGTACGCCCATGAGGGAAAGCACATACGCCATCATCGTTTCATCTTCCTGTGGATGTCTCGGATACCGGCGAGTCTAGTCGACGAGGATAAGCTCTTAGCGCTACTCGCACAGTTGGATTTTGGCTTGGACGGATACAGTACCATCATCCATTACCGCTCTTGTCGTGGTGGCCCGTGGATGACTTGGAGCGGGCAGCGCATTGATCCGAGGTCGGACCCAGGCCCCATTGAGAACGAAGATACAGAAAAAATATCACGAAAGAAAAGAACTTGAAGAGATGATCCTGTAGAAAAATATGCAGAGTGACATGAAATACAGTGCTGGGATCCCATGTGATGTACGAGCATATTGTTACTATAGCACCACAGTACGGTACCGTGGCAGTCACGGTATCGTCTTGGAGAGCTAGGATAACCTAACACCCCCCCTACCCACAGGACCACGGCCCAACACTTCCACGTCCACGGCCTGTCAGTCGATCCGTCGTACGGCGGCGTCGGAATTGGGCCAATTCATCTCCTCCCAATTACAGTATACCACGTGCAGCACAATGGAACTACCGAGCAGGGGCTAGTAGCTTGGCATCATTGAGGGGGGATTGCCGCGGGGCTCGGGTTTTCAAGTTTGTAGGGATACAGTACAGTATTGTGACGGATTTTTTGCCGCGTAGAGTCGTGTACCTACACGTCACCGCAGCGCTGCCAGTGCGTCGGGGGTCCGTCCGGAGAAACGGCCCCAAATTGGACCCGTCGTGGGCTTCGCGCCCACTTACCATGCCATCCTCTGTCTCGTTCCTACTCTTTCCCTTTCCATCGTCTCCTTGTTCCCTCCTTCCCAGTACGATGCCTCACTGTACGATTGACTCACGCACAGCCCCCCTCCTAATGGACGCCGCAGGACGAGGACGCGTGACCCCTTTGGTACACAAGCCTCTGCAACAGCAAACGCGACGGCCATTGCACCCTCGCGTGCTCGCCTCTTTTACTCTGTCTCACATGGACGATGCATCTCACTTTACTTAAAGATGTAGCTACATTAGTCTGTAGTACAATAGCATGTAAGTAGATAAATAGCGTGGTGTGCGCTGAGCGAAATGCCAGTGTCATCCAGTCTGTGCTCGAAGCCTCCTCGCGTACTGTTCGCTGCGCGACAGTCCCTTTACCCCTTGCTCTTTCTCTATATTGACTCGCATGGCCCTTACTGTCCTCGTACTACGGGTAGATCGTGCTGAGTTCGGACTAGAAAATTCTCTGGTTCACCAGACCTGCTGCAGCTGTGGTTACTAGTATCCGGTCGGCAGTCACTAGTCACTGGCAAGATAATGCAGTGGCATTCTTTTTGTTGTCAAAGTTACGCGGAAGAATATAACGAAAGGATGTTTTCATTTTTACTGTATTCCCTGAGAGACTGAGACTGGTCCTTCTGTACGGGAAAATATGTCTGAGATCGAATTAACTGTCCGCCCGCGGTCGTGACCAAACCACGCCACGTTGGCGATGACGCATATTTATACAGAGCGGGGACCCCGTGTACCCGACCTGACCTTGAGGACTCCGAACGTTGGACGTTGCTGGCTGATTCTGTCACTAATGACGTGGCATCTCTAAGGGGGGAGATTGTTCACATGTACCCGATATGTGTTCTTGGACATTTCAGATGATATGGCAAGCAAGAGAGATCCGATAGCGGTTTGACGAAGGATGAAGACTTCGGAAAAAGTCGCGAGTCAGGCGAATTATTTCCTGTGGGTGCGTGAGAGCTTTTATACTATATAATGTATTTTCCTTGGGCAGTTATACCTGGTGCAGTCAGGAGTCGACGAGCAGTTGTGGGTCACAATAAAAGAGGTGATGTGATCAGGGACAGGCACGTAGATCACTGCAAAAGAGAGTTGGAGGAAGAAGAGAGTGACTATGGGGGAAAGCGAGTAGGACGAGGATTGAAGGGGGGTGTCCGAGGTCCTACAAATGTGAGGCTAGAGAAGGAAGTGTGGTACGCGAACAGTTTCTCAACATCTACCTCCATCTACCTCCTAACCGACCGATAGCGGAGAAAGTGGTCCATCCAACTAGTCCGACCCCGTCTCGCATAAATAGCCTCATTTCTCCTCATGGTTTTCTTCTCAACGGTCTCTTTTCCACCCGTTTTACCCCCTCTCGTACCCTTGTCTGACTGTTACTTGCAACATGCCAGGTGGTCCAGTCGCTACAGGTGGAGGCATTGGTGCCAATGCCCCTAAGAACAAAGTAGCTGGCATTTTGATGGTCCGTCCTTTCCACCCTGTTCACTTCGCTCCCCCTCCCATGCTTATTTTCTTCTTCTCTCAAGACCTCTTTCGCCGCATTCGGTGGCATCCTATATGGTTATGATACTGGTACCATCTCCGGTCTTCAGCAGATGCCTGACTGGCTTCGTACCTTTGGTCACCCCGTTCCCGTCTCCTCAACCTTCCCTGATGGCTACGGCATCTCATCGAATCAAAGGTCGCTCATAGTGTCCATTCTCTCCGCCGGTACATTCTTCGGTCCGTTTTATCACCCTGCTATTCTCTGCCGTCATCTGATCTCATCTGTTTAGGCGCCCTCTCTGCCGCTCCCATCGGTGATATCATGGGCCGTAAATCGGGTCTGATTCTATCATGTCTCGTCTTCTCTATCGGTGTCGCCCTTCAGACCGCCGCAACTGGGATTGCTCCCTTCGTCATTGGTCGTGTCTGGGCCGGTCTCGGTGTTGGTATGGTCTCCACCTTGGCCCCAATGTATCAGTCCGAATGCGCTCCCAAATGGATCCGTGGTGCCGTCGTAGGTCTCTACCAGTGGGGTATTACTATCGGGATCCTCCTGGCCGCCATTTTCAACAATGCCACCAAGGACCGACCCAATCACTCCTCGTATCGCATTCCCGTTGCTATCCAGTTTGTTTGGGCAGCAATTCTTGCTGGTGGAATGGCCTGCCTTCCCGAGGTGTGTACTTTCGCCCCAATTTGCTCTTGAATTGCACGCGTCTAAAATTATCCTAGTCACCTCGTTGGCTGATCAGGAAAAATCGTGATGTCGATGCCGCTCGGTCACTTTCCCGCCTTACATCCCTCCCCGTTGATGATCCTGAGGTTCGTTTCGAGCTCGAGGAGATTCGTCTCAATTTAAAGTACGAGGAGGAAGTTGGTGCAAGTTCCTACATGGACTGCTTCCGATCCTCGGATAATCGTATCCGTTTCCGGACACTCACCGGTATCTTCGTCCAAGCCTGGCAGCAGCTTACTGGCGTCAACTTTATCTTCTACTTTGGGACAACCTTCTTCACGAACGCCGGCATTCACAACCCCTTCCTCATCTCAATTGCCACTTCCACGGTTAATGTCGGCATGACCCTCCCCGGCATTTGGGGTGTCGAACGTTTTGGACGCCGTCGTCTACTTCTTGTCGGTGCCGTTGGGATGACGGTCTGCGAATTTATCGTTGCCATCATCGGTTCGACTACGTCAGCGAGCAACCAGACTGCACAATCTACATTGGTCGCGTTTGTTTGCTTCTACATCGCATTCTTCGCCTCCACATGGGGACCCATCACGTGGGTGGTCACTGGGGAGATCTTCCCTCTGAAAATCCGTGCCAAGGCAATGTCACTCTCAGTCGCATCGAACTGGCTTTGGAACTGGGCCATCGCGTATTCCAGTAAGTATCTTGCCTTAGTCCGGTGCATTTCCGGGCCCATTCTTATTTATTTTGGCAGCGCCGTACTTGGTCGACCCTGGCGCAGGAAACCTAGACTTGGGCACCAAGGTGTTCTACCTCTGGGGCACGACGTGTTTCTGCTGTATCATCTTTGCATACTTTTGCATTCCCGAGACAAAGGGTCTCTCCCTTGAGCAAATTGACGTGCTGTACCAGAACGTTGCTCCTGTTAACTCGGTCTCGTACCGCAAGCGACTCCTCGCTGAAGGTACCGAGCTTTCAGAATCGAAGGAGGTCGCTCCGGCTACGAACAGGAGTGACGATTTGCATTCAAACGAGAAGGTTTAGGATGTGCGCGGCATGCACAGCCTGAGGCCCGGCGCAAAATTGTCTTCTCGGCAATCACACGTCGGGAACGTATGTTGGTTGTTTGGGAGTCGGGCCTTGATGACGATGTCGAATAGCGGACGACTCGTTGTATTAATTCCCAGCGTAATACATATCTTCGAATCATGACTCCATTTATTATCGCCTAGCGATTCATCTACATCCTACCGACCTGTTGAAGGCCCCATTCGCGTGAGCAGTCAAGTGATTTTGGGGTTGTCCTTTGAAGAGATGAAGTCGCATCTTACGGGCAGGTGACGGCGAGCTGCTGGGCCCAAAAAAGAAAAAAAAACGTGAATGACAAGGTTTTTTGAATCGGCTGTAATACTGCGTAGTTTCAATTTTTGTACACCCAATAATAGGATGGCCTTTGTGAAGCAGCTGGTGTGCTTGTTGTCTGGCGGCTCTTGTCATCTTGTTGGTAAGCTAAAAAGATGGAAATTCGGCAGCAATTTGTGGATTTCCTGATGGCTAGTTAGAATTTCATTAAGAAATTGCCTGGGAATATAGGTCTAGTAACTAGATACTGTATATCGAACTTAATGGGGACTACTAAGCTTAGTCTAAGCACGGAGGGGCCGAGGATATTTTGAGGTGATTGCTAATTAGGTGCACGCACAGCGGCAAAGCCTGAGGGACTCCCATGATGGGCCACTGGCACGATTTGTTTCATCGATCAGGATACTGTAGTATCGATCAGTTGTGGGGCAGGGGTACAGTAACGCGGCAATCGGCTGGCATACCCGAAACTTTGAAAAACTGAACCCCACGTCCACACATGTACTGTACAGGTTTGCACCACATGCATGTCGGGCGATGTCGCATGCCACAGTACAGTACTGTACTACAGTTACCCAATTGGAAATTTTTAAAATTCCCGAACCCAAAAGCTTCCGACTTGATCTTTGATGTACAGTACTATATTTTGTTGGTGTTGGGCCGTCCTATAGTAAGTACTATAGCCCCACCATGCAAAACGAACGCAAATGAGCTGAGGACACATACCGGTACCGTGACTGTACTAATCTCATGATGCCGATGGCCCGATGCCGCGGCCAGCCGCGGGTCTGGGGACCGGTACAGGGTACAGTTTAGTAACTTACGTGGCAGTGTACAAGTATATTGGGTGTCACCAGGTTCAGAAAATGATTCCGTGGGGCACACTCTCTCCAACCTGCGGCTGCACCTCGGTGGCTAACCGCTTTATTTTATTATTATTATCTTTGCTCGCGATCGCTGTCACCTGCTCGTAAGGTGCGACTTCATCGCTTCAAAGGATAACCCCAAAATCACTTGACTGCTCACGCGAATGGGGCCTTCATCAGGTCGGTAGGATGCAAACGAATCGCTAGGCAATAATAAATGGAGTCATGATTCGAGAATATGCATTACGTTACAAGTTAATACAACGAGTCGTCCGCTATTCGACACCGTCATCAAAGTCCGACTCCCCAACAACCAACATACGTTCCCGACGTGTGATTGCCGAGAAGACAATTTTACGCCGGGCCTCAGGCTGTGCATGCCGCGCACATCCTAAACCTTCTCGTTTGAATGCAAATCGTCACTCCTGTTGGTAGCCGGGGCGACCTCCTTCGATTCTGAAAGCTCGGTACCTTCAGCGAGGAGTCGCTTGCGGTACGAGACCGAGTTGATAGGAGTAACGTTCTGGTACAGCACGTCGATTTGCTCAAGGGAGAGACCCTTTGTCTCGGGAATGCAAAAGTATGCAAAGATGATACAGCAGAAACACGTCGTGCCCCAGAGGTAGAACACCTTGGTGCCCAAGTCTAGGTTTCCTGCGCCAGAGTCGACCAAGTACGGCGCTGCCAAAATAAATAAGAATGGGCCCGAAATGCACTGGACAAAGGCAAGATACTTACTGGAATACGCGATGGCCCAGTTCCAAAGCCAGTTCGATGCGACTGAGAGTGACATTGCCTTGGCACGGATTTTCAGAGGGAAGATCTCCCCAGTGACCACCCACGTGATGGGTCCCCATGTGGAGGCGAAGAATGCGATGTAGAAGCAAACAAACGCGACCAATGTAGATTGTGCGGTCTGGTTGCTCGCTGACGTAGTCGAACCGATGATGGCAACGATAAATTCGCAGACCGTCATCCCAACGGCACCGACAAGAAGTAGACGACGGCGTCCAAAGCGTTCGACACCCCAAATGCCGGGCAGGGTCATGCCAACATTAACCGTGGAAGTGGCAATTGAGATGAGGAACGGGTTGTGAATGCCGGCGTTCGTGAAGAAGGTTGTCCCAAAGTAGAAGATAAAGTTGACGCCAGTAAGCTGCTGCCAGGCTTGGACGAAGATACCGGTGAGTGTCCGGAAACGGATACGATTATCCGAGGATCGGAAGCAGTCCATGTAGGAGCTTGCACCAACTTCCTCCTCGTACTCTAAATTGAGACGAATCTCCTCGAGCTCGAAACGAACCTCAGGATCATCAACGGGGAGGGATGTAAGGCGGGAAAGTGACCGAGCGGCATCGACATCACGATTTTTCTTGATCAGCCAACGAGGTGACTGGGATAATTTTAGACGCGTGCAATTCAAGAGCGAATTCGGGCGAAAGTACACACCTCGGGAAGGCAGGCCATTCCACCACCAAGAATTGCTGCCCAAATAAACTGGATAGCGACGGGAATGCGATACGAGGAGTGATTGGGTCGGTCCTTGGTGGCATTGTTGAAAATGGCGGCCAGGAGGATCCCGATAGTAATACCCCACTGGTAGAGGCCTACGACGGCACCACGGATCCATTTGGGAGCGCATTCGGACTGATACATTGGAGCCAAGGTGGAGACCATACCAACACCGAGACCGGCCCAGACACGACCAACGATAAAGGGAGCAATCCCAGTTGCGGCGGTCTGAAGGGCGACACCGATAGAGAAGACGAGACATGCTAGAACAAGACCCGATTTGCGGCCCATGATATCAGCCATGGGAGCGGCAGATAGGGCGCCTGAACAGATGAGATCAGATGACGGCAGAGAATAGCAGGGTGATGAAACGGACCGAAGAATGTACCGGCGGAGAGAATGGACACTATGAGCGACCTTTGGGTTGATGAGATGCCGTAGCCATCAGGGAAGGTTGTAGAGACGGGAACGGGGTGACCAAAGGTACGAAGCCAGTCAGGCATCTGCTGAAGACCGGAGATGGTACCAGTATCATAACCATATAGGATGCCACCGAATGCGGCGAAAGAGGACTTGAGAGAAGAGGAAAATAAGCATTGGAGGGGGAGGGAATCGAACAGGGGAGGAAAGGACGGACCATCAAAATGCCAGCTACTTTGTTCTTAGGGGCATTGGCACCAATGCCTCCACCTGTAGCGACTGGACCACCTGGCATGTTGCAAGTAACAGTCAGAAAAGAGTACGAGAGGGGGTAAAACGGGTGGAAAAGAGACCGTTGAGAAGAGAACCATGAGGAGAGATGAGGCTATTTATGCGAGACGGGGTTGGACTAGTTGGAGAGACCACTTTCTCCGCTAGCGGTAGGTTTGGAGGTAGACGGAGGAAACTTAGATGTTAGTGTTAGAAAGTGTTCGCGTTCCACCATCCTTCATATCTGTGGGACCTCGGACACCCCCCTTCATTCCTCAGTCCCACCGCTTGCTCGCTCCCGAGTCCCCATAGTCACTCTCTTCTTCCTTCCAACTCTCTTTTGCTGTGATCTACGTACCTGTCCCTGATCACATCTCTTTATTGTACCCCACAATTGCTCGTCGACTCCTGACCGCACCAGGTATTACAGCCCAAGGAAAATACATTATATAAGTTAGCATTCTCACGCGCCCGCGTCTACTACCAGTTCGCCTGACACTCGCCACTTTTTTCCGAAGTCTTCAACCTTCGTCAAACCGTTATCAGATGATTCAGATCTCTCTTACTTGCCATATCATCTGTAAGGTCCAAGAACTCATATCGGGTACATGTGAACAATCTCTTCCCTTTGAGGTGCCACGTCATCAGTAACAGAATCAGCCAGCAACGTTCGGAACCAGCAACTTCAGGGCGGGTACATGGGGTCCCCCGCTGTGTGGAGCTTGTGAATCGCCAACGTGGCGTGGTTGGGTGACGACCGCGGGCAGCTGCAGGCGGACAGTAAATTTGATCTCAGACCTATTTTCCCGTACAGTACTATACAGTAATGAAGGATCTGTCCTCTCAGGGAATAGAGTAGAAATAAAAAGCTGGGGGGTCCGGAACCTTTCTCCTGGGGTAAGTACATTTTGGTTTCTAACCGAATCCGAGTCTCAACTAAACGTGCCCCTGCATCATCCGAGTTCTGTAGAATCTCTCGAAACACTGTATTGTTCGAGGTTATGTTCAAATGAGGTACTCATGGCTATGACCTGTGAATTTTCCAAAATAACGCTAGAACATACATTGTCAATGAGGGCTGTTTGATCCGTCTCCGAGTCTAATACCGCCTCATCGTGGTCTTTTGTCCCTATCGCAGTTCGGAACAAATCGGCAAGAAATATAACCATCGATTGCATCCACACACCAAGGTTTATTTTGAGTTTGCCATTGTTCGAAAAATCAGTTTGGCCGTTCACAAAAGAATTGTATCACTTGCGTAATCGTGGTTGTACTATTCTTGCAGCGGCGACAAAACAGCGGCTAGGGTGCACGTGCACGTGCAGGTCACTGTCCAGCGTCACGAGTTGATGAATTCTCTCGCTTGAGCCATGGCATACGCGTGTAATATTGGTCTGTAGTAACAGGTCTGAAGTAAGAATTATCACTGTACCTTGGCTGGCCAGGCTCTACAGATACTGTACTTCACCCCTCACCTTCTTGACTAAACGCACGACCCCCAAAGCATGCAGCATGGACAATCACCCTCCGCCGCAAGGGACATTCTGAACGAGGTCGATCGTAACCAAGCAGACGCCATGACCCGTCGTGGGCAATGTCGTCCTCAACCCTACACTGGTGCCTAGCGTCGGTGGGGTCGAAATAGCTATCTCTGTTGGCCTACATACGAGCAGGCGGGTGGTGAACTCGGACGTGTGTCGAGGCAGGACCCCGTCCGTGCCGTCGTAGATGCAGTGGAGGTCATTCCCTGCAAGCACGTGCAGAAATTAAACAGCAGAATGCAGTTGGGAATGCCATCAAAGTCTACGAATAGAGAGCACGCCATGATGCCATGGATGTGAAGCAAAGAACTCGTTTGGATGGACTCTATTACATTTAGCGTCGCGGCGAAAGGGACAAATGCAAGTTTGTGCTCACATACTTATCAAGTGCAGCGTGGATACTATGATGGCCCAGGATACAGTAAGGGTGGGGGAACTCCATTACATCCAGCATCGTGAGAGGGATAACTGCAAGTCGCTCACGCCTTCAAGCATGATGTTAAATACGGATGCACGGAATGGAGATAACTGCGCACCATTAAATCGCCGTGACTCTGGCTTCGCAATATGGTTATCTGGAAATTGTTCATGTCATTCTCCCATCGAGTGTGGAACAGATATAAATGCTCGGGACCATAGTAATTGGACCCAACTACACGGCGACGCGTCGCAGGATGATGGGCATTTAAGAGCGGTTTCAATTAGTACCTCCAAGTCCTCAAGCATGGTGCAGGATCCGCGCGGCCTCGGACCTCGATGGCTAGACCTCGGAGTCGTTGCAGTGGCCTTCGTATAACGGAAATCCTGAAGTTGTTCGAATTCTCCTCGAGAGTCTGAATGTCACGGAGGTGCAGTGAATGAATACCCGGGACAATAGTAACTGGACCGTGACACCCTTCAAGTTGTATGGTGCGTCGCAGCAGGAAAATCGGAATGTTGTTCAAGTTTCTCCTTTGATCATGACACATGCACAGAGTCGCACAGACGCAACTTCGTGTGACCGTTAGCAACCAGACCCCGTTGCATCTAGCTTTGTGAGCAGGACACCTCGGACTTGTATGGTTACTGATCATGAACAACGCGAGAATTGAAGCGCAGAATACCAAAGGCCGGCGCACTTCATTTGATGAGGTGTCGGTGAACAGGCGTGATGCCGTCAGACAGTTACTGTTAGCGTCATCATGTTGCAAGAGAGAAGAAATGGGACTAATTTCGGGCACAGCACCTCGGACTCCGCCGAGCGGCCCGAGCCAGCAACCAAGCAATTACCTATTTTATTTTTATTGGAGGATCACGAGCAGTACTTAGGAAAGTGCTACGTAGGGTTCTGTACGCAAGGCACACTTGAATGGATTCGAAAAAAAAAAAAAAAAAAGATTATAAGGAGAGAGCTGAACGTAAAAGTTAACTGAGCACCGAAGCTAATACAGTCCTCAAGCATAAAATCGGAGAACAGCCTTCAAGGTTAGGCGTTGTTCCGACGCTATGCTTACGGTCACCGTATTGGCTTATGGTGCTCAGTTAACTTATAGCTCAGTTCACTTATATGTTCTGTTGTTCTCAGACTGACAGAAGGCAAACTTAAATGTCCCAGCCCACCAACCCGCACTTACCCCATCACCAGTATCACTTAAGTCGATTCAGACAAGTCGAGTCGAGCAAGCAGAGAGACCTCTTTAAGCCGGAGCGAGTGTCGCCGATTCAACTGTTACTGTAAGATCACACAGTCACACTCACACAGAGTTGTCGCAGCCGAATCTCAAAGGCAGGGCCGAGCAGTCAAACGTCGAGACCTCTTAAGCCAGAGTAAGTAGTGCTGCTGATTCAACCGTCGGGAATCACACGGCGGTCACACTAGTGATAGTGATGTGCAGGGCCCAGCTTGGCTCGCTCGAAAGCCCGGGCTCGCGCTCGGCTTGCCCAAGCCCTGGTAGAGGGCTCAGGTCAGCAAGGCTGAGCCCAGGCAAGCCGAGCGCGAGCCCGGACTTTCGAGCGAGCCAAGCTGGGCCCTGCACATCACTAAGTCACACATTCACACAGTTGTCGCAGCCGAATCTCAAAGCAATCGAAAGGCAGGGGCGAGCAATCACACAAAACCTGAGGCAGCACTCAAGCAGCATTTCTGGGTCGCCAGAAAGTCACAGTCACACAAGATCTCGGCGAATGTGCAAACAGGGATGCAACCCGCACCAAATTTGCGAGTAGGATTTGCGTCACACGATAACCTTTGAGTCACACAGAACACGCCGGCCCAGCAGAGGTTGGCGCCGAGAAGTTGCCAGAGTGTCGCACGAGTATCACACGTCAGCGGCACGAGCAGGTTGGCGAGCTTGCGAGAGAGACTTGCGTCACACGATAACCTTGAAGTCGCACAGGGCACGGCGAGTCCCGCCGGAATGCCCGGTCGAATCAGACCCACAGAGTTCAGTGCCGTGCCGAGAAGTCGCCAGAGTGTTGCCAGTATCCGGGTACCTTGACGGCGTCGAGAGCCTAGTTGGTGGTAGAGTTGCGCCGCATGCTTGTAAGAGAGTTCACGCCGGCAGATAGAAACCGAAACTAGCGCCGGGAACAGACAGGACAGTGTCAGGCCTTGCAGTGGCGTCGATCCGTTCACCGTTGAGCGGTTGCCGTGCGATAACATGCCGCCGTGTAGCCCGTGTAGGTTGCAAGAAACAGCGGAATGGGGAGGCGAGAGAAGGCGGGAACGATGAGATGTGTCCCAGCGCATGAGCCTACAAATGCGTGCGGAGAGTACCGATGTCACTTTGAGCAGTTTTGCGGTTTGTGGTTGTCGTCCAACTGAAAGGCCAGGGCATTTGCGCAGCCAGACAACCGCCATGGCCCGGGTCCTAGCACAGCCGATGCGTCCAGTAACAAAGATAAAAGCCCATTCTTCCCAAGTCGGATCAATAATGACTTGTTCCAGTGAACGATGCTGTCGCCGACGATGGTGCTGCCGACGATGTTGATAGGGAGACTGTGGATCCTGACAAACAGGGGCCGAGCACGTTGAGTACCATGTTGCTGGGCGTGAGATCCATACGGTCATGGCGGCCAGACGTTCCATCATCATTGGGGCCGGCGATAACAGCGAGGGTAAGGCGCCTTCAACATGAGAGACGATGTCGAAACGGTCGGTTGGGGAGGTCATGAGTCCGGTGGACGCGAGCGGCGGTCGAATACGTTGGGCATCTCCTCGCCGTGACCGATACTTTGCCCTTGATGAGGCGACAGTACTGAGGCATCCCCTCACTCCTTGGCGAGAGACGAGGATGAGAGCGAGGAGAGGAGAGGAGAGGAGTCAAGAGGAAGAGGAAGAGGAAGCGATGGGGTCAGGTCAACCGAAAACGCACACGCTTTATAGCTTGTTTTCAAAAGTACCTGTCAGCCGCCCTTTGATATCATCCGCCGATGAGGAAGGCCTATTTCAGATTTCAACGATCACGTGGTCCTCAGGCAATCAAAGAAAAGCGCGCAAAAGAGAGGAGTGAGGAGTCCCGCCCATTTACCATCGCGTTGGGTTTGCCTCAATTACAAAGCGACTTCACGATTGAGATGCTATACAATACTTAAGAAATCCACATGAGCAACAGGGAAATAAATGAGTTGTGAGGATATGAGTCTAAGTGGTTACCGCCCTCCATCGAGGAATCCAATATCTATAGTGGGAAGCGTATTTGTAGTCAAAGTCAAGTATGACGTGCCTCTGTGGCCAGTTTCTCCCACGATGATCGGGTGGCCGCACGAACGCGCATGCTGAGGCTGCCGAAGGTATCCAAGGCAGGACGCACGTCGAGCGAGAAAACGGGTGATCCATCCGGAAGCGGGGGTGCGCCATAATAGTCAATAACATATCGGACTTCTTCACCCGTTGAAGGACGCCGGATGATCCAGTCGTGGCGGTCGAATGGAGGTTCGTCACTGATTTAGGGGAGCAATATCAGTACTCATCACGGAGGGTCGGTGGCGCGACACTGGGACATACTTGAAACGGTCTGGTAAGAGCCATCCGGCAAATAGCCAGAACCTTGCCTTGGGCGAGAGTTCACCTGGTCGTCCTTTGAAGCGCACCAGTTGCAGTTTCTCGTCCCTGTCAAACCCCAGACATGTGTTTAAGAAGTCAGTCATCCAGTTGGGTGACTGAAACGCACTTGTGGACTTCAGCCTCCCACTTCTGTACTTCCTCCCAAGCCTTCTCATTCAAGAAGTTGTGGATCTGCACTATAGTCTCGATCTCGTTTTCAGGCGTTTCCCATCCCTTCCGGACAAGCGCATTATAGAATTGTTGCGGAGATGGGTACTCCCAATTCCCCGTCCCATCGCGAGGTATTGAAGATGCAGTGCGATCAGTGGGAAGGTCGGTTGTTTGCGACGGTGAGCGGTCCTGCGTGAGAACGGGGAGGTGGTTTCGCGGGTCGAGTGTTTCCGAGTGTTGCACGGGACACGGGGCAGGCGGTGCGGATACAGATTTTGATAATGACGCGTGGTCAACGGGACAATTGGCAGCAGAAGACGAGGACAGCGCGCTGTTTGTATGTGAAGAGTGATCCACTGGACAGGAAGCAAGAGCAGAAGATGACGCTTACGCTTCTTGTGGATGTTTTGCAAAGGCCGAATGATCCACTGGACAGCCTGTTGATGACGATGAGCTGGCAGGGTGGAGGGTAGTAGACGTTGAAGACGATAAGCTGGCAGGATGGAGGGTAGAAGACGCTGTCTGGCCCATACTCAGGCTCTGGGAATGACTCTCTTGAAGATCTTCCAAATTTCGAAAAACGGAGGGCTCTAGGTCACGTGCTATCGATGGCCTAATACATCCGAATACATCCGAATTTTTACCTATTCAGTAGCCAAACGTATTCTCCCACCCACCTTACCTTCAAACCCTTCATACGTTTCCCAGAGACCCCAGATAGTGCAGAGATTCTCTTCTGATGGCACTGCTAGTGTCTTCTCCAGACCTACGATCAATATGCCATCAAGCTTCCTATAACATAATATGCCAGCGTGGCATGCGATCCTCACCGTTCTCCGCGATTCTTGTCATTATCAATGTGCACCTTGGACAACTCTCATGCTCTTTCTCTTTAGGTTCTTTCGCTGTTCTCCGGAAGAGGACTCTTGGCGTCTCATCCCACGCCCCGTTTATCTCCACATTCCAGTCTCAGGACAATGGTGTGTGGCTACTCTGTCCTGTCTTACGTATGTCCGTGTGTACTCTCTATGGACTTTTTTTTTCACTTCGTGGCACTTTATAACGCTGCCAGTCCCGACGCTTATTTTCTACTATGCTCCGAGTACAGCAATCTATCGGCGTCGCTGGCAAATGCCGCTAAAGATGATTCTCGATGGCAAGTGGGCGCAAAGTTGGGTGCGAAGGCACAAAAGCACCCTCGTGGAACCCCGTGCTTCGATCCGCACTGAGTGACGTGAAACGCCGCTGCGACTGCCGTGTGATGTATGAGCATATTGTTACTGTAGCACTACAGTGCGGTACCGTAGCAGTATCGGCTCGGAGAACCGGGATAACACCCCCAGCCCCGCCCCCCGCCCACGGGACTTGCCCAACCTTCCGCGGCTTGTCAGTCCGTCGTACGGCGGTGTCGGAATTAGGCCGATTCATCTCCTCCCAATTAGACCACGTGCACAACCGAAGCGGGGCTTGGCAATCAGTGAGGGGGAAAGTGAGTGGATATTGCGGGGCTGGCTGGGGATTCCAAGTTTGTAGTAGGGATATTGACTCGCGTGACCCTTACTGTCCTCGTGCTACCACTAGATCGTGCTCAGTTCGGATTAAAAAATTATCCGTTTCACCAGACCTGCTGCAGCTGCGGCTACTAATATCCGGTCGGTAGTCACTGGCAGCCCGGGTCTGATGATAATACTGGAGCAGGTGCCTCCCTGGTGGAGCTCGTGACGTTAAGAATGTAACTTACGAAAGAACATTTGTAGCGTGTGTGGTCCTCCCATCCATTTCCTTTTGTTGTCAAAGTTACGCGGAAGAATATAAACGAAAGGATGTTTATATTTTTACTGTTATTCCCTGATCCCTCATTACGGTACAGTACCGTACGGGAAAAGGTTTGAGATCAAATTTACTGTCCGCCTGCTGCCCGCGGTTATGACCAAACCACGTCGCGTTGGCGATTTACTTTACTTGCAAATTCATTATAGAGGGGACCCCGTGTACCCCGTATGAGGTCGATGGAGGACGACAAAAATTACCGGAAAATGGGCAATCGTTTTCTTTTGATGAACCACGTCAATTACTGTAATGTGTACCGTTGTGTTTCATGTTTGTGCTCTGCTGCGCTCCTCTCTCCGCCGCCTCAAGGTTATAAACCCGAGGGACGACAGAACCCCGATTTCCACGATCAGTTTTGATGTTTCGGATGGGATGGGACCTGAAAAGAAGACGTAGCATGGAACGAGTGTTTTCGGGGGTTCGAGATTCACTTCAAGTATGTCAATCTGAATCCCATTTCACTTGGAGTCTCTGTTGCAACTCTGGTAGTGTTAAGTTTCTGGGCACCTGCACATAGCGAACCTGTCCCGTAGATATGTTGTAAAAACAACATTAGTCGACCCCAGCTAGGCAAGATGGTAGTCAACGCCGCACACAACTGAAGAACCTTCCTCGCAATAGAAGCACCCACAGCATTTTTGATATAACCAGTGCCTGGCAAAGAAATGAGAGAAACGGAAGGCAGGGGAGGTTAATGATAGAATAACAGTCTCGATCGCATGAGCGCGTGAGGTTTTCATGCAGTGTGGGAGAACAGGGATTAACCATATAATAAAGCAACGGTGATATAAAACCCGTGAACTTTGTTCAATATGATCCTTTGGGTCTCCTGACTGATTCTGTTACTGACGACGGGGCATCTCTGAGGGGGGGGGAGGAGATCGCTCACATGTACCTGATGTGATCTTAGACCTTTCAGGTGACACGACAAGTAAGAGAGATCTGAAATCGGTTTGACGAAGGTTGAAGACTTCGGAAAAAGTGGCGAGTCAGGTGAGCTGGTACAATATTTCGTGCGGGCGCGTGAGAGTGGCTTTTATGCTGTATAATGTATTTTCCTCGGGTAGTTACACCCGGTCCGATCACGAGTCCACGAGCAGTTGTGGGGTACAATAAAGAGCAGATGTGATCAGGGAAAGGTAGGCAGTTCACTGCAGGTTGGAAGGAAGAAGAGAGCGAGTGTTGAGTATAAGCGAGTGGAGCGAGGAATGAAGGGGGTGTCCGAGGTCCCACGGATCTGAGATCTAGAGTAAGAAGTGCATGTGGAACGCGAACAGGTTTCTCAACTTCTACTTCCAAACCGACCGTAGCGCGGAGCAAGTGGTCTCTCCAACTTCCAACCCCGTCTCGCATAAATAGCCCCGCCTCTCCTCATGGTTCTCTTCTCAACGGTCTCTTTTCCACCCGTTTTACCCCCTCTCGTACCCTTGTCTGACTGTTACTTGCAACATGCCAGGTGGTCCAGTCGCTGTAGGTGCAGGCATTGGCGCCAACTGCACCTAAGAGCAAGCTAGCTGGGATTTTTATGGTCCGTCCACTCCACCGTACTCACTTCGCCCCCCCCTCTCTCATACTTTTTTTTCTCTTCTCTCAAGACATCATTCGCCGCATGCGGTGGCATCCTATTTGGTTATGATACTGGTACTATCTCCGGCCTCCAGCAGATGCCTGACTGGCTTCGTACCTTTGGTCACCCCGTTCCCGTCTCTACAACCTTCCCTGATGGCTACGGCATCTCATCATCTCAAAGGTCGCTCATCGTGTCCATTCTCTCCGCCGGTACATTCTTCGGTCCGTTTTATCACCCTGCTATTTTCTTCCGTCATCTGATCTCATCTGTTTAGGCGCCCTATGTGCCGCTCCTATGGCTGATATCATGGGCCGTAAATCGGGTCTTATTCTAGCATGTCTCGTCTTCTCTATCGGTGTCGCCCTTCAGACCGCCGCAACTGCGATTGCTCCCTTCGTCGTTGGTCGTGTCTGGGCCGGTCTTGGTGTTGGTATGGTCTCCACCTTGGTTCCAATGTATCAGTCCGAGTGCTCTCCCAAGTGGATCCGTGGTGCCGTCGTTGGCCTCTACCAGTGGGGTATTACTATCGGGCTACTCCTTGCCGCCGTATTCAACAATGCTACCAAGAACCAACCTAATCACTCCTCGTATCGCATTCCCGTCGGTATCCAATTTATTTGGGCAGCAATTCTTGCTGGTGGAATGACCTTCCTTCCCGAGGTGTGTACTTTCGCCCGACTTCGCTCTTGAATTGCACGCGTCTAAAATTATCCCAGTCACCTCGTTGGTTGATCAAGAAACATCGTGATGTCGATGCCGCTCGGTCACTTTCCCGCCTTACATCCCTCCCCATTGATGATCCTGAAGTACTTTCTGAGCTCGAGGAGATTCGTCTCAATTTAAAGCACGAGGAGGAACTCGGTGAAAGCTCCTACATTGACTGCTTCCGATCTACGGATAATCGTATCCGTTTCCGGACACTCACCGGTATCTTCCTCCAAGCCTGGCAGCAGCTTACTGGCATCAACTTTATCTTCTACTTTGGGACAACCTTCTTCACTAACGCCGGCATTCACAACCCCTTCCTCATCACAATTGCCACTTCCACGGTTAATGTCGGCATGACCCTCCCCGGTCTTTGGGGTGTCGAACGTTTTGGACGCCGTCGTCTACTTCTTGTCGGTGCCGTTGGGATGACGGTCTGCGAATTTATCGTTGCCATCATCGGTTCGACTACGTCACAGAGCAACAAGTCTGCACAATCTGCACTGGTCGCCTTTGTTTGCTTCTACATCGCATTCTTCGCCTCCACATGGGGACCCATCGCCTGGGTCATCACTGGCGAGATCTTCCCTCTGCAAATCCGTGCCAAGGCAATGTCACTCTCAACCGCATCCAACTGGCTTTGGAACTGGGCTATTGCCTATTCCAGTGAGTACTTTCCCTTACTCCGGTGCGTGTTCGCGCCCATTCTTATTTTTTTTTGGCAGCGCCGTACTTGGTCGACTCCGGCCCGGGAAACGCAAACTTGGGTACCAAGGTGTTCTATATCTGGGGCACAACGTGTTTCTGCTGTATCATCTTTGCATACTTCTGCATTCCCGAGACAAAGGGTCTCTCCCTTGAACAAATCGACGTGCTGTACCAGAACGTTGCTCCTATCAACTCGGTCTCGTACCGCAAGCGACTCATCGCTGATGGTGATGAGCTTTCCGAGTCCAGGGGGGCTGTTTCCGCTACCGGCAGGAGTGACGATTTGCATTCAAACGAGAAGGTTTAGGATGTGCGCGCTATGCACAGTCTGAGGCCCGGCTTAAAAATTCTCTTCTTGCCAATCTCTTAACCGCACTTTTGTGGGGTTTCGTTTACTTTTCGAGCCGTACATTTTCGCGCTCACACCTCGGGAACGTATGTTGTTTGTATGTTTGGGAGTCGGGCTTTGATGACGATGACCAATAACGGACGACTCGTTCGTTGTATTAACACTTAACGTAATGCATATCCTCGGATCATGACTCCATTTATTATATCGCCTAGTGATTTATTAATGTGCTACCGTAGTCGCATGAGCAGTCAAGCGATTTTGGGGTTGTCCTTTGAATTGAAGCGATGAAGTCGCATCATGTTGTGGGCAGATGACTGTGAGGAAAGTTTTAAAAAAAAAACCCCCACCGAGGTGCAGCCGCACGTTGGAGAGAGAGTGCCCCATGGAGTCATTTCTGAACCTGGTGACACCCAATATACTATATAAGCTCCAATATGTTCCTAGATGATCGAAAGATGATATTCGTGAGACCAGTGAGAACCAGAGATCTGCCACGTACTATACTTATAACTGTACCCGACCCCACAGACCCGCGGCTGGCCGCGGTCAGGGCATCATGAGATCATATGTGCATGTGTCTTCCGAGTCATTTTCCGTTCATTTTTTAGTAACAGTTTCTTTTTCCCGTGATGTATGCACTGGCATGCCAGTCAGTGGTGGGGTCTGAGATCTGACTGAGACTTTACCTAACTTACAAGTAACTTAAAAGTTACTACAGGTACTACGGCCGGCGTAACTTACAGTAACAAAATCCATCAAGTCGGAGACTTTTGGGTTCGGGTCCTTTCGGGATCTGGGATTCCCAAAATCCCAATCGGATACTGTAATGCGACATGTGCAGTGTGGATTCAGCGATATTTAGCCCTTGATCCCATTACCCCCTTGATGTCATCAATTAGTACAAACGAACTGTGGGGGTCCAAACTGTGGGAGTCACTCAGGCATTAACTCAGGCTGTGCGTGTAACCTCAGCTCATACCGCCCATGCACCCTCTATACTAATCACCTCAAAATATCTCGGCCCCTCCTTTGCTCAGTCCTCACCAAATTCGATTTACGGCACCTACCCTCAGGCTGTCACGCCCGACTACTAGTACAGTAGTGCCGCTGGCTGTCTGATTGATGCTTCTTGACAATAGTGGTAAAGCGCGATCAATATCAATGATATTATCTTATCACAAGCACATGGAAAATGGAGGACGAAAACACCCTTGCTTGTTGCGAAGTTCAAAAATGCCGCGTGACAAAGTGCGACTGATCGGTTGAGACACAGTCTCCCTCTTTCGAGGGTCCGGGGAATGGAGGGGCCGGGCTGCCCCAGGTTCTGGTAGTACGCGATATGGGGTTGAATTGTAGTATGGAAGCTCTCAATAAATCATGTGCATGTATGCGCGTGCCGCATCATTATTAATAGTATCGATGGTGTTCTGCACGCACGTCGTCGCATGTATCCGAGTGGACAATTAATTGTTCGTATTGTAGATATGGATGTCTGTTGCATGTGGCCGCTGCCACATGCTCCTTGTCTTGTTGGATGAAACGGTAATTCGTGCTGGCGTTGGCGTCGACTCACCGATGATAGATTCCTTGGCCTGATATGCTCGAATTGAAACCTGGTTTTATTTTTCTTGGAAAGAGAGCGAGTCTCATCTTTTCAAGACAAACCATCAGGAAAAAAAATGGACAAAAATGGACTTGTCTACAGAGCTACCAATCTATGTAGAGCTACATAGCTCCACATAGACTGGTAGCTCTGTAGACAAGTCCATTTTTTTCCTGATGGTGTGACTGCAGTGCCCGCAACACGGATGACTCACCTGTAGCGACAATCAATTATCGATCTTATGAGGTATACAAAGCAAAGACCTACAGATTAATTCTACAGCCGTACACAACGTCTTGCCTACATAATCAAACGGTGAGCTCAACAGATACATCGACAGGGACGGAGAAATGGACAAACCATCATGAGAGGATGTCAGTCGAATACAGGTCCGTTCAGCACGGCCAGTGAAAAATGTCTCTCAACACCAGAACAGAAAGACTTCCAAACGTTGAGTCCCATAGTAGGCACCTCCCCTTCGCCATCCAAGTTGATTCGCGTGCATGTATACTTCCCATAGAAAGTAATGTTATCCAATAGATTGTCATCAGTCTTGTCGCTGGTGTCGCCATAACCCCACTTTCCACCTTTCGGTCGGTCACCAACAAAGTATGTCCGGACGCCTGCAAGTGAGACTTTCGAGAGCAACGTGACACGCTCTGCGAACGCAGGAGAGAAAGCGATCCTGTCGTCACCAGTGCAGATTGTAATTGGCCCGCGAAAGGAATGGGGAAGCGAGAATGCCATAGAAAGCAGGCAACTCTGTATCGAAGGTTGGGCGGGCACGGCTTTTTCTATCTGTGGAGGAAGGTTCGTGCTGATACATTGCACACACCGAACCATTATTGCTGCCCAATTCCAAAGAGACTCGCTTTGAACTCATACTTGGGTTCCCATCATGTCTAATCCATACTTCAGCAGTGACCAATCCGCTCGTCGTGTGGAGGCGGAGGTTCTTGAATGGTAGGAAGGTAAGTAACGGAAGTAGTGTTGGTGGTATGGAGGGGTCGAGGATGTACTTCCCATTTATTGCTTGCCAAAAGGCGGATGTTCTGAGTCGTGGGGCCTTGAACAGTACGGGCCGGATTCGAAACTCCGCCCAGCTAATCAGCGTGTCCGCTGTAGGCCAATCTCATCTAATGATTCTAATCTAATCAATGTATATGGTAGGATCTGCTTAACCGTGCGTTTCGTGCTGCGCTCTTTTCGAAATACAAAATAAATGCATACCGTTTCGACATTATGGGTGGCTTTTGGAGTACAGTAACTTTGGAAACTCAAGCGAGCCATGACCTGGTTTATGTTCATCAGCAGTACTAGGCCAGGGGTCACATGGTCGATTTGATAGCGACCAACCTCTCCGCTTTCCATCCTGTCCAGTCTTGCAAGACGCACTGCGGCGGTAATTCTCGCGACTCGGAGGACTGGCCTACGGTATGGTAGTCATATCCTACGAGACCTCAGGCTATAGTGCCAGTCAAGCACAAGAGCAGGTTACATGATGTAATTACATAGTCAACGATGAGCACAGCACAAATCAGCAGTTTACAACCTTTACAAGAATGAGTGAGTCCAACAAGTAACTCAACAAGGACGGTACAAATAGAAGATCATGATAGAGAGGACTCGGAGGTCAGTATACTCGCCCAGTTGTGAAAAATCGTTCAGCACCGCCACAGAACACCTGCCAACCATTGGGCCTCATAATAGGAACCTCATCTTCGCCGTCCCAATTAATCCGCACGCTGGTAAACTTCCCATCGACCGTAAGCTCATCCACAAGATCTTCTACACTCTCGCCGTTGTCCGAGCCGCCGTTACCCCACTTCCCGCTGCGCGGTCGAGCACCGACAAAGTACACCCGGATGCCTGGGACGTCCGAGATTAAAGACGTATATTCCCCGAGCGCAGGAGAGAAAGCTATCCTTTCGTCGCCTGTGCGGATGGTTATTGGCCCGCGAAAGCAACGAGGAAGCGAGAGAGAGATGTCTCCGTAATATGCACGTAGCGCCATGTCGAAGAATGGACGCGCACCGCCGCTTGTTCTGTCGGGGCAGAAAGGGTCATGCTGTCATGTAAATCACCCTTTTAAACCCAAGGGAAGACGCTAGAATCGAGAGCAAGAGACGTACCACTATTGCGCGCACAATGCCATTACCGCTGCTCAGGTCCAAAGAGGCTCGCTTTGACTTTGTACTCCCATCATGTCTGATCCATATTTCGGTTGTGATAGCTCCACTCGTCGTATGGAGGGTGAGGTTCTTGCGATCTTCGTCTGAGGAGATGCCAGGAGATGGTGGTGGTGGCGATAATGAGAGGTCGAGGATGAAGTGGCCATCTACTGGAACCCCATTTCTTGAGATACAGAGGTAATTTGTGGGGGCGATGCTGCGTTTGTCGCCGTCGTCCTTGATTTTCAAAGTACGTGAAAATTAGAATTAGCACGGTTAGAATGGATGATTTTTTGAGTTGCTATTACAACATGTTGAGACAACATGATCACGTACGCCAACGCAAGTTTCCGTTTCTTCATCAAGATTGCATTCGTGCAGTTGGTGTTCGCCCCAGGTACTCGGATTGTCACCCAAAGTCACCATTGGTATAGTACAGTAGTAGCACAATGGGTCCGAAGGTGAGAGAGATGAGGGAAGCGCTCGAACGGAAGCTCTCGACACAGGGTCACGGTACAGCCAAAGGCCGTAATAGCGCTTACCGATTACAGAGCATGACTACATGACTAGAGCAGCGCCATCTTGAGGAGTGGATTTCCCTTTTACACGGTCTCTTCCAACCAAACTCCGAGGCCGGGCTAATGATACGGTATGGCGACAAATGGATTTATCTGCATGAAATGCGTCGTCGATACGTTCCCAGCTCACGTGGCGCGCTCAGTAATAACATACTTGGCTACACCGTGCACATGACGCTGGGATTCTCATCACTAATATTGCTACGCACAGCCCGTTTGTCATTCCAATCTATTTCTCGTCCCATACTCTCATCTGCATCAACACCATCCAAGTTAGCAATCATCCGAAATATGTCTGACACCAGCAAGACCAAGTCTGAGGAGGAATGGCGGGCAATCCTCAGCCCAGAGCAGGTGTGTCTCTCTCAACGCCCATCACATTCTGGGACTCCGCCTTATAGCGAGCCGGCGCACAGTTCAGGGTGCTTCGTTCGAAAGGCACCGAGCGTCCTGGCACGGGGGAGTACGAACATCATAAAGCGACCGGGATCTACTCCTGCGTGGGTTGCAACACCCCGCTTTATAAGAGCACCACCAAGTTCGACAGCGGCTGCGGCTGGCCAGCGTTTTTCGAAGGTAAAAATAATGCTCTTCGTGATGTGTGGCCTCGCCGTGTTGACTGTATCTTCATGCCAGCCGTCCCAGGCGCTGTGTCGCGCCACGTAGACCGTTCTTTCGGGACGGAACGCACCGAGATCACCTGTACTGCTTGTGGTGGTCATCTCGGTCATGTGTTTAAAGGGGAGGGTTACAAAACTCCAAGTAAGTATCCTACGCATCGTTTCTTGCCGCTGGCAACGATCCACTGATCTAAAATCGGGTTTTGTGCAGCCGATGAGCGCCACTGCGTGAACTCGGTCTCCATTAGTTTCGCTGCCGGTGATAAACAAGATGGGAGCTCCTGAAGTTAAGGCGTGTTCTGGCTTGCCAGGTGGCATACAGTGAAGCGCTGCAAGATTATAGCGTCGTTTGAGAATTGAGATGTTTTGTAACACGCTTGTTAAATGTGCACGTGATTTTAGGCTGAGCCGGGCCGTTAAGCCGAGATGCCACTGAAATTTGGACGAACGGAGGTTTGGCCGATTAGCCTGACAAGTGAGAGTCTCACTGCCAATGCTCCCCCGTCACCTTCGTCGCATCGTTCCTGCCCACACCGCACACCGTCTACTCGCAACTCCGTCCTGTCAACATGTACCACCGCTCGCAGGTCTACGTTACCGCCCTACCGCAGGGTCCGTAGCGACGTTTCACCACACCTCCCGTCGGAATGACGAGCTGCCCAAATCGCCTTTCCAGACGTTCGTGGACGTCCTGAGGGAAGAATTGCGAAAAAATAGGGAGCTGCAGGAGAACGTGAAGCAGCTACAGGGTGACGTGGATAAGTTCCAAGACTCCGAGGCGATGAGAAAGGCCAGAGCCGCGTATGAGCATGCTAGGGTGCGTAGCATTCTGGGCACTCGTGTGTTTTTTCGAGAATTGCTAATCGGGTGAGGGTATTTGACCTCATAGCTCACATCGAGTATCAAAGAAAACCCGCGGTTGCGTGCTGCCGCTGAGGAACTGAAAAAACGCGGTGTCAAAGTCGGTGACGCGGTCTCCGAAGCTCTCAGGACGATGGAGGAGAGCGAACTAGCTCGCGCGGTACGAGTCCTGCCGTACCCATCTATTTTCCGACGCAGCCCTCATATTGCCTTGTTCCTTTTACCTTCTTTACCCACCCACTTTTTAGATATCCAGGGCGACTGCGGCCGTCTCCTCGACCATCGCCTCCACGACAGAGCCCATTCGTAACACCGCTGCGTACAAAACCCTCGCAGAGACACTTGTCGACGCACTCGATGATTCCGGAACGGCGAAACATGCCGGGTTCGAGGAGAAGGAGGCGCGGAGAGCGCGGCGGCAAACGCGACTTGCCAAGGCGGGCAAAGAGGGTCGTATCAAGGCGCGTGTCCCCGCCAATCCGGAGTACGTCTTTTCCAAACACCTCATGACCTCCTACTTTTCTTTATATACTGATTTGCATCTGTTCAGAGCGGGTGAAGCCCTTGTCTTGCATGCCTCTTCTCCGCGACAAGAGCGCTGGCAACAGCTCAAGGAGACAAATCCGCTCTTACGCAAGGTCAATGCGCTGCACGAGGCATACCGGGAATCGGAGAACCCGGTGGTGTCCTCACTCCGATCGGTCACGTCCACCGTCGCGTCGTGGTTCGACGAGAACGAGACGGCGCGCGTGTTGCGGAGCATGAAGATACTCGACCCGACCTTCTCGATGGAGTCTTTCGAGCGCGAACTACGCGAGTATATCGTGCCCGAGGTCGTAGATGCATACCTGAGTGCAGATAACGAAGCGCTAAAATCATGGTGCTCCGAAGCGGTTCGTCCTCCCAACCAACCGACCAAATCACGAAAAACAAAGGCACCCGTTAACTTGAATTTTTTTTTTTTTGGTTTTTAGACTTACAATGTACTCTGGGCAACGATGGAACAGTATCTCCGACAAGGGCTTGCGCCCGATTCAAAAGTGCTTGATATCCGGCAGGTGGACGTGAGCACAGGTCGCTTCCTGGAGGATAACAAGCCCGTGTACGTGATCACGTTTACGACGCAAGAAGTTCTCCTGTTCCGGGATCGCAAGACGCGCGAAGTCGTCGTTGGCGCCGAGGACCGGGTCGAGCAGTGCAATTATGCGGCTGTGATCACGCGCGTGGAGGAGGAGCTCGAGAATGAGCTGACTGGGGGCTGGAAGGTCATCGAGGTTCGTGGTTTTTTTTTTCCTTTCATCTCATGTCAGGACGGGGACTGATGACAAGATAGATGGCACGTCGGTCGGGGCGTGCATATCTATAACCTAGTCTCTTCTCTCCGATCTCACTCGGACCATTTTGGGTTCTGGGATGTCACCAGCACCACCGACGTCGCCATGGATTCACCCTCAAAAACTACATTTGTCCTTGCATATCACACCCTGTTTTGTTGCCGGCACGCACGACATTCTACAACCACCACCACTCTAGAAATATGTATACGCATATATTAATCCGTCTATTATCGCGTTGGACACCTTCAACGCTAGATTTAAATCGCGGCTTGGGTGGTCGCCAACACGTGACACCATTTTGTCACAATGAGCTATACTCAGAACGTGAAGTAAAAAAAAAAGGAATAAAAAAGAATATAACTGGTATAAGATCGGCGCGGAGCTGTGGAAGACTGAATGTGTATGCAAGAACTACAGTGATAGTTGAGGCGTACAGTACAAAATTCATTTGATCGGTAGTGGCCCGCCCGTATCCATGAGCGGATTCAAGTAGTCTTATATTTTGCGCGGCGCTCCTCGATGTCCTGTCGTGTCATGCGGGTGCCAAGAAGAACGTCCCAGTGGACGAACCAGGGCTGGGAGAAATTTGACTTGATGCCGATAGTCTGATGATGAATATCGTGGTAATCGGCCGTGTTGCCGCTGAACATCTGGAGTGGGTCGAACGGGAGGCTGTACCCGCAGTGGTCGTCGACGGTCTTGCAGGTGGAGAGGACGAAGAAGAACATCGCTTGGCGGACTGAGAGGCCCGCGATGGTCTCGGACAGTAAGGCGCCGAGAGTGTCGAGCAGGAAGCCCTCGACAGGGTGGTTGTAGAGCGCGCCGAAAGCGTAGGGAACGTAGAGCCGGTGGTGGACTGAATGCAGGTGCTTGTAGAGGAACCGGTTTTGATGCATAAAGCGGTGGAGGAAGTATTGCCATGTATCAAGCACGACCCTAATGGATTTTTAAAAAGAAAAAAAAATGTTAGTGAGTCGGTGGGAGAAAGAAGGCGCTGCGGGGGAGGAGGGAGGAGAGAATTGACGTACATGGCAAGAAATAGCTGCGCGACGGGAATGAGCCACCAATAAAGGAGGTAGGCGAGCGGCGCTACCATCATCGCAGCACTGTCGAACGCGCCCACGGGTGACAAAGCAACAAGAGCACGCGCTATGCTGTGCATAGCTGCGGCATGGTCTACGCGCTCAGGGTGTTCAGATACCCATACAAGGGCAAGTGCGGTCTGGATGACCTGCTGGAGAACTACGGCTCTGAAAACCTGGAGGCGTGAGGCGCGATTACGTGAGGCGACCTCTGCAGAGTCGTGGATACGGTGGCGAAGGAGCCAGGGCGCGTTGGAGAGGTCGAGGATCTGGAAGAAGCCTGCTGTGAGCCAGTATGTGGGGACTGGGGCGAGGACGGTTAGGAGCGGGTCTGAGAGGAGGGTGAGGAGGGAGGGTGAGGATGAGTAGTAGAATGGGTGGGTCTGGAAGAGAGGGTGTTGCTCTAGGGGTCGTCGAGCGGTGGTGATGTTGTGGCTCGGGAACATGACTGACGGGCGCCAAGAAATGACTAACTGGCGCGACCAGGACGCCTATGATACCCTCGTCACATGATATGACATAGCTTCAACCATGACTCGTTGGATCCCCCTCGAAAGCGACCCAAAGGTATGCCCTGTTCAACATCAATTGATCTCTTCTGTTCTTCATCTGTCCTGTGCTTCTCTAGCTTTTCAACCAGGTCCGCTGCATGTTTGGTTATCCTTAGCCTACTGACGCTCAGATCGCCACTCCGCAGTGGGCACACAAAGCTGGTTTAATCCCTTCCGATGCTGAATTCCAGGACGTGTATGGCCTGGATCAAGAGGTTCGTGGCCATAACAAACTCCCGCGGACATAGAATCCGAGTCGCTTAGTCGGCTTTCAGCTTCTGGATCTCGTCACCAAGCCCGTCAAGGCAGTCATTTTGCTTTTCCCCATTCGTGGCAAACTCGAAGAGCTTAGACAACAAGAAGAAGCGAAATTAAAGGAGGAGGGTCGAGTGCCGGTTGATCCTACTGTGTTTTGGATAAAGCAGACCGTACGTTTCGCTGGTGTTACTCTACTAACGAGTGATTATGACGAGATCAGATCAGCAACGCATGCGGAACGATTGGCCTTCTACATGCCTTGATAAACGTAAGATCTGTCAGATATCTATTGTTGTCTTATCCATCATAACATCTATCATCGCAGTCACAGGTCGTATTTGAGCCCGCAAGTCCAATCTCAAAATTTATCGACGAATGTTCAGGCAAGCCTCACTCACCCTTCATGATTCCCAATCAACCAACTTGTAAAAATTACCTCCGATTCTCATTAATCTGTTTTTTTGCAGATAAAACCCCGTTGGAGCGTGCCAAGTTTCTCGAATCCACAGACATCTTCACAGATATCCATGCTGCTGCCGCAGCCGGTGGCCAGACTGCCGTCCCAGATAACTTAGACACCGATCTTCATTTTACTTGTTTCGTACAGGCCCCCGAAGCCTCCGCGCGCGAGGCGGAAGTCGCGACAGGTGAGCGCCGTCTCATCGAACTTGATGGCGGCCGAGCGGGGCCTGTCGATCGCGGCAAGTCGACGGACCTGTTGGAGGTGCGTACTCATTGCTGGCCAGGCCTTTCTGCGTTGTTGACGGAATACGTGGGGTTTGATTTAGGACGTAGCACGGTATGTGAAAGAGCAGATCGTTCCTAAGGCGCCAAGCTTGGAGTTTAGCATGATTGCGCTGGCTGGTGGGTTTTCTGAAGAGGAGACTGGGGGAGCATGATCAATTTATCAACATGAATATGTATGAAATGAGTGTACGTATGTTCCTTTACCCATATGTAATTTCACGATGCTTGTTTCCTTGACGTGTCGGGACGCGTCGATCATGTTCCGCCACTGTTTAGATCTATGTCCTCGCTGTCCCTCAACGAAAGGGTGAAGAAAACCGTGTTTGGGTGCCGTGTTCACATGCCCACAAATATCGCCCACGGCTCGTCATACGACGTCGTCATCGTCGGCGCAGGCATCGTAGTAGGCTCTGCCTTCGCACACGCTCTCTCTGTAGCCGTAGCTTCGACATCTCGCGCCGCACCTCTCCGCACTGCCCTCCTTGAAAGCTCCCTTGCTGAGCCAGACCGCATCGTCGGCAAGCCTCTTCAACCAGCCGCCGGGTGGCGTTACCGCGCTGCGCTCAGGCTTGCTCGGTCTCATTGCTTGCCTTGAAGGCATCGATGCCACCCCCGTGCATTGTTATGCAGTCCTCGATTCCGGAGAGACCATGCACCACCCCATACCCCTGAGGTGCCAAGAGCCGCTCATTTTACCGTGGCTGCTTCATTCAGAACCTCCGCGCACACGCCAGGGTTGAGCCTGGTGTCGACCTCGTCGAAGCAACCGCAACAGACTTGATCGAGTGCCCACTCACGTGCCGGATTGTCGGCGTACGCACTGGCACACACAGGAACGGCGCGGAACAGGTGTCATTTTGCGCAGACCTTGTCGGCATCATCGCCGATGGTTGCTTCTTCAAATTTCGCAGTACGGTCACGGCGGGTGGTGCGCTGAGCAAACGCTCAGTAGTGCGGGGCAACTTTGTCAGGGCTGTGCTAGAAGACGTTTCGCTCCCGATTCCGCAACATGGCACCATCGTACTTGTGAAGGGCCATGGTCCCGTGCTCTTATACCAGACGATGCCCCACATCCTCATAGACGTCCAGAATCCACTCCCATCCAATCTCAAGGTGAGCAAGCAACTGATACTCAATTTTCAAAAACCCGGCCGGCTTCTATAGAACCAAATTCTAACCCACATCGTGCGGCAACTTCCTGGATCACGCCATTCACGCTACGTTATCGAGGAACCGTATCCGGCGCATGCCCAAATCGTTCCTCCCACCAATCGAGCAATGTAGATCGCACACCAATGAGGGTGTTATCTTCCTCCGCGATGCGTGGAACATGCGTCATCGCTCGCCAGCGGCGGAATGACCGTCGCCCTCTCGGATGTTGTGCCCCTGGTGCCGGCCCGAGGATTGCCGCCAAGCCCGACCTCGCCGACTGACACGCAGTCATGGACGTTCTTCACCGGTGGCACTGGGCGCGCAAGCCACTCGTAGCGACGTCTAATATCTTGGGCGTCGCTCTGCATGACCACTTTGGCGCGGAGGGTGCGTATAGTATGTCCCACCTCATAGCGGAAACCTACTGCGTTTCCACCCAGCTCTGACCCTTGTGTCTTATGCGCGGGACATAAAGACAAATACCCCGCCAGTCTACGGACTGAGTGCTTCAAGTATCTTGAGCGTGGCGGTGAAAACATCCGAGGTCCAGTATCTCTGATCTCGGGGTGAGCTCCCTTCCTTCTCCCATCCCGATGTCGGATGGCGAGGCGTGATTACTTACCCTGGACGACGAATCTACTCACTGTAACGTCAATAACCAGACTTGCACCAGATCCTATCTTACTCTTCAACCGTTTCTCTTCCGTGGCGCGCTACTCTACCTGGGTTCTCTTGACATATCCACGGCATGCGTGACGTGCTCAGCGTATGCACATGTCACATAACAGATGGAGGTGTTTCGCGCCGACTCCTTCGCCATCGCTGATGCTTGCTTCTCCAACTTTCGCAGTGTGGTCATGGCTGGCAGTGCGCTCCGTGGTGCGTGACGACCGTGACTTTGTCGGGGCTGTGCTTGAAGACATCGCGCTTTCAATCACACAGCATGGCGGACAGTGGAACGGCTTGAGTTCACTGTGTTTGTTGCTCATTCAGCGGGCACTGCACGGACTGGCTCTAGAGGACGAATTGATATTGGTGTAGAGTGGCAATGTAAAGATGTATCATTCAAGTTGTACGATATGCTATACTATGCATTGAATGGAAGGTACTAGCTCGTTTTCTCGATCCTGTACGCCCTTTTCTTTCTCCCAGCCTGAGGGAAACCACATACGCCATCATCGTTTCATCTTCCTCCGGATGACTCGGATACCAGCGAACTTAGTCAACGAGGATGAGCTCTCAACGCTACTCGCACATCCGAAATCTGGTCTGTAAGGTTCAAGTTGATATCCGTTACTCTGGTCCTGTGGCGACCTGCTAGTGGCAGTGGATGACAAGTGAGCGTGATCCTGCCAGTGGACGCCCGATCGACTGCTTCGCCCCGTTGAAGATGAACGAATGAAGAGGAATTAAAGAAATATAGTGTTATATGATATGGCATAGAGCGACAAGGACGGTTCGACTAATGTGAAAAAGTGAAAGAAGAAAAAGAAAAAAAAAAAAAAAAAAAAATTTGACCGCCTACCCACCCATTGAAACCCACCATGGACCATGGTAGGTTTCAATGGGTGGGCGGGCGGTCATCCAAAAAAAAAATTCCTTTCTCTCATTTCGCAAAGGCTGTTCTCCGACTGAGAGAGGGCAAAGGAGAAAAGTCGAGCAAGCCGGCGAGAGACCTCTCTAGCCAGAGTATGATTCAGTCGTCGGGAAATCACAGTCGCACACAGTCGCACACAGTCGTCGCAGCCGGGTCTCAAAAGGCAGAGCCGAGCAGTCACACAACACCTTAGACTCAGGGCTGCCCAGAAAGTCACACAAACAAGTAGTGCTGATTGAGTTCTCGACAATCCTCAAAAGAAACACACAGTCACGTACCGAGAACACGAGAGGACAGTGTCGGGCCTTGAAGTGACGTCGATCCGTTGACCGTTCCGCAATTGCAGTGCGATAAAATGCTGCCGCGTAGCCGGTGTAGGTTTCCAGCAACAGCGGAATGGGGAGGCGAGTGGGTGTGTCATCCTCCCGAGGTAACAGAGAGAGAAGGCGGGAACAGCGAGATGGTCCCAGCGCATGAGCGGGTCTTCAACGATGTCAAAACGGTCGGTGTGGGGGTCATGGGTTCGATGGGTGGCGAGCGGCGGTCGAATACGTTGGGCATCTTCTCGGCGGCGGCGGCGTTCTCGCTGTGACCGCGCTCAGCTGTTGATAGAGACGACGGCAGTGAGGCATCCCCTCACTCTGCTGGCGAGGGGCGAGGATGCAGATGAGGACGAGGATGAGGAGTAGAGAGAAGAGGCGCCAAGAGGAGATGGGTTCAGAACGACGGGAAATACGCACGTTTTATAACCTGTTTTCATAAGTGCCTGTCAGCCGCCTATGATATCATTCGCCGATGAGGAAGCATTTCGAGATCTGGTCAGCGACTTTGGCGGTTTCACGTTTCAAATTTCAACGATCGAGTGGCTCTCAGCAATCCAAAAAAGCGCGCAAAAGAGAGGAGGGGGGATCCCGCCCATGTACTATTGGGCTCGGTTGTGTCAATTACAAGGCGACTTCACGATTGAGATGCTATACGATACTTAAGAAACCCGTATAAGCACAGGGAGAGAAATGAGATTTGAGGATACGAGTGTAAATGGTTAACGGCCTCGAGCGAGGAATCCATATCTTAGCAGGAACGGATTCGTAGCCAAAAGTCAAGTATGACGTGATTCTGTGGCCAGCTTCTCCCACTCCGATAGGGTGGCCGCACGAACGTGCATGCTGACGCTACCGAAGCTATCCAAGGCGGGACGCACGTCGAGCGAGAAAACGGGCAATCCATCCGGAAGCTGGGGCGCGCCATAATACAATATCGAACTTCTTCGCCCGTTGAAGGACGCTGGACAATCGAGTCGTGGCGGTCAAATGGGGGTTCATAACTTGTAGAAAAGCGATATCAGTCAATTGAACACTGAACCTCGCTTCACGTGCTTCCTACAAGCCTCCGCGCGCGAGGCCGAAATTGTCACAGGTCATCGAACTCGGAGTTGGCCGAGCAGCGTCTGTCGATCGCAGCAACTTGAAGTCGACTGACCTGTTAAAGGTGCGTACTCTGCCCGCCATGCCATTCTTCAATTCGAGAAGTGTTCATAGAAACATGTAGGCTTGTTACTACCGTCGACCAGGATGTATGATATGTGAAAGAGCAGAGATTGCATTAGTTGGTTGTGTGTATGCAATTTCTTTGCCCTTTGCCCAGATATAAACTCGTGGCACTTGTTTTTTGCGATGCGTCACTGAAACTAAGATAGTTGCTGCGAGGGTGAAAGTGTCATCCAAAGTAGGAAAGAGAATGAGAGAATGGGAAGAGGACTCGGAGGAGATGGGTAAAATACGAGAGATTGATCATGATCGCGTGGACAGCAGTTCCACGGGCAATCGCCAAGAAGGAAGGGAAACACATGAGAGAATAGAAGAGAAGAGAGAACTGTTGATTGAAAACGATGCCCTCCTCGACAAGCAGGAGGGCTGCCTTAAGTACATGTGTGCTACTTGTCAGCTAAGTCTAATTTATGTATAGTAGTGGCAAACTCGGGGGTGCCGGTGATGAGGATTGAATAGGAAAGGGGTGAGCACATAAAGGTGAGACTAAAAGGAGGTAAAAGGAGAGCGTACTACAGCTGCAGCGTGGTAGCGGCTTTGTGTCGGTAATATGTTTTCCGAGAGTGCCAAACAAGTGCCATAAAAGAAATGAAATATGAAAGCAAAGGGGCGGTGAGAATGGGAAAGAACGTGATTGGAACGCGTAGGTCGTTTTGTCTTGTGTCGCAGCTTGAGGGATGTTGTTGTCGAGCACGAGGCGGTGAAGAATACGAGACGGGAGAAAGAATAATCAGCATGGCCACGTGAGGACGGGCCGGGCGCTCCGACGCGGCGTTCCGAGCGTGGCAGCAAGGGGATCGACACCATCATCGATGATGAAGTAATGTTGGCTCCAATTGGACCGCGTTGCTTGGTCAATCTTCCTCCCATCAATTCTCTCCTTCAGATTGACTAACAATTAATAGAACTGCGAAGCTGCTGAATCATGGCTCACTGGTTACCCTTGGTGGACTTAACCACTTGGCACATTGCTGTATTTCTACAGTATCATGCCCCATCTTCCCTGGCTCCGAACAGCAACAATAGCCGAACGGTATTACGATGTCCTTTCACCGTGGCCTCCTCAAGAGGAGTGCGACCCTCGTTGTTCCGTGCATGAATATCCGCGCTGCTCTGGACCAGCAGCTGTACAAGCTCAGGGTATCCTGCTCGCGCAGCTACATGCAACGGAGTCTGGTTGCTGTCGTCACGGGAATCTACATCCGCGCCGTGCTCGAGGAGGAGTCGAACAACGTCCAAATGTCCGCGTTGTGACGCGCCATGCAAGGGTGTCCAGTGACTATTGTCTCGGGTATTCGCGTTCGCACCATGCTCGAGAAGTACCTGAACAATTTCAAGATGTCCGTTATGCGAAGGCAACTGCAACGACGTCCAGCTGCCGTGGTCCGATGCGTGCAGATCTGCACCATGGTTGAGGAGGAAGCGAACCACATTCAAATGCCCTCCCTGTGACGCTCCATGTAGTGGGGTCCAGTTGCTGTAGTCACGAGCATTTACATCTATGCCGTGCTCGATGAGGACATGAACCACTTCCAAATGGCCCAGCTGCGAGGCCGGATGCAATGGAGTGCAGTTACCGTCGTCCCGTGCATCCGTATCTGCGCCATGCTCGAGGAGGATGCCAGCGACATGCGGTCGACCCTCTCGCGACGCCAGATGTAATGACGTAAAACTGTACATGTCCCGGGCATTCACATCCGCGCCGTGGTCGATAAGGAAGCGAGCGACTTCCAGTTGACCCTCTCGCGACGCCAGATGTAATGGGGTCAATCTGTTCATATCCCGGGCATGCACATCCGCGCCGTGGTCGATAAAAAAGCGAGTGACTTTCAGTTGACCCTCTTGCGACGCCAGATGTAATGGCGTAAGACTGTACATGTCCCGGGCATTCACATCCGCGCCGTGGTCAATAAGGAAGCGAGCAACTTCCAGATGACCCTCTCGCGACGCTAGGTGTAATGGGGTCAATCTGTTCATATCCTGGGCATGCACATCTGAGCCGTGGTCAATAAGGAAGCGAGCGACTTCCAGTTGACCCTCTCGCGACGCTAGATGTAGTGGGGTCAATCTGTTCATATCCCGGGCATGCACATCCGCGTCGTGGTCGATAAGGATGCGAGCAACTTCCAGTTGACCCTCTCGCGACGCCAGATGTAATGGGGTCAATCTGTTCATATCCCCTGCATGTACATAAGCGCCGTGGTCGATAAGGATGCGAGCGACTTCCAGTTGACCCTCTTGCGACGCCAGATGTAATGGGGTCAATCTGTTCATATCCCCTGCACGCACATAGGCGCCGTTGTCGATAAGGAAGCGAGCGACTTCCAGTTGACCCTCTCGTGACGCCAGATGTAATGGGGTCAAACTGTTGATATCCCTGGCATGCACATAAGCGCCGTGGCCGAAAAGGAAGCGAGCGACTTCCAGTTGACCCTCTCGCAATGCCAGATGTAAGGGAGGTAATCCGTTCATGTACTGGGAATGCACATCCGCGCCATGGCCGATAAGGAAGCGAGCGACTTTAAGTTGACCCTCTCGCAATGCCAGATGTAAGGGAGATAATCCGTTCATGTCCTGGGCATCCACATCCGTGCCGTGGTCGATAAGGAAGCGAGCGGCTTCAAGTTGACCCTCTCGCAACGCCAGATGTACTAAGGGAGATAATCCGTTCATGTCCTGGGCATCCACATCCGCGCCGTGGTCGATAAGGAAACGAGCGACTTTCAGTTGACCCTCTCGCAACGCCAGATGTAAGGGAGATAATCCGTTCATGTCCTGGGCATCCACATCCGCGCCGTGGTCGATAAGTAAGCGAGCGGCTTCCAGTTGACCCTCTCGCAACGCCAGATGTACTAAGGGAGATAATCCGTTCATGTCCTGGGCATCCACATCCGCGTCGTGGTCGATAAGGAAGCGAGCGACTTCCAGTTGATCCTCTCGCAACGCCAGATTTACTAAGGGAGATAATCCGTTCATGTCCTGGGTATCCACATCCGCGCCGTGGTCGATAAGTAAGCGAGCGGCTTTCAGTTGTTCCTCTCGCAACGCCACACGGGAACCTCACAATAGTAGGTAAGCCCCATAAAGCGGCATAATGCAAGGGGGTTCCGGTGGTTGGAAAGGGCCTTTCGGCTCGTTCGGTTTGCATCCATCTGGGAGCTTCTGGGTTGTGTATCCAGAGACAGGCCGCAAGATGTGGCTTTCTCGGGTCCAATAGTTGTTTCATCTCATCCTCCATATTGTTCGATAGATCTCCAAACCGGACATGGTTTAACCAGTGCTCGGCAGCATATTCTGCGAGAGGAAATCCCCGGAGACTGGCTCTGGTGACGACGTTCTTATCCAGACGTAGGAGAACGTCCAGACAGGCTTGTGCGACGAGGGTATGAGTGGGCGCCATAGGAACTTGATAATAGGAGACATCGGCACTTGTGTTGGCAAGGTTCGCGTTTTCGAAGAATTCTTGCACCGAAAAGTGCGAAAATTGTATGATCGTGGCATCTTCACTCTTGACGGTCGCAAGCAAACTTGAGTATGTAGACTGCACCGCGTTTACTAGATCCTCTAGGCGCCAACCTCTACGAAATAGCCGGGATGGTCCTCCCTTGAAGTTGAACGCGAGAAGTTCTACAAGTTCTTCGGCACGGAGCGGGCGGCGAGCCACGGAGACGCAGCTGAAAAGACGGTGCGCCAATGCGCGATCTGCCTCATCGATGCCTCGCAGGGCACGCCGATAGGTCCCATCGAGTGTCTCTGGTAAATCATCCAGAGTACGCTGTATTCGTTTCCGAGGGCAGTGGCGAAGGTAGGCAGCCTGACAGGAAGCCCATTGAAATCTACATCGGGTGTGAGCAAGAGTAGCGTATGCCCCAAGAAATTACGGCTCACATCCCATCAACTTTAAGTGTGAGCACATTGATGACCTGTTCTTTGTCGGTTGCTCTCCATTTTCGCATATTCGGATCCGTGTGGACGACCGACTTGATATAACTGGCGATGTCCTCCTTTTGTCCACTCTCGTCATGTAGGGAGATGGAACGGAACGATAAAGGTTCGAGGACAACACTGAGGTCGGGCTCGAGTCGACTACTGACACACATGCGCAAATTCGGATATTTTGAGGTCATAAGTTGTCCCACAAGCATTAACACTTTCTCTCGGGCGGGCGGCATGTCCGATGTGGTTGGACATTCATCCAGGGCGTCCACAATTAGGTAAACTGGGGTTTGTCCAGGAAGTTTTAGAATGCCTTCCAAACATAATACAAGCGCAGCGTCGCTGGGACAACGCGATCCCTTGGCGTGTTCCGAGTAGAATTTGGAGACCATGTCACAATAGGGATCGGATTGATGACAAAGCTGGACTAGTAGGGATGAGACCAATCCACGTAGGTCCTTCTTTTTATCATCCTTAAAGTCACAATAATAGTAGGCCAGTGATGTGAGCCCAGCTCTCCTCATGGTGTCAATATCCTGAATGATTGCGGAACTAGCCAACACAATAAGTTCTCAAGACGAAAAACTCGAGAAGTCCACATACCAAAGGATGCTCTTCCCTGCGCCTGCTAAAAGAGGAAAATTTATCAGTCCCCACAATCGCGGAAAAGGCTGGCGACAACAAACGTTTGCCATTAATCCACAGAAGAGAACTTGTTTTGGACCACTTCCATTCCGAGAAGGTGTCGCCTTGGACAAACCACGCCGTAGTCCCCGTGTGGCGCAATTCGCAGGCAAATTTGTGATTTATCGATGGATCTGGCGGTGAGAGCCAACCTCGGATGTCTTGTTGTAATTTGTCACCTATAGACAATCTCAGTGATTTCTGCCAGCAATCGCGAGATTCGCAACATTGAGAGATTACTGACGTTTCGACTTGTTTACGTCGCTCACGATGTGGTGTATGACTTCTGATGTTGAGTTAGACGCAGAAATAACTCATTGGCACTAGGAAACATACCCAGGGCATCCCAGATACCGTCGATGGATGACTTGCCGTCTAAAGGGAGAATTTCTCAAAGCCAGCGGGTGGCAAGCCGAGTCAGTTTTCTCACCATCCATGACAATCCTCATATTCTGGACAAGACCATAGACGACCTCAAGAATCTGGGATGCGGTGATCCGACCCTCGTCCAGGGTGAGTCGATCCAACCTTTCCAGCACCATCTGATTGTAATTCCCTCCAAAGAGATTCTTTACAAATGTCCCTGTGTTGCATTGAGTCAGTCAGATTAAATGCCAGCGAGGAGGCACTCACCTGGTTGTCTTTGCTTAACGAGTTTGGTCGCAAGTCCGAGGATGGAAAGCAGCTCCACGATGGTCTTCACGACGGTCTCCGTCATAGCGACAGTGCGAGGGACCTTGGTATAGATGTCGAGATGTTTCAGAAAGGACTCAATCGACTCGAGTAGATCAACAAGCAGATCGAGTGCGCTAACGTCCTTGACAGCCTGAAGCATTTGGGTCAGAAAAATACACACGTAAGAATGAAGGAAAGAGACATACAGCGAGTAGGATAGCAAACCCGGCATATATGGGCTTCGCAAGGGGGAATGGCTATAGAATAGGCATCAGAGATGGAATAATCCAATCAGCATCTTCGAGCGTACCCAGTAGAGATCGACGCTGACAGAAAGCGTATACAGAACTGATACGGCACTACTGAGCGATTTCGTGATTCTATCGGTTCCTCCGAATTCACTACGGGCGGGTACTTGCTCTTGAAGAATGGCGGTAACGGACTCGGCGGAGTAAGAGTATCGAAACTGCTCTGCCTCACTCTGCTGGCGAGGGACGAGGACGAGGACGAGGAGAGGAGTAGAGAGGAGAGGCGCCAAGAGGAGATGGGTTCAGAACGACGGGAAATACGCACGTTTTATAACCTGTTTTCATAAGTGCCTGTCAGCCGCCTATGATATCATCCGCCGATGAGGAAGCATTCCGAGATCTGGTCAGCGACTTTGGCGGTTTCACGTTTCAACCATCAAGTGGCTTTCAGCAATCCAAAAAAAGCGCGCAAAAGAGAGGAGGGGATCCCGCCCATGTACTATTGGGCTCGGTTTGCCTCAATTAAGGCGACTTCACGATTGAGATGCTATACAATACTTAAGAAACCCGTATAAGCACAGAGAAAGAAATGAGATTTGAGGATACGAGTCTAAGTGGTTACCGGCCTCTCTCGAGCGAGGAATCCATATCTATAGCTGGAACGCATTCGTAGCCAAAGTCAAGTATGACGTGCTTCTGTGGTCAGCTTCTCCCACTCCGATACTAGTAGGGTGGCCGCACGTCGAGCGACAAGACGAGCAATCCATTCGGAAGCCGCGGCGCACCATAATACAGTAACGTATCGAACTTCTTCTCCCGTTGAGTCATTTGGAGGACGCGTCGTGACGGTCAACTGGGGGTCCATAACTTGTAGAAAAGCGATATCAGTCTCGTCACAGTCTGACTCACAGAGGGTCAGTTCCGTCCATCAATACATACTTGCAGCGGTCTAGTAAGGGCCAGCGAGTAGCCAGAACCTTGCCTCAGGTGAGAGTTCGCCTGGTCGTCCTTGGAAGCGCACCGGTTGCAATTTCTCGTCCCTGTCCACCCCCCAGGCTAGTACCCGTGCCCAGGCGTGTCACGGTGTTAGAAAGCATCCATCTGCCCGGCTTACTACTGTAACGTAACATGCGTGACACGTTAGCGCCAACGAAAAGGAAAGTACCCCACTCGTTGGCGTCGAGCGGCACTTGCCGCGCCATTTCGTTTTCTCATTCACTCTTAAGTTACCAGATTACAAAGTGCAGCGCAAAGGCAAACGCGGCCGTATGCACAGTACTGTACGTACTGGGGTCGCGCGGTCTGGTTTGTACCTGAGGGTGAAATCCCTCGACTCACTCTCGATTCGTCGGCGACTGTTCAGGCAAGCCAGTTCAACCAACTTGTAAGATCACCTCCGATTCTCATTAATGAGCCTTAGTCTTTCCTTTCTTTGCAAGTAAGACACCCTCGGAACGTGTCGAGTCCCCTGAATCCATAGACCTCTTTGCAAATGTCCACACTGCCGCCGCAGTCAGCGATGAGACCGCCGTCCTAGATGAGTTGCACAACGAACTTCGCTTCACGTGTTTCCTACAAGGCTCCGAAGCCCCCGTACGCAATGCCGAAATTGTCACAGGCGAGCGACGTCTTATCGGACTCGGAGGTGGCCGGCGAGCCGGCGAGCAGCACCTATCGATCGCAGCAAGTCGACTGACCTGTTAAAGGTGCGTACTCTCCGCCGGCCAGGCCTTTCTTCAATTCGAGGGTTCATGGAAACATGTACTATAGGGTTGTCACTACCGTTGACCAGGATGGTATGTGAAACAGCAGATGACTCTCACGGCGCCAAGCTTGGACTTTCTTTGATTGCATTAGTTGGTTGTGTGTATGTATTTTCCGAGTCTTTGCCCTTTAACAATATTAATAGAACTGCGATGCTGCTGAATCATGACTCACTCACTAAGTTGATAACCCTCGGTGGACTTAACCACTTGGCACATGGCCGTATTTGTACAGTACGAGTACAGTATATCATACGAGCAATAAGTGAATGTGACTCTACTGTACAGTAAATACCAACATCATAGCTCCATGGAAATTATGCCCCATCTTCCCTGGCTCCGAACAGCAACAACAGCAGAATGGTTTTATGATGTCCTTCCACCGACGCTTCCTCAAGAGGAATGCGACCCTTGTTGTTCCGTGCATGAATATCCGCGCTGCTCTGGACAAGCAGCGATACAAGCTCATGGTATCCTGCCCGCGCAGCTACATGCAACGGAGTCTGGTTGTCGTTGTCACGGGAATCTACATCCGCGCCATGCTCGAGGAGGAGTCGAACAACGTCCCTATGTCCGCGTTGCGACGCGCCATGCAAGGGTGTCCAGTGACTATTGTCCTGGGTATTTGCGTTCGCACCGTGTTTGAGAAGTACCCGAACGATTTCAAGATCTCCGTTATGCGAAGGCAGCTGCAACGACGTCCAGCCGCCGTGGTCTGATGCGTGCAGATCTGCACCATGGTCGAGGAGGAAATGAACCACATTCAAATGCCCTTCCTGTGACGCTCCATGTAGTGGGGTCCAGTTACTGTGGTCACGAGCATTTTCATCTGTGCCGTGCTCGATGAGGACACGAACCGCTTCGAAATGACCCCGCTGCGAGGCCAGATGTAATGGAGTGCAGTTGCCGTCGTCCCGTGCATCCGAATCTGCGCCGTGCTCGAGGAGGACGCCAGCGACATGGGTTTGACCATCTCGCGACGCCAAATGTAATGGCGTAAAACTGTACATGTCCCGGGCATTCATATCCGCCCCGTGGTCGATAAGGAAGCGAGCGACTTCCAGTTGACCCTCTCGCGACGCAAGATGTAATGGCGATAAACTGTTCTTATCCCGGGCATTCACATCCGCGCCGTGGTCGATAAGGAAGCGAGCGACTTCCAGTTGACCCTCTCGCGACGCCAGATGTAATGGCGTAAGCCTGTGCATGTGCCGGGCATTCACTTCCACGCCGCGGACGCTAAGGGAACGAGCGACTTTCAATTGATTCTCTCGGGACGCCAGATGTAATGGCGTAGGACTGAACATGTGCCGGGCATTCACATCCGCGCCGTGGTCGATAAGTAAGCGAGCGACTTCCAGTTTACCCTCTCGCGACGCCATATGTAATGGCGTAAGACCGTCAAGACCGTCCATGTTCCGGGCATTCACAAACGCGTCGTGGTCGATAAGGAAGCGAGCAACTTCCAGTTGACCCTCTCGTGACGCCAGATGTAATGGCGTAAGACCGTCCATGTCCACGGCATTCACATACGCGCCATGGTCGATAAGGAAGCGAACGGCTTCCAGTTTACCCCCTCGCGACGCCAGATGTAATGGCGTAAGATTGTCCAAGTACAGCTGGGCACTCACATCCGCGCCGTGGTCGATAAGGAAGCGAGCGACTTTCAGTTTACCCCCTCCCAAAGCCACATGTAATGGCGTAACATTGCCCATGTGCTGGGCGTTCACATCCGCGCCGTGGTCGATAAGGAGGTGAGCGGCTTCCAGTTGACCCTCTCGCGATGCCAGATGTAATGGCGTCTCCATGTCCTTGTCCCGGGCTGTCACATTCGCGCCACAATCGAGAAGGAAGCGAGCGACCTCCACGTGTCCCCTTTTCGCTGCTAGATGTAAAGGAGTCACCCTGTTGGTGAAACCCAGAGCATGCACGTCCTGCGATTGCTCAACGACCAGGAACTCTACAATAGTTTGTAAGCCCCAAAGAGCAGCATAATGCAGGGGGGTTCCCGCGAGTGGTAAGGGCCTTTTGGCTCGTTTTTTTCGCAACCATCTGGGAAATTCTGGGTCGTGTATCCAGATACAGACCGCGATATGCGGATTTCTCGGGTCAAACAGACGTTTAACCTTATCCTCTTCATTTTTCCATACGTTTCCAATCCGGGCATGGTCGAGCCAATGCTCGGCAGCATATTCGGCGAGGGGACATCTCCGGAGACTATCTCTGGTGACGACGTTCTTATCCAGACGTAGGAGAACGTCCAGACAAGCTTGTGCGACGAGGGTATGAGTGGGCGCCATAGGAACATGATAATAGGAAACATCGGAACTTGCGTTGGCAAGGTTCGCGTTTTCGAAGAATTCCTGCACCGAAAAGTGCGAAAATTGTATGATCGTGGTATCTCCATCCTTGCCAATCGCAAGCAAACTTGAGAACGTAGTCTGCACCGCGTTTACCAGATCCTCTTGGCGCCAACCGCTACGAAATAGCTGGAATGGTCCTCCCTTGAAATTAAACGCGAGAAGTTCTGCAAGTTCCTCGACACGGAGCGGACAGCGAGCCACGGAGACGCAGCTGAAAAGAAGGTGTGCCAATGCGCGATCTGCCTTATTGATGTCTCGCAGGGTACGCCGATAGGTCCCATCGAGCGTCTCTGGTAAATCATCCAGAGTACGTCGTATTCGTTTCCGAGGGCAGTGGCGAAGGTAGGCAAACTGACAAGAAGCCCATTGGAATCTATATTAGGTGTGAGCAAGAGTAGTGTATGCCCAAGGCATTACGGCTCACATCCCGTCGACTTTGTCTGTGAGCACATTAATGGCCAGTTCCTTGTCACGGTCTCTCCATGCTTGCATTTTCGGATCGGTGTGGACGACCGACTTGATATAGCTGGCGATGTCCTCCTTTTGTCCACTCTCGTCATGTAGGGAGATGGAACGGAACGATAAAGGTTCGAGGACAACACTGAGGTCGGGCTCGAATCGACTAGTGACACATATCCGCAAATTCGGGTATTTTGAGGTCGTAAGCTGTCTCACTAGCATTAACACTTTCTTTCGGGCGGGCGGCATGTCCGATGTGGTTGGACATTCGTCCAAGGCGTCCAAAATTAGGTAGACTGGGGTTTGTCCAGGAAATTTTAGTAAGCCTTCCAAACATGATACAAGCGCAGCGTCGCTGGGATAACGCCGTCCCTCGACGTGTTCCGAGTAAAATTTGGAGACCGTGTCACAATAGGAGTCGGATTGATGACAAAGCTGGACTAGCAGGGATGAGACCAATCCACGTAGGTCCTTCTTTTTATCATTTCTGAAGTCACAATAATAGTAGGCCAGTGACACGAGCCCGGCTCTCCTCATGGTGTTAATATCCTGAATGATTGCGGAACTATCCAATACAATAAGTTCTCAAGACAAGAAAATCGAGAAGTCCACACACCAAAGGATACTCTTCCCTGCGCCCGCTACAAGAGGAAAACTTTATCAGTCTCCACAATAGCGGAAAAGGCTGGCGGCAACGAACGTTTGCCGTGAATCCACAGAAGAGAACTTGTTTTGGACCACTTCCATTCAGAGAAGGTGTCGCCTTGGACGAACCACACCATAGTCCCCGTGTGGCGCATTTCACAAGCACTTTTGTGATTCATCGATGGATCTGGTGGCGAGAGCCAACTTAGGATAAGGTGTTGCAATTTGTCACCTGTCAGACATTCTCAGTGATTTCTGCGAGCAGTCGCAAGATTCGCAACATTGAGAGATTACTGACGTTTCGACTTGTTCACGTCGCTCACGATCTGGTGGTGCATGATTTCTGATGTTGAGTTAGACTCATAAATGACTCATTGGCACTAGCAAACATACGCAGGGCATCCAAGATACCGTCGATGGATGACTTGCCGTCTAAAGGGATAATTTATCAAAGCCAGCGGGTGGCAAGTCGAGTCAGTTTGCTCACCATACATGACAACCCTCATATTCTGGACAAGACCATAGACGACCTCAAGAATCTGCGATGCGGTGATCCGACCCTCATCCAGGGTGAGTCGATCCAACCTCTCCAGCACCATCTGATCGTAATTCCCTTCAAAGATCTTCTTTACAAATGTCCCTGCGTTGCATTGAGTCAGATAAAATGCCAGCGAGGAGGCAATCACCTGTTTGTCTTTGTTTGACGAGTTTGGTCGCAAGCCCGAGGATGGAAAGCAGCTCCACGAGGGTCTTCACGAGGGTCTCTGTCATAGCGGCTGTGTGAGGGACCTTGCTACAGATGTCGAGGTGTCTCAGAAAGGACTCAATCGACTCGAGTAGATCAACAAGCTGATCGAGTGCGCTAACGTCCTTGACAGTCTGAAGCATTTTGGACGTCAAAAAAATAAGCACGTAGGAATGAAGGAAAGAGACACACAGCGAGTAGGATAGCAAACCCAGCATATATTGGTTTCGCAAGGGAGAATGGCTGTGGAATAGCCATCAGAAATGGAACAATCCAATCAGCGTCTTCGAGCATACCCAGTAGAGATCGACGCTGACAGAAGGCGTATACAGAACTGATACGACGCTACTGAGAGATTTCGTGATTCTATCGGTTCCTCCGAATTCAGTACAGGCGGGTACTTGTTCTTGAAGAATGGCGGTAACGGACTCGGCGGAGTAAGAGTATCGAAGCTGCTCTGCGAGTGGGTATTTGGAAAGTGCTATGCCCGTCTGCATTTCATATTCCTGCAAGGAAGCCGCGAACAACTCGGACAACTTCTGAAAATGAGTTGGTCTTGACTGGTGACGCATTTCAAGTTCACGGGTGGCCGGAAGATGCGAGTTAGGATGGGGCTGTCGGTTCCTGCGGGGAATTGATAGTTAGATAGTGGGTGGTGATGGAATGGTAGATAATAGGGTCCGAGTCAGTACGCTGCCTCACTTATAACCAACCCAGACTCGGACATACGCAGGCTAACTACCTAAATTGATCATCGTAGGGCGCGGTTAAGCGCTCTAATTTGTTAGTGCATGACCCCACTGCGGGGTGAGCTCAATGGTGAGCGAATGTAACAGTGGCGGCGCGAGTGTAAGACTGCGACGACGACTCGGAGAGCCGAGCTAGCCACGGATTGCCAGTGAGCGAGAGGCGGCGTCGCTTCGGACTCATTGATTGATCACTAGAGTACTACTTGAGCACGGTCACTGTACCTTTCGAAAGAGTAAGGTGTGTGTGTGGTCGTATTACCCCCGGATAGTGCCCACGGCTCGTCGTACGACACCGTCATCGTCGGCGCCGGTATCGCGGGTCTAGCGGGGGCCGCATTCGCATTCGCACGCGCTCTCAACCACACGCCCTACTCGACTAAGTTACATCTCGCCCCGCAGAGTGCCAGAACCCACACTCCTCCGCATTGCCCTCCTCGAACGCTCGCTCCCTTGCTGAGCCAAATCCGCATCGTCTGCGAGCATCTTCAACCAGGGTGGTGGCGCTGCCAGCTCGGTACTCCTGGCGCTTGCCTTAATTTAACGGCATTGATGCTGTCCCCATGCACGGCTACGCAGTCCTTAATCAACCCCGGAGACCCGGAGGGCGGTGTCTATCCCATATAATACCCCTACGGTGCTCAGGCCCACTCACTGGCATTACCCCCTCGTGCAGAACCTCCACGCACACGCCAGTGTTGGTTGCGCCGCCCGGGTGTCGACCTCCTCGAAGTGAACTGTGACGGACATGATCAAACTGAATGCCTGCTCGGCATGCTCGACGTACGCGCATGCAGAGACGGTGCGGAACGTCATCATCGCCGATGGACCAGGGATGGTTGCTTCTCCAACTTTCGCAGCGTGGTCATGGCAGGTTGTCCACCCTGAAAAGTGCTCAGCGATACTGGCCAACTTTTGTCAGAATGCGATGGGCCGGAAGACGTTTCGCTTCCGATTCCGCAGTGTGACGTGGGGATTGCGAAGGGCCATGCCAGTGGTCCCTTACTTTCTCGTGGGTGCAATTGTTTACCTTTGGTGACGGTGACGACGAAATGTTGTCGATCCAACTTTTAATAATACCGGATTCGCAACCAGATCCTCTCTTGCTCTTTTATCCACTTCTTTTCCCGAAAAACGCCCCACTCTACCTGGGTTTTCTTGACACACCCACGGTGCGTGATGTTCCTGAGAGCAAGAAAGTTAAGCTCGTCCGGCCCTTTGAACCGAGTTTATCTTTTTTTTCTTTCTATTTTTGCATGTGGGCGGTTCTGGGCAGCAAGTGTAAGTTAGTGTTTGCGGCTTCATTATGGACAGAAATTCGTTGGGGGTAATATAGGGTCGTTGAATTGGTACCTTATAGACCTTTTTCATCCACTCATCTTGCATCCATGCAGTCTATTTATCATTGAATTCGAAGAGTGCGGCGATTGGCAGAGCAAACTTGTCTGTTTGTCTGCCTTCACGTTCTCAAGGAACTTGCACCAGAAACACCGATGAGAAATTCATGCTACAATTGGTAACTACTAGGGACGATCGTCTATCATCATTCCTGCGCAAGCTCTTCTGGAGGAGGGCCCTGCTCCTGCTGGCGTTCCTTACGTGTCGCCTGAACAACGTCATCCACGCGCAATAGGACACGAGCAGCCTATATACGAAGCAAAAGCAAATAAATAGTCAATAAAAGAGCCGGAATGAAAGAATGTGAGTAAAGAAGCAGCACCTCGATGGCAGTTTTGAAGGTTTGGATCTGCATAAGATAAGAAATGGGAGAGGAGGGAGGAGGTTAGTCAGTGTGATGCTAGCGTCGGCAAGATCCGGGGGTGAGTGGGAGGGAACAAACCTTGACACTGGCGGATTCGTACAACTTGTACGTTTTCATGTCCACGATATCACCCGTGTCACCATCGATACCCCACGAATGTTCTCCATTCGCATGTTTTGCCTAGAGAAAATTTTTAAAAATAAAGGATAAGGGAAACATAATATTAGAGGGAAAAAGAGGGAAGAGAAGAGACGCACGCGAAGCGCTGTAAGGGCGCGAATTGCGTTCCCACCCGCATTTTGCACGAGCGTGCGCGGGATCACCTCCAGCGCATCTGCCACAGCACGGAACGGCCCCGCCTCGACCCCAGTCACCGCCCGCGCACGCGCGTGCAGGCCAACTGAGATGGCCATCTCGACCGCACCACCGCCAGGCACAAGCGTCGGGTTAAAGACGACGTTGCGCGCGACAGACATGGCGTCCGCTAGGTTGCGATCGATCTCATTTAAAATGTCCTTAGATGGCCCGCGGAGGAGGATGGTGCATGCTTTGGGTGTCGTGCATTCGGTCAGGAACGTGAAGTATCTGCGAGAAATAGGAGGAAGCGTTGAGGCGTTTTGATTGATGATGATGACGATGATGATGTGTGTGTGAAAGAAAGGGACTCACTCGTCGCCTATCTTTTCAACGTTGAATAACCCACATCGCGTTCCGATGTCTGATTCTCGTAGGTCTTCTACACGGTTCACGATCGTGGCACCTACTGCCCGCGCGATCCGGTTGTTGTCTGACTTGCGTACTCGTCGGAGCGCAGAGACATTCGCCTTGGCGAAGAAGTACTGCGCATAATCTGTTCGACGCGGGGGAGCAATCAGCAATCTGCACTCTGCAAAGACGAAACGGCGCACCTGAGATGCCCTTTTCCGTGATGACGAGGTCGGGCTTGAACTCTAAAATACGGTCCACCATCCCTTTGACCTGCTCCTCCTCGATCTGGTTGATCCGCGCGAAGTCCGCCTCCTTCGAAATCTCGATATTCGTCTGGCTTTCTCCCTTCTTATACTCGAGCGGACAATCAAGGAGTACTATGCGCGGCTTATGTATCCGTCGGCGCATTTGCGGATGCACGATATCTTTGTTCAACATGACGCCAGACAAGACACGACTGCTCTCGATCTCGCCACCGGGAACCTTCTCCACGCGAGCATATCGCTTGATGTCAACCGTGCGCACGCCCGCGTCGTCGGCTGAGACAGTACGGACGGCATCGAGCGCGAGACGGCACATGAGATCTGCCCAGCGGATGACGAACTTGGTCCCGATCGAGGTTTTGATGAGTGCGAGCATCTGCGTATCGTCGCTCGTGTCGATCGGGACGGAGATTCGGGAGACGATCTCGAGCGCGGTTTGGAGAGCTTTGTTGTAGGCGGAGATGATGACGACCGGATGGATGTTGCGCTCGAGCTGCGAGAGGGACTGGGCAAGGATCTCCCCCGCTATAAACCACGCGGGAATAGTAGTCGTTGTCGTTGTTAACTTTTAGCGTATGGATAAATGCAAGCAGACGTACCCAAAACTATCACACTTGTCGTCCCATCTCCACACTCCTCGTCCTGTGTCCGACTGAGCTCAATCATATTTTTTGCGGCAGGGTGAGCGACGTCGATCTCGCGAAGAATCGCATTTCCGTCATTTGTGAGACTGAGAAGAAAAGAAAAAAGAATTCTTAGGGGAAAGCCCAGCAGATGTTGGACGGTAGGCACTCACATAATGCCTCCCATAGGGTCAAGGATCATTTTTAGCATGGCTTTGGGACCTAGACATGTTCGAATAACATCGGCGACTGTCTGATTTTCGATAGGGTGTTCAGCGATCCAGAAAGAATGTCATTTTTGAGTACGCACTTTTGCAGCAGTGATGTTGGAGATTTGAGCTTTCCGCCCAGATTGTCGCTCGGGTGCAGCATCTGTACATTACAGAGTAAGCCCCTGCTGGGAAGTCACGCATCCGATGTCGAATTTACTCATTACGAATACTGGAGTCTGGCCTGCCATGTTTCTGTTTAGCGTGTTGAAAGGATTGAGAGTGGACGGTGTGGACGATGGAACGAGCTTGACGCGTCTGTTAACAAACGATGGAAAATCACCACAACGCGCTTGCTCTCGTATTATTTTCTTACACTAAACTCTATTCTGTTCAGAAGTAGGTCATAGGTGGGGGAAAAATATAGGTATAGCATGCTAAGCCTAATAGGCTGGATATACGTCTCCGGGGATTCTACATATGGTTGTACACGTCGTTACCAATGACACCATCATAGATCCAGACAATCATGGACATGTCATTAAAAGGCCGGAGAGAAAATCCTGAAGCCAACGAATCAGCGATGTCCACCGAAGTATGCACAGACTATTAAGACGCATACCTTTTCTGGAGCAGAGTCGGAGAAGAGCATGATGGGAGGCTCGCCATTGGCAAAGACAAGAGCAAATGCATGAGGGATCGAGCGTAGTTCTTCAAACCCTTCGTACCATTCTTTGATGGTGGGTCCCGTGCTCTTGAGTCCGATGACGTCCGAGGGGACCCCGTAAATATCCTGTGGGTTTCTCTCATGAACAGATAGTTCTGAAAAAGCACAAGTAGCCACTGACCGGTTGCCGATGGTAAAGCCTCAACAAAGTATCGGTGAGCTGGAAGTATCGCCTCCGCCATGCGATCGACTCGGGGTGCTGCACGGTGACCCACCCGCTCAAGAGCACGCTACCACTATCCAGACGACTCTCCCGGCGTCTCTTCGCAGCTGCCACGCGCGCAGCCTCCTGGCGCTCGATCGCGCTTCTCTTGAGCTCTTCCTCGGCCCTAGCAAACTCCTCACGCTTGCGTTCCTCTTCGCGCATCCACTCTTCAACCCTCCGCATCTCCTCGGCTCTCCTCTCCGCACTCCGCCGCCGGCGCTCCTCTCGCTCGCGCTCGCGCCGTTCCTCCTCCTCCCGTTCTGCTTCCTCCTGCGCTGCCCGAGCTGCAGCTTTACGCGCCAGGTCATGCTCCAGCTGCGCACGCCGCGCCAGCTCCTCCTCTTCTGCTTGCTTCGCTTCTGCAGCACGCTGCTCCTTGATCCGTGCCTGCCGCACAGCCTCTTCCCGCTGCACCGCACGCTCTTCCGCTTCGGCTGCCAAACGTGCAGCCTCGCGTTGCATAGACCGCGCGTGTGCGTCCCCGAAGTTTGGAGGCCCACGCTGGGAGACGTATATTGGGGATTCTGAGGCCGTGCGGATGACGGGCTCCGGTGTGCTTGGGAGGGCCTTTTCGCGGCCTTGTGTCTCGGAGTGGGAACGAACCATCGCTGTAGGAGGGATAAAGGCAGATGGGGGGGTTGGCATGGCGTCGAGTATAGCGCTGACAGTGAGATCCTCGAGCCGTGAGACAGTCAACGTTGCTTGTGGCCGCTGATCACGGACTTTGAGTAGGTTGCTATGGGTGAATCCATGGTGGGGATAGGACGGACCTTGAACCAGGATTGAACGGTGCGGGCAGCCATGGTTGTTCGTGCTACCCAGCTATTATATAAAGGTGCGAAAAGTGGCGTCGAAGCAAACTGCGCACCTCTTCGTAAGCCAGATGTGTTTTCGGGAATACAAGTGATTGTTGCAAAGCAGTCTATGCCGTCGATAGAGAGGCGGCAGAAGGCAAATATTACGGACTGCTCTGAATTCGCAATAGATTCCTTGAGTTCGGATAAACCTTGGGAGCCAGCGGCGGAGAGCCTCAATCCTGGAGACCACTACCGGACATAAATCGCCGCCGATAGTCAGTCCTGGCCATTTAGTGATAAAAAAAGACAACCTTTTCATATGTGAGAGCGATCCTGAAGTGAGTTAGTAGGGACAGTTGGGAGGGATACCAGGGGTCTTAATTACCAGTTGAGCGTTCCACCTTGGCATATGCTCCGATAAGCCATCCGAACATCGGGATCAGATGACTCTGTTGGATTACTGCCACGAGAGATCATGGAGACCAATGACTTGCCTTGAGAAGAGTAGGATGTCAGTGGGGGAGAGAGAAAATGATGGGCATGAGTTGGATGGGTAGCGAGAGGTTCAAGAGGGTGGGTAATTTCGTTGATACTACGATCATTGCTACGGCCAATTCACACTGGCAGCATGGCATGAAACAACAACCATCTACATACTACACACGTACCCCTTGACAACGACCCACGGCGACCCTTATAAAAAGGCATCACGCTTGGGCCAGGAAATGGAAGATACACGTAGAGAGCTTGAAGTGGTATACAAGAAATAATAGTACAACATATCATATCAGTAAGTTAGACATGCTTCCGAGGCGTTGCCTTCCATTACAGTACTGGTCGCGTTACGTACGGAAAGGCGAGACTCATCAGAGACTCATCTAGCCGAGCCTTATTTGAAAATCGCTTATGCGAGACTCGCGAGACTCGGAGACACGCCGGGAGCAACGATGTCTCTTCAATTCAGGGTGCAGTAAAAATAACGGAGGTTGGTGGCTATAATTTACCTCTTGGCATCATTGTGACAAGTCACCCATGCGTTCTTAATAGTAGAGTGCCGCCACCCTCAGTAATTCCGCAGAACACGTGTTTTAGAGTGGTGGCGCCGTGTCGAAGATTGCTTGGCTTCATTTCATTTCACAAAGCGCCACACATACAGTACGGGCAGGATACACTCTGATTGGCGCTTTGAATACCGTGGGTCCACAGACGGGGAGGTCCAGTGAGGAGGTCATTACGAAAATGGAAGATAGCATACTGTACTCGAGCACGGCTAAAAGATTAAGAAGCATTACCGCATGGGCATCAGCTATCCCCCACGGGCCCCACTATGCGAAGATATCTCCCTGAGTGTCTGACACAACATCGATGAGCTCTCTCACGAAGCAGAGGACATGTGGCATGACCCGATACCGATCAATGGCGGACCACCTTATACGTGGAAGAATGCCAGCGGTGGTGAGAAGAGCATAACCAGAAATAACTGTGAGGGCCGAAGGACGGTAAAAGGGCATTGCCCAGCTTGAACACAGCACATCATCGGTACGCCAGCGGCGCAGTCCTAAAGAATTACACATCACGAGCCTCGAAAATAGTACTTGAGAACGAGTACGCACTTGATTGGCCTCAAGAAGAAACGTCTTACCACATTCATCTCACTACTCCACTCACCCGTGACACCCGAGGCCAGAGAATCTGAGTCGAGCCAGTACTCACACCCTGCCTCAAGCGCTTAACCGGAATATCAGAAACAGAACCAGAAACACTGCTCTTTTCAGCAGCTCTAGCCCCAGAGTACGGCACTCAAGGAAAAGGACACGCAAGCTCGTTGCGAGGACCCTATTTCGACAAAAAATATGCTAATTAGTGGGAAGCCTGCGATTGTACGCGCATACAATTGACTCGGTAGCTGTATGACTCGGAGCTTCGCATCTGCTGTCTAGTTACCAACAATTGTTGTCACAGGTCCAAGCATACAATGCACGATACCTGAGTGAGAGGGTGTAGGTCCACGTGGATGTAGGCAGGGTCACGAGGCAGCATGCCAGCAAAGTTGGGATGAACTTGAATATATGATTCGCACGAGGCGCATTCGAAATGGGAACGGGATCCGATCAAGGACGGTACTGAACATAGTAAGCCCATCGAGCAGAACCCAGGAGGAGTGTCGCGTTCGGCTGGCTGTTACGTTCTAGTCATTTTATGAACTCGTACACCAAATATCTGATATAAAATTAATATGTAGAACCACCGTCGATAAAGCGATTGTAGAAACGGAAATTGTTCTAGAACGTGGTGCAAGAGGTTACACAAACTTGAAAGTTCTTGCTTGAAATTCACTCCCCAAGTAGTTCCCCGACTCGAACCAGAATTCTTACCAGAGTTCTTGATGCTGCTTCCACTGTATCTACTTGACTAAAATTCGTGGTTTGAGACTTCTGTAAGAACGTGCTCCAGTTGATTTCGAGGGTAGCCGGGTTTCTGACGGCAATGCACTTAATCGTGAAATTCCGGGAGCCTGAAATTGAGGCACGATGTGCTATCAATCAAAGAACCAATAAGATGACTATATGCGTGGTCGTAGGACAAAGGGAGCTAGAACATACCATAACATAATAGCTGTGGACCCGGTTCGATGCAAAATAATCCTTTTGGAGTAGTGTCACCCTCAAATGGTCAAACTCTCCAGAGGCAATCCTCCAACTTCTCTTCAAGAACAGAAGAAATCTTCAAGGAATATCGCAAGGGCGATCAAAGATCGATAAGCTGCCTTACCTCAGTAGTACTGCCGAAAATGCCCGTGTTTACCTTCACTACAGCAGTGAAGGTCATTCAGGCATTCTCGGGGGATACTAAGTGAGGCAGTTAGCCAGGTGGGCCGTACGTGCCATCTGGCAACTCATTTAACAATGATCTCGTAAGATCCCCTTCCCACCGGCAAGGTGTTTTGTTTGGAGGTATCTCCTTGCTGTAGGTAACACTTTTCAACGAAACCCAGTAAGTCGGGAGATGTCGTACATTCATTTTTGATTCGCGACAGTATCTCGAATGAGAGTTGGTGAGCTTCTCTGGGCACCATTCTGGGGATGGATGTCAGAATTCATTAACAGCCACTGGCAAGCACCCTCGCGACACGTTTGAGGTAAGTGGTACAGAGCCGCGGAACCACTGTAGAGTTGCCAGCTGGAACGGCTGGAGGGCAATGTGGCGGTGGTGCCAAGCAAGGAATAATAAATGCATTGTTATTACAAGTTATCGGCTGTTGTCAACCAGCCTCCGAAGACTTAACGTACGGAACAGCGACTTATTATTAACCGAGCGCCTTGTCATGACATTGTCATGCTCTTCTTTCCTGACTTTCCCGACTGGTAAACAATGAGGTACCACACAATGGTAGTTGTGCATTTCATCTCGTCACACAAAAAAAAGAAGGGGATCCTATCCAGTATAAAGCACCTCTCCCATGCCGAGTTCAGTTCGTCGCCCCACCTGCACCCGTGGTATCAGAACTTTCCTCGTCATCATCACAAACACTACACTAGTAGACCCATACAATGGCCGGTCCAATTGTTATCTCACACGCGCCTCCCACTCCCCTTGCGCCCACCCACCACCACCATCACCACCACCATCACCACCATGACGAGCGACCACGGTAAGTCCCAATCCTTACCCATCTCAGAACCCTTTCACGTTTTTCTCAATCAATCCCTGTAACCCCACTTTATTTAGTCCAAGACACTCGCGTTCACCTACCAAACGTATTGAACGCCGTCTGATCCGCCTGTGGAAACGTATGACAGGCTCAGTGCGCGGCAATGAGCGCGCATCCTTTCTTCCCGACGGTTTCGTCCTCATGAACGCAGCGGCTGCTCGCCGACGGAGCCTATATATGGCCTCTGCAAAATCATAATGAGGCACCCCCACTGCCTCGTTCCCGGAGCTCAGCCTGTCCACAGGAAAATAGGAGCTCATTCCCGGCCGCAGGCTCTTCTCCCTCTGTGCAGGGCGACCTGCGTTGGTTCGGCCCCCTCTCCACGTTCCTTACATCACAAACCTAGACCTTTTTTTTCCTTCCCGGAATGTGGTTATACCAATTGTTGTAAGCACCAGTCTGTTATGGACTGAGTTTTATTGTGGACCGTATGCTATTACTTGTATAAGGTTGACCCTCATGTTTTTTCTTACCTGTGTCACGCAAATAGCACAGGTTGGCTATCTGGTGTACCGTACGGTCCGTACCCTTGTTGTAAAATTCACAAGGCTATTTGTTCAGAAATAGTCGATATAATCCAAGCATTTTTAACGTTTATATAATAGCCATAAATCTTCCTTATACTGCCGGTGTGTTGTGGATCGTGAATCAACTAAGCCCAAGAATGGCGTGCAGACGATCGTTCTCAACCTCCAAAGCATCACGTTCGTGAATAATCGCGGACATCTCCGGAAGCAACTGCAGCAGATAACGGAGATGGTCAGCACGGGGTAGACCGGGTGAACCAATCTGATTCCATCCATAAGACGGAAACACCACAATCTTACCTGAACTGAACATCGGAGTTCGTGGCGCCCTTCGTTTCCTGGGCCAAAACTTCTTCCCATTTCCACGACACGACGGCCGATCACTTTAGCCATATCCATGACAATCTATCAAAGCGAGGTCAACGTTTGGTTGTCGTCAGTTAAAGTCGAAAATGATCATCCTGACTTACGGAATGGCCACGACGCATCGCGACGAGGGCATCAGGCGAATCGATTTCGGGTCTCGGACCGGGCGGACGGATGGCATCGGCGATAGACATAAGCGATTCCTCGCGGGTGGGGGCGCGGAAATTGCTCATCCTCTTCTGTCCCTGGTGCTGGTGCCGTTGCGTGAGTATGAACTGTTCCTTGTAGCTCTGTGCGGGCACATGGTGAGATCGGCTGAGAGTTTAGCGTTCAATTCGAAGGAAAACCTGGAAAACATACCGCTACGTCAGCATTCGTCACTCTCTTTCTCGGAGAAAGGTCCTGCGTCAGAGCGGCACCAAACACACTGAGATCAGCTGGGTTGACACCTTCTGTCAGGAGTTCTTGCCGTCGCGAAACATACCTAGGTACCCAATAATGAGAAGGGGGGTCCAAGTGACGTTAGTAGAAAAACGAGCGGGAAGACCCACTTCTGTCTAGTCTCCTCTGGAATGATCACATATTCCTCAAAGGGGTCGAAGAACACAACGTGCTCGTTCGCCTAGGCATTGCGAATATGTGAAGTGAGCGGCTTTTGATGAGAAAAATCAAGGGGAACAAAGTACGAACGAGCTGAATGAGCCGCTTAGGCACGTCTTTCTCCACTTGCGGTCCCAGCGGAACGAACGCACTTTGGTGCTGTCTCACTGGGCATTGTTGAGCCCTAATATGACGCATATAGTTTAAAACTTTGACACGTACTGAGGTCCAGGATGGCAGAGAGGGGAATACGCCTGCCTCTGTAACGGCAGTCTTGACAAAGTTCGCTCAAGGCGAGAGAGACACCTGCAAATGCAAACAGCCGTATTTCGTGACCCCTCGTTCGATAAGTCTATCACGGAACAACGGATAAACGCAAAAAACGCACCACGCATATAAGTCCAAGACACTTTCTTCGAGTTCACACACGCGCCACCAGCCTGATATGTCACTGCACCCTCTTTATCATTGAGAGCCCGAGCTTCCTCCTCCACCTCCGTCGCAGAGACGCACGTCGGGACGCTGCTGCTGCTGCTACCGCTGCCGCCGCCGCGCACGATGGCGGTAAGATTAGCGATGAGAGAGCGCAAAGTGAGGTTAACTGCCGACTGGAGATAGGCGAGAAGAATCCGCTCTAGGGTACGTCGCGAGGCTGCCCAGCAAAAAGCGGCGATGCCATGCAGACAAAGGAGGAGAACACGCGATGATTCCTGACCCTTTGAGAAGCCAGCTCCGCTTAAGTCGATGGGGTGAGCGTCAGTGTGGTAGGTCGGATTGGGGATGGCCTTTGTCGCCCCTGGGGTAGCGGTGGTGGTAGCAGCGGTGTTCATGGAGGGCGCAGGGCTATTCGTATGCCAGATGGTTGGGACTCGGGGTGAGGGGGAAGACTGGCAATATACTTTTTTATCGTTGGCCACAAAGGGAGTTGTTTCGAGCCACAGGTGAATAGACACAATCGGAATTATGGATGAACATCGATGAACCCGCTTTCAATAGATTTGTGGACGTAACAAATAGCCGTATGGTGGACAATGTGCTACCAGCCACTTGACCAGCTCTTGCTCTCACATAGAACCAGGTCAGGTCAGGTTTGAGCATTGCACGCCAAGCTGCAGCATGGCTTACCCGGTAGAGAGAAAGACTACATATTGCAAACAAATACAGAACCTAGAAATGCCCAGTTGTTCTTCGTAGGCGTTGAGTGTTAAGAGAGGCAACTCACTAGTAAGAACAAGGGGTACGATACGACCAGCCCGAATTCAAAACATCCGACGTCATCCCGTCATGGTGCCGTGCTGCCCGCAAACCAAGTCTCATGATCGCCATAAGGAAGTGAGAAGAATGCTTAATCCAAGTTGATGAGTAGAGACTTCGAAAAACGTGACTCTGCAATTGATGAGAGAGGAGAGAAGTAGGTCTAGTGTGCAGAGGGAATCTCCACATCGGCCTCAGAGGACGGTTTAAGCAGGCATGATGCGCGAGGGACTTTCAGAACCGTGACAGCAGAAAGTTCGGATGCTTTTATTATATACTCGTGGTCCTCTACAGTAGCCATGCTGAAAGTGACGCCAGCGTCGTAAAAGAAACAGAAGACAAACTGCGGACTACGCGATGTACTGTATGAGGTAGAGTACTGCCAGTGGACTGAGGTCCGTGAAGCAACCGAGCTGCAAGCTCGGACTCAGCGCTGTAAATATATTCTACTCTAAATTGTCAGCCCGAGCCCAGTCCAAGAAACGCAAATCCCATCATGGCATCGTCCAAATTACATCAGGGACTTCTCTCCTGACAAGACCTCACGGCTCACCTCATGAGATCATCTAGTAGTCTATAATCAATTCACATGACAAAAGCATCTGCCCAATGCCTCAATACGCCCTCTCCTATCTTATGGAACTCGAAGTTTTGGATGTCGCGCGCGACGATCGTCGCATGTGAGTTGCGCACATCAGGGATGTACACGCGTTCCTTCTTGAGCTGCGGCAGTGCATTCAAACCTGCTACCATTCTTCTCTGGGCAGGGGTAACGCGCGGGCTCTCCTTCGACGTTTTAGTGGACCCCGGTGAGACGGGGGGATCATCGACAATATCAACGACGATATCCTCGACCTGGCGCTCGAGCTGTCCGAAGATATGAGCAAGTCGCTGGGTTGCCGAAGGATCCTCAGCCTCTAGAAGCTTGATCCGGGAACGGGAACGACGTGACGAGATGGAGAGCCTGACGATTGCCAAGCAGAGGAAAGTAGGGAAAATAATCGGGAGTAAAGCAAGAACAATCTGTCAGAGGATCAATGAAATGGCTCATCTCCGTAACGGTCAGGTGTACTCTTACCGGGTTGTACGGAAAGGGTCCTTGAAGGCGAGGCGGAACGGGTGGTCTGTAAGATTTGAACCACTCCAAAGTAAAAAGACGGGCAGTTTTGCGTTTGGGGGGCGGGGTGTCAGGTATGGAGAAAGATTTGATGATTGGGAAGTATTTGTCGTCATAATTCCTAGTAGAGAGTCAGCCTGCATATTGGTGGACTGCAAAGCAACATACACTGTAAGCCCATCAGTGCGATAGTTGAGGAAAGGGTCCTCGAGATCCACATATGCAGTCATGTAAGGAACTGTCAAATCGTTGATGCTGTATACACAATGAACCACCGCTCCAGTTCTGGCTGATGATGAGGAGACTCACGCATTCGCGTATATCCGAATATGGGGGAATAGCTTAAGACCTTTATAGAACACGTATTCTGGGCTGACTATTAGCAAGCCAGTAGCGGCCGAGGGAAGGCTCCTCACCTGGATCTGCCATGACTTCTAACAGAGCTTTTCCCGCCTTGGACCATTTATCCGTGCCGTAGAACTGTTCCCCGGTTCTACTGAGAATCCTGGGGCCGAAAAATGAACCGAGTCTTGAGAACAACGAAGGATAGAGAAGTAGTCCAATATGTGGGGTTGCTACGGTATTAAAATTGACTGGTGTGACGGTGGCGAAGAAGTTGCGCTGATGGAGAATGCTTATGAGGAGCAAATTCCAGTTAGATGATGAAGGAAATAAGTCGACAAGACACACCCAACAACATAGCGCGCCAGCAATCCTCCCAAGCTATACCCTGTAACAGAAAAGCGAATTACGCTTTTACCGTCACTCTCTAGTTTCTCGACTTCCTGAAAAATCTGTAGAAGGGTGATTAGAGATGTTATACAGTATAGGTGAGGATGAATAATTGCGCTCGCCTCGGCAGCAACCCGCTCACCACCCCAGTCTATGCCATCATAGGTACTTTCATCCTTGTTGGTCTCTGGCATCATTACGTGGAGTGTTGCACCATCCTGCTCAACCGAGTCTTCGTGGATACGTGTCTCCTTCATGATGCGGTGCATAGAGGCGAGATGTGAAGGGTTTCCCCACATCCCGTGAATGAGAACGAGTAGGTGGACATTGTGAGTTGATTGGGTCGACATGGCTTTTGAAAAGGGAAGTCATCGTGAACCTGACGATATGGCTGCCATTATCGTGACTACGATGATGGCATTACGTGAGATACAATCGACACGCAGGCCGGGAGCGAAGTGGCCGCGTGTCCCGTCTCACACCCGGCCGAGCCTTAGCGGTGAGTCTTTCATTGTCTCTCTATACAACCAATAGTAGGATTTGGGATGATCACAGTGATGTATCTCGTGGCTATATACCTTCAAGATGGTTGTGGCATTTGGATCATTCTTGCTGCTGTGAGTATCATTACTCACAGGAAGAAGGATCTGAACCCCATAACCACCAACTTTACATCTTTCACCGAAGATGAACATGCGCCTAAAAGTCAAAGACCCTTTGTCGGGGGAGGTGGATTCCGTCACGGTTACTTATACTCAACATGGAATTGAATAGAGAGCATATGTGTGAGGTACTTTCATTCCATTGTCAAATGAGGCTGGCGTGCCGGAGGACTGCGATCTAGTCTAGTGCACGCTTTGCCAATTGAAGAGGATTCATCAAAGCGGGTGCGGGTCCTGGCTTGGATGAGTTCGCAGAGCTTTCTCGAGTGTCCTGGGCCAGAAAGATTTCGGTTCAATTAACTCAGATGTACATCCAAATGTGACGGTATGACGCTACCGTTAGGAGGTTTTGCCCATCCTCCACACCGTGATTATGACTTGGAGGGGGGGAGTCACGGACAATTAAACTGGTGGTCTAGCGTATGGGACGGGGCTCTGTCAGTTCCGAAGACTCAGACGACAAGGAGTCTGAATTAGTTTCATGGTGGGGCGTACAGTAGTATAACGAACAAATCGTCTCAGATGGGATGATCTAAGGCCCCATACAGCAAACAGGATAAATCTGGGATTTGGATAAAACTGAATTGAAACTGGATTTTTGACTAAGCTTTTCAATTCAGTTTTATTCGAAACCCAGATTTATCCCGTTTATTGTATGGAGCCTAAGGTAACGTATGATCATGAAGAATGTGGTGCGCAGAACGACAAGGCTGTACAGGACATAATAAGTGCCGCGGCACTCATTCCTCGGTCGACATTCTCGTTTCAAGTTGTTGCTAGTGTGACCACAGCTCGGGACAATGATCCCATGTCATCTCGATAGACACAAGCTGCGTAACTCGGAATGCGTGGACACAGGACACAAGAGTCCAAGCCCGAATACATTCCTCAAGGTTCAGCACTCGGTAGCATTTCCATCTCCAGACACTGCATGCAAATCAAAGTTTTCAGTGTGAAAAAAAACTCAAAGAAAACTCTAAGAAGAGTTTAACAGTTTTTTCTCTTCGGAATACGACGACGACAACGATGATGGATGGTGCGAAGGAGTAAACTGGTCCGACGGGGAATAGATCTCAGTCATCGCCCGATCCGACCCCGTAAGTTGCGGAGATGGTGGCATTTCCGGTGACCCTGGAAGGTAAGGGAGAGGATGTACCAGCCCTTGCCACACCGCTGGAGGAGATGGTGGTATCTCCTCCGGTGCCAACCCTTGCATCCACACTGGAAGCGGCATCCCCGGTGACCCTGGACTTGAAGGGTGAGGGGATGCCGAGTCATGCAACGACGCTGGAAGGTGCGAAGATGATGGCATCTCCGGTGCCAGCTCTTGTGCCCACCATGGAAGTTGTGTCTCCCATGACCCAGAACTTGAAGCTTGAAGCTTGAAGGGCGAGGAGATCCCGACTCATGCACTGACGCTGGACGGTTCGGACTCAGACGCGGCGGCCTGTCCAACAACCACGAGTAGCCTGAATCCGACGACAAATACGGGGCAGAATAGCCCGAAGACGTCGACAAGACGTCGACCCATCCGACAAAGACGAATGCTGCGGAGATGCCATCATTGCGTCCGGGGATGATTGCGGAGACGTCGACCCGTCCGATGCTGCCTCCGATTCGGGCGACTTCTTCGGCAAGGCCGCCACATTCTCTGCTACGACTGTCTCATCGTCTCCGCCGCGTGCCTCATGTATCTCCTGCACTACTATAGGAGCAGCGAGGACGAGGACGAGGTTGAGAATGGAAAGGATGAGAAAGATTTGAGCAACTATCCTATACCGGTGCATTTGTGGGATGTGTGACATCGAGTATACTCTATCTCGAACGGTCAAGGTACCAGTAAAGTGTACGGCAATCAAAACAATGAAAATGTGCGCAAAGTCTAGAAGAAACGATAGAGGCTATGATTTGGAGAAGTTACGGATTGGTACAAGCGGAGGAAAGGACACAACGTACTATCCAGTACCCCGGTAACTTCACGGTGAGCAAAAGGGCTAGGTAAAACATCGGGAGTCAACAAGGTTTTATATTTGCACGCATAGGCCGAATTCCGACCCGTAACTCGGATCCAACAACGGGGCATCTTCTCTGAGTGGTCGTCTCAGATTGACTGCCGATGAGCGAGCGCGGGGTATGAGTACTGTTTATGGCATTCTGAACGCGCGGCGCAGGGCCGACCCGGCCGAGAAGGCCCTCGTCGAAGAAGAGAAGAAGAGCACTTTCGACTCGCCTCGGAGATGGCGTGTAGTGGGACCCCGGTGCTCCCGGACATGGAGCACGCGCGCCCTCCCGGATATGGAGCACGCGCGCCCTCCCGGATATGGAGCACGCGCGCGCCGGCGCCCCTATGACAGCCGGCCGCTATCCCGCTTACACAGTGCCGAGCCTTAGTATAATATCATTCATTCAGCTATCTCCCTTCCATCGGACGCCCATCAGGCGCCCACTATATATTTTCCCCCGCTTCATGGCGTCGACGAGGTACTGTATCGAGAAGAGAAAACTGAATGAATGAAACACGAGATCACCAGAGGCAGGGCGTTCGGAACCGTCACTACTACAGTACTGTAGTACGTAGCGGCGCGGGCACATAAAGAAAGTCACGGGTGGTTATACAATAATGATAAGTTGATAACCAAATGTTATACCGGACTTCCCAGTCGCGACATGGTCACAGTAACTTAGTACTGACTATCGTGGCACACCCTTTCAGAGACAACACTGGTACGATAATGACACGATCAGATGCTGGACAAATGTGGCTGTGACTTGTTTACATTTCACAGTTTCCAGGAGCACCCTCACATTTTCAGGATGTGCGCTCCTCAACTGACTGACTGGGTTGAGGATGAGTATGCGAGTGGGTTCCGGTTCCTACTAGTAGTATCAATGATTCGTCGGTGTGGTTGTTGTCGACGTCACTTTTCCGAGTCGTGCTGTGTTTTGATCTCATTCTGTTGGGATGGTAACTTACAGTATCATCAACCACTATATCATCAACATTGCATTGTCAAACAAAGCGCCCCTGGTGCAATGATGCGATGACTTTTGTTGCATTGCCACCTTTTGCCATCGCTACTTTGCTGTTTGTTACCATGTCATCCGAGTCATTCCCGCGCTCGCTTCGTCGTCTCCTGATGCACACTGAGAAGCAAAGCCGATTGGCTGATATACCATTGCGTGATTACAGTTATACAAATTAGGAAACAGACACAAAGTAAAACTATTGAGGCAAGGAAGTAGACAAAAAGCGAAAGTATGCACAACAAAACTCAAAAAGAAACGGCAAGCAACCAAAAAGGATGAAGGAAGGGCGCACTGGGGGCTGGTTGTATGCGTCAAGGTATCCGCGGGACCACGATAAATACACGAATTAAAAGGAATGACGTTAATGAGGAGAATACAAACCAGACACATGTTAAGCAGCACGCCCGGTGAAAGCAACCAGTAGACGTGAGGTAAGAAAACAATGGGGTGTGATGAGCACAATCAAGACAAGGGCGAAACAAAACGTGGGACACGGGGACGGGAAAGCAGGACGACGAGAGATAGGCGCACAGACGGGGAGACGGAAGAAACCAAGTCAACACCGAACGAAACAACACCGTGGGGGTGTAGGCGAGTCGAACGAATAGATAGATTTCCCTGCGCTCAACCCTCCGAATGCCCGCGCGCGGGGAATAGGGGATATATAATGGTGGGGCTACTTCATATCGATGGAACCGTCATGTACGGCTGTCGATTCGAACCAGAGATCCATATTATCCAGTGAACTAGGGCCAAAGTCAAAATCGCCGCCATTGCTACCAAACATGTCAGTCATATCAAATGATGACAGATCCCCCATCGGCCCCGGCCCCGGTGCTGGTGGTGGAGGCACAGGCGTAGGCATTGGAGCATTCGCAGTAGGCGGTCGCTGAGGATTCATCGGCGGTGCGCTATTATGATGCGGTCCAGATGTCGGCGTGGACGCAGCTGGATTCAGCGGCGCATTGTGTTCCCCCTCGCCCTCTTTGCCACCCGGCTTTGGTGGTCCACTCATCCCCGGTTGACCCGGAGGTGGCATGGGACCACCTATCCCTTTAGGTGGCTGACCCGGCACAAGCGGCCCGGATAGCCGGTTCGGCATCTGACCAGGCCCAGGCCGCAAGTGTGACTGTGGGTCAAGGGGATGAACTGGCACGTTGGGATTCCCTTTATGAGAATTCATCTGGGGATTAACCAATCCTGGCCGGTATTGACCTTGATATAGCACCTGGGACTGAACCATCTGCTGCGGATTAACACCCATCATCGGCGGTCCATGTCCCATGCCGGGACTCATCGCATGCATCGGAGTCATAGGTCCCGGCCCCACCATTTGATGCATCGGTGGGCCGCCAAATCCATTGGGGGGCTGCCCGCCGGCCATGGGCAGAGGCCCCCGGGTCTGTGGGCCCGACGGAAGCGGACCCATGGGTGCCATCGGAGGTTGTTGGGGTTGCTGCTGCTGTAGTGGCTGCGGTGTTTGTTGAGGCTGTTGTGATGCCTGGGGTGGTGGTTGCGGCTGAGACTGTTGCGGCTGCTGTTGTTGCTGTTGTTGCAGCTGCGGCTGTTGCTGCTCCGCAGGGTTCGGCGTCCTACGTGGGCGCTTACGATCCGGGGGGGACTGGTCATTTCTAGGTAATGTTGGGTGCTGACAACCCGGTAAGCCACACATTAACCGACGCAACAATATGGCAGGAGAAATCAGTGGCGTACCTGCTCACCAGGAGAGGTGCTATTCCGTTTTCCACGTTGTGGCATGGACAACTGCGCTTGCATCGGTTGTGCCATAGGCCCCCGATTTTGCAATTGTCCATGGGTGTTGACTCCAGATGGGCCCGCAGCGCCACCATTTTGTAGATCCTGCCTCAGTCGCGCCGCCTGAAGGTGTATGTTTCGCTACACAACAGAACTCAGATACGTAGCCATACAAGTGGAAGACGACGGACCTTCTCTTCAGTAGTCAAGGATTGAGGATCTCTATCACTCAGACCGACAAGCCGTCTGGCTTCGTTTACAACATCGGTCGGGTAGGATGCAAGCTCGTTGTCGAGTGCACTATCCAAGTGCGATCGTTCTTGTCCTGGAGGGATTCGTCCAGCAACCAAAGCTGGACTCTGGCGGGGGTTCATCGGATTCTGCGAAGATATATCGTGCCTACTAGGTGGACGGCCAAGTTGCTGGTAGGGTAGTGTCGGCGTTTGATGGGCAGAGCCAGTTGGGCCGGGGCCTTGCGGATGTTGTGGGCCGTTCGGAGGGGGCATGGTTGCCCTGTTGACAGTACTCATGTGTGGAGAGCGGCCAAGTTGGGCCATCGCGCCTGCCGGAGGCTGTGGAGGATTGCCTTGCGCTTGGGGAGATGCGGCCATGGTAGGAGACCGATACTGCGGTCCGTTCGGAAGACGTTGCTGGGGACCAAGCTGTGGGCGCCCAGCCATGCCTCCTGGAAATGGTTGCCCTGGAGCACCAGGAGGGGCCGGTGGAGGCCCAGGTATGCCATTGGGTTGACCAGCCGGATTAGCGGGGCCATAAGGAGGGGGGCCCGATAATGATGGGGGTTGTCCTCCGGGGCCGATCCCATTCATGTGAGCCGCGGGCAATGGAGGGACGGGGCCCGGGACACCGTTCGGGAGATAACGCGCAGACTGGGGAACACCGGGAGGGGGAACTTGACCTGCTCGTAATTTCATCTGGTTCTGGTGCTAGAAACGAGCGAGAAGCAATCAGGGACAAGGTGAGGTGGGTCAATGGAGGTGGCGGATGTGAGGCACCTTGTGATAGAGCATTGCATCCTCAGATCCGGCGCCATTGTTTTTGGCCTGAAATAGCACCCAGAATACGCTCCACCACCTAGAGAACGGATCAGACGAGTTGAGAGTGAGAGAGAGAGCAAAGAGGGACGAACTCGAAAAGAAGACCTTGCTGAGCGTTGATGGGCGGTTTAGAGTCTGGAGAGATGTCGGCCTCGATGACCAGTTCGCTTGCGGTCTTGCGATAACCTCGCTTTTTGCAATAGTCCAAGATGTAGATGTTGAACCTGGAGGGTGGAGGGGTGAGCGAGAGATAGAGAGCGGGGAAAGGAGAGGTACATTTTATCGCCCTCCCATGAGGTTTGGTCCGGATTTGTGGGGATTGGGGGTTGTTGTGAGATAGATACAGAGGACGACGGTGGATTCTGTTGTTGAGGAGGGCCTGGGGCAGCCATTGGGGAGCGGGAGAGGTCAGAAAGGGATGACCAAGGGAGTTGGCGGAGGGGGAGAGTGGCAGAGAGTGGGCGTGGTGAGAGAGTGTCGGGGATTGAAATATTTGTATTTGTATGCACTTCTCTTCTCTTCGCTTCCTCGCCCCGCTGAGTCCGCTCAGTGCCGTCGTACTACAGCTATCTGGAAATCCCACCCGCCAACGATGTACTTCACCTCAACTAGCCGCCGCACTTCTCGCCACCCGCTCCTCAGATCCCCCGCCTCCCCTACGTCCTGCACGACGTAGATAAAGTCCGCAGGTGATATCAGCGATCGCAACAGCGACCCGATGAGGAATGATATCAGCCCTATCACGATGACCCCCCACAACGTGAACCTCTTCGTCCCCAGACCCGTCCTTTCAGCCTCCTTCGAGGTCAGTCTAGCTCCTGCGACTGTGTGACCTGTCACTCCTTCTTCTCTTGCCGACGATGTGGCCTTCTCGGATTGCCACTCTGACGTCGCCCCGGAACCGGAACCTGAGCCGGTGCCAAACCGTGAGAAGAGCGGGCTCGGATACCCGTTCAAGAATCCGCGCAGCAGTCCACCACTGTTTGTCCTCGCTATCGGGGTCGTCGCCTTGGGTGTACCAGGGCGTTGTGGTGGCTGCTAATTCCGTTAGTTACAGTGAACCCACCAAAAAAGGTATTCGATCGTGCGTGCCTTGCTCGAGGTCTCCTCGTTTCCTTCTTTATCTCCAGCAGCGATACTCTCCTCCCCCTCCTCTTTCTTCGGGACTGATGCTTCCTCAGATTCCGCACTTGGTTCGAGTAGAATGTCCGCAACTGCCCTTGCCTTGCGCAGTTCTGCTGGCAACCTATCGCCCTCAGACTCGCTAGAATGCCTGAGTATACCGATAGTACGGACGCCACACGAAAGCGCTTCGTCAGCTCGGAATTCATTTAACGTGACAGCCGTGCATGCAGCTCACGCACCTTGATAGAACAGCCATCCATGCCACCCGATCGTCCTGCAGCTCCTCTCTCCCGAGGCTTGTCAGCGATTCCTTCTCCCCTTCCACCTCTACGATGACCCCATCGATCGTGACTGTCCCGCCATCCCCTTTTGTCTTCTTCCCGCTTCCAACAGCAAGGGACTGCGCCGCAGGTCGGATTTCCACCTCAACCACCGCTCCTTTTTCGCACAGGTCGAGCATCCATTGAGGTTTTGGCGGTGGCGCTCGCGTCTCCCCGGTGAGTGGGTCTAACAGAGTTGAGATCTGCGTTTGTGCCGTCGGAAGTATCAACCGCAGCAGATGCCGCGGTGGGTGGTCCACTGCCAGCCCAGACGAATGAAGCGGCGAGGATGGCAGCGTATGCACCGTGTGCGTGAGAGGTAAAAATGGCACTTCTGTTGACTCCAACTCCGCGACGGTGGCGGCAATTTTGCCATCTCCTGTAGTGGCAGGTAGAGCAGTGGTGGCGGCGGTGGCGGTGGCGGTCGTATAAAGAAGCGAAATAGGCTTATTTGTATCGTGTGGCCGAGAACGTAAATGAACTTGGTATCCCTCTGGGTACAACTTCGAGTCGACCACGACCTCCGCGACGAGGAGGTTTGCCGCCTGCCGCACCTCTCCACGCACCGTGAAAGCAGAGCTAGATGCGCGTCGCGAACGCTCGCTAGATGGCGACCGGACCCCAGGTACCAGCGCAGCCGATGTCACCCGCCGTCGCACAGTACTAGGCGTTACCGTCGCCGACGAGACCGACCGGCTATGGGGTCTCACAATGAGCGTGGATGACGGTGATGACCCGACTGTCGTTGATTCCAATGATGACACAGGCACAGAGGTCGATGGCGACGGCGGCGCAACGCCACCACTACTGCTACCATCATCCGCTACACCAGATGCCGGCACCACCATCACCTTTGTCTGGTTCTGGTTCTGATCGAGCTCGGAGCTCACGTTCGGAGTTACCGGGGAGGAAGAAGCAGCGGTAGGCACGAACTCGGCAGGGACTGTGAGAAGCAGAACGCCGCGGTAAACGCGGTCGTCTGGCGTCCAACGCGTCTGCACCAGCACGCGGCTTTCGTCACGCCGTTTGAGTGCCCACGCGTTCGTGTTCGTTGACTCGTGATGTTCCTTCTCATCGTCATCCACTATGCGCTTATTGTTGTTGTTGTTGTTGTTGTTATTATTCACGAGGAGTACTCCCGCAGCAGGTAGGCGTGTAAAAGGGAGCGAAGCGATGCTCTTCACGTATGCCTCGACGGACAATAACGTCTTGACGAGAGTCGTGTTCGTGACTGCGTTGACCGCGGCCGGAAGCGAACCCGCGTAGTCGGCGGCGACCACGCGCGTGCAGCGCGTGGATGGAATCGCGTAATTTTCTGGTGTGTAAGGATCGAGCGTTTCGAGAATCCACCCATCGATAAACATCCGTCCGATCGGAAGGCTGTAAGGGTTGTACTTTGTCGCCGTGAACGTGCGGGCCAACTCAGGTGGGAATGAGGCCGAGACGCAAAAGAGCGGCAGGGATCGTCCGTCTGAGGAGGAATTGATGGCGGTGGCGGTGGCGTTGGTGATACCGTTCCGTTCCCTGCCCTCGCGTGCGCCACGTGCGAGAATGGACGCGATGTAAAATCCGCGGTCGCGGAATGGAAAGCCCGCCTTGCTCACCGTGAATGCCGTATGTGCCCCGCCGGCGCCTACGAACGCCTCGAGCACGTGGGCCTCCACGAAGCGCTCGTCCCACCGCTTCCGCGCGTCGTAACTCGTCACCACGGCTGCAATCTCCTCTGCCGAGACACCCTCAATGACCCTTTCGCCCTTGTAAACAGGCAGAGTGGCAGACATCTCCGGAGAAACCTTGCGGTGCAACGGAAAGCCCTTTTCTGAGATGAGCGTCCAACCCTCCTGGGTACTAGCAGTACTAGTACCAGTACTAGTCGTGGTGGCAGCAGTACCTGACCATGAATGCAACGCCTGGAGGTATCGCAGCGCATTGAGAGCATACTCCATGGGAAATTCAGAGGTTTGAGAATACACCGAGTTGTCCCCTGACGATGATGGCGAGATGGCAGCGACCGCTTGCTGCGTGGACGTCGCCGCCTGCTCCATGGCCTGCATAAAATATCGTCCCAACGGACTACGAAGCTTCGGTACTGCGCTCGACCACGTAGAGTTTCGATTTTCGGAGCTTCCTTCTGCCTTTGTAGGACTTGGCGGATCCGCGCTATTTTCCTCGCCTTCTTCACTATAACTCCTACGTCGCCGGCGGATCGCACCGAGGACGGGCGGTTGATCGAGCGGGACACGTGGCGGCTTGACACGTTTTTGCTTGCTGAGCGACTTGATTTCTGCTTCGGGGAGTTCCTCAACGTCCACAGTGACTTTGGAACCGTTGAGCATGACGATGCCGCGTTCGCGACCAGGACCCCGGCGCACGATGGCCATGAGGCGCTCCTCACCAGCAAGAATGGCATCGTGCGTCAGCGTAAGCCAGAGTCCGCCACCTCCAGATGACAAGCGATGTCGACGGAGGCAAGAGACTGATTGTGGTGGTGGATCGACGACAATGTCGAGTGAGAACGCCCAAGTATCCATGTCGCACCGAAGCTCACATTCAACGATCGGCGTTGATGACGACGACGACCTTTCATCTTCGATTCGCGAATTCGAGGGTGAGATTTCGGGAGATAATAGAGGTCGTCTGGCTGCTGATACCTCGTACTCAATCCTGAAAGACGCGCGTTCGTGATCATAGCGAATTTCAGTCGCCTTTGCACCCGCAAGTCTCGTAGTCACAGGCGGTCCCCCGCATTTGATTGCAAATTCACCAATTCCCGCGAGCGTCGTTATCATTTGCTGCGGAATGGATGTCTTGTTGGTCCAGCCTTTGGGATCGGATTGCTCGAGTAAAGTCAACATAGTGGTAGTCGGGGAAAGTGCCTCTATCGCAAAGCCCTGGAGGTCGACTTGGGTGCGAATTGTGTTTGCCTCTATTGGAGAAATATTGGAGAACAGGCTTGGCTCATCAGCCGAAAAAGAGAAAATGTGTGCGGTGGTGGGGGATTTGTAGACGGTTTTGAGCAAGACAGCATCTCGGGGACTAGGAACTAAGGTCACACGACAATAACGCGAAAGGACTATCTAAACCGTACTTAGCGGGCCACGTCGGTCTTGACTTGAAGTGCCAAAGTTCCGTAAGCTCGTTGACGTCTTCCAACAATATCGAGTCTTCGTGTTGTTTGTCCCAATACGGTCTAGCTCCAGGGGAAGCTATGGCAGCATAGAGGTCCCACAGGCCCACACCCACGAATGTGGCCTCAGCCTTGTACACAACCAAGGTGGGATCGATCGAGTCTAACTGCGTAACAGAGACACCACGAGCCTCGGTGTCTAGTGACGTCATAAATGGTACGCAGGACAAGAAAATCGCTTCCACGTACTGCGCTTCCATTTTGCCTCTGGCTCTTGTAACAGTGAGGAAAAGTAGATATAATTGCGACGGATTCGACTCAAGATTGATTTCTCTTGCGCCGTAGATCGTCCCGCAGCAGGGCGGGGCAATTGCAGGGCCCTAGATCCACTTGACCCAGACAATGTGGATCTACCCGTGGCATTGGAAGATGTTGTAAGAAAGCTGACATCGGCAGTGCTGGTAGCATCTTGCAGCATCTGTGGGGACATTATGTATGAAGTGGGATTCCGCTCCTCGATGTACTCGATCGCCTGAGGTAGACCATTTAGGCGTAGTCCGCTAGATGCCGAACGCTCCACAACCACTTGGACTTTAAGGAGGGAGTGGTCATCAAGAAGCGCAGCATGGTTCACCCGAAAGAGTAAACTATCTGGATCAGAAATGGAATTACCAGATGAAGAAGCCGCTGCCACAGCGCTATTGCGGTACGCCCTTGCGGACCATGGGAGCTGTGCTACTTTATCAGAGGATGCCTGTGTGGATATCTGCACATCCCAGCCTTCGTGCAATGGGATACTAAATTCAACTGTCCGTGTTAGACGGCGATGCTCACGGATGGCGTGTAGCTCGTTTAGTCCTTGCAGATTATCAGGTGAATGAGTAGAACGGTGGTCCTCATCCTCAGGAATGATAGAGTACCCGAATGTGAGCGATTCCCTGTTTAGATCGAAACGTATTCGCGAAACAGCGACACCATTCCCATAGCCAGTCACCAAAGGAACGCGTGACCGCCTTTTGATGGCCGTCTTTAATAGGCCGAGAACCATGGCGGCCAGCTGCTGAGCCAAGCTGCTCACAGTGCCAATATTCCATATTGCACGAAGATCGTGCTGCCAGAAGCATGTGATGCGCAGGCGCCCTGGATTCGCCTTTCGCGCAGAGCAGTCGCTAGTAGTTGACGGCTGAGACGATGCGGGTGATAATGATTGGATACACCATGCGAATACTGCATATACATGGTCAAACCGATTCACTCTAACGACTGAGAAGTGTCCTCACGTTTGACATTAGAGCGCACGTAAGGTGGGCTTGGTCTAAGGTATGCGGGTTCGTCTGGAGAACGCGGAAGCGAAGTGGATACATCTATTATTGTCGTTGCATCATTAAAAGTGCGAGATATCGTGACGGCGTCTCGGGGGCTATTCGAATGAGAACAGAGAACGGGGCATTTGAACGGCGGCGTACGCACTTTGCCGGCCACCCTAACGTGAAGTTTGTCTTGGAAATTCGAGTGGTGGGGTCAAGCATTTCGAGCAGAACAGCACCATCGACTGCCGGATCCCACTCCTGTCGAAGTTCCGGAGTGGCTAAGATAGATTTCCAGACATCAAAGGGGATTGTGTCGTCGGTTGTGGGTAAATCGAGGACGACCCTATACACAGTGTCTTCCGATTTGGCTGACCTGCGATGAACGATAACGTCTGACAGTTCTGGGAGGGACGAGCGGCCCTTTCCCTTGGAAGTCAAGGATGTGCTCTCTCTTGGAAGTGGGACACGCTTCCAATCGGGAGAGGAGGTGGAGGTGAGGAGGAGCCTGAAGGATGTCTGCGCGTCATTCAGTGCGTTGTACCACGCCTGTCGCAGGCTGCAGCCAAGATGAGACCAACGCCAGAGAGGAGAAAGCACAGAAATGGACCGACCTTATCCCGTCATCCATGGCACAGTGGAGAATGAAGGTGCAGCACGCAGAAGCGGGGCCGACAGACCAGCCACTGGCAGGGCGCGTTCTTGTCACGTGGTTCGGACCGAACCAAGAGACACGTAAATACCGTGGGGTTCACCTCCCACCTCCAATCGAATCATGGCTGCAGCCGACTCGGATCCTGGTCGTGTTCTGAGCATCCAATCTCACGTAGCATACGGCTATGTCGGTGGCAAGGCTGCCACTCTCCCCCTTCAACTCCTGGGCTACGACGTCGACGTAAGCGTCCTCTTTGCCTCTCACTGCGCCGTCCTGTCTTGCCCACTCTCCTGAAGAATGTCAATACCGTCGATTTTTCAAATCATTCAGGTGCGCAGCAGAAAGCTGCCGCTCCACCCACGTTTGTTTAATTTCAAATTTTCAGGGTATGCTCGAATGGGCGGCACAAAGGCAACAGCCGAAGAACTCGAGCGCATGCTCTCTGTCATGGAGCAGAACGGCCTTCTCAGGCACACGCGGATCTTGACGGGTACGTCCATCTGATAACGCCGAATTTGCCGCAGCGGATAGGTAGATACTCACAATCCACCCAGGCTTCATATTTGGTGCAGAAGCTCTGTCCGTTGTCGCACGTGTCGTGACCAAGCTGCTTCAGAATGACCCTAATACCGTATATTTATTGGATCGTGAGTGATAGCTAAAATCCTTGGCGTGGCGGCAAAAGCTAAAGCCGAAGCTACTGTCCTACCTACTAGCCGTGATGGGCGACGCAGGTCGCTTGTATGTCTCGCGGGACGTCATACCTTTATATCGTTCTTTACTTCCAAAGGCATCTATTATAACGCCCAACTGGTTTGAGGTCGAGTAAGGTTCTTGGCTGGCAGATGTCGGAAACACGACTCACTCCGCTGACAGGACGCTCACTGATACCAAGATCGAAGATGGCCCCTCGTTGCACAAGGCGCTCATGATTCTTCACGAAATTTACTCCGTTCCGAACGTCGTGATAAGTTCTATTCCCGTGGAAGTGTGGTTGAAGGACCTCATCCCCCCACATATCCGCTCTTCGGCCGGTGACCACGAGCAGTCGTTGCTGTGCCTTGCTTCAGTCCGCACGGTCGACAGTGGTAGCACGTCAAGCCGTCCGTCATCAATAGTCTACGCCGCCTGTATACCATTTATCCCGGGTTACTTCTCCGGCGTCGGCGATCTCTTCTCTGCGCTCGTCCTTGGTCACTATTGTGCTGCTGCTGATAACGATGGCAGTGCTTCGTCCCCACCCGCCCTTCCGCCACTCCCGCGCGCCGTTTCCCTCGCGCTGACACAAACGCACGCCGTACTCCGCCTGACAGTAAAGTATGCATCTTCGCTTCCCCCAGACGAGCGCACGACTACGGATGATGAACTCGACCAGAAGGACCCGGAGCGGCTCATTCGGCGCATGCGCGGGCGCGAGCTACGTCTCGTCCAGGGCCGGAAGATCCTCAGCGGCGAGGCGATGGGCGAGTTGAGATGGTTGAAAGAGTGGGTAGATTTCTGGGGACCCAAATGATGGGCTGGCGAACACGAAGGATAGCAATCTAAATGGAAAGACCAAGTGATTCCGTCGTAGACTAATAGATCATGTAGCGTAATGCATAGATCAGTGCTGAAACGTCAGGGCTCCCAGTGTACTAATATATGACGTTGTAGCATGCTAATGGCTTGTGGTGACTGCCCGCGTCCCTCCTGACATATGAAACGGTTGGTTAAACGTTTGACTATCATTATACAGGTAAAACCCCCTCCACATAACGACCTTTTTAGTTTTCTCCACGACCTAATTTATCCAAAGCGCGTACGCCTTGCTCGTACCACTCCTCTCTTGACACCCAAAACTCTTCCCGTCCCTTCATGATATCCGCCAAGACAGCGCCTCCAAGGAAGACCATGTGCTTCCTACGAGGAGGATCCTCGATGCGAAGCTTGAATTTCTAAAAGTGGCCACAATTGTTAGTTGCAACGACAAACGAGCGAGCGAAGACGGTTGCGTAGGGGGGTTATGGAAGAAACAAAAGGTAAAGGCCGTACATTCAAACGCGATGGGTCCCCATTGAGCACGCGCGTGAGATACAGCTGCTTCATCTCTTTTTCTAGGCGGCTCGGGAGACCTGGATACATGCTCGAGCCGCCAGAAAGCACGATGTGCTTGTACAGCTCTGAGCGTATGTCGACCGCCGCGTTCTGGATCGTTTCGAAGAGCATCTCGGCAACTCCTGGTTGTTCGATATCGACCAGGTGAGGCTGGAACATGCATTCGGGAGCCTCGAAACGTTCAGAGCCAATTTTGATCGTTCGGCCGTCGGGCAGCTAATAATGTAGTGAACGGCAAAATAAAAAAATGTTGTCAGAGAGAGGGCGATGAGGGGTTGGGGATTGGCACCGAGCAACGGCGGCTCACTGACCGTGTAGCTCTCTACTAATGTGGTGGTCTCTTCCGACAGTCGGGTGTCCATGTCGAGATCATAACTAGGACAAGCGAAGACATTTGAGAAAACAGAAAGGTCTATCCTCACACGCATATGGTACAACTGAAAGATAGTGTTTGCTTACCTGACGTAGCAAATCTTTTCCTTAATCTCTCGGACCGTCTCGAAATCGGCCGTACGGTTGAAGGCGTAACCACGCATGAGCAGAAGTTTGATCAGATACCGCGTGACGTCGCGCCCGGCGATGTCGAGCCGCCTCGTGAGATGAGGGAGTGCAAAGCCGTCGTATACAGGCACGATGTGCGTCACGCCGTCGCCAGAGTCGACCACGACGCCAGTCGTCAAACCTGTGTATCGCCTCGTTCAGTAACTAACACACGGGGAGAAATATGAAACGCACCTTGTGCATATAGCGTGAGCACGGCTTGAATGGCGACGTACACCCCCTGAAAACCATACTCCTCAAACATGACCTGGCACATCCGCTGCCTGTTCGCCTTGGGATTCATCGGCGGCTCGGTGAGCAGCACCTTGCGTCCTACCGGGTCGATGCGCAGCTTCTCCGAAAAGGTGTAATCCCAGAGATGCTTCATGTCCTCCCAATTCCGTACGATTCCATGCTCCATCGGTTGTGTGACTTGCAAGTAGTTCCGCAGCGCTGCTGCCTCGTCGCCCACCATGATGTCCTTGATGATCGCGTCCCCGACGCGCTCCTCTGCGCGCAGGATTGGCCGTCCTATCACGGATGGGAAGACTAGATCATGATTAATAAGTTATGTGAATTGGGCGGGAGAGGAACGATAAGTTGGCTAGAGAGATCATCGCACTCACCATGCTCGGGAAAGTTGGAACCAGCGTATCCGACCTTGACGAACTATACAAACGTTGGCACCTCAAAAAGAGCAAGGGTGAGCAGATCCGTACCCCAGTTCCGTTATCCACTACCACAGGTGCTGAGGGATCCATATTGATTGTTTGAGTCGTCTGTTGTCAGCCGCAGCACAACAGGTGTGATTAGCCAGATCGGCGGTGACAGGGGTCTCGACGCACCGCCGCCCTCCTTTCCTTCCGCGCAATTCACTCCTCCAAAAAATATGTGGTAGGCCATCCCGGGCATCATATGCTCTTCTGGGTACCAGCGCTGACCTGAGAGTTCTCTCCTACATAAGCAAACACATCTTAAATACCCAAGTTTCAATCCGTGCTCCTTGTTGCAAGCAGTGGTTTGACTGCCCCGAATGTCACGCCGAGACACAGACACATCCACTGGCACGGACAACGGAAATGGCCTTCATGTGCAAAAAGTGCAAAAAAGCTTTCCGTAAAGACATGACTATATATGAGGAGAGCGATGAGTACTGCCCGCATTGCGATAATCACTACGTGAGCCCATCGGCCGGCCGAATCTTAACTGTACTATCGTAAGCTGATTCTATTTCATAGGTTATTGAGGCAAAGACACCTCAGGCTGCGATCGGAATCGAGGGAGAGGACGCACGCATCGATGCACGGTAAGTCATTCAGTGAGTTTCACACTTATCTACTGATCTGATCCCAACTTGCACAGACTCTTAAAAGACCAGAGGATGAAATCGGACCCTTCCCAGTCATTATTCGAACAAGACAGTTCAGATCGGCTCGGATAGGGTGGACGCATTTGTGCCGCGATTGGACGTCCATGACACTTTAATATTGCCTATGTCCCTCTTCTTTGCTGGGAAAGTCACCAACGTGGATAATGGAACGAGTCCCATGACGCCAATAATAGGACATGTGGAATGCAATGCTTCCGACCGTATACTTTACGTGTGTATTCGGATCCTCCTTATCTTTCAACACTCAGTGTCTTCCTCTACGGTCATCTGAAGCTCAGTCGTCGGACTAGTACGGCACTCCCCCCAGAAACTTGAGTCTCGCTCATGACACCTTCCTTACCATTCCTCCGAGTTCAGGCTATACGGTCTGTGTTTACTGGCATATGCGAACATATCAATCGCTTCTGTACGTTCCGGCGTTCGCCCTTACCCGCTGTGGGTGTTACCCATTCCATCCATTCAAGCCATCCTAGCTGCTCATAACCATAATTACTTAATGTCAACTTTTGGCTTTGGCGGGAATCGCCTCTACGATCCTGCAATATGTGCTATCTGATTCCACTGCTGAAGTACCCGGCTGGCGCAAGCTCAACCCAATCAGAAGTGACGAAGTTGAGCTTTATCACCTCTGAGTGGGTCGAGCTCATCCTGGCGGTCCTCTGCAGCTTGATTCCTGCTGTTAATAATTATCTCCCTTGACATAGGAGCGACAGGAAGTGGCTGTTGGGTAGGATAGATGTACATTTGGGAGGCATATCCCTGTTGCCACTCAAGACTACATCTATCCTATTATCATTGTCATTCCTGTCACCTGTGCGCGCCTCCTCTGTTCTGGTCATAGGAGGCGTGTCATTGTTGGCTTGGCCACGTAATACACGCATGGATGGCTCCTCATGACTCGAGTGTGTACGATGCTCGTAGATCAGTAAAGTGTGGCAACCTCGGCACCATTAGAAATCGGGAATCCTTCACTCGGAATCTTCGCTCTCCTAGAATCGTCACCCAACTGCTTTTTTTTTTGACTCGACTCAAGCATTCAGCGCCTAGACCGACCGCTATGGTATCTTCGCCCCTCCACCTACATACGGTACTAATCTCCCTAGAACCTCAGATAAATTCTGACACCCTTGCCGTGCCCCATGGGCCCTCGATTCTCGTCACCGATTGTCACCTCCGACCGCTCAGTCCGTCACAAGAGACAAGCGCAAAGCTTGGTGCGTCTCTCTCCGTGCGTAAACCATACGCGATGACTATGTTACTATCTTCTTCCGCGGACACAAACCTAATTGGTACGGCTTACAGACTGTCGCTTGCTTAGCAGCATCTTACATTGGCCATAGAGAGGTTAGAAGCTCCGCACGCTTGCTTCGATGCAGACTTAGGCGCTCCTGATGTCCCGGTGCTCCAAGTTCAACAGCCCAAAACCACCTCAACGAAAGGCCCTGTCACACAAGCTACAGCTAATAGTTAGTCCTATCATGTCCACCACCCCGAACTCCACAGGGTCATTAGCAATATGTAATATTCTACCCCAATCAAACGGTCAATTCAACTGTTCGGTTCTGCACAATGCCGACCCAAACAACGTCCTTCTGTTTTTACAGAAATGAAACTATTAAATATCCGAGTTCGGGTAGAATAATGCCCGTTTGTCTGAGACGTGCGCTTGCGGCGGTTAAGCGCTGCCTCGACTTTGGCCCGCGGACGACCACGCCGACGCGCCCTCAGCCTGAGGGTTCCTACTTGTGCCCCACTCAACCACCGAGAACCCGAGCGATACTGGTCGAAGGCCTCTGACAAGGAGCTACTGGCTATCTCCACCTAGCAAGCGAGATTGTACAACTGGGCATCTTGTAATTTTTTTTTTTCAAAAGATGAAATTTTTTTTTTTGCACAATGATGCCGACCTAGGTTTCTCTGGCCCTCCCTCGTCCTCGCGTTGGGCAATAACTCTCCGCCGGGCCGGTCATCCTAAGCGCAGCACGCGCGTCGCGGTTCGGTGCCACCTCCATCCTTCATCGCTTCCAGCTTCAATTCGTCACAGACTACGGCGCGTTTATAGGCTCCCAAAACGATACACTTTTCGCCCTGGCAAATTCCGACATTATATTATCCGGATTCCGGAATGAGAAGCCGTCTCTCAAACCGTCGCTCACTCACATTTCGTCATCGAACGCTTCCCGAGATGCCATTGCGCCGCCTAACAAACCCTCTTCGGTACTAGTACTGTAGTGTTAAGTATTCTCCGGGGGGTATCCTCAATTGAACGCGCCGCCGCCAGTCTTCGGACCGAAACGAGAACACATGTTCCTCGCTCGGAGGAGATTATAGTCAATAACACCATCCCCATCCTCTTCGACTCCGACCCACACCCGCATTACGCCCATGCAGGAAAAAAAAAACACGTCCAGACGGCCTGACATGTCATTGCGCAATGTTCGTTACTGCTGCACGCCAAGATCAGAGAACGTGGCCTTGCACACGACAGAAGCGCGGCCAACACAGATATCCCTCTCCGCCATTTTTCGGCACCAAGGAGGGTGAGCGGGATGCTAGCTACTGTAGGTCCAGGGGCTTTGCATGTCTTATAATAAGCCCATGCGGAATTAGGAAACAAAGGAAATAGAGGGTTATGGCTTAGGAATTTTTAAAATACCTTTCTGATGGATGAGTCTCTTGGCTCATGTAATTACCACTCGCTTTTGCTGACTTCTGTGTGTGTAATGTGAGCGTCCGAGGCCTCGGAACGGCTCGGAAAAACTGGCTCGGAACGGTCATCGATCATCCCAAACGCCCGCATGGCATCATAAAAAAATTCAAAGAGTACTCGTGTACCCTCGACAACACGTTTACATTCTTTGACTGGCCGCACAATTAAAGTCTTATAGTCGCCTCAATTTCTCTGATACACAAGAGACGGTGGCTTGAAGTCCGCCTTAAACGACATATAAATTGGACCTTCGTAAAAATATTCAAGTGATAACCAAGCAGCAAGCAGTAAGGGGGGTATCAACAAATGTTACCCAGGAGGGGGCCACCTTTACATAAACCGAAAACACACAATGTGACCTGCACTGCCATTCAGCAACCACAGGCACGCTGGAATCGCTATTACGGAATGGCCAGTATACGTTTAAAAAGAGTAGGGTATTAGAAAGTCTCGCCGCCAGGGAAAGGGGTTGGATAGGACGCTGCGACCAAGGCACAGACGGGAATACATATGCAACGTTGACCATGCCCCACAAAGAGGGTACAGCAGGGGACTTCGTTGCTCAAGTTATTGAGCATTACCACGTTCAGAAGGTGCGCAACTGATAATTCAAAAGCCACCATACGCGTCCTCCTCGTCATAAAGTGTGTAGACGGTGTCAGGACGCTTGAAAGATTTAGCTTCAGCCTTCTGATTACCGGGGGGTATAACATTTGGTTCGGTCGACGTGGGAGCAGAAGTAGCGAGTGGGCTGCTCGTGAACTTCAGGCCTGCCGGAGGAGGAGTGCGCATATCCGAGAACTCAACGCTGAACGGCGAAGGGCTCTCACGGGCGCTCAGTGGAACGGGAAGCTCGAGGGACGCAACAGGTGAAAAAGAGCGCTCAGGGACACGTATTTCTGGCAGGGTTGGCGGATTCGATGATATACGCGTCTGCTCGAACATAATCGGAGTAGGGAGTGGCACTTCGATGTCCAATCCACAAGAAGCATCGACAACTTGTTCAGTACCCGGATCAACGTCGGCGGACTCTTTCTCATCCCGCGGCGAAGGGTCGCTGTTCGGGCTAAGCATCCGGTTGTCGCTTGCTTCGTCATGCGACTCCTCTGGGACGGTAGCCATAACCGAGGACATGGGGGCGTGCAGCTTCTGGTTGATTTCCTCGTATTGCATACCTTGAGAAGGAGTCACGCTAGAACGCGAAAGCTCGACATATCGAGGGTCGGTATCATTAGGAGATGAGACCATTGGACTGTGGGGTCCACCGGGAATCGAGTTTTGACGGATTACTGCAGCTTGATTCGTACTGCTCGATGACCTCGTCAAAGCCTGAGGAGGGGCAACCGGGCTGGTGAGGTGCGACGCGACATGATAGTCAGGTACGCTGCTCGAGACTGGAGAAGCCAAGACATCCTGTGAATAAGGGGAGATGAACGGATTGGAAGAGGTAGGGGTCATGACGTCGCCGGGGTAAAACGAGGATTGACCAGATTCGGATGCACCGTAGCCGTTCCCATAGCCATTGTTGGAATACATGTTGGGCATAGTTGGCTGGCGGGAAAGTGGGGATGGCATGCTATTCAGGTGACGTTCAATCATGGTTGGAGGTCTTGGAGCACCCATAGCATTATAAGGTCCGACCGGACCCGGTTCGTCCGGAAGGAGGACAGACTGTCTACGGGCTTCAGGGCGAGACCAAATTTCTTCAGCTAATGCTTCATCCTGGTCACGGTGAGACTTCCTCTGATGATACGGTAAGAAATAGGATTTCAGAAAAGCATGTATATGGAACCAACCAGAAAATAAAGGATGGCGAACACAATACCCGCAATGGCGACGATAGCAGCGAGAATACCACCAGCAATGATGCCGGTACTCGCCCCACCGACAGCGGAGTTAGTGGAACTGGGGCGGGCCGAAGAGGTTCCACTGACTGCTGGCTCACTGGATACCGTAAAGAAGGTAAGGGTAGAAGCAGACGAGGGCGAGGGCGAAGGTGAAGGCTGAAAAAGTGTGAATAAGACGAGGAATAATAAAACCGAGGTATAGCTCACTTGTGCTGTAGTAAGCGGCGTCGAGATGACAGATGAGCTACTGGGGGTGGTAGAGGTGGTCTGAGTAGTTGAAGGGGTCGATGAGGACGTCAGGGTAGACGATAAAATGGAGGGAGCTTGAAGGGAGTTAAGTTAAAGTGCATTCGGAACAAACAGAGGTACATACACGGCTGGGCCTGGGAAGTAGGAGAAACCGGGGTGATAGCGGACGTGGCAGGGACAGTGACAGCAACAGAGGAATCGACTATAGACGTGGGAGTAGGTTGGACGGTGCCCGGGTCAGTAGAGGAACCAAGGCCAAAGAGATGACTAAGTTCGTCTGGAAGGTTTTGTCGGCGAAACTTATCACCACGTCTATGTCTAAAGGGGCCATGTAGCATGATTTCTCGTTTCTCGAAGGAAGGAAAGAAAAAAAAAGAATGTGGGGGTAAAGGAAGGTGAAAAGATCGGAGACACGGGGAGTAAGGAAGAAACAAGAGAGAAAATTCTCAGACGCGCATACATTTTCGGATGACTAATCATTATCGTGGCCGCATATTTTCCGTCGATCTCGATCTCGATCCCGTTCCGTTCTCACCACTGGACTGGTTCTCCCCAGCTGTATTCGCTTCCTCCTTTGCCGCCTCGTCAAGTCCGCACCTAACCAGCAGCTCGTCTTGTCCCTTTCCTACTCGTGCTGCTTTCTCGGATATCATGCCACACGGGCGTCAATGTCTCCTCTGTTGCAATGGCGACCCCCGCGTATGCATGTGTTGATCTGTTCCTCTTCCGTTTGATATTCCCCGCGCCCCAACTCCACCCGCGCGGCGCTCCTTGCACCGCATGACAACGCACTCCCCATGGTCTCCATTGCCTGGCCCCTCCCTCCGTCTTGTGTTCCTCCTCCATTTTTATCACCCACTCCGTGTTCTTGCTTATCAGATCGCTACTATTATTGAGAACACTGACCCTCGTATCTCATATCTCCCCTCAGTTTGCAACAGCACAGGAACCACTGCATCCTCAACATGCAGTGATCCATGGTACGTAGGGCTTTGCACCAAATATCGTTTTATACTGGTACATTGATCCATTTGGCCCACTTGTTCTAGGCAAGTAGTCGCATTGACAAGCGCCACGAGCGGTACCGTCACATCCACCCTCGGTCCCACCTCAGCAGGCGGCAATCTTATCCCCCAACTCTTCCTCGTTCTCCGCGGTACCTCATTCGTCCTCACCACCTCTTCTGTCTCTAATGCTACTGCCAATGTCACCGTTTTGGCCTCTCCCTCGAATGTGTTCGTCTCTACGACCTTTAACTCGTCTGCTGGCAGTATTTCGACTGTCGGTCTACCGTCTGACCAGGAAGTCACCCTCGCACTGACATATATACAGTCTCCTGACGGTAAGGCAACGAGGCTTGATATTGATTCAGTCGTTGTCTTCGGTAGGGTGGACCAGAGGTAAAGTCAGATAATCGAGACGTGTGCGAGATGTTGACGTTTGGTCATTTAGAACCACGTCGCTGACTCCGACGCCCCTGCCGCCCTCAAGCTCACTTCCCTCTTTCATTATTCCCGCCCCTTCGACAGCAACGTCTACCGTTCGACCGCATTCCTCGTTAACCCAATCGAAAGGGACCATTGTCAGCGAGGCCCTAGCGGGATTTTTTGGCCTCATTCTCATCCTCATGTCCATTTACATGCTGCACAGATGGAGACGCCGTAGAAGACTGCGATCATCGGATGCCGTCGAGATGCCAGCGAGAGATAAGGGACGACGATGAGAAGCCGGTTATGATTTTTTTGGGAAGGGTATATTTGGACTGTATTTAGAGTATACACTCGGGCCGCTCAAGGCCAGCTACTATAGTAGACCTCTCTTATCACTGAAGATGTCACACCGAGACCGAGAAGCAGACAGAATAGCATCAGCGCAACAAACACTAGACGGTTTGTAGCATCCTCATTCTACTTTGATATATTCATCATTTTACACTGTCCTTCCAAAGTACTCTACGACATGTCCCAGCTTCTCGGGACGCAACTCGACAAGGAGACACTCGCGACATGCATCGGAATGATCGAAAGTGGTGTTAATCCAGAAGCGCTAGCGGTTAGTAGTTAGTTTTCTCAGCTTTTCCTCAAAGTCAATCCTTTCGCTGTCAGGCTGTGATTCAAGAATTGAGGAGAGAGGGTGCAGCAATCGCAGCAAGGCCACAATCGTCCCGCAGTGCCAGGGGATGAGATGATTAGTCAGCATATTTGTGTGGCGTGGGAAGATAGTGTTGATTTGTCATCGGCAATGTTGCGGCTGACTCTGCCTGCGCATACAAACGCACTTCACTCACTTCACCTACCACCATGTCCGCACCAAATTCCCCTCGGCTAGTCGACTCCTTTTCAGTTCCAAAAGATGTTCTCAGGGAGTTCGAAGAAATGGCTGAAGAGGAGAACGTCGATCCTTTTGCTGAGACCGCCTCAAAGCGACAGATCGCTTCTCGTCAATCCGACTATCACAATCGACGGTTTAGTCGCGTTGCCAATGAAAGTGCGGATGCGTTCTCAGAAAAGGAAGGCGATCAATCCATTGAAGGCGGTTATAAGGAGGCGATGAGACTTCAGAGGCTCGAAAAGGAGGAACAGCGTGTACGTAGGGCTATTGAGGAGAAGGAGAAGCGGGAGCGAGAAGAGGACAAAGAAAAGATGGATCTTGACCGGACACCTCCTGCCGCAGAACTCGAGGCTGCCGAGAAGGAACTAGCTGCGACTCAACCCCAGGAAACAAAGCGCAAGCGCCGTTGGGATGTTTCAGAACCGACAGAGGAGAAACCCAGTGGAGAATGGTCTCAAGAGGCTCTTGAGTCGTCTGGACCGAAAAAGCGACGCTCTCGCTGGGACGCAACTCCTGCCGACATCGCTGATACACCAAAGCGTTCTCGTTGGGACCAGACACCAGCTGCCGCTGGCCAGGACGCGCCCATGGTCCCCATCATCATGAATGCGCCAGGTCTCATGATGGAGGATAAGCATAACCGTTACCTTAGCGATGAGGAACTCGACGCAGTCCTTCCAGCGACGGGCTACACAATCGTGGCGCCGCCGCCAGGGTATGCTCCTCTCATCGCCCCGAGGAAACTCATGGCAACGCCCATCACAGACGCCGGTGGCTTCCATATCCAGGACGGCTCGGATGCCGCCGCCGCCGCTGGCCTCGCTCCCGAATTACCTACCGAGATCCCCGGCGTTGGTAACCTTGCGTTTTTCAAGCCCGAGGATGCGCAGTACTTCGCCAAAATTCTCAAGGAGGAGGATGAGACGGAGTTATCGGTCGAGGAGATGAAAGAGCGCAAGATTATGCGGTTGCTGCTAAAGATCAAGAACGGCACTCCGTCTGTGCGTAAGACTGCCTTACGCCAAATCACAGACAAAGCCCGCGATTTTGGAGCTGGACCGCTCTTTGATAAGATCCTTCCCTTACTCATGGAGCGGACTCTCGAAGACCAGGAACGACATCTGCTTGTCAAGGTCATTGACCGGGTCCTGTATAAACTTGATGACCTCGTACGCCCATACGTACACAAGATCCTCGTCGTCATCGAGCCGCTCTTGATCGACGAAGACTACTACGCGCGTGTCGAAGGCCGCGAAATCATATCCAATCTCTCCAAAGCAGCCGGCCTCGCGCACATGATCTCGACCATGCGACCTGACATTGACCATGCGGACGAGTATGTGCGCAACACGACCGCCCGCGCGTTCTCCGTGGTCGCATCAGCTCTTGGCATCCCATCCCTACTCCCTTTCCTTAAGGCCGTTTGTCGTAGCAAAAAGTCATGGCAGGCACGACACACCGGCATCCGTATCGTACAGCAGATTGCGATTATGATGGGCTGTGCCGTTCTTCCCCATCTACGGAACTTGGTCGACTGCATCGCTCATGGTTTATCGGACGAGCAGCAAAAAGTCAGAACCATGACTGCACTGGGCCTTGCGGCCCTTGCGGAAGCCGCCGCGCCATATGGTATTGAGTCGTTTGATAACGTTCTCAAGCCGCTTTGGTTGGGCATTCGTTTGCATCGTGGCAAAGGCCTTGCAGCGTTCCTCAAGGCTATCGGCTTTATCATACCCCTCATGGACCCCGAATATGCCTCATATTACACCAAGGAAGTGACTGTCATTCTTATCCGCGAGTTCCAAACATCCGATGAGGAGATGAAGAAGATCGTGCTGAAAGTAGTGAAGCAGTGCGCTGCGACCGAGGGCGTCACCGCCGCATACATCAAGCAGGATATTCTCCCAGACTTCTTCAAGTCATTTTGGGTGCGCCGCATGGCGCTTGACCGGCGCAACTACAAACAAGTGGTCGAGACGACGGTTGAGCTGGCGCAGAAAGCTGGTGCATCCGAGATCATCGGTCGCATTGTGAATGAGCTCAAGGACGAGGCAGAACCGTACCGCAAGATGGTAATGGAGACCATCACGAAGGTCATCGCGTCTCTCGGCGCTTCGGACATCGACGAAAAGCTCGAGGTTCGCCTTGTCGATGGTATCATCTATTCCTTCCAAGAGCAGACGACAGAAGACCAAGTCATGCTTGACGGTTTCGGCACCGTTGTCAATGCCCTCGGTATTCGCGTCAAGCCATACCTCACACAAATCGTATCGACAATCCTGTGGCGGCTGAACAACAAGAGCGCGAAGGTGCGCCAACAGGCGGCGGATCTCACGTCGCGTCTTGCTGTCGTGATCAAGCAATGCGGCGAGGATCAGTTGCTGAGCAAACTGGGCTTAGTGCTATTCGAGCAGCTGGGAGAGGAGTACCCGGATACGCTTGGCAGTATCATCGCAGCTGAGGGTGCGATTGCCAATGTCGTTGGCATGACACAAATGAATCCTCCAGTGAAAGATCTCCGTGAGTACTTGACACTAAACTTCAGAGGAATGTATTGTTCTCTAAGGTCATCTACACCAGTTCCTCGGATGACTCCCATTCTACGTAACCGTCACGAGAAAGTGCAGGAGGCATCTATTAACTTGATTGGTCGTATCGGTGAGCATTATGTCAGGTTCCTGTTGTTGCATGTCATTTTTGCTAAATGCGTTGCTACCTTCAGCTGATCGCGGCGCTGAATTCGTACCTGCACGCGAGTGGATGCGTATCTGTTTCGAGCTTCTAGATCTCCTTAAGGCACACAAAAAAGGCATCCGACGTGCAGCCGTCAACTCATTCGGCTACATCGCCAAGAGTCTGGGTCCACAGGACGTGCTCTCAGTCTTGCTGACAAACCTGCGCGTGCAGGAGCGCCAGTCCCGCGTCTGCAGTACCGTCGCCATTGCCATCGTCGCCGAGACGTGTGGGCCGTTCACGTGCATCCCGGCCATTCTGAACGAGTATCGCACGGCGGAGCTGAACGTCCGCACGGGCTGTCTCAAGGCGCTTTCCTTCGTGTTCGAGTATGTCGGACCGCAGTCGGCTTACTACGTAGACTCGGTCGTGACGATGCTCGAGGACGCCTTGACGGACCGTGACCTTGTGCATCGACAGACGGCCAGCACGATCGTGAAGCATCTCGCGCTCGGCGTTGCCGGCCTCGGCTGCGAAGACTCAATGATGCATCTCATGAATCTCGTCTGGCCCAACTGCTTCGAGACTTCTCCACACGTTATTGGCGCCGTCATGGAGGCCGTTGAGGCTATGCGCGTCACTCTCGGTCCAGGCATCCTCTTGAGCTATGTCCTCCAAGGTCTCTTCCACCCTGCGCGAAAGGTCCGTGAGGTAAGCAATTTCACCACCCTTACCATCTTAAATTTTCGGGCGTGGATTTTGCTGACGCTGCCTTTTTTTTTTTTTTTTTTTTTTTTTGCACAATAGGTCTATTGGCGCGTCTACAACGCGCTGTACCTCGGCGCAGCCGATTCTCTCGTACCGTTTTACCCCGATGTATCAGAGCTCAGCGAGGGCAAGAATGTTTATGACAGGCACCCGCTGCGGATGTTCGTGTAAAAGTCAGTAAGTGGGTGGGATCGGACCCAGTTTTTTTGGAGGTGGGGCTGGGGAATCCATCATTGCTCGTTCATGTGCTCTCTTCTCAATCTTTTTTATGGCTATCGACTTGTTATTCTCTCCTACGTACGATTTACTGTAAAACTAAAACGCGACTTCATTGCTTCTTTCTCTGGACTGATCACGCGCGGTGAAAACCTTCGATCATTCATCTCTCACCGATGGTAAAATTCGTTGACTGCCAGCCGCGTTTATCTGCAGTGATGAATCAGGGCGTTGCTTTGGTTGTATGTACCAACAACTAGTATATCCTCGTAAAACGTAAGGTTACAAGAGGACGACACAGACAACATTGGGTGACTTTTTGCACCACATAAGACCGGAGTGACAAATAGAACAAAGCCAAAGCGACATTCATCATCCCGTGAGACCTGGAGGAAATCCGGAAAAGTCTACTTGATCTTGGATGGGCCGCCCACTCATCGAATACGATATTCGTATGCGTAGCCGGATGTTGGCCTGTATGCGGGGCCCCCAAAAAAAACCCAAAAAAAAGTCAGTTAGCTCAGAAAGAAAGAAAAACGGCGTGCAGGAGGTAACGGAAGCTATACTCACGCCAGTTGGGGCAGTAATGCGCATTTGCTGTGTCTCTGTCGCTCCAGGGTTGACATCCGGACGTGACATGGGCTGCATTTGTAACTGTTGTGTCTGTGTTGACGATCGTAGAAAGAAAGAAAAAGTAGACATCGTCAGGTACGTACGTACTTGAAGGTGGGACTGCGCTATTATTGCTTACCTTGGGTACAGCTACTTGGAAATTCAGGCCGGTAGCGGCAATGCTCCCCTTCACCTGGAACCGAGCAAGAATATCCACCACGCCCGGTTGCGTTGTCGAGCGTTGTGGTGTGAGTGAGATGACAACATCGTTCTTGTTGTACGCGTTGTATGACGGTAGATTTGGTGCGGCTGGTTTGGGCAGGGGTGCTGCGGGAGTTACGGGTGTACTCAGGTCGAACAGACTCGCGGCGGCTGTAGGTGGGGCCTGTTGCGCCTGTGGCGAAGCAGAAGGGGTGGGTGAGTCAAAGAGGCCAAGGATATCGGCGGCGGTAGTCTTTTGTGGTTGGGAAGAAGCAGAAGTTGGTGTCGCGGCATCAGTAGTGGTGGTCATTGCCGTCAAACCACCAAAGATCTCTGCAAGAAGATCTTCATTGGTCTTGTGGCTCCCTGATACGGCGACCACAGGATCGGAAGGAGTAGATATATCATCTCCAAGCAAATCGGCCTTGACAAAAAGGTATCGCGGGTCAGGGAAGAGGAAAACCACCAGATGATGAGATGACCACGCACATCTTTGCCTGTCCTGGTTGAACCAACGGGCTTATTCTCGCTTACTGGACGATGAAAGGCTCTATTATCTATCAAAGTAGGCATGTCAGGCGAACACATACCGATTCCAGTGACAGTTGCCTTGAGCTCTGGTGGCGGCATGCGCTCCAAGACGCCAACCCGTAGTTCGCCAAGCGAGAAAAGACTCGCAAATTCGACTGCGCGTTGCTGGAGCTCCAATTCCAGGTTCCTTGTGTATCCAGCAAGTACAGCGGCGATACGCTCTTGCTGATTGTTACTGGTTGTAGGCCGTGATGAGATCTTCGTGATCGACGCGAAGACGAATTGGCGCGCGAGGTGGTTGGCATATGGTGAATCAAGGATGGAAAGAATGAGATCGATGATCTCGACGTCGGTTACCTACACTCCCGCAGAGGGATTAGAAGCAATTGAAGGCACAATCATCAGCCCATACCAGTATGGTTTGCTCTTCATCTACTAGTCCGCCTTCGATCAAAATCTCACTGTATTCGCCGAGGATCCACGTGGCTGACAGAGTAAGTGCTTCTTGAGAGATGTCTGCGCGAAGGGCATTGTACAGTTTTGAAGCGGTATATGCTTGAAGTTCGGGGGTATGGACCATGAGCCGAATGAAGGCCGAAAGGATCTCTTCTCTAACGTAGTTTCCGGCCTGTGGGAATGTTGTCGAGACGGTCAGAAAGTAGTACTGAAGATAGAGCACGGACCAGCTTCAGAACGCGAAGGAAAGTATCAATGTGCCACCGCTTATTGGGCGCGAACCGCTCAGCCGCAAGACTAATTTGCGTAGTCATACCAAGTTTGAATTCATTGTCCGCGACTTCCAGGAAGGCTAATAACTCCCTGGTCATGACGCGAATATTCTGCTCATTGATAAGGGCATAAGAGAGTTCTAAAGCCCGCCGTCGGATGGAAATGTCGCCATCTCTCAGACAATCAAGAATGGTATTGCGATGTCGTTGAACAGCATCCGTGTTCGTAAGGACGACCTTATTCAACGTATTGAGCGCAACGTAACTGCCCCAAAAGTGCAGACAATATGAAAATCAAGGAGGAGGGCGAGAAGGGAGCAGTGCGAACCGGATGTTATTGTCGCGATTGCTGAGGAACTTGCCGAGTATGTTGATGGCCATGACACGTAGGCCGCTGTCTGCATCCGTTTCAATGTCCAGGACGGTAAGGACGGTTTCATAGAGAATGGAATTCCCGACATTTTTTGTCGAATCGGTGTTTGTTGCTACCTGTCACAGGAATCTGTGGGCCGGCGCCGCAGGTGGGGTGTCAGGTGCAACTTACTTGGGCTAAGATGTCATTCATGGTGTCACTCGACGTAGCGTCGCCTTTGCCAATTAGCCGGAGGAGCCGCAGTATCTTGACTTGCAGAAAAGGATCCGTGATACCCGAAACATCGTGCTCTGGGCTATATCCTGTCGTAACCAAAGATTTTAGGTGCTTAACGAGAAGGGGCACAGCCTAGCGACCATGACTGTAAGCATTCTAGTCGGGCGCCGTAGGCAAAAGGTGAACACACGTTTCGGAACTCCTCGAGACACCCTGGGTCGGCTTGCACCATATCAACTACGAGAGTAATCGCAGTCAATAGGACACCGTGATTACGATCGGCCAGAAGGTTCTTTGCTTTCGCAATAAAATGGTCGGTGAGATCAGGAACCTTTTTGATGACTCGTAAAGCGCAAAGGGCAGCCTGTACAAAAGTGTGAGTGACTGCACGAATAGTTCAAGACAGCACGGGCACCTTTTTTCGAATATACGTGTTGCTGGACCCTAACAACTTCTCGATCTCATTCACAAGGTCACGCGACATCTCCTCCGACGCGATGTTCGCAAATGTGCATAACGCCAAACCAACTGCGTACATGTTGGAGTGATTCATGTCACTGGGCAATGGAGGTGTAAGGCGAGGACAATCAAGATGCGGGGATTAAACGCACTTCTTCAAAGAGTTGGTGACTAGCGTGAGGACCTCTTGACTCTCATCCAGCAAGAGCATAATCCCCAGGTAGCCAAGTCGCTTATCGGTGAAACGAGGGCTAGCCACGAGTTTCAAGCACTCGATCTGGCCAAAGTGGGCGGGGGAACCCAGCATGTGGATGTAGAGGAGCTTCGCGATATTGTTGTGGCGCGCATACGAATCTTCCTCGCGGAATGAAGCCCTGATGGCGGCCGATTCTTGTTGGATGAGCGCACGCTCATCGGCGACGGTCTATGGTGGAAGGTAAGCGATGTCGGTTCGATGGTATGGGGAGACTGGGCAAACCTTGCAGGCTCTGATGCCTTTGATGAGGGCTGCAACACGACTCAGACAGGCTCTAATTGATATTGCGCGATGCACGACGCACCCTTCAAATTGTGATAAACCATTGCCCACGCGGGAAAAACTGTTCAAACCGTTATAAATAATTAGCATGCGGTCAGGAAACTGCAGCCCTGCAGGCACTTATGTAATCACAATCACATGATCTATTCTGTGGACCGTCATTCCATCACATTTGGTACAGTATGCGGTACGCAAAGACGTAGCCACACTTGTAACTACTGCTACTGGGTATAGTCGCCGAAGGAATTTCCGGATGTTGCGACAACCGTGGTGTTATTCCTATGGCAACATGTTTTATGGAAATAAGGACAGCGCTATGCTAGGTTCTTGTGCATGTGATTTCCTTCCCCGGATTTGACCTGTAACCGCGATGTTGCGCTTCGCTTTGGCCTCAGCCCGCCCTCCTCTTCGTCGCAAACTCGGCCTCAGGTCCGCTTCTCAACGAAATCTCGAGGACTCTATCATTAACTTTTCTTAGAAAGAAATTCTCAACGACTTCTGCGTGGCACACAATCAATTCTTTGCACACATATTCTGAGGAGGAGGACCTTCTGCGTGAATCAGGTAAGCTACCTATCGGTTCACTAACCCGCGCAGCTCACGGGATCGTTATTTAGTGAAACGTTTTGCGCAGGATGTCGTTGGGCCTAAAGTCCGAGAGATGGATGAGAATGAAATGATGGATCCTTCGGTCATAAAGGGCCTTTTTGAACAAGGAGTGCGTAAATCCCTTCCTCCCTTTTCGCTGTACCTTGCTCACGTTTGTCGCAGCTTATGGGCATCGAAACAAGCGCGGAGCATGGTGGCGCAGAATTCTCGTTCACTTCAGCAATAATTGCCATCGAAGAGCTTGCCAAGGTCGACCCTTCGGTATCTGTTTTGTGCGACGTTCACAATACGCTCGTAAACACGGTGATCCGCAAATACGGTACACCGGAACAACAGGAGAGGTGGTTGCCTCAGCTTGCTGAGTCAAAGGCTCGTCAGCCATTCGAGTGTGGTCATCGACCCGTTCCCTGACGTGTTTTATAGCTTGGCAGCTTTTGTTTGTCAGAGCCGGCCTCCGGTTCAGACGCGTTTGCTCTCCAAACGCGTGCCACCAAGGATGGGGACAATTGGATCATCAATGGTTCCAAAATGTGGATCACAAACTCGTATGAAGCCGAAGTGTTCCTCGTCTTTGCCAATGTGCGCGCGTCATGCATTTTTGAATGGAAGTCTCATTCTAAATTCTTTTGGTAGATCGATCCGAGCTTGGGCTATAAGGGTATCACCTGTTTCCTTGTGACCAAGGACATGGGCGTCCAGATCGCCAAAAAGGAACAGAAACTTGGTATTCGCGCTAGCTCAACGTGCACCTTGAACTTTGATGACCTGAAAGTTCCGGCGGAGAATATCATTGGTGGTGAAGGACTAGGATATAAAATTGCCATTGAGATCTTGAACGAAGGTGCGGTTTATTCTCCAATGTTCTCTCGAGCCTAATCAATGACAACATACTAGGTCGCATCGGCATCGCAGCCCAGATGGTTGGCCTCGCCCAGGGAGCATTCGACAAGGCAGTTCCGTATACATACGAGCGCAAGCAGTTCGGACAACCAGTGGGTACCTTCCAGGGCATGGCGTTCCAGATCGCGCAGGCTGCGATCGACCTTGAGAGCGCGCGACTTCTCACGTACAATGCCGCACGGAGAAAGGAAGAAGGGCGCAGCTTTACCAAGGAGGCAGCCATGGCGAAGTATTGGGCGAGCGTCGTTGCACAGCAAGTTTCTGGACAGGCGATCGAATGGACGGGTGGCGTCGGCTTCACGCGGGAAACTGGAATCGAGAAGTACTGGCGTGATTCGAAGATCGTGAGTCTTTCACCCGTCCGCCCCGCTTGCAGAGGAGGTTTCGTGTCATCTGATATCGGCTCTTACACTGCGTGTAGGGCGCTATCTACGAGGGGACGTCCAACATCCAACTACAGACCATCTCCAAGTTCATTCAGAAGGAATACTCATAAGACACATTGCATGGACTCTACTACAATAGGGGTAAATTAGTATCATAGCTCAGAATACAGAAGTCAGTCAGTCATATTATCTAGATGTCGATATCGAATGAGGCACGGGTCCCGAGCACACCTAGGCCGCCATTCACCCGAATAAGAAATGCAAGAGAACGATCAGCGCGAGCAACGCACGTATCCCAATGTCATGCCATCAATATCTGTTCATCAAAATCTCAAGAATACCACACTGTGTTCCTCGTCAATGCCCATTTTTGGCATGAGTCGATGTTGACATTTCTGCTATGTATTCCAATCATATGACAACCGACCGTTGATGGGTGATGTGAGTGGACAAACAGCCTCGAGAGAGATTCTATGGCTTGCTGACTGCACATCTTGTTTTAATCGGGACTACATGGGATCCAGATACTTGCAACCACGAAGCCGGAGCAAGTACCGGGTAACAATTCTTCCAAGGACAGTACGCTTCTTACCAGCGGGGTAGAGGCGCACCTTATTGGGTTAGGCGACGATGCACTCGGATGTGATGGCTTTTGGGTAACGGAGGGAGATATAGTTTGGGTGAGTACAGTACTTTTATCGGTTCCTTGTCCGCGCGAATACCAAGACAGATTCGTACACCGCCCACCCAATCGCCGAAGAAAATATCTTGCGGGAGAGACGGAGGGAGGCGCCATCAAAGAAGCCCCGTATGCCTCGTTCCTTGAATACCAGCTATATCAGAAATAAAACAAGACCCAAATAGAGAAGTGCAGACTTTCCACACAGCCAAGAATGTCGGGATTAGGCCACGGTATTTATCTTCGGGGCGAACTTGCATCCTTGTCTGTCGAAGGGGTAAGTGCACGTTGTCCTTTTAACAAAATCAAAGGGGAGGAGGAACCTTGATGACATCGAACGGATGTGTCACGAGCGTAGCGAAGGTTCCGGCAGCAGCGGCAGAGCCGCTATTCAAAGCCGCACAAATGAGGGGAGACGATGGTGGCAGTATGGAGGCGGCATCATGCTTGATAGCCTCGTAAGACACCAAGAACAGACCAGCGTAGGGCGCATCGCGCAAAGACGAAGCAAGGAACCCGCGAAAGAGCTCCGAAGGTCCAGCGCGTACGATCGACAGCATGGAAGATGTCAGGGAACCATAAGCATGGAGATTACTCTATAAAAAGACAAAGAAACGTCATTAAAGTGCATGTGGTGGAAAACGTGCGGAAAGAGTGCGGACTTCATACCGAGCTTTGAGCACCGAGAAAGGGTTCAATGCGAAGCCGACGGCGATGCGGGTGGTGGCGCCAGCCAGGAGGTTCCCCGAACTGTTCAGCATGGGGAGAACGGAGGAGCGTCTTCCTGATTCGCGTTTTGGGGCCACTGTGAAGATGGGTGAAGCGGCCATAAAGCCACGGAGTTGACTTAAGCTGGTAAAATACAACGCGATGCCCGGGACGTTGCTGGGAACCCGTGTTATCAGAATCCACATGCACGACAAACAGCCAGTCAAGAAATGAAAAAAAAAAAAAAAAAAAAAGAGGGGAATGAATGTACCGGATTAACGATGCGGATGTGCCGCGCCAAAGACCGAGTACCCCGGAGGAAGAGACGATCGACTGTGTGGTGGAGCGAATGGCACCGGCTTGACTGGACAGAGAGGAAGGTCAGGTTGGTTCTCATGAGGACGGGGAGAGCTGACTTTGTCCTGATTGAGGCATCTCCCTGTTGAAGACGCGTCTTTATGAGGTCAACTGGTGGCGCGCTTCGTGAGGACGGGCAAAGCGCGCAGGAAGGGAGGGACGTACAGGGTTGAAAGAGAAGGGTAGACGTGAGTCCGGAAAGAGCGCCTGGGGGAAGAAGGTGAAAAAAAATCTTTCGTAAAATTGGATATCGAAGCACATTACCTGAGAGTAGGTGTTGACCGACATCACTCATCGACACGGACGAGGTCGAATACTGTCGAGTGGCAAGAGCTGCCTTTTTACTTATTACGTCATCATCCCCGTCCGCGACACGTTCGAGCCACGCTGCACGAGCCTGACCAACACCTCGACCCATATGCCCTGTTTTTCACCCCGGTGCTCCCTCAATTAGCGGTGCTTGACCACATTCGCCTTCGTCTGGTGGTTGTCTCTTGCATAGATGATGGCTGAATGGGTCGCTACCTTGGGTCTTGTATTTGGCGGATGCTGCAGGTTCGTGGTTATTTCCATTTCCCACATCCGTTGTCCTGTACCAACTTTACCACGAAGCAATGCTCTCACTTTAGAACGTGTTACGTCCGAATACCCGAAGTCTGGCAGTCTCATCACCTTCTCCCAATTCTTGTTCATCTCCCTCCATGGCCTCCCAAAGTTCATCGAGTTCACGCGTGGGCCCCTGAACTTTCCCATTCCACGCCTTCGGCCCCGCAGGTTACCCCTCACGTCACACTTAATTCAAGTTGCACTATTTTACTTTGTCTCCTTGCTCAACAATCTCGCATTTGGGTACGATATTCCCATGCCTGTTCATATTATCTTCCGTAGTGGTGGGCTTGTTGTGAGCATGCTCATGGGTTGGTTGCTGTCCCGCAAATCGTGAGTATCGGCTTCCATTACTTATGAAGATATTATTTGACACCCGACCAGGTATACGATCTCACAAGTACTCTCAGTACTTGTTGTCACTGTCGGTGTCATTATGACGACACTCTCATCTAATCACCGCCAGGGGACGGTAAATGCGTCATTGGGCGCACCCACGTCTCGTTATCTGATGGGGATCGGCATCTTGACTTTGGCCCTAATTCTTTCCGGTCTCCTTGGAGTAGTCCAAGACAAGACGCTCGCTTCATTCACAGCACTCACTCAAATGGGTACCAAGCCCAAAGTAGCTAACTCACCTCCAAGCACCGAAGCAGCCGGGCTGCCAGACGTCTGGCAGGAGTCCATGTTCTATCTACACTTCTTGGCCTTGCCTCTGTTCCTTTTCATCCGTCACGACCTTACCGTGCAGGCCAGAGCGCTACTCTCATCGCAAGCACCCGCATCCACATTCTCGGTCCCTCTAGCCGCTGCCCAGTTTACTTTGCCAGCTGTGCTGCCTGCGCTTCTAGCCAACACGTTGACGCAGCTCCTCTGCACGGCAGGCGTCAACCGCCTGACGACCCGTGTCCCTGCAGTGACCGTGACACTTGTTCTGGTCGTGCGCAAGGCCGTCTCCTTAGTGCTCAGTGTGGTGCTGTTCGATGGTTCGGACGTCACGTGGGGCATGCTCTGGAGCGGTGCTTTCTTCGTGTTTGCGGGAACGGTGGGATATACGGTCAGTGGGAGGACATCGAAGAAGGACAAGAAACAGTAATAATCGCGCATTTCGATATGTTTTTCGCATCTCAGCATTTTCTGACTTTGGAAGGTTTTCCATCTACTGTAGACACGACTCGGGTGTCAAACGGAAGTTAGATGTAATGTACAGTACGATAATCAGAGTTTAAGCAGAATAGACTTCGCCTTTGGCTGGTGGGAACTTACATCCATCGTGAAACAAATTCGACCCAGCCAACTATCATCACTGGTATCCAGATCGTCACAAGAGGCGACAATGTGTTATAGACTTGTAATTGGGTACGCGCGCTAAGAGATGACAGAAATGAGGCATCCATGGATTTGTGGTTCTACTCGCAGGAAGTTCTCCTGTGGCAAGACCTTGGCGAGAACGCGTTCATGACAACAGCGGCGGCGCAGCACGAGGTAGGTAGCGCGCATTCCGTACAATTCGATTATATGAGCTCCGGCGGTGGCGTTGATGGATGAGTGGTGGAGTCGCTGTTCCATGAATAGCTTGTTCAGTCGTTCCCCCTCATATACTGGATAAACCAGCTTTGAAATTATTATAACTCAAGGGGGCAAACGTGCACCTTCTTTCATTGGCCACACAAGTCTTGAGCAGACCTCTCTTCCCTAGTACTCTGAGTCTCATAACGGTTTTATGCAGAATCGACTGTACCGACCCATTTAGATTTGGATCTTAGGATAGGGACACTGTGCGTATCTTTGCTTTTCTCCCCTGTCATGGTGCCAAGGCTAAAACCCCAGGTTGTGCTCCCATAGCAGGAAAGCTTCAAGGGCACTGCTTTGACGAAGAGGCTACAGTACAGTAGCGGCATGGGGATCGGCAGAACAACCTCTGCAGCCGGGCGGACTACGTGTTATCAATGGGGCGCCCAACATCTCCCGGGTGCAATAATCAAATGTGTGACGAGGACAACAAGTGATTCTTTACCGGTGCCGTATCGCTCATTTAGGCGTACTTGGCGACGAACGTGGTTTCGGATGAAATGTGGATACTACTGTACTGGATGACTCCGACGGCCTCCTCGACTCCCGGCGGTCGTTCGAGCGTTGCGCGCTTGCGCCTCCACATACGTCAGCTACCGCGTTTTCCGATAGATCTCACCTGGTATCTTACACAAAGTATCAGAGCAGGTCCGAGTCACCCCTTTGAGCCGCGCAATCCAATTGCCGGGTGTATGCGGGTATGACATAATCGGGAATCACCGAATGATAAATGGCGAGGACCTGTCCAGTCGCGCTTACAGTACGCCCCACTGGCACTGCACGATGGCTCGTCTAATCTCTCATTCCCCTTCTCCTTCTCGTATTCTCGACCCTTCCAATCTCGCCTGCTCGGAATGTGTCGTCGACTGCGATGACGCCGATTGTATGGCTGAAATCGACGACCACTGTACAGACCAGTGTGTCATCGTCCCCTGCGACAATCCTGAACATGGCGACGTGCAATGCCCGAAAGGCAATTGCGAACCTACCTGCGGGGTCCCCGATACCTGCTCTGTGGTGAGTAGTTATTCTATGGAATGCCCTTACGATATCTGACATTGCACTTCAGTCGGGGCACCCCCACGCGGCGTGTGAGACATTTCAGCACAGAGGGATTTCCTGCGCGGAAAACAGTTGTAGTATATCCACTTGTGACGATCCAGATAACTGTTCTTTGGTTAACGCAGTAAGTTCAAGATACCTGGAAGCTACTCTCCCATCTTTACTCTCTTTCGAGACAGAGTGCGTTCCTCCATATCGCTCCCAAGACATAACCGAGCACAGTTTCACACCTCACAGCCACTCATGCGACTTGGAAGCAGCGCTCGATGCCATATTATGTTCCTGCGGAGTTACATCCTCTCACGAAGATGACACAGTATCTCATAATCTCCTTCGAGGCCCTTATGGGGGACCCTCTCCAACTCTTTCCACCCTGGCATCGCCATCCGAGACCAACTCTCTTCCCTCTACGTTCAACAGCCCATTACCACTCCCCGCTTATACTCCCCCACTGTACTTAACACAGCCACTAGCACCTCCTGGACACACCTGCTTGTGGAATGGCTGCGGCTCCAGCTTCTCTTCCCTTGAAGAGCTGGTCACCCATGTCAACCTTTCTCATCTCCGCGCTTTCTCTACTCAGATCCCTGAGCCCGTTGCAGACCTGTCTTCCTATATGCGCCTTAGCCCAGACGCATTCGGACTCTCCTGTCAATGGGATAATTGTCACGAGTACTCTTCTACTTCTGCGAACTTTAGTAGTCCAAGACAGGATGCACTCAACTCACTGGCAGGACATCTTCTCCACGACCATCTCGGTCTGCAAGACGGGTCAGGAGATTACACTGTGATAACCGCCAACCATGCCACCCCCGTTGACGTGGGATTACCGGTCCCAATGCCTGACCTAGCACAAGACGCGGAAATGCGAGCCGAGGAGCAGCCTTCGGACAACAAACATCAGGGCATGCCATTAGCCAGAAACGCGAAACTAGATGAAATTAACAAGCCGAAGAACGAACGTCGCCCAACGACAGCCGGGGTCAAAACATCGACACCCGCAGTGGGTATTACCGAGAAATGCCGTTGGCGCGGATGCGAGCGTTCGTTCGCAAACGTCGATGATCTGATGAATCACCTCACGGAAGTGCATGTCGGCTCAGGGAAGAATCATTATGAGTGTTTTTGGAGCGGTTGCGAGCGAAATGGACAGAACGGATTTGGCAGCAAGCAAAAGGTGTGTCGGCACCTACAGGTACGCATTTGCCCTAGCACTAGCAGCGCCAATACCGTTTCAACCTAATATGCAATGGTGGAAATAGATGCACACTGGTCACAAACCGTTCCAGTGCAAGCTTTGCAAACAGCATTTTTCTGAGGCGGCGACTCTACAACAGCACATGCGTCGTCATACACAAGAAAGTATGTGGTATCGCTTCACGTGCCTATCCTGACTCTAACGTGAATTTGCGGCCGCATAGAACCATATACATGCGACTTCCCAGGCTGTGGGAAAGCTTTCGCCATCGCCGGGGCACTTACCATCCACCGGAGAACACACATGGGCCTGAAGCCTTTCAAGTGTACTCACTGCGAACGGTAGGCACAGGATAACTCTCCCATCCTCATCCTTGTGTCAATCTAATAGAAAATCCGCGACAGGGCTTTTTCTGAGTCATCAAATCTTTCCAAACACGTGAGTCGTCACTACACCTGTTGCCTAAACTATTGTAGTAATTGACGATTTAATTTTGGGTGGCCACATAGCTACGTACACATACTGGTGTTCGCCCGTATGTATGCGATGAACCTGGCTGCATGAAGACGTTCGCTCGCCCGGACCAGTTTTCGAGACACCAGCGTGTCCACTTGAAGCGAAATCTTGCGACGAATCCTCGTAATAACGTTGAGATGTCTCAGGCATCACAGCCACGTCCACCGCACTGAGAGTTGACTTCAGTTTCCGAGGGTCATATGGCTTAGTTGTTGTACTTGTATACTACAGTAGTTCGCCCATGGGCAAGATTCTATGCAACTTGAATCTATGTATGCAGTACTCGATTCCCCATTGGGTGTAAGCACCAGTAACGGTCACAAATTCAATCCATTGGGACCATTTCATCCTTCGAACCTCGAGGGCTTGAACGGCTCAAGAAGTTCGAGGCTAGGGAATGTGCAGAGTCTCTACAGGTGACTGAACCCTGACCATGCAGACTAGTACTGAGATGCCGCAACAGCAAGACGCTACCGTCGTCGCTACTATTTCACCGGAATCGCGCCAATGCCGCGCCAGTCACACGACTCTTCACACCAAAACTCAACAGTACTATCATAACAAAGGAAAGAAAATGTAACGAAGGACGGTGAGGATTTCTCGCGACGGCCCGGACGGACTTGTAATCATGCCATCAACGGATCCTTCGACGTACTCGCATGTCCGCGCGTCGTTGTCTCTTGATCATGTACAATCTCAACGCCACCTTTATACAGCCTTTTCACCTTCCGCTTGCCAAACCATCCAATTCGGTTCTGGTGACATTTTGCCAGCACCCGCTATCTGGAGATTCAAAGCTACATTGGACAAAACGACACATGACGTTGAGGTACATTCGTTAGCTCGTCACTAGTAAGGCGCTGCTAGACCTTCAAATAAATCTGTAACAAATTCCGTATGCTTTCAGCATTTGGAAAACAACAATGGATCCCCCAATTGCAGGCGCACAATAGAATAGCATGGTGAAACAAATCATGAGCCTCGAGTCCATAGGTGACATGCGTGATTTCCACGTATCGGAAATCACGTCGCCAAAAAAGCCAGTGACTAACCATGTAACAATCCAGGCCCTCTGCGCCACAGTACTTTGTCGTCCACTGAAGTGTGACAACCCGAGTATGATAAAAAGTTCAGAAAAAAAGATAATAAAACCAGGATACCCGTCGTATACACCCGCCAGTTGATTTGAGCCTAGCTCCCGGGGCCCACGAAGTGGAGAGGTCTGAGAATCGTCTGTCCTTCGAAATCTTGGACAGGCAGGAACATAAATTATTTGGTGAGAGCTATCGCATATCTCTATCTTCTTGTCTTCTTCCGCTGAAGGTGAGACATAGAGCAGTTTGTCGTCATCCTTGAAAGACCCCGCGATCTCGGACCAGCCTTCCATGACAATATCGTTGGTATCTGATTCGTCGACCACCTTGCCCACCACATAGTGAAACGGCAATCCTGTTCGCCGTTCCGCTTCTTCCATGACTTTGGATCTGACAAGGTACAGTGTCGGATAATGAGGGGCAACTAAATTTGCCATAAGGTTCACTGTTGACATGACTGCGTAGGGTAGAACAGTGAGACCAGGGGCCGCAAATCCATACCGTTTCACCTGGCCATCGTCTGTGCGATACAACGTCAGTGATGCATAGAGTGACTGCAGCAGAGCTGCCATTCCTTTGACCAAGTTAAATGATGATGAAAGTTTCGGAGTGGGGAGCGATGGTGTAAAGATGCGGCACACAGACCGGAGGAGGCGTATATCTGGAAAATTGGATGATGGGGTTGAAGTGGAGTCCACAAGCCCCAAAATCTCCGTATTTCGCGGCACAAAGGCGAACTCGTATTGGTCAGGTGGTTCGCTTAAACCGAAGACTACCCGAGATGTGATCCCAACAGGGTCAGTATCTGTGTAAGACCAACATTGTGTCTTATCATTGAGCCACGGCGGCTTGTAGATCGACAAGGCGGCAGTGCTTTGGTGTAAAAGAAAAGATTCGTGAGTTTAATTGGTCTAGAATATGAATAGGTTGGTACATACGTTGGTGATATGTTAGTACTAGGATCTGAGCGACTGGTATTACGGCCTCGAAGTGAGGGTTCATTGCCTGGATCTTTAATCAGGGCTTTCCTTATATTGTCGCCCTTTTGGGGTTTCCAACTTGACGATCGGACCAACATGCAAAGAGCACCAGATCGAGCGGCCATTTCCAAGTCATTCTTAGCCGTCAGAACTGGACGCCGGACGATAAAATTGAATGCTCGTTTGACTCCGAATCCCGGGAGGAGTATTGCTGCCACTACGCAAAGAAGCGTATCGATCGCCGGCTCTCCTGGATACGGGACGACTGTCGCACCATGAGCGAGATAATTGAACAGCAAGTAGCTCGCAAAACTACTCCATGTGACTGGAATGCAAAGGAAATTTTGCTTGCCGTGATTCGTTGTCCCGTATGGAACTTCGATAGTGAAGTTTTGCGTAGGACGACTGGTTGCCACCGCCAGAAAGCATAGAATAGAAACTGTTATGTGCAATAGAGCACGGAAAGGTGGAATTGGAATGCGCGACAACATGAACGACTCGGACATCAGAGGGACAGCGCGACAGCGGAGTTGGAAGTAAGGGACGGGGTGATGGCAGAGCTGGAGGAAGCAAGATTGGAGGGGTTGTGAGATGGTTGTTCGCGGAATTTAAACAACAGAGGAGGGGAGTGCAACGGAGCTGGGGCCCCCAGATCCAAGGAGGCAACAAGAGTAGCCAGAGGTGGTTGTGGGAGGGAGGTGAGGGCAGGTTTTCCAAAGTGATTGATCAAATACTATTATATACTAGCCCTGTACAGCAACAGATTTTTGACCCAGGAACGGTGCTGGAATTGAATTGAAAAGCATGGTCAAAAATCTGTTCCTGAGTCAAAAATCCGTTGCTGTACGGGGCCTATATGTCTTCTGGATGGCAGCTGAATTAACACCATTTTTTCCGTCAAGAAGATCAGTTCCAAATAGTGTTGCCACGGCTCGGCTTGAAGCCATATAGCCGAGCCGGAGTACGCCGCTCTTGCCAATATTGGATCGGATTTTCGAGTTACACAGGTCTGGACCGGTGCAACTCGGAGCCAGAGACCCAATGAAAATATTGGATTTTCTAAATGTTTGGCAGTAAGGAAAAAATGTGTGCAGGTGTGAAGAAAAAATGTAAATGTGCTCCTACTACAGTAACTTAGTAGGAGAGGAGACGTTAAAAAGGAAGGAGCACACAGCAGAAGGGTAGTGTTATAGCGGAACGGACGGAAGACGCGAAGCAAGCGAAACGTGCGCAGGATTGAGAAACGAAAGAGCGTAGACCGGAGATGAGACATGAGCATCTGATGAGACAATCCATTCGAAGGCGAAAGACTGACGGTGTCCTTTTGTAGTGCGACCTCTATGTAGTGAGGAAGGATAGCCAGAAGGTCTATAATTCCAAAGAACGCTGGTGTTGATAACGAAGTCAGAGTTCAGGGTCACAGCTCCAAAGGAAAAAAAAAAAGAGGTGGCAGAAAACTTGATGAGAGCGAGGGGGGTATTACAGTAATAGAAAAAGAAGAAAAGACGCACAGCCGACCCAACCAAATAAACCAGACCAGGAATAACTCGTCGCGGCACACCGCGCGACATACAGTACTCGACTGTGAATAGCGCGACGAGAACTAGTCTCCAAGCCAAACCATATCCCCCCGGGCACTGGCAGCGAGTGTCGGAAGTGAGCGCGGAACGGAACGGAGCGCCAGAGCGCCCGCACCAATAAGATACAAAAGCATATCGAGTTAGCAGCACACACACAGTTTCATGGGGACAGCACGGTGACAGCACCACCCGTGCACCCATACATTCGTTAGTACATACACCTATTTAGCTCCTACCGTAGTCTCGGGGCAGTAAAGGCCTTACAGTAAGTTACATATAAAGAGCACAGAGCGATGGGCCTGGCTCCCTCAGTTATCGTGCCGAACGCGCGACCGCTGAGATTGTCTCTAACAGATCTTCCCGCGCGCGTGCACCTTATCTCACCCACTAACATCTCAGTTTGCAACAGCGAGCGGAACGTGCCAGAGAACACAATGAGGGCTGTGACGACTACGTGTACGAGGATGGCGGCTGCGGACGAGTTGGGTCATTTGAGTAGGCTGTAGAGATGTAGGTGCCATTGCGGGTTTAATGATTATGGACGACGGTGCGCTACCGCCGCCCCGAGCGCGAGCACGGGCAAGAGCACCGCGAGTACAGTATGAGTAGAGGCAGTAGCGAAATGATGACCTGCGCCCGAGTCTCTCCTCTCCACCGTCCGCCTCCGCGTCAGCCTCTCCTTCCTCCTCTTCATCTTCGTCGTCAGGGACTGTGCGACGACCTATTGCGGGTTGATCGACGAGAACTTCGCCGTTGCGGACATTCTGAGAGTTGAGGAGGGGGAGAGAGTAGAGAGGAATGGCGTTGAGCGCGTTGAGTTGCAAGCATCCGAGGACTACCGTCATCGATATCATCACCATGTCCAACGACACTTCTGTACCGACTTTCTCCCCAAAGAACTACAAATAACTTTCCAGCTTTACTCTACCCACTCGTTGCTCTTCAGAAACGGACAGTCACCTCTCAGTTTGCCGAGTATGCAGTGATTCGGCCAGAGATCAATGCTGGCGTTATTAATGTTTTGTCATTTGATCATACTAAACCTTTTTCTGACCAAAAGCAAGCTTCCCATCGTGTCTTACAAGAAGAAAGTGAACCTCGCGCAGTCTCCCCTTACCGTGGCTACTTCCATACTCGCCTTCTCAAGTTCATCTCGCGTTTTGCCCGAACATTGCCGCTCCATTCTAAATTCTTCGCTTTTGATCCATGAATCACTGTCAGTGACGGGCCCTTCACATGAGTGCGATCGCCGACCGTCTGCGACATGAAGGGTCGCAGGCTCGGTTGCAAAACCAGAACCTCGCACGCGTCCTTGTCATCTGTCTCCAGGCTCTCAAGCGCAGGACATGCGCTCGCCACATCAGCGACGAACTCAGGACACGTGCCGTATATCCTGAGTGATCGCACGCCGCCCATGGGAAGTGCGAAGCACCTGGGGTAGAACTGACGTAATCGCTGGGACAAGGCGGCAGGGATGGCGAAACGGAGCTCAAGGGTGCGCACGTGCTGAGGTAGATGTGCTAAGCGTGCTTGCTCGAGCTCGTGCGTGAAGGACCAACCGGTGTAGTGAAGTGCGATGCGGCACAGCGAGGGTGCGAGTGTGGTGTCGCGGGAGAGGGCGAGTAGTGTTGTGTCGAGCGCCTTGATCGTGGGATTTGAAGAAGAACAGTGCAGATGCAGGATGTCGGGAGATGAGGTCGGGTCATAGATGTGGAAGGTGATGCTCCGGCAACTGCAGCGCACGGCATCAGGGGCGGTGTCGGGAGACGAACGACCTCCAAAATTGTGGCTCGGAAGTCGGCCGAGTCGTTGTAGAAGCGAGAGAAGATGCGTGGCATAGGAAGGAGAGACGACATGTGCATCCTGGAGGAAGAGGCGACTAGCTATCCAGCGGAAGGACGTACACACCTGGGGAAGAGCGACGAGGAGATCGCGACGCCCGGTCGTTGAGAGTGGAAAACGCCATGCCTCCTCCAGGATTTGGTAGCTCAGCTCTAGTGGGAGGGTAGGGTGGTAGGGGTTATTTGTAACCATTGCGAAGGCTTTAGACGAATGCGGCGAGCGGGGAGGGAACCAATGAATGCAATTATATGTAGGAGTTCACCGCGGAAGGCGACATTAGGACTCTGACGCATGCCTGACGTAGCAATAGCAATGGGACCTTCGTCGCAGGCTGGAGATGTATGGGGTCGGAGCCAGGCGGCCCGAGATGATTATCGAGTCGAGTCCTTGATTTTTCCTGGCGCTCTCCCACTGCATGCGAGTGGAAAGTCTCTATCGACATGGCACCTACAAAAAAGCCACAAAAGGCTGCTAAAAGGGAGAAATTATTTCACCCAGAGTCGCGCAAGGCCGGACAGCTTGCGCGCAAACAGCTGCGCAAATCCAAACTCACAGGGCAAGCCTCGAAGCGCGTAAAATTGCACTCAGCCAAGGGCAAGTTGAGCGATTCATTCAATTCTCACCTTTGGAGACAAAACAAAACTAATGCATGATTATCTTTTTTTTTTTTCTTCTTCTTCCTACAGCCGATTTTTACGGATTTTTCTTCCACGCTATACCCGAGGAAGCCGACACCGTATTGACTTTGCCCGAGCTTCATGAGCTCGTCTCGGACGTCTGGCTCACGCGACACGATGCAGAACTGGAAGAGGAGCGTGCTGCACGTCGGAAGGGCCGTCCCAAGAGCACGAAGGAGCAGAAACTGGAAGAAGTCAAACTGCGCGAGGCAGAGGAGTATCGGACTGGCATGGGTGAGTGCGCCTTTTTTTCTTTTCATTTGTCCGACCTCCTCCTTCTGACATTGAGTACGCTTTTTGCTTCTCTCGTTGATGCGACTCAGAGGTACCGGACTTGACGCACCCCGAAAATGTTGCCTTGTACCGCACGTGGGACCAACGAGAAGTTGCCTTCATCCAATTGCTGCGTTTTATTCGAATATCGAGTTCGAAGCCGGACATGACAATAGTGTCTAGGCCGGGAAAACATCCAAGCCTTGCTTCTCAGCAGGATGTTTCGACACCAATGGATGTCGAGGCCGGAGTGTAATAACCCAGGTCACTTCCCCGATTTTTATGCAGACCTACGTGATGCCGTTCGATGTATGTATCATCTGAATGCGAGGTGTATAGACTGTACTCTACAAGCTAGTGCGGACATGGCTACAGGATGCGACTAGTTATTCTACGGATAAGTTCGATGTGGTCCACAATGGTCCTTGAGATATTCTACAGATGCAGAGTCCTATATGATCTAAACATGACCTACCAATACAACAGATCGGCAAACCTTCCACTACCGTCAGTGAGCGCTGGGCTCGGAGCGGGTAACGGGATCTTCGGCGCATCCAAGTCCCATTCAAGTCTCAGCCTTCCGTACACGAGCCGGAAGCTCGACGCGGCGCCCTTCTCTTGCACCAGCTGCAGGACGGTCTGATACCCGGCAACTTCCTGGGCTTCGCTGGCGGTATGCACCTCGACGCGGAACCGGACGCTCTTGGTAACACCCATCACCCCTGCGGGGTCCGTAATCTCGTCCAGCCGACATTTGAGGATGCCCGGTCCGTCCGCGTGTATGAGCACCGCGCGCACGCCTAGTCCGTGCAAAATACGCTTGCACTCCTCCCTCGAAGTGTGCATATCGTGCACAGAGAGCAGGATGAAGCTCATCGGTTTAAGCTTGAAGAGGTTTCCAAACCATGTCGGTGTCAGCGGCGAGGCCGGTGGTGGGTCGCTAGCGGAGGCCTCGTTGGTAGCGGTGGTACTCTTCTTGCGTTTAAGCGGGTTTGTGGGTTCGACAATCTGCACGCGCCTGTCAATCAAGACCCTGCGAACGGGGTTCTTACTCTTTAGCGATGACTTGTGCATCATTCCCACGCGCTGTGATTCCTCCGCCATGTTTTCTTTGTCGGGTTTGAGATGCAGTGGAGCGGGCTTCCGCAGGGTGCGCCGGATACTCAGTGGCTTTGTGATGGCGCTCGCCATCTCTGTCCCTTCAGGCCCAATGATCCCAAGTCCCTCAGGCTTTGGCGGTTGGGCTGAGTACGACGAAATAGCGGCGGTGTTTACGCCGGTAGCCGCTGCGTGCTGTTGCATAACGTTAAGGTGTTCAACAATCTGGTGAAAGAATTGCTGCACCTTCTCGTCTTGCATCTCTGGGACATCCGGGGGTGTCATATTCAACGTGCTCCAAAGTGGCGAATCCGGCGAGAGTGGATTGATATTAGGAGAAATGAGGACGGGCGACTGCGGAAAGTTGGGAGAGTGCTGCGTAGGGAGTGCAGAGAGATTCGATCCCGTGGGCGTGGGCGTCCTGGAAGGAGGGGCGGGAGAATAGAAATACTGTGGGGTAAGGAGCCCGGGCATCAAAGCACCCTCGTTATCGCTAGGGCTACCGGGGGACGTTCCTCCTCTAGCACGGCGGGGAGTTGGGGGATCGGCACGTGGGGGAAGATGGGGTTGATCTACGGAAGAGAGTATCTCACTGGCTCTCTTGCGATCTCGCGATGCCTGGCGGTATAGCTCTTCAACTTTTTCGTCGTATTCTTCCATGTGTTTTATCCGATACTGCTGGAGGAGGTAATAAACCCCTTTCTCCCAGGTCTGCTCGCTGTTTGTCAGCTTCTTTATGATAACTTCTTCAGGTGTCCCGTGCCATAGGGTGCGAAGGTTGGCCAAAATATCCGGATCGATGGCCGAACGGTCTTCAATGGGACGAGAGATGGCATTAAGCGACGGCGGGACAAGCATAGGGTTCTTTGGTGGGTGTAGTGTGAAAAATGGATGGACAAGAATTTGTTCTATTGTAATGCGTTTGCGTACGTCCTTCTCGAGCATGCGTGTTATGAGATCCTGCGCGCGTTTATCGATGCTCTGTGGCATTTCGTATGACCCAATTTTGACTTTCTCGAGAAGCGTGTGCAAGTCTTCGTCGTCGAACGGAAGACGTCCCGCGAGCAGGGCGAAGAGGATAACACCACACGACCAGATATCAGAAGAAGACCCATTGTAGGCACGACCTTCTATAACCTCCGGTGCCGCGTAGTGTGGACTGCCGCATGCGGTCCGCAAGAGGCCACTGGTGTTATTCATCTGCCAGGCGGCCATGCCGAAATCCGCTACCTTGATGTTCTTGTCCTGATCAAGAAGCAAATTCTCGGGTTTAAGGTCACGATGAGCGATGTTGAAGCGATGGCAGTAGTCCATAGCGGCGATGATTTGCTGAAAGTAGCCAAGTGCCTCCGGGGTAGACAAGCGGCCTCGCTTGCAGAGATAGTCAAAGAGTTCGCCACCTTCGACGTATTCAAGTATGAGGTATAGCTCCGTAGATGTTTCCCAGACATCGTAAAGGCGCATGATATTGGGGTGATCAATGAGCTTCATAATGACGATCTCGCGCTCGATGCCGAGAAGTATGCGGTCCGCGTGTTCACCGAGTCCTTGTATAGATCTCCGGGAATTAACTAGCGCCGTCTTGGATACTATCTTTACCGCTGCGTATTGACCCGTCTTTGAGTGGCGGGCGATTCGCACACGGCCTGTGATGAGGACCGACTCAGCGGGGGAAGGAAGGGTGGTGAAGGCAATCGTACCCGAACTCCCTTTTCCTATTGTCCTACCGATCTTCCATAGCCCAATAACTTTGGGGTCATCCTCCTTCCTTAGCTTTGGCGCCAGGCGAGGGGTATTCTGCATTGAAAACGCCTGGAGCTGACAGAGGTGTGGTGTCGATGATTAAACAATGACCAAACAAACAAGTCGCGTTGACTCCGCGGTCACGTGGACTGAACCCCATTCAGCTCCTCCACCGGGAAATACCACTCGTGTAATATCTAATGTTGCCCACACCAGCACCTACGACTCCCGGGCACTCACCGCGCTCTCAAATATCTCGGGCTCCCGAAACCGCAGTCCAGGATTTAAGCCTTTCAGACAATGCGTATCCAGAGGCTCCTCAAAACCGTGGCTCTGCACCTTTCTCAGTCCTTTCGGGTCTTTTCGACAAGCTCCAGAATGAGCGGAAGCCGGAGAAGAGGAGAAAGTTTTTGAGCGCCTGGTTTAACGTGCGCCGCCTTGTCGTCTGTCTTATATGCAGAAGTTCCGCTTAGTCGAGGTATCTATAGCATTGGCGCAAGGAAGTTGGCCCTGATCTCTACCCCGTGCTGCGTCTCCTCTTGCCTCAGAAAGACAGGGAGAGAGCAATTTATGGACTTAAAGAGAAAAACATTGCCAAGACCTACATCAAATTGATTCCTCTAGGACCGAAGGACCCTGATGCCATCCGTCTATTGGACTGGAAGAGGCCCTCAGGACCGAATGTAGGCTACCCGTTAGGCGGTTTCGACTTGTCGTTTAATTTTATTCCAGAGGTCTTCTGGGGACTTTCCTACTGTGCTGTATGATGTCATTGGGAGACGTTCTTCAGTTATGGAAGGAAGTTTTACCATCGATGATCTCAACGCCGCCCTTGATGACATCTCCCGAAATATTTCTAAAGGGTAAGCAGCGTTTTGAGGTTTCTTATCGCACCCGTCATATCTCTCGGATACCCAGAGATGCACAATCTAAAATCATGCAGCGAATATATAACCGCACTACTCCTGAAGAGCAGAGATGGATCGTCCATATCATCTTAAAAGGTGGAGCGCCCTTGCTTCCGCAGGTACTTCTTAAGAGCTTGATAGGACCACACCTCAGATCTAGGCATCTCAGTGAAGGAGACCACCGTTTTCTCGGTCTTTCATCCAGACGCCCATGACCTGTTCAACACTTGCTCCGATTTGAAAAAGGTTGCCTGGGAGCTGTGGGACCCGGAACGTCGTCTTAATGATCAAGTACATCTCTTTTTTGTTTACCCCAAAATATTGACCGTGACATCTCAGGATAAAAGCATTCAACTATTCAGAGCATTCGCCCCGATGCTTTGCAAGCGGCCAACGGGAGATATTGAGCAGTCGGTCAAAGATATGGAGGGTCACACCTTTTTTCTCGAGGAGAAACTGGACGGCGAAAGAATTCAGCTTCACAAGCGCGGCAACGAATATTTCTACTGCTCAAGGTCGGTTCTGTGTCTTACTGAAGCACCGTCGTCTGAACCTGTACAAGGAAAGGAAAGGACTACACGTATCTTTACGGGAGCCATGTTGGGACAGGCAGTTTGACCCCCTATATCGATGCAGCCTTTGACCGTCGGATCGAGAAGTGTGTGTTCTCTCTTGTCGGTTGTAATCTGATGTTGATAACCCCAGCATTGTACTGGATGGCGAAATGCTTGTATGGGATCCTGTATCCGGGAGAAATCTGCCTTTCGGGACTCTCAAGACCGCGGCTCTAGGTATGTTTCTATTGACAGGAAGAGACACGCTGATTAACAGTTCTCAGATAAATCCAAGAAAGAGTTGAACCCTCGTCCATGCTGTTCGTCTTTTTTCGTGAATCTTACTCATGCTGACGTGTGATACAGTCAAAGTATTCGACCTTCTGTATCTCAATGGTCAACCATTAATCAACAAGTCAACGAAATTTCGCAAGCGCAATCTCAAAGCCTGCATCAAAGGAATTCAGGGTCGCATCGAGTTAGTTACGGAGTTTGAAGCGCGAACAGCGATGGATGTACGCAAAAGAATGGAAGATATTATGGCTGCGCGTGGGGAAGGCCTAGTGATGAAGCATCCAGACGCCGGCTATATATTGAATGGTAGAATCAAAGACTGGATAAAGGCACGTCTCATCTCATGGAGTAAAGAATGTACTCACCGTTGTCACAGGTCAAGCCTGAGTACATGGTCAGTGAGCTATCGTATATCTGCGAGTCTGTAGTAGCGAATTTGAGCAGGACGACATGGGGGAAACCGTGGACGCGTTGGTTGTCGGTGCGCCGTCGTTTCTACCTCATGAAACCGTGCTCACTTCATTGGTTTATTCAAGCTGGAAATTACGGATCCGGAAAGCGCGGGGGAGGTGTATCGACTCTTATATGCGCGGTGCTTGATGATAGGAATGCGGCGCAGACAGATGAAGAGCCAAAGTATGCGATGGATATTTACATTATTTGAGCGCTCTGATTTCCCCCGAGGTACAGCACATTTGTCCGCATAGGATCAGGCCTTAGCTATGCAGACTATGTCTGGGTACGCGCCTTACCCTGGAAGGAATGGTCAACGAAAAATCCTCCCGGATTTCTGAAGACTGCTAACGGGTCACGTGATGACAAAGGAGATCTCTATCTGGAGCCCGAAGAGTTTGGTTCTATTACTGGTTCGACAGTGATGGTACTGAATTACATTACGCAGCTCGTTCATAATTAAAATAAAGGCCGCGGAAATTTTACAGTCAGGTACCCAATACATTCTTAATGCGTGCTATCTCTGATATGCAAACTACAGATCAGTATCACTTGGGTTTCACGATGCGTTTTCCTCGTGCTTTGTCCATACGGGAAGATCTTTCGCTTGCAGACTGTATTACTGCCTCTGGTGCTGTATTGCATTCTTTTGGGCTATCGTCCTTCTCACTATTAAGCATCTAGTTATCCTGGAAGCTGTGCGTTCTGAGAAGAAGAGAAAAATGGAAAACGTCGCTGAGTTTGGTTTTCATGACTATACCTTCGATCCCAGCAGTGTTGATCACATATACCAGGAAGAGCGTGAAGAAGAAGAAAAAGAGAACAGCAAAGGTAATTCAATACTTCGGACTTGCTATTCAGATTTCTTACGACGTCCATGTTCTCAGCCCTCCGTACTGCCGGAATACCAGGGCGTAGATCTCAAAGACGTTCAGACTGAATCGAGCCTATTTGAGGGACTGACTTTTAGTGAGCTTCTCGCATGATCCGGGGTTTACATCCACTAAAGCGACTCCCAGTGGTTGCCTCAGATCCCAAGTCGAGGACTCGTGACGCAGACAAGGAGCAACTGCTAAAACTGTGAGTCGTCTTATGTGTTGCAGACCCATCGTTGAATAGTGATAGGATTCGGGCGCACGGAGGGGTTTCCGTTCAGGTGGCGAAGAACCAACCGGGGTTGTTCGTTGTGTACGGAGGGAGTACCACGCGTAAGACCTAGCATACCTTGCCGAAATATGACTGACTTTCGCTGAAGCATATGACATCAAGTTGATCATGAACAAAGGCGTATACGACATCATCCGCCCACGGTGGCTTTTCGATTCTATCGCAAACAATGAACTTGTACCTATGTCGAAGAAGTACTTCTTCCACGCGACCGCTGAGCGTATGAACTCAGAATGGTATGACGACGAAGATGACGACGGCCTCGAAAGGCGTTCACCGGAAGAGAGCGCACTGGGAAAGTCTGCTTCCCCGGGTCCTCATGTCGACGCTGAGATATCCGGGTCGAAGGAGGAGGAGGATTCAGACATGCAAGACTGGCTCCAGATCGAACCGGGTTCCAATCTTGCGGAAAACCTTCGCGACGACGCAGAGTCAGTCACAGATCCGGATTCGGACAACGAAGATAACTGGTTCAACGTCGAGGCGCCGCAACTGGGTGGTGCGCCGGCGTCAGAAACGGAGGCGAGTCTCTGAATAAGTCTCGGGGCGTTGACATTTACTTGAAAATACCAGTCTGACACCGACCATGAAATGGACGAGAAAGTGAACGTGAAGGGCGCCCGTGACTCTCAAATGGGAGAAGACTTGGCCATGGAATATGACCAGGAGAGGATTTTCAGGCACCTGTATGCTTCGTTATTTATAAGTCCCGCGATGCCCTGTATGACGCGCTGGACAGCTACTTTTATCTGGATACCCCGAGTAATGCTCGCAAGAACGACATGTCTGTCACCTCGAGGCATGAGGATGTGATCGCGAGAAGGTTTGTCCGAACAAATCCTCTCATATTGACATTTACGAAGGGCATCATTAGCTTTGAACGAATCTCGAAGTTGATCGTGGACAACGGGGGTCGGATAGCAGAACTAGAAGATGCGAAGCTCACACATGTTGTTTTGGATAAGCGAGACGACAACCGCCGTCGCGAGCTCATGAAAAGGACCTCAAAGTAGGGGCATATGCACCTCCTTCATTACTTTCCCTTGTTTTTGCGGTTCTCACATGTGAATATAGGCCAAAACACAGAAATCTAGTTCTGTCCGATTTTATCGAGGCATGTATAGAGGAAAATACGCTGTTGAATGAAGCTGGTGGGCCCATATTCTACTGACCTTATCGTTGCTTTGTTCAAATTTCCCAATTTAGACTTTATGCCTTGAGTGGAGTCAGACAACCCTAGGCCAGGTGACTTGCCTCGTCTTCCCTTTACACAAACCAGCAAAAGCATTCGTAGAACAACTATGTGCATCCGCGAGTGATTAGTAGCGTACGCGTCGCATGTATAATGAAGGGTCGCTTAACGAGACGACTGTAGATTGCAGGACGATGCTATTTCACTAGTACCGCGGACCGTGGATAGACTGCATATTATGGGACGTTACGTGCTATGCTGTGAGGGCCGACCGATTCGTACAGGATTATAATCGAACCTGGGCTGGGCTGAGCCATATTCGGCTTCAAACCACACCATTGATTCATTTGATTGTCTCCGGTGCGCTACTCACGTGACGCGTGAGCCCGAAGCGCCGCGTGTTGACGAGTCTTACGAGTGGTCTTCTTACAGAACGGGCATAATAGGTTTTTCGTGTGGTCATCTTACGGAACGGGCATACAGTAATAGGTTTTTCGTGCGGTCATCTTACAGAACGGGCATATTGGGTTTTTCGTGTGGTCATCTTACGGAACAGGCATAGTAGGTTTTTCGTGCCAGTGGGGTCATCTTAAGGAACGGGCGTCACGCAGGCCCATTGGTGACTCGGACGGTGAGGTACGCACTTCGGATAATGGCGGAGACTCATTTGACAAGGTTAATACCTCTTAGGAAGTGGCGGCAGGATGGATGAGTTTACAGTACGTGCCACCTGCCTTTCAGTGAGAATTCATGCGACGTCCGCGTGAGTAGAGGGGATTATATAGGCGATTGGAAACGCCTCGTGCGAGGCGCCCAGGTGGCCAACCACCCGGGGTATATGTAAGGGCATGCGAGCCCAAATAATGGCGGTAACAGCGCGCTTCACGCATCCCGATCGCCCCTCCCATGCCCGTTCCGTAAAGAAGACCACACGAAAAATCAACACGCAGGGAGTTCAGGGCGCCTCAGGACAGTGTTGTGCCGGCCCTGACTTTTGCGGAGAGTCAATGGCTGTACAACGTGACTAGTCACAGACTAGTCACTGACCACAAAAATAACCGGACTTTTTTCCAAAATTGGTACAGCAAGTCATCACTCGCGATCGCTCAAAATCAGCAAGAATCTGGCTTCATTCCACATGAAACACAACTTGCTCACCCTGGTCACCCGCTACTTGCTTCAATTATCCGAGGGTACATTATGTACTCGAGGCACAATATGGGCTGTGCACCTGCGAGTAGCGCCAACATGACGTTAAAATGAGGCGTAGGACGTAAATACAGAGGCTCTGTATGTATAATAGCTCAATTGAACCCCGTTCAACCCCCTGGCAATGCCTCCTATATCCCGTGCTCGAGGATGGTGGAGGGCACTCTTCGTGGATCATCCTGGTATCGCATTAAAGTCTCCAGATGGATTTGCAGGCGACAAGCACAAAGTTTGGTGTAGAAAATGCTTCGATGCCCGTATTTCATCCGAGATAGGCCAAGATGAAGCTGAAGTTGCAGCTGGTATGCGGACCTCAGTTCGCGATCGACAGACTATTGAGAATACTTGTGCGTATACTGTGTCTCTATATCCAGTGTATTTCATTTACACATTATTTTCTTGACCTACAGTATGGGGAATGGGCCCAAGGGATCCTGGTCGAGGTTGGCAAGCCTCCGCTACGCAAACCCTTTTAAATCACTTGAAGGGCTGCAGTCTGCAGCCAGACGATATTAGACAGGCAGCTGAGGCTTATTCTGCCCAAAAAACCCATTCCCCATATCGGCGACCACCAGCGACTTTTCCGCACCCTCAAATGGGTCACCACAATATGTCTGGCCCATCAACAATTGTACCTGATCCGATAGCTCCCCTATTATTACAAACCGGCACCCTTTTTGCACCTTCAACTTCATATTCTCCAGCAATTTCACCAGTGTTCCTTAACACCCCCCCAGAACTTCCATCTCCGACTCCAAGTCCCATGCCCAGTCCAGCTCTATCTGAATCTGGATTACCCATTGGCAGTATTGTCTCACGAAGACGCATTTCACTGCACCTCATCTCGTGTCATATCACGTCAGGGCAGTGTCGCACCCGAAACTCTTTGGTCCCTGTCACACCAGCAACGATTTGAGACTCGGGTAGCAAGGCTTACAGCATCAGCCAATTTCCCGCTTGCATGGGTTGAGAACCCAGAGTGGCTAGCACTCTTAGACGAGTTTATGCCATCAGCTATCTCTCCGACACGCAAAGTACTCACTAACCGGATTATTCCGGCTGAAGTTCAGAGGATTCGTCACGCTTCCATGAGGAAAACGGAGGGGTGTGAGGTTACTCTTCAGTGTGACGGGTGGACAGGGATAAACAACCATCACTATATTGCCTTTATGATGACAACTAGCAAGCGAGAGGTAAGTGGCAATACTCAGATATTTATTGCATCACTGAGACTTTGTTTAGCTTTACACAATTCGTGTTCACGACGCATCTGATGAAAGTAAGAGTACGGAAAATCTTCTCGCGCTTGTGCGGGATGTTAAGGCGATGGTTGAGAAGGACTGGAAGGTAAAAGTGATCGCTTTGACGACCGATTGCTCTGGGGAGTCAAAGAAGACACGCCGAGTTGCTGTTGAGCAGGACCCAACATTAGTGGGGCCAGATTGTTATGGACATCAGGTATTGCTTTCATTTCAGTCGTTATTTTAAGTACTTCTTAATTGGCTACGCAGATCAACCTTGTTGTTGGGAACTACCTTGCCTGCGAAAAGCTTTTTGTAAGCATATCTCGTGAAGCCTCCGAGCTTATTTCGTGGCTGCGTGGAAGGACATTCGTACTTGCGTCGATTCGAGAAACCCAAGCATCACTAAATAAGGCTGCCGTCTCCGTCCTCCGAATTATCTTGACTCGATGGACTGCACACTTCCTTGCATACCGCCGTCTCCTTGACCTACGACAGTCCCTCGAAATCATTGCTACACAAGAAGAGAATTGCGCGGATGACCAAAAACTAATTATTAAGGGTAGACGAGAGGCCAAGGAGCAGGCACGAAAAATGTTGAAGCTCATTCAGAACCCGGATTTTTGGCGTTCAATTGCAAGGTTTGTATAGAACATATACTGTATTTGCGTCTCTACCTGATTTCTCTTTGACTAATATCAGTTACTTCCAGGGTTAAAAATCACCTTGAACCTTTAGCCGTTGCGAACAATATTGCACAGTCCGCCCATTGCCGCCTTGACCAAGTCCTACTTATGTTCGGACTTTTAGTCATGAAATATACTGACCTGAAGTTGCGAGAGCCAAATGATGCAACTGCCTGCGATGCAATATTGAATAGCCTCAAAATGCGATGGGCAAATGCCGACCAGGACGTCTTTATTGCGGCTGTGCTTCTAAACCCAGTACATAAGGCTGCTCCGTTTGTGAAATCGACCAAGTTCACAGCTGCTGCCATACATCAGGAAAAGTGTCAGTACTTTTTCTTGTCTTTTAGTACTTTTTCTTGTCTTTTTTGTCTTTTGTCTTTTAAAAAAGACAAGAAAGACAAAAAAGTCATGAAAAAAGTACTGAAAGACAAGAAAAAGTACTGACACTTTTCCTGATGTATACTCTCTCTTCTCTCGACTCTGGACCCGTTTTTATAACGAGTCAATACCAGACAAGTTTTACGAGGAACTGAAAGACTACTTCAAGGAGTCGGGCCAGTATGAAGATTTAAAAATCTGGATCCCAGCATGGCAGCGAGCGACAGAACCGGTAAGTGGTAAAAAAAACCTAGTTTCGTACATCTAACAAACATATCGGTTTCTAAAAGGGTCAAACTCTTGATCCTATTGAGTGTTACGATGGTCTGAAGATTGCAGGCCAGCCACGAACACCCCTGCAGACGCTTGCATGCCGAATTTTCACCATTTGTGCCAACTCTGCATCTGTCGAGCGACTTTTTAGTCTCTTTGGTCAAATACTTACGAAACTACGCAGCCGCCTTCGAAACGAAGCCATGGTTATGTTGGCTGAACTCAAGCTCCACATACGTGATGAGTACAAGCAAAACGACCTGGCAAAGGCACGGTTGAAGCGTCACATCGCAGGTGCTCCTCGCCCACAGCCCAAGACCGAAACCCAAGCACCTGCAGTAGTTCCTCATGCAGGCCCTGTCCTACCCACCCCATCGTGTTCGCAACAGCAGTTGGGCTTAGGCTCGGGACCTGACTCAGCGACACTGCAAGCAGATGACGCTTTGGCATCATCGGCTGGCCCTGCTGAAAGTTCTCTCGACAATATTGTGCAAAGCTTGCTCAATTTGATTAATGCCGAAAACGATAAGGAATCGCGTCCAAGCCCCACAGCCTCACGAATCAAGCTCGCAGAACTGTTCGATTTCACAGTGGGATACTGGTCGAAAACAGCCGAGTCGACAGGTTCGCGTGGCCTTCAGGATGAGTTGGAGTTCTATGAGCTGCTGGATATGGATGCATCAGGTGAACTAGATACAGATGTTGCAGTTGATGGCATGTCTGAGGCAGTTTTGATGTCCAACTAGCAAGAGTAGTGTTCAGTTTTCATTTTTCGCGATGCATGAGCTTCAGCCACAGGTGACATTTCTATTTACGGAAAAGTCGAGTCATGGAAAGGTCAATGACCGCCTTGGTTGGCGACTGTTTGTGACTTATGTAACTAGTTGGTGACCGGCACAACACTGTCTTGGATATAGCTGGATATAGCGGATTTCAGGAACGCCTGTCGATCGACAGGCGTGAGTCAGAATGATGGACCTGTCTTGTTACAGGGTTATGCGTGACAATCAGGTGGGAATTTCATGCTTTCCGGAAGACCGGCAAGGAACTGCCGGAGAAAGGAACTCCTCCGATTCTCTACGAGTGCTGTTCACATTCCTGTTTGACTAGCCTACCTTGAGCGCGTGAGCGTCTCAACGATGCTCACATCGTGGAACATTCAACACAGTCTTCTTATTTATGATGGATGTGAAGACAGTACTTATGTGGAAAGACGACACGATTTCGAAAACAGATGTCGACTACCGATACATCGTAGAAATCACAAATGGGAGAGAATTATAGCTATCCACTGGCATGGAAGCGGCAGACAGGCACACTAACTAGCATGGTGCCCGCATAGCAGGCAATACTAGATTAAAGATAGGGAAAGGAAGTCATGACGGCCAATAAAACGAAAAGTGCTGGAGCTGTGGGACGTTGAGGTAAATCATATCGTATGGAGTGAGCGTGAAGTTGGACGAGCAGTGCCAGGTGTCGAAATTGTGGTGAGGCAACGTACCGCTAGTAGAAAAAAAAACCGGCGTTGAGGTCTCGGAGGCGTCGACTATTGGACTGCTAACGTACCTAGGTGTTGAAGACCTGTAGATGTTTACATTTTTTGCCAGTTCCCTGGCAACCCAGCACATGCTGAGAAAGCAGCCGTACAACCTCTTCATGTCCATTCATCGAGGCCAACTGGACTGGAGTCTGGCGCGCCCTGTTCTGCGTATGGACGTTCGCCCTATGCCGCTACTAGTATGCGCGAGCAGGAGTTGTGTGACCTCCAACTTCCCCTCAAATGCTGCGCCATGTAACGGTGTTGCGTACTCGCTATTCCTTACGTCCACATCCGCAGGACCAGTAGGAGGATCACGATGTCCAAATATCCGCAGGATGATGCTTCACGTAGCGGTGTCCAGGGAGTGCGTTGCATGCGCCACGTCACATGCAATGGGGTCTGACCATCGGAGTCCCAAACATCGACGCCGATGCAATCTAGGAGTAACAGCTGACGGGCTTTAATTGGACACTAGCGGTCAGTGTTGTGCCGGTCACCAACTAGTTACATAAGTCACAAACAGTCGCCAACCAAGGCGGTCATTGACCTTTCCATGACTCGACTTTTCCGTAAATAGAAATGTCACCTGTGGCTGAAGCTCATGCATCGCGAAAAATGAAAACTGAACACTACTCTTGCTAGTTGGACATCAAAACTGCCTCAGACATGCCATCAACTGCAACATCTGTATCTAGTTCACCTGATGCATCCATATCCAGCAGCTCATAGAACTCCAACTCATCCTGAAGGCCACGCGAACCTGTCGACTCGGCTGTTTTCGACCAGTATCCCACTGTGAAATCGAACAGTTCTGCGAGCTTGATTCGTGAGGCTGTGGGGCTTGGACGCGATTCCTTATCGTTTTCGGCATTAATCAAATTGAGCAAGCTTTGCACAATATTGTCGAGAGAACTTTCAGCAGGGCCAGCCGATGATGCCAAAGCGTCATCTGCTTGCAGTGTCGCTGAGTCAGGTCCCGAGCCTAAGCCCAACTGCTGTTGCGAACACGATGGGGTGGGTAGGACAGGGCCTGCATGAGGAACTACTGCAGGTGCTTGGGTTTCGGTCTTGGGCTGTGGGCGAGGAGCACCTGCGATGTGACGCTTCAACCGTGCCTTTGCCAGGTCGTTTTGCTTGTACTCATCACGTATGTGGAGCTTGAGTTCAGCCAACATAACCATGGCTTCGTTTCGAAGGCGGCTGCGTAGTTTCGTAAGTATTTGACCAAAGAGACTAAAAAGTCGCTCGACAGATGCAGAGTTGGCACAAATGGTGAAAATTCGGCATGCAAGCGTCTGCAGGGGTGTTCGTGGCTGGCCTGCAATCTTCAGACCATCGTAACACTCAATAGGATCAAGAGTTTGACCCTTTTAGAAACCGATATGTTTGTTAGATGTACGAAACTAGGTTTTTTTTACCACTTACTGGTTCTGTCGCTCGCTGCCATGCTGGGATCCAGATTTTTAAATCTTCATACTGGCCCGACTCCTTGAAGTAGTCTTTCAGTTCCTCGTAAAACTTGTCTGGTATTGACTCGTTATAAAAACGGGTCCAGAGTCGAGAGAAGAGAGAGTATATGGCAGCAGCTGTGAACTTGGTCGATTTCACAAACGGAGCAGCCTTATGTACTGGGTTTAGAAGCACAGCCGCAATAAAGACGTCCTGGTCGGCATTTGCCCATCGCATTTTGAGGCTATTCAATATTGCATCGCAGGCAGTTGCATCATTTGGCTCTCGCAACTTCAGGTCAGTATATTTCATGACTAAAAGTCCGAACATAAGTAGGACTTGGTCAAGGCGGCAATGGGCGGACTGTGCAATATTGTTCGCAACGGCTAAAGGTTCAAGGTGATTTTTAACCCTGGAAGTAACTGATATTAGTCAAAGAGAAATCAGGTAGAGACGCAAATACAGTATATGTTCTATACAAACCTTGCAATTGAATGCCAAAAATCCGGGTTCTGAATGAGCTTCAACATTTTTCGTGCCTGCTCCTTGGCCTCTCGTCTACCCTTAATAATTAGTTTTTGGTCATCCGCGCAATTCTCTTCTTGTGTAGCAATGATTTCGAGGGACTGTCGTAGGTCAAGGAGACGGCGGTATGCAAGGAAGTGTGCAGTCCATCGAGTCAAGATAATTCGGAGGACGGAGACGGCAGCCTTATTTAGTGATGCTTGGGTTTCTCGAATCGACGCAAGTACGAATGTCCTTCCACGCAGCCACGAAATAAGCTCGGAGGCTTCACGAGATATGCTTACAAAAAGCTTTTCGCAGGCAAGGTAGTTCCCAACAACAAGGTTGATCTGCGTAGCCAATTAAGAAGTACTTAAAATAACGACTGAAATGAAAGCAATACCTGATGTCCATAACAATCTGGCCCCACTAATGTTGGGTCCTGCTCAACAGCAACTCGGCGTGTCTTCTTTGACTCCCCAGAGCAATCGGTCGTCAAAGCGATCACTTTTACCTTCCAGTCCTTCTCAACCATCGCCTTAACATCCCGCACAAGCGCGAGAAGATTTTCCGTACTCTTACTTTCATCAGATGCGTCGTGAACACGAATTGTGTAAAGCTAAACAAAGTCTCAGTGATGCAATAAATATCTGAGTATTGCCACTTACCTCTCGCTTGCTAGTTGTCATCATAAAGGCAATATAGTGATGGTTGTTTATCCCTGTCCACCCGTCACACTGAAGAGTAACCTCACACCCCTCCGTTTTCCTCATGGAAGCGTGACGAATCCTCTGAACTTCAGCCGGAATAATCCGGTTAGTGAGTACTTTGCGTGTCGGAGAGATAGCTGATGGCATAAACTCGTCTAAGAGTGCTAGCCACTCTGGGTTCTCAACCCATGCAAGCGGGAAATTGGCTGATGCTGTAAGCCTTGCTACCCGAGTCTCAAATCGTTGCTGGTGTGACAGGGACCAAAGAGTTTCGGGTGCGACACTGCCCTGACGTGATATGACACGAGATGAGGTGCGTGAAATGCGTCTTCGTGAGACAATACTGCCAATGGGTAATCCAGATTCAGATAGAGCTGGACTGGGCATGGGACTTGGAGTCGGAGATGGAAGTTCTGGGGGGGTGTTAAGGAACACTGGTGAAATTGCTGGAGAATATGAAGTTGAAGGTGCAAAAAGGGTGCCGGTTTGTAATAATAGGGGAGCTATCGGATCAGGTACAATTGTTGATGGGCCAGACATATTGTGGTGACCCATTTGAGGGTGCGGAAAAGTCGCTGGTGGTCGCCGATATGGGGAATGGGTTTTTTGGGCAGAATAAGCCTCAGCTGCCTGTCTAATATCGTCTGGCTGCAGACTGCAGCCCTTCAAGTGATTTAAAAGGGTTTGCGTAGCGGAGGCTTGCCAACCTCGACCAGGATCCCTTGGGCCCATTCCCCATACTGTAGGTCAAGAAAATAATGTGTAAATGAAATACACTGGATATAGAGACACAGTATACGCACAAGTATTCTCAATAGTCTGTCGATCGCGAACTGAGGTCCGCATACCAGCTGCAACTTCAGCTTCATCTTGGCCTATCTCGGATGAAATACGGGCATCGAAGCATTTTCTACACCAAACTTTGTGCTTGTCGCCTGCAAATCCATCTGGAGACTTTAATGCGATACCAGGATGATCCACGAAGAGTGCCCTCCACCATCCTCGAGCACGGGATATAGGAGGCATTGCCAGGGGGTTGAACGGGGTTCAATTGAGCTATTATACATACAGAGCCTCTGTATTTACGTCCTACGCCTCATTTTAACGTCATGTTGGCGCTACTCGCAGGTGCACAGCCCATATTGTGCCTCGAGTACATAATGTACCCTCGGATAATTGAAGCAAGTAGCGGGTGACCAGGGTGAGCAAGTTGTGTTTCATGTGGAATGAAGCCAGATTCTTGCTGATTTTGAGCGATCGCGAGCGATGACTTGCTGTACCAATTTTGGAAAAAAGTCCGGTTATTTTTGTGGTCAGTGACTAGTCTGTGACTAGTCACGTTGTACAGCCATTGACTCTCCGCAAAAGTCAGGGCTGGCACAACTAGTGATGTGCCGGCCTGGCTTGGCCTGAAAGCCCCAGCTTGGGCTTGGGTTTTCGGGGCTAGGGCCCAGGAAAAATGAAAGCCAGGCCATGAGCCATCTAAGCCATAGGCCAAGCCAAAGCCAAATGCTCGAGCCAGGGCTCGTTGTATAAGGGACAGCAGGTAGTAGAAAATATTATTTCGAGTTCAAAATGTACCTACTGAAACAAGAAAATATCATCATCATCATCTCCATCAGGCTCAAGGTCCATCTCATCATCATCCTCTTCGTCCTCCAACAACTTTTCATCCCAGCCCTCTTCATTTCCTTCACTCTGCTTTGCCTGATGTCCAGTGTTATGTTCTGACTCGGATGCGATGGTTGGATCTTCACGAAAGATGAGATCACGATGGAACCAGCATTTCAGAAATTGAAGTGCTTCAACAAGGTCAGGACCAAGTCGGTTCCGTCGTTTGCTGATTGTGATACCAGCCGATGAGAATGCCCTTTCGCTCGAGACTGATGATGCCATAATTGGCAGATAATCCAGTGCGAGCGACGCCCACACAGGATAACGGGTTGCATTAAGCTGTAACACAGAGTTAATGACCATTGCTACCGGAGTTGATATTGCCAATACTCACTCCCCACCACCAAACAATTGACTGACCCCCAAGATCTTCAATATCACGAAGATAACCATTAAACTCCTTCAGCCACGGCTTCCCTACATCTTTCAGGTCACTCGCGGCTCGTTTACCTCTTTCAGCATCATGATTGCTGTCTGTCTCGGCTTTGGATTCATTGTCTGACAGCTCTCGCATCAGCTCATTGAGCCTTGACCGAGCACTTCGATGATCACGCAGTGCTGTTGATGAGGTGGCACCTGTGGCATCAAGGTCATAGTATTGCTCTTTAAACTACAGTAGCCTGGCAGTTTGACCTTGTTCAACGGCATCCAGAGATTGCACAGTCGTAGTGGAGAGTCGTGGCTGTCGTGCAGCATTGGCTGCATCAGCACCGTTGAGAGGGTCAAGAAGATGTAATGCAACGTGGGGAACACATTTGGATGACACAATGTTCCTGACATCGACTTTGTCTCTTGGCATTCTTGGTAGTTGGTACAGGGTCACGCGCAGTCCAAGATAAAAGGCAGGGGGGACAACTCGTAGAAGGAGAGAAGAAGAGGGTAATAAGGAGACGAGAGACATTGTGGACAGCAGTTCCACAGACACAAGTACTGAGTTGGGAGAACAATTGTAGAGATGCAGAGGCATTGTGGACAGTGGTTCCACAGATGCAAGTGCCTACTAAAACTCGAGGGAACCGGGGCTTGGGCCATGGCCTTAGGGCTTCAGAGCGATGGGGCCAAGCCATGAGCCTGCTTAAGCTGTTGTGTAGGCTTGGCTTAGGCCTGGCTTACAAGGTCTGGCTTGGCCCGGCTTGTGGCTTTTGAGCCAGGCCAGCACATCACTAGGCACAACACTGATCCAAGAATTACCAGCTCTTCGGAAGTCCGGCTCCGTCGCTATGACACCCAAGTTGCTCCTAAGGCTCACCCGTGTGAATTCCCTGCCCTTTGTGTGACTTCCCGCGCTGTCCCACCCTCGGTAACATCCGACGACGCGACTTCGTCGTCTCCCACGGTGTGCTCCCTGTCATGCTCATCATCTCTGACAGCGAGCACACATATTTCCACTCCTCCCTCACAAAATATATAACATATATATATTGTTGAATTTGTTTTAATGAGTAGAATTCAAATATAACAGCTATAAATTGAAATAATTGGATTTTTGGGCCCTTGAAGCTACCTCTACCCCTGGGAAAGTAGGGCCGGCTAACTGGATCTGTCCCCCCTCCCAGGATTTTCCCGCGTATTTCCCAAACTCGGCAACTTCCACTGTGTGACCTCATTGCCTCCCACGCTGTCAACAACACTGTGCTCATTGTCTCAGACAGTGAGCACACCATTTTTCACTTATCTCCCTTGCTCCCTCATATAATATATAACATATATATACCAATGGGTTCATATTGATGAGGGGAATACAAATACAGTGATTATAAGTCAAAATAAAGGGGTTTGGGAACTTCAGAACACTTAAACCATCTGAATCAAGGGTGGCCATTTGCAGCAGAAATAAAATAGCTGAAAATATGACAATATTCATGGAGATAGACAAGCTTGGAAGACAGGGGGTCTTCTGCCAACTCTAAGCAATCTGATCAGCCATTCTTAGGTTATTCAAGCCAATCTTGCCTTAAAGTTGATTGAATAACTCAGAACTGGCTGAACAGATTGCTTAGAGTTGGCAGAGGACCCCCTGTCTTCCAAGCTTGTCTATCTCCATGAATATTGTCATATTTTCAGCTATTTTATTTCTGCTGCAAATGGCCACCCTTGATTCAGATGGTTTAAGTGTTCTGAAGTTCCCAAACCCCTTTATTTTGACTTATAATCACTGTATTTGTATTCCCCTCATCAATATGAACCCATTGGTATATATATGTTATATATTATATGAGGGAGCAAGGGAGATAAGTGAAAAATGGTGTGCTCACTGTCTGAGACAATGAGCACAGTGTTGTTGACAGCGTGGGAGGCAATGAGGTCACACAGTGGAAGTTGCCGAGTTTGGGAAACACGCGGGAAAATCCTGGGAGGGGGGACAGATCCAGTTAGCCGGCCCTACTTTCCCAGGGGTAGAGGTAGCTTCAAGGGCCCAAAAATCCAATTATTTCAATTTATAGCTGTTATATTTGAATTCTACTCATTAAAACAAATTCAACAATATATATATGTTATATATTTTGTGAGGGAGGAGTGGAAATATGTGTGCTCGCTGTCAGAGATGATGAGCATGACAGGGAGCACACCGTGGGAGACGACGAAGTCGCGTCGTCGGATGTTACCGAGGGTGGGACAGCGCGGGAAGTCACACAAAGGGCAGGGAATTCACACGGGTGAGCCTTAGGAGCAACTTGGGTGTCGTAGCGACGGAGCCGGACTTCCGAAGAGCTGGTAATTCTTGGATATAGCTGGATATAGCGGATTTCAGGAACGCCTGTCGATCGACAGGCGTGAGTCAGAATGATGGACCTGTCTTGTTACAGGGTTATGCGTGACAATCAGGTGGAAATTCCAGCTCGTACAACTATAATTTCACGAAAAGATTGTCATTGATGATACAATGATACAGCAATACATCGTCCGTTTTACACCACATTCTGACAGGAGATAGAAAAAGAAGAAATCACTTACCATCCGCTACACCTCAGTGGTGAATCGGTGAAGGATCATGGATGTCGAAAATCGCTACGAAAGCGAGAAAATTGGAAAAAATTATGGCAGCGTAAGCACAGCCAGCCCGTCTCTCGAAGCTTAGCTTCCCCCGCTACACCACTAGTCTTGCGACCAATGCGATGCGTTCACCGGATCCTTGCTCTTCACATACTCCGCACGGCGCAAGGCACACGCACGTTTCTGACCACCGTAGGCCATCCAGCTCGTCTCTTGACCTCCCAGAACTGGCGAACTCTGCCGCGCTTCTGCTCGCCGATTACATATCCATTGATCTTCTCGCCGCCATGCCCCCCCCCGCAAGGGCGAAGGCGCGGCGGCGGACAGGGCCTGCTCTCCGCTCCGATCCGGACCACCCAACGCGCTCGAACTTCCCGTTTGTGCCCCCTATGACGACTTCTCTCCTCAGATGGGCCAGTAATCCAGATGGTCTCGTCCGTGCCACTACCGGCGATCAACACCGCATGCAACCGTTGCAACTGCCAAACAACCCACTCAAAGCAATCCTGACGGCGAGCACGTAGCTCTTTGCAGCACCCCGCAAGGCACCACAATTCAGAATTGCCTGAGCACGCATGGGAGTGCGGTTACATGCAGTGGAACACGCGCTGTGCGGACGGATTCCTCGACCAACTAGTCCTGCACCACATCAAAGCAGACAAGTTTTTTCGACTGTCATAGAAGGAATGGAAGAACGTTCGCGATGAGATAGGCCAGCTCGAGGAGAAGGTCGTCGCGGACGGGCTGAATAACGAAGGATGAATGTGTATAGCCTGATTGCGGAAGTGCGCCAGCGGCAGCTTCAAGCCCGTCTGAAGGATGGAGGCATCGGAACTTGATTGACCCACGGTGAGAAACCGGTTACTTGCAAGGCAGTGAAATAGTGCGCCTATCTGTATGGGATAAGGTCACAGTTGGGGGTGGGCGAACTGTATTCGGCGGCAGTCCCAAGAAGCAGCACAAGGGCTTCTTAAGAACCACCGCCATCCGATGCACACAGTCCAGAAGCCGCTTGGAAGCCAAGTGGCACCCTCATCCACACCTGGCAGTGCAGTGGCGCAACCTCCGTCATTCCGATTCCATGCTTCCCTGTACGTATCCGCTACTCCACCAGGTCAAGCAATGACCTTTTGACCCAGCTATTCGTTCTTCACCAAGCCATGCAGATTAAGCAACGTTCTGTAACGCTTCCAGGCCCCTATCCTCGACCGCCTGCAGCAGTCTCCTGTGGCGGAGTAGAGCAGAGCGGACGAGGCGGCCTACGGCGAGCAAATCCAACAAAAATGTCACCGGGTTGAGCAGAGCTCGGGAAAGGCCCAAGGCCCAGGCTCCTTCGCATTCCGTACGGTGGTCCGGTTTCGAAGAACGAAAGCATATTTCCGCTGGTACGAGTTGGCAACGCAAAGGCATGCGCGAGAAAAGTAAAGACTGAGCGACACCAGGAAATTGGAATCGCACGGAGGCGATTTGTACGTGACCTGGGCTGCAAAGGCGTATTACCCAGACCTTGTACGTGGCTTGCTCGTATAACATCCCGCGTCCGAGATAAAATGCGAACGCAACTCTGGTGCTCGATGCACAGCCCTCTTGACTATGGCGTGTGATCCCGCCTCGTTCCGGCACTGCCTTCCTCGTCGCTCGTCGCCACACCTACCCCAATGAATACGCGTGGTCAACGGGATTCCGTGGGTGGGATAAGATGTGAGTCGATCGAGAACCAGGGTCCCGAGGCAGTACATGAAGGGGATCTGTACGTGCGCCGAAAGCAAGGGACCGTGTGACATGCGGGCACTTTCTGGAGACGCGAAAGGACGGCGATGCGCAAGTCATGGCAAGGGAAGGGAAAGTCAGAACGGTAAACGCTCGTGCATAATTGTCTCGATTCAGACGCTAGCCGAACGCAGAGCGAGTCCAACCGTGCATGGGACTGCTGCGCACGCCCAAACCAAACGGGGAGGGCCAGTTCGAACCGAGGGAGGATGCGGAAGGAGCCGAAGAAAACTTAGGGTTAGATGACATTCCACGGGTTAGGATGGTGGAATGGATCTTGTTGGCTGCATGTGATGAACGAATTCGTGGAAGGTCATTGATGAAGGTGGAGCGGGAGAGCCAAGAGCGTTAAAGGCCACCGGGAAGGCATGAAAAAGAAATAAGAGGAAAAGGTACAAAGCATTGGTAGCGGAGTCGTCGGTAACTGGATAAGGAAGACGCGACAAGCGCGAAATCACGCCAATTTGAAGCCCATTGTGTGGTTGTGTTTATTCGTCGACGCGTCGACGCGTCGTTTGAAACGCGGGTACTGTATACACTCGGACCACCTTGCATAGTTCAGTTTCTTACCGGCCTCGCTTTCGGACTCCTATCGCAATAGCCTGTGGAAGATCATGTATGTACTAGTCAGTACCGAAATGACCATCGTGATCTCCCTCCTATGGCATAGTTCCCTCTCACGTGTTGAGGTTACACACGTGCGAGTCGAGTGCGCCATTAGGGTCACTTCGGACTAACGACCCAAACATGGGTCCTGTTTAAATGCCTCAACGTTTCTTGACACTTATAGTAGCTACCATTTAGCTCGTTTTCGATTACGCGTCTCCAACACGCGTCTCCAACAACACGTTTCCAGCTCTCAGTGAGCCACACCCACTGCCAACAGCCGCGAGACGCCTATATCGACCTCGGCTCCACAACCCCGAGATGGGACTTGCGAGAAACGAGTCAGGGGATACGACTAAGCTATTGTAAGTTACAAAAGAATGTTCTTTCCTTTCAGAAGAGCTTCTCGTTCTCATTCTTCACATGCATACAGACGTCAAGTACCCACCTAACAAGTTCAACGCATCTAATACGTTCATCCAACCCCGTCCCCCATAACTTCCTGATTTGAACTTCACACTGACACCTCAGTGGATCGGCCATTTCGGGTCCACTAAAACCTGAAAGTTACCAACGTTTTTGTGCCAGTGGATCATCACCTTGATGATCACTGGCGCGAAAATGTTGACAGGCCCTCCCTGACGGAAAGGTCTCTGATCACTTTACACTCACCTTGCCCGCCTTGTCCAATGATGGCCAGGAACAGTGCGCTTATGCTTCGTATGGTGGTGATTGTTAGTGGAATAATAGGTAATCGCGTTACGCGACTGTTTACGCGTTTACTCATCACTCGATTTGCGACATGACCTCGAAATGCTGTGGCCCCTTGACTGGCCCCCAACTTTACAGTATGTGGCGTCCTCCTCAGTTCCTTGACCTGTCCCACGAAAAACGCGTGGAACAGTCAGTGAGACTTTCCGCTGCAATTTTAGAACCTCTGCTAACCAGTGTCCCAGGGGGTCGAAGACCTCTCACTGGCAGCTGTTTGTCAACAAATATTATGTCCGCGTGATCTGAGATTGCGAGCTCGAAACGCGCATATTGTTCTTTCGTTCTTTCCCGCTTTGTCAATGAGAATCAAAGGAGGTCACGTAGCACGGTGAGCACTTTCACAACCTGGCAAAGTAAGAGGTGGGATTTTAGACGACCCTGCACCTGATTAGCAGACAACAAGCATCATGTTGGTTCGGTGACAATGTGTATGCCCAAAATAATACAGTGCCTAGGCTAAGACTCTCACACTGGCAAGTAGCTACGGCATGTAATTTAGCAAACAGTGTGAAGGAACAGATGCCTCATCCAACAATTGATTGTATCGTGGCCGAATGTATGCAATGATTTATAGATATCACTACAGTGAGTAGGGTTGCCGAAGTCCGGTTCAGTCCGGTTCTTCAGGTATTTTGCTGAACCTTGAACTGAACTTCAGGTTCGGTTCAGGGAATTTCCTGAACCTTGAACTGGACCATCGGTTCAGGTTCGGGACGGTCCAGTTCAGGTTCAGCAAGGTTCGGACCGAAGTTACTCAAGTATTTTCAGGATGAACTCTTGCTCATCGCAGCTCAGCCTACCACACGTCGTGTGTGTACCTTCTCACTCTCCCAGCACTGCAACGTGTATACTGACGATTCTGCAGATCATATCATGATATCATCCATCAACTCTTTGCCCGAGTCTCGGAGATCCTTAGCGAACGGGAATGGGGCGCGAGAGGCGAAGACGACACGGCCGGGCGATGAGGTGGCACCAGAACAAGACGGCGATGGGGCTGATGTGCAGCTGCACTCACACGAGAGGGAGGAAGAAGGAGCTGGAGACGATGGCAATAACATTCCGGGCACTAGACAGGGGACTTAAGTACATACAGGACTCTTTGTATGTACACATCAGGAGGTATAGTATGATCAGAGTGAAGCATGCCGAGGACGAAAGGACAAAGGATGAAAAGGAAAGTGAAACAGGTACAAAGGTAAAGCTACTAAGCGAGGGCGCGAGTGCATAGGGCAAGTCGCATTTGATGTGTGAGGACGATGAGCGCGAGCAGGAATCAAAAGGGAATGAAAAAAAGATGAGTGTTGATCGGAGCCGAACGATGTGGGCATGCACCCCAAGTGCGTCGACACTGTGCCTCGAGTGCACCTCATCCATGACGACCGTGTCCTTCCATGTCATATGCTCGAAATTGGGTGTGTATTTGTGTGCGTGCGAGAAACTTGCTATGCGCGATGCTGTTAGTAGGCTCATTAGGCTCAGAGCTAAGGTTGTGGGCGCTGAGGCCGGCGGGCTTGGTGTGAGAGGGGAGATGTGGGGCTTAGTAAGTTCAGTGGCTTTTGAAGGTTTGTGGGCGGTATCGATTTTGATTTTGTAAGGTGTGCAGTGCGGCTGCGCGTGCACCGTCCAAGCGCCCTGTGCAGAACAGAGCAACGGAACAGCCCACACCGGAGCGCCCAGCCACAACTGTACAGTTTCACACGCTTGTCTATCATCACTTCACACACTCCCTTTTTATTATCGCTTCACGCTCATCACCTCTCCCTCGACCTCTGGTGCAAGACAACAGCGAGTGGATATGATGCTTTCCTGCAATCAAAAGCCCTTCCTCACCCTTTTCGCTCCAGTTTCGCCCTCCCCTTTCGGCCTTTGGACGACGAAGATCGACGCTAGCCGAAACCACACGCCGGGAGTGCATCGCTCGAATTTATTCCTTAGCCCTGTATCCTAGCTATTGACCACTTATTTGACATTTTGACATATTTCATACAGTTGTCCGGACATCACTTTCGCTGGACACGGACCTCTAGTACTGTAGCACTCATGATGTATTTAAGCAGCCTCCTTGCTAGTCAAGGAGAGAGCGACCACGCGGGTCCTTGAATCTTAGCTCTCATTTCTATCTCTTCTTCTCTGTGTGCTCGCCGTCTCAGGACGGCGGACGCTTTCCCCTCCCCTTCTGCCTGTCTTTTGCATCCTTGCCGCCCACCCGACGAAGCCTCACGCCTCACGCTGATCCGAACCGCCGAGCCAACACACGGATCTGATCGCTGCATCGCCGCTGACTCTTCTCTAGGTCTCTCAAAAAAGTCTTCCTTTCATCTTTCTATTATGAGCATGAAGGCCAGTGAGACTGTGATCATTGCCAGTACCAAATTGGATGAGAGTCATGAGAAGTTAAAAGTTCGGTTTGAACCGGGTTCAAGGCGGTTCTGCCTTTCTCGAACGCAGAACCGGACTTGTGGTCCGGTTCGGCACAGCCATCGAACCTTGGACCGAACTTCGGTCAGGTTCGGAAAAGTTCAGGTTCGAACTTTGGTTCTGAACCGAACTGCGGCAACCCTAACAGTGAGGCACCTTGCTTGATACCGCCCGCTACGTCTTTTTATTATGCAGTGAGCGATGCCGCACGATTCATGATTTACTTCGGGCAAAATGAGGATTTATTCAAGATGTTCTATGTTATGACAAAAGGGTTCGTTTGTTCACCATGAGGACTGAGTTATTCGTTGTCGAAGCTACTCTCTCCTCGTGCCCTTCCTCGGTGTCACCGCCGGTACTTTGTAGTCTGCCTGCCACAGTATATTGCCAGTATTGAGGTTTGTTCGGAGTGTGACGTTCTCCTGTTTGCGTGGACTGGGTAGCTTTCGTGTACAGGGAATTACGGAGATTGCGACGACGGCAACACTCTTCCCTCAGTTGATGGATGGGAACAAGTATCTTGTATCACTGCTAGACTGGGTAGTCGGACAGGAGACTCAACTTGGCCTCTACTAGGCGCAAGGAGTGCTACTTATATAGTACTTGGGCCTAGACTAAGGTAGGAGTCTGTAAGTAACTATCGTAGGAGTCTGACCGCGCACACGTATCTGAAAACACATCACAAAGGCTAGGCACATATCACAAACCAGGGGCATCGGATAACTGTTCATCAGCGCATCAACCAGAAGGCCGCCGACATGTCGTGATCCCATCAGAACATGAACCTAGAATGATCCTCTAGATCATTCCCACGGTGACGCTTCTATTGATCCTTCAGATCAATACCGTCTAGCCCCATTCATACGTAGCAGAACATAATCCAGAAACTTCAAACTCTTTTGGGCCGGTTCCCTGAACTTACCCCGGTCCATGAGGCATACGCGCTAGCCTCATCCCAGGAGCCGGTGTCGCCTGACCTCGTCAGATGTCCCAGCAGGTGCAGCGCCCTCCGTTATGCCCTTCTTCAGGGAATAGGTGCTGGCAGAAGGCGTACTTACGGCGGCTGGACTGCGAGCCTGTTACACTCGGTGTGGTGCTTGACCACGGTACGCTCTACGGACACATGTTCACACTGCGCTATCTCCCCGTCAGTGCTCGGGTGATGACGGTGTGATTCGTGTAAATGTGAGTTTCGTGCGGACTTGAAGGACGTAACTTCTGCTATCTTTTCATTTTCGAGGGGTTATCTGAGCCCATACTTGGGATGTTCAGCGGTGGCATGAACGGAAACGCACTTGGTTAAAACGGTGGTGCTTGGCATGGAGGGGCGACCCAAATGCAGTCCTTGTACGGTGGTTGACTGATGGGAGGGTAAGTTACTATTGATGAAGTGGCTGCAGCAGTCTTCGGCAGCCAGGGATCACCGACTCGCACCTCAAGTTGTAAACACAAATGGCTCTCTCCTTGTGGATTAAGTGCATTTGAGCGGCATCCGGAAGGGTCGTAGAATTATACTAGAATAGTTGATAGTCTAGGCTTGTGTAAAAAGACATGTCCTTGTTTGCAACAGCGGCCTGAAAGCCAGGAGCTGTTCCAAGGTCTGATCAATCTGATCCGTCAGTTGGAATAAATCGATTTTCTATCAGCGCTGATGATGAAACTAGTGAACGGTGATGGGGTGTGAGAGGTTAAGACGAAGCGGCCGGGCAATAAGGCGGCGCTAGAGCAAGCGGCGATGGCCGCCGCCGATGGGACTAATGTGCAACTGCACAAACATGAGAGGGATGAGTGAAGAGACTGGAGACGATGGTGATAACATTCCGGGCACTAGAGAGGGAGCTTAAGTACATATAGAGCTCTTTGTACCTACACATCAGGGATAGTATGATCACTCATTGATCAGAGCAAAGCATGTCGAGGATGAAAGACAAAGGATGAAAGGGAAGTGAAACAGGTACGAAGGTAAGTGTACTAAGCGAGGGCGTGAGTGCATAGGGCAAGTCGCGTTGATACGTGAGGACGATGAGCGCAAGCGGGGATCAAAGGGGAATGAAAAGGGATGAGTCAGGTATGATCGAGGCTGTAAAGAGATAGGGAACTAAGTATGAAAGGTAAGGTAAGGGATCAAAGGAAAACGATGGCTGATAAAAGGGAAGGCGAGGCTCGATCAGGAGGATGGGCGGGCATGCAGGTAGGCATGCAGGCGAGCGCGAGGCTCAAAAATCCAGCAGAAACAACTGAAAATTAAAAGAGAAATGGAAGAAGGAAGATGGATGAGGCTGTTTGGACTGACCGCGAACCCCGAACCGAGGAACAGCAATTTGAAATATTGGAATGGGAGTCATGGGACCACCACAGCTCACACGATTCGAACACTCAGCACAGCGTTTATCGAGCTTCCACCGATTACGCCCATCTTTCTAGGAATTCGGCGTGTGATCGAATGTTTACGATATCGATAAACGAGGCAATGCACGTTTCAACCCTCGTTAAACCCTCTGCCGCCGCATCTCACTTTCCCCCCATCATATCCTCCTAACGAATCCAACTCCCCTCAGGCTTTCCGTCCCCACATTTCTTCCTCTCCTGACATGAGTGATCAGTCAGCATTATCTCAACTAAACGTCCTTTTCGAGGCTGCCTTGCAGGACTATGAAAGACAGACGGGCATAACATTGGCCAATCATCCACTCGCCGAGCGCCTCCAAGAGTGTGATTCCGTCGAGTCCATTACCGCCGTTCTTCATGAACAAACACAGGCCTTCAATGAATTCCAGGGAAAGGGGAAAATTGTCAAGTCGCTCAAGAATGCTGTATCAGTTCTGTATAAACTTTCCGCCTGCGCCAAACTTGCAGAGGTTATCGGCGTGGTACATCTAAAAGCGCTCATGGTGTTCCATACGTCTGACCCCCATTCCATAGAAGGTTTCACCTGCAGAGGCAATACACTCTGGACTCGCTGTCCTACTCTCCGTATTTGCTTTCCTTTCGTTCCCAGTCGCGCATTCCTGTAACATCCAATTATATCAGGCGATCAAGGGCGTCAAGGACAGTTATGATGCGCTCGTCGAGTTGCTCGAGTCGATCGAACATATCTTATATCGTCTCGACATCTATACGAAGATCACTCCCACAGTCGCTATGACTGAAGTCCTTGTCAAGATACTGGTGGAGCTTCTCTCCACGCTCGCGTTGGCGACCAAGGAGGTTAGGCAGGGAAAACCAAGTAAGTCCGTATTCACGGCCGTATTATAAATTACCTGACGCAATGTGACACAGAGAAATTTGTCAAGAAGCTGTTCGGAGAGAAAGATATCGAGGCGGTTCTCCAAAGGCTAAACCGACTCACCCAGGACGAGGCGAAATTGACCGCTGCACAGACCCTTGAGGTTGTCCATGGTCTTGTCCAGAACATGAAGGTGGTCACCGACGGTGAGCAAATCTCTCAGGCTTGTCACTCGCAGGGTGTAGAGTATCGTTCATTTTAGACGGCAAAGCGTCGCTCGACTGTGTCCGGAATGCCCTTGGTATGTCTTCGAGGTCCCAACGAATCATCCCGGCGTCTAACTAAGCATCAGAAACCATGAATCAAATCGCGAGCGACATGAACAAATCGAAACGTCAGTTAATGTTCAGTCCTGCGATGGCTGACCGGAGTTGCTGAGGTTGTCTGGCAGGCGACAAGTTACAGAGAGATGTTCGATCGTGGCTGTCACCTCCCGATCCGTGGAAAAACCACAACATCGCCCGCGGATCACAACACAGCGGGACGGCGGAGTGGTTCGTTCAGGGCAACACGTTATCAGCATGGAAAGCGTCTGATCCGAGTTCTCATCTATGGATCCACGGAAAACGTTTGTTGTTACCCGGTCTTTTCCTTTTTTAGAGACTGACAGTTTTCTTTGTAGCGGGCGCGGGAAAGAGCGTCTTATGGTACGTTAAGCTATGGATACTTCTATCTTGAGAACTCATGATGTTGCCAGTTCCTCAATTATCCAGGACATCATTGCCATGCAGAAAGCTGGACTGGCGTCGCTAGCATTCTTTTACTGCGATTTCAGGGAAGATCAGAAGAAGGATCTGCGTGGATTGCTGTCGTCCCTCCTTGTCCAGCTTTGTCATCAATCCGACTCCTACTACGACATCCTTTTCAATTTTTACTCGGAACACGCTGAGGGCGAGAAGCATCCCAGCGACGATGAACTTGCCAGATGTTTAACAGACCTCCTCAAACTCCCGGGACATGCCCCAGTATACGTGATTGTCGACGCTCTGGATGAAATTCCAGACACGTCTGCTGTCCGGTCGCCTCGCGCCAAAGTCCTGAACCTCATAGAGGAGCTTATCAAATCACAATTACCTAATTTGCGCATATGCGTCACCAGCCGACCAGAGATAGATATCAAGGATGTCCTCGATACTTTAACTTTCCGCTCTGTTTCCCTGCATGACGAGGGCGGACAAAAGAGTGACATTGAGGACTACATCAAGTCGGTCATCTACACGCATCCGAAGAATAGAAGGTGGAAAGCGGAGCACAAGCGACTGGTGATCGACGTCCTCACAGAAAAGGCCAATGGCATGTAAGGCCTCAGTACAAATTCTTGATGACTCTCACTCACTTTTGTGACGTAGGTTCCGTTGGGTAGATTGTCAGCTGGCCTCCCTCTGCGGCTGCATACCAGCACGTATCCAGCGTGCACTAGCCGACTTACCAGAGACGCTGGACGAGACATATCAGCGGATCTTGCGAGAGATCAATAAGGCCGAGTGGGAATTCGCCCATCGACTGTTTCAGTTCGTTGCGGTAGCCTCCCGCCCGCTTCGCGTCGAGGAACTCGCCGAATTGCTCGCATTCGATTTCGAGGCAGGACCAATTCCAAAACTTCGTGAGGGTTGGCGCCTGGAAGACCCAGGGGATGCGGTGTTATCTGCATGCTCCAGTCTACTTGCCGTCGTCGACGTTGAACGGTCCCCCGTTATACAATTCTCTCACTTTTCGGTGAAAGAGTTCTTGACATCCGCCCGCCTGGCTGAAGCAAGCGACATTATTCACCGCCGTTATTATGTTTCTATGACACCTGCCCATACACTCGCGTCACAAGCCTGTTTAGGCACTCTACTACACCTAGATAAGGACGTCATCACCCGCGACGGTTTGCAAGACTACCCTCTTGCTGGATATGCTGCGGAGCACTGGGTTTACCATGCCCAGTTCGAGGAGGTATCGCAAAACGTGGAGGATGGGATGAAACAACTGTTTGACCCGAGCAAACCGCATCTCATGGTCTGCATCTGGATACACGACCCAGAACGTCACTGGTTCAAACGAGACCGCCGAGACGAAAGGCCATCGCCAACACCCAGATCACCCTTGCATTATGCTGCTTTTTGGGGTTTACATTCCATCGTACATTTCCTCGTCATCGATCACTCACAGGATGTGCGCTCACGAAGCGTCACCGATGACGCAACTCCATTGCATGTGGCTTCGAAAAATGGACACAAACAAGTTGCTTGCTTCCTTGTCGAGCGCGGCACAGATCTTTCAGCCCAAAACAAGTACGGGGATACTCCATTACATCTGGCGTTGCAAGGGGGACATGTGGAAGTTGCCCTCATGCTTATCGAGCGTGGCGCAGATCCTTCAGCCCAGGACAACGACGGGTATACTCCATTACATCTGGCGTCGCAAGGGGGACATGTGGAAGTCGCCCTCATGCTTATCGAGCGTGGCGCAGATCCTTCAGCCCAGAACAACGACGGGTATACTCCATTACATATGGCTTCGAAAAATGGACACAAACAAGTTGCTTGCTTCCTTGTCGAGCGCGGCACAGATCTTTCAGCCCAGAACAAGTACGGGTATACTCCATTACATCTGGCGTCGCTGGGGGGACATGTGGAAGTCGCCCTCATGCTTATCGAGCGTGGCGCAGATCCTTCAGCCCAGGGCGAGCACGGGGATACTCCATTACATCGGGCGTTGCAATGGGTACATGTGGAAGTTGCCCTCATGCTTATCGAGCGTGGCGCAGATCCTTCAGCCCAGAACAACGACGGGTATACTCCATTACATCTGGCGTCGCAAGGGGGACACGTGGAAGTCGCTCTCATGCTTATCGAGCGTGGCGCAGATCCTTCAGCCCAGGACAAGGATAGGAAGACGCCATTACATCTGGCGTCGATTCACTCACCTTGGGCCACACCTCAGCAATTAGCAGAAGTTGCTCGCATACTTCTCGAACATGGCGCAAATGTATCAGCCCAGGACAACGATGGGTTGACTCCACTTGATCTGGCGTCACAGGATGAGAGGCTTGCAGAAGTTGCACATGTCCTTATCCAGCATGGTGCCGGTCCTGGCGCCCATTAGAACATGAAGAGGTGGAATACTTGATAGCTTCATGTTATAACAATAAATATGCACTCGAGGCTAGTGAGTACTAGTTCACTCGATCTTTATGTATCAATATAAGAAATGTGACTACAGATGATGGGTACTACTTCCCCTGACTCGGAAATTGGCCGAGTCCTCTGCGGTATTGGGTACTATCCGCTTATGAGCGGTAGGCGCTAACCGAAACTCGCAAGCGATGCCACACCTTGGCAGCGATGATAATAAGTTACTTTACTGATCATGATTCGACATGATAGTACATCATCCGCAGACATTCTTTCCACTGTTCTCATTTCCTCCCGCCTCTGCTCCACTGCTCCTAGAATCACCAACATCGGTCCCACATTACACCGTGGACTATCCCCACTCAGTCCCTGCTGACCCTGCCTGCTCGCCCTGGCCCGATTTCCCACTGTCTATTTTTGACCCCTTTCTGGACATCATTGTGAGTGCGACCAAGCGTATCCCATAAGAGCTACTCACACCTCGCACCAGGACTTGAAATTCGCAGCTTATCAACAGAATTCGCCATCCTTCTTGGAGTTCCGCCGTGGGTATCCCTTTCTGTCTCACCTAGCAAAAGGAGTGACACAGTCGCTTTCGCCAGTATTAGTACCTGCAAATGTCCAGCGGAGTGGTGCTCGCCGGACCTCTCTGGCGGACAGGGGCGACGGAGGCCTATGGCCAGGATCCCAGGAACAAAATACAGTGATCATTCACGGCAGTGAGACACGAAGCGGAGATGCTCGTGTCCCCGAACGCGCATGGTATATACCATCGACCCTTGTTGGTATCGAGTTTCCAGCGGGAGTAGGCCGTGACAACTGCGCAGGAACATGTGCTGTAGTGTGTCGAGGGGAGTGGGGTAGGGAAAGGGCGTCACATTCGAACGCTGCTCATGGTTACGGAAGCCGACTGGCCACGCGGGGACATCGACGTTGTCAAGTGCCGGTTCTGCTCAGAGATAGTTTCAGGATTTGGGAGGACTTCATGTGGTACTGTGACATTGCGGAGACGCACCTGCTGAAAATTTCGTTTTGCGACTACCGAGGGACTTCTTCGCGTGTAGCAGTTCGCTCGAGCGGCACTGCAAGCAATGGTCTCATTCGTTGGCTCGGCCCCTTGTCTGTAACCGTGTACACGGCGATCGCGAAGTGGCGCACTGGCAACAAGTTAGTTCATTTTCATCGTAATTGAACTTCATGTACCTCAGGGCCCATGCCAGATAAGGTCGAAGAGAAATATCCAGGGACGGAGAGGGAGAGGTCTATGAGGAGTTATGGAGAGCTTGGAATGCTGCTTGGGAATATATGAGAAGATCGGGATGCCTTCCGAGCAAACCACTTAGAAGATGATAGGGTTTCTCGGCTCCGCGGACGCTGATGCATAAAAATCGATGAATTGAAAGGCCAGACACAAGTACCATTTACGTGCTTACCCCCTTTTCTGTACCTTTCGTATATTGACTGGCCTACTGAGAGGCAAGTCCTCGCGGTAATGTTGTGGTCCATTTTCCTATTGGCTTTTGCTTTCGATATGCTGTAGTGTTCCATCTTGGCCTGCTGTTCTCGCTGCACTGTATACTGAGACTGTGTGAGAGTGAGATTTCTCGATCTGCTTACAGACTAAGTCACAGTAAACCGATGGTTTGATTACGCACCGTGATTCCCTTATCCAGTTTTCCCCGAGTCCTACCAGACGGCGGTGAACATGACCCGTAGTGAGTCGCAATCAAGCGAAAATTAAATAAGACAAGGCGTACAATAGGGCAGTTGGTCGTCACGTAACTGCTCTGTAAGCCGCCACGTGGCGGCCGCATGAGGCGACTCCGACACTGTCTCCATATCTACGTCTGAAAGTCGTCGATATATTCATTGAGACAGAAATGGTCAGAGGTGGGGAGTGGCTAGGAGGTAGGAGGTCATGCGCGATCGATTCCAGAACGTAGCAGTGACAGAGTCCCGTGAGCATGCACCTACAATCGGGCAAAGCATACGTTTTCGCCCTAGATTCAAGGCCACACCGTTGTCTAGTCTCGCGTGAAATAAATCCTTGCTATTTACATATTCACGGTACAGCGCGTAGGAAACTACCCACTCAAAGTCCAATGCTTCTTTGTGCGCCGCGGGAGGCTCAAGAGAGATCTAAGTTTCCGTACCTTTCTCATAACGCAGTTTGCCCTTGAGCTAAGGATCGTCGATCATTCTGACGCTCGTATGGAATGCAGGGCAAGAGGCAAGGTCCAGGAAAAGTCGCTTTCCTAAGCCTATCGTAGGATGGGGCCTGTCAAATGGACGTCGATGAAACTTGCGTGCGTAAGTTCGTAAGGCTCGCACACTGGCATGTGGCGACAACCTCTATCAGCTTTTACGAGCGCGCACGAAAGGGCCCATGAGCTCGTTGGATTCCGCGCAGCACGTAAGTGAGCGAATAGTGTTAAGAAAAGTGCTCCAGCCGCCCGAACCCCTGTCGGGGGTCCAGGCAGTGTCCAGGCGGTGTAAGGGAAAAGGCGAGAGACAAAATGAATGTAACACATTAACGCAGTTGGCTACTGACGCAATGTGTGCACACGAATGGCGGTCTCTTTTTCTTACATTTGCAGCACAAGGACGAATAGATAATACTTTGGTAAGACCGCGAGGATCGGCGCGGCGCGGCTCGTGCCACTGGGAAGGTGTAGGTAAGTACTAGTGTTTTAGGGATATTTTGGCGTGTAAGAACACCTTATCGTATAGGCTACTAAGCTACAAGGTACGGTTAGTGTGTGCATGGGATCCGACTTGCCCCGCACAGCTAAGTTCAACTCGAGAAAAGTAATATCCTCCCCGAGACGAAGAGACATATATAGCGTCCAAAGACGACCAGCCTGAACTTGAAGGAAAATCGGACACTCCGCCGCGTGGCGTTCGGGAGGTCGACAACGTTCCAGTCTCATCAAGAGGCAGTGATTGATGAGACGATTGTTAGCCCCATCGAGTAATGTCCTGGACAAGGGGACTTAGATGGAGAACACACGAAAGTAGCATTGTCCGCAGGTGTTGACCCAACCTCGCTTCCTGCTGATGTCTCCCCTTTCTTCCTTCTCACATCCTCCGCCGCCAACAGAATGCATCGTAATTGGATGGGTTCAGATGTAAAGACAGTGTCGGAGTGTTCTCAAGAAAACTTGTGAGGATGGCCTGCCTTGCGGGGAACGTGTCAGTAGCTCAGCAAGGTCGCACTGGCACGTGGCGGTGGTGCTCGCTGGCAATGTTATTTCCGTGTCGTCTTGTGTCGTCTCGTGTGGAAGGCGCCCCATGGTCGACGTTCTGATCCGGTTGTCGGAGGACGACACTAGGTCTCCGCATCCTACGTGGCGCCGCGTCAACGTGGTGAGAACTTACTGTAAGCGCACAATATTGTAATCCCCATCTTGCAGTCATAATCAATCAATCGATTGATTGTCCCTTAGAACCTATCCCATTTTTTCGCCCAGATATGACTCACCTGGAAAGATGGGGAAATACACGGTGGGTAATCGGACTTCCTTGAAGCTGATCGAGAAATTTCTATATATTATACAGTGCGACGAGAACAGGAAGCCAAAACGCTACGAACAGGTCAAGGAGATGGGGGGAAAAGAAACATGGTAAGCTAGATGATACTACAGGTCGCTGACCAGCGCTCTCAGGCTTGTATCCGATGCTACTCCCAGCCACTGCCAGTCCGTTTCTTCGACGACTCGGGGTACATTTGCTTTATGATTTGCGCAAAGGGAGTCCCAATCTCCTCACCTGTCGTCAAGCTGTGCCCCAGTCTCCCCATGAAATTGCCATGCACCCTCTCCGTCTCTCGACGCTTCTCTTCAGCCTTCTCCGGGGTCACATCGAGGCACTCGGTAGGGGGTCGTTTGAGGTGCCGCCCGAGGGAGTCGCTACGTGCAAAGAAGTCACCACAGTGCCCGCAAAACGAGATTGCAAGTGGATGAGCCTCTGTCGTCCTGCAGTGGCGCTTGAAATTATCCCATTTGCGAAACCTCCTGTTAGGACACAGCCGACACTTGATCTCGTCGACTGCCCTGCGTGTCCAGTCGGCTTCCGTAGCCGCGAGTAGTATGTCGAATCCCTCGAAGTCGCTTGGGATCTCAAAGAGATGGCCCTCCTCTTGCTGCTGTGTGCTGGCCATATGGTGTAACGCCTCCTCTCTCTCCTCGACCCCAGGGGGCTGCCGTCCCTGCGCAGTGGACACCACCAAACCCTGCTGAGAACTTGGTCCCAGCAAGGAGCGATGGTATACTCCCTGTACATTGGGTGTCGCGAGCCCTTCCGCCCCGCGCCCTGCCTCCTTGGATGTATAATTGTTGTTTGTTGGGACCCTGGTGTCAGGCGTGCTGTGGGTCCTTGCCTCTGACCACGCTGCCTCTGGGTACCCATTACAAGGCCCTCCCCTGACTCGTTTGTGGGGTGGCATTGCATCGACCACCAGGACCTCATTCCCATAGGATTCCTCCGCATCACGGCGGCGTTTCCCATGGGCGACGTTGGACATGGATGTCGTAGCTAGCCCAACCTCGACGTTTTCTGCGGTAGCTGAGATGGACGACGCCGCTAGATACCTGCATGCAGTATTAATGATGCAGGCAGATTCTCCTCTACGCAGGGGGGAGAGAGAAGATACTCACGAGGTGGGTCCAAGAAGGGCAATTAATTCGGCGAGATTCGCCCCGTATTCTGACATGACCCATCCTGTCTCGCTGCTGCTGCCGGGGCCTAGCATGGGCGTGGAATGGATGGATTGTTTTGGCTCGAGAAGCCGAGTCAGCTCTTCCGGAGACGGTGCTGGGTTCGCAAAGCTACTTGGCCCTGGATCCAACTAAGGCATCAAGGTGAGTAGAGCTCGAACATCTGTGACGCCTGTACTCACGCTGAGTGCGGCAGCCATCGAGTGGGTGGCGAAAGGTGCCATCTCGGTCCATGGAGAATCACATATCGGCATGTCAGGTGCGACAAAATTTGTATCCGTGAGAGCTTTGCGTCGAGTTCACATGAAGAATCATGGTAGAGACAATAACGGGACTTACATTGGGCTGGTAGGGGCCCGGGCCAACCACCAAGCGCATCCTATGGGTAGCAAGGTAAGCCAATGTCGACGATCAAGCTTTTGTTTACTCACCGGGTACGTGTAAGGCGACCGGGCTGTTAGGTCAGTCAACTCTTCCATCGATATGGCGGGTGCAGGAATGAGTGCGGTGTCATTTGGGTCATTGAAACTTGAGTGATTGGTACAGTTACTGGGGAGGTGTTCAAGTGCAAATATTACGTCTTGCTGGGTCCCCTGTGGCACCAAAATCGGTGAGTAGTCTGATGGCCCAGAGCCTGAGGAGATTGCACGCACAGGAACATCCAGAAGGTGACTGAACTCGAGAACGCAGTAAAACCATAAGTCGTCAAGCTCGTCTTTCGAGAGTGGAAGACTCAGTTCGGGGCATGGTCCAGTGGCAATTTCAGTGTTGAAACAGGTATAATCCATGGAGTAATTCTGACAGTTGTTGTATGCTGGGGTAAAGGGGTGATTGGATCGAGGGAGGGAATTTATCCTGGCGACGCGTTTTTATGGACTCGGAGGATCCATGTAGCAGCAAATACTACTAAGTTGGCATCGCTTACGAGTTTAGCGCCCAACTTTCAACAATCAATTGTCAATCAGCGACCACACTTTGCTTTCACAATGCTAGGATACCATATCGGTTCCAGCCCTGCGCTCAGATAATAATGTGCCTGGTCTGGGCAAGCCATGTGTAACTGAAAGAGACACACATTGTCTATTCTAGTCTTGTTGATCGAATCGCCTCGTACTCGCTTGAACTTGAACTGAGCTCAAGGCTGAGTTTGAGGGGGGCCCCGGGCCTTTGAAGAGCCAAGGAGTCGGTACGCCGTGTCTGCCAGTTGTCTGCCCAAGGAATCTTGTGAGGAATCCCCACATGGTTTAGCGCCGCAATTAGCGGCAACTTGAAGATACACTGGCAGTAGGTGGAATACAGCTCAGTGTATTCTGGTCCTTTCAAAGGGGCCATTGTTGTGTATTCACTTCAGCACATGATCGGCGAAGAGAAATGCCCCAGCTCCTGGTGCAGCTGGAAAGGACACTGGGGCCGTCCGTTCTCTGTGGACTCGGAACAAAAAGCGATAATCGGTCCAAGTGATCTGTGGCAGTTGTCAAGCAGCAGTTGCGCAGGTACGACCTGCTCTGAGTCATAATCCACACATACAGTAACCTCCACAAGATAGCATGCTTGCTCCGTACAATTGTCTCTCGGTGCGCGGGTGATATCTAGGGACCGACGTTCCAAGTCGCATTGAAGAATATGCATCGAGGCTTTACTTGCCTCGATAGCTCGTGACCGGCCGCAAGCACAGGGTGACATCTGTAAGAGACGAGGTGATTGTTGGTGCCTTGTGTGTGGACATGACTGATGATGTGGTAGAGATAGTGGTTTTCATTTGCGTACTTCGTCACAATGCCACAGACAGAGGGACGGGATACCCGTCACGGTGTAAAATACCACAAAAGTCCCTAGGCTTTATCATTTGTCGTATTCAAGCCTGCTGGATGATGTGGCCGATGATACAGAGATAAAGCTAGTTCATCAAAAAGAACAGAATATCAGGATGTATTGATAGAAGAAATCAAACTTGTGCGAAACTGATAAACTGTCATACAGTAACAAGAAATCCCGACCACCTAGGGTTGCCGAAGTCCGGTTCAGTCCGGTTCTTCAGGTATTTTGCTGAACCTTGAACTGAACTTCAGGTTCGGTTCAGGGAATTTCCTGAACCTTGAACTGGACCATCGGTTCAGGTTCGGGACGGTCCAGTTCAGGTTCAGCAAGGTTCGGACCGAAGTTACTCAAGTATTTTCAGGATGAACTCTTGCTCATCGCAGCTCAGCCTACCACGCGTCGTGTGTGTACCTTCTCACTCTCCCAGCACTGCAACGTGTATACTGACGATTCTGCAGATCATATCATGATATCATCCATCAACTCTTTGCCCGAGTCTCGGAGATCCTTAGCGAACGGGAATGGGGCGCGAGAGGTGAAGACGACACGGCCGGGCGATGAGGCGGCACCAGAACAAGACGGCGATGGGGCTGATGTGCAGCTGCACTCACACGAGAGGAGGAAGAAGGAGCTGGAGACGATGGCAATAACATTCCGGGCACTAGACAGGGGACTTAAGTACATACAGGACTCTTTGTATGTACACATCAGGAGGTATAGTATGATCAGAGTGAAGCATGCCGAGGACGAAAGGACAAAGGATGAAAAGGAAAGTGAAACAGGTACAAAGGTAAAGCTACTAAGTGAGGGCGCGAGTGCATAGGGCAAGTCGCATTTGATGTGTGAGGACGATGAGCGCGAGCAGGAATCAAAAGGGAATGAAAAAAAGATGAGTGTTGATCGGAGCCGAATGATGTGGGCATGCACCCCAAGTGCGTCGACACTGCGCCTCGAGTGCACCTCATCCATGACGACCGTGTCCTTCCATGTCATATGCTCGAAATTGGGCGTGTATTTGTGTGCGTGCGAGAAACTTGCTATGCGCGATGCTGTTAGTAGGCTCATTAGGCTCAGAGCTAAGGTTGTGGGCGCTGAGGCCGGCGGGCTTGGTGTGAGAGGGGAGATGTGGGGCTTAGTAAGTTCAGTGGCTTTTGAAGGTTTGTGGGCAGTATCAATTTTGATTTTGTAAGGTGTGCAGTGCGGCTGCGCGTGCACCGTCCAAGCGCCCTGTGCAGAACAGAGCAACGGAACAGCCCACACCGGAGCGCCCAGCCACAACTGTACAGTTTCACACGCTTGTCTATCATCACTTCACACACTCCCTTTTTATTATCGCTTCACGCTCATCACCTCTCCCTCGACCTCTGGTGCAAGACAACAGCGAGTGGATATGATGCTTTCCTGCAATCAAAAGCCCTTCCTCACCCTTTTCGCTCCGGTTTCGCCCTCCCCTTTCGGCCTTTGGACGACGAAGATCGACGCTAGCCGAAACCATACGCCGGGAGTGCATCGCTCGAATTTATTCCTTAGCCCTGTATCCTAGCTATTGACCACTTATTTGACATTTTGACATATTTCATACAGTTGTCCGGACATCACTTTCGCCGGACACGGACCTCTAGTACTGTAGCACTCATGATGTATTTAAGCAGCCTCCTTGCTAGTCAAGGAGAGAGCGACCACGCGGGTCCTTGAATCTTAGCTCTCATTTCTATCTCTTCTTCTCTGTGTGCTCGCCGTCTCAGGACGGCATACGCTTTCCCCTCCCCTTCTGCCTGTCTTTTGCATCCTTGCCGCCCACCCGATGAAGCCTCACGCCTCACACTGATCCGAACCGCCGAGCCAACACACGGATCTGATCGCTGCATCGCTGCTGACTCTTCTCTAGGTCTCTCAAAAAAGTCTTCCTTTCATCTTTCTATTATGAGCATGAAGGCCAGTGAGACTGTGATCATTGCCAGCACCAAATTGGATGAGAGTCATGAGAAGTTAAAAGTTCGGTTTGAACCGGGTTCAAGGCGGTTCTGCCTTTCTCGAACGCAGAACCGGACTTGTGGTCCGGTTCGGCACAGCCATCGAACCTTGGACCGAACTTCGGTCAGGTTCGGAAAAGTTCAGGTTCGAACTTTGGTTCTGAACCGAACTGCGGCAACCCTACGACCACCATGACACGTTTATGCAAACAGCAAACTGACATTGTTCCACGTTTCAGAGTCTTGGGTAAAGATGCGCGGGGCACCATGGAGAGAAGATGATTTCGTTCGTCCATAGTATGAACCGGATGGGAGATGCTCAGATGTTAGTTTGGCTG